>JAHRHZ010000012.1:68450257-68495330 GCA_024137785.1 Ginglymostoma cirratum | reverse complement strand
TCATCCAGCCCCACGCCTTGTTATCAATGATATATTTGCATGTCTAATTTATGATTTAGTGTTTAAGTTTGAAATAATTTTATATCTTAAGAACTGTTTTCTCCAAGATGTTCGATACTATGTTCTATTTGACTGATGACTGATATTAAATATTGCAGGTATTATTATTTTTCCTTCCATATCTTTATTATGTGATTACTTATTCTTCTTAATTTGAAACCTTTAAATCCTGCAGCTTCTCATTGGTACTGTAAGCTCTTTCCCTTGAAGACTATTATTTTTGTAAATAGCAATATTCTTTTATTTATCTTGTCTTAAAGCTTTCACATTGTGTAGCATCACATACTGTAATATTTCACTTATTTTAAAGCTATCAATTTTGTTCAACAGTAATATGGTGTAAGTGTATGGCTTACTGGAGTTTTTCCCTGTTTCTACAGTTAAAATACAAGTTTCCCTCTTTATTCAGGCAAAATGGAGGTTTGCTGTTTCTTCATGTGCAACAGGGATGATTTCCCATCTTTTACAACCTAATAGATAATACACATCTTTTTCCATGATTTCCCAAAGGCTTTAGACTTGTGCCTGTGGTCTTAATACATTTCCCACCTCAATCATGGCTTAAAATATCACAGGAGGACCTCCTATTTTTATCACATTCTCAAAAATCTACCTACTATCTTCTTCTGATGGACTCTATCTCCTTCAGTGTTTATTTTGTCTCTTTTGTTGCCTAAAGTTTACATTATGACATTCATTCCCTGCGCTGTGACTTTGGGACAAAGCACTCTATAGATCTTGATTTTCCTAATGTTGCCATACATCATGGTGTTTACTCACTATGGTGACAAATCTTATTGTGAACAGTACTCTTTTATTTGACTTTTAACCTTTACAGTCTGTTTCTTTTGGCATCATAAACTTGAAGTGTTTCCCCATGTACAACAGGTTATCTCTGCTCTTGGAACTCTGACATATTTGCTTCCTATTTGAGCTGCATACCAGGAATGCTTCAACAAATTATCACTCCCCAGTGAAGTTTGCAAATGTTAGCTGCGATTAGTCTTTAAGCTCTTTCTAGCCTTCACTGCTTCATTTGCACTTCCTTTTCAGGTCTGAAGTTGAAGAGCTATCTTTCCATTATTGGTCTTTCCATGAGCTCCTGCTGACTGCTTGATTGTTCAGGTGCTTATAGCTGCAGACTGTCTGTATCAGTGGGTCAAAAATGGTAAGTCTTTAAGGCTGTAAATTCACTCAATCATCTGGAAATTTCTTTTAGAGTCATACTGCTATACAGCATGGAAACAGACGCTACAGTCCAACTTGTCCATGCCAACCACATATCCTAAATTTATCCAGTCCTATTTGCCAACATTTGGCCCATATCCTTCTAAACCCTTCCTATTCATATACCCATCCAGATGCCCCTCAAGTGTTGTAATTGTACCCGCCTCCACCACTTCTCTGGCAGTTCATTCCATACACACACCACCCTCTGTGTGAAAAAGTTGCCCCTTAGGTCCCTTTTAAATCTTTATCCTTCCACCTTAAAACATTGAACATCAGTCTAGGCACTGAGGAAAACACACTGAATCTTCCTGAAATAGTATGATGCCATTACAGACATGAATCTCTGGTCAGAATGTTGTAGTAGTGATAAATGTTCTAATGGCGGGACTGGAAGTCAACACACCCTCTGCTCAGAAGTGAAGGGGCTGGCTTCAAACAATTACATGGCTATCAGCTAGTTAGCGATCCTCAGTGGAGGGTCACGGCCAGTTCTGCAGATGGGGCAGGGCAGAACTCATTGACCTGATGCAATTTAAATGGTGCCTGGACAGGTAGTCACTCCCTATAATCCACAATAATTATGTTTAAAAGAAGGTTTTGATTTTGAACTAGCAGCACCTCCTCTCCACCTACCATATTTAGCCCCTGAGCTGCAAACCATTAGCCTGAATTCTTCCTCGGTCACCTTTTACCTTCGCTCTTTCACCTTGGCCCTTCATCTGTTTCATTAGCCCTACCTTATGTGACCACTGAGCCACCCACTATCAACCTGACTGCCTGTCAGCCCACAGCTGCCCTCATCATCACAAAGCTGTCCTACCAGCACTTTGGACTTGGCCCCCACCACCAGTGACCTGCCAAGACTCCACCTCTTTCGACTTGTAATTGCTCTTAGTTACACTTGCCTGTCTGAGCATTGCCACTGACCTGCCCTCAATCACTCTTGACTTCCCCTCTATCATACATGAGACGACTTCTGCAGATATTGACCTCCCCTCTGTTGCCTGGCTCGCTCTGTCCTCCAAGACCTAACTTGAGATCACTATAATATCCTTAAACCCAATCTAATGCAACAGTTTAGCCTCCTTACCCTTTTTTTGGTTACCTGACTCCTGACTACTTTTTAGTGATCTGTGCGCGAGAACACCTAAATTTATTTGCTCATTCACTTTTTCTAACATTTCACTTTGTGAATAAGGCTCAGGCTTATCATTTTATGGTCTAAAATGGCAGACCTCATATTCATCTGCATTGAAATCCATTCATCATAGTTGCCAACTCAGTCAATTTGTCAATATCTCTTTATAACATTATGAACGGCATAGACTATTTGCTCTACCACCAATCTTTGTCATTGACAAATTTGGATACCACTAGTCACTTCCTCCCAATTACTGCACATAACCATTATGTCCACTCATTGTTTTCCATTGCCTGACCTCTCTCATAAGTGACTCAATAATTTTCCTTCAATTCTCCAAGTTTAAATGCAATCAGCAATCTTCTATGTGATCTGTGGTGCAGTTTATGTTCCACTCCAGGCCTTAAGGACCAAAGAAGATACATTGATAACATGGCCAAACAGGTTGAGTGTCAACCTGAAAATCCTTCCAGCACATACCAATGATACATGTTAAGACCAGGACAGATTATTGGACTTCAATATAATGGGAAGAATTAAACCTTAAAACATAAGAAATTATGTTGCTTAATTCTATGCAATGGAAAGAAAATTGAAGCCCCTACCATTACTGTCCATTGGTCTAGACTTCAACATGCATGTGCAAATACACATCGTCACATCAACTTGAATTTCCTGATTGATAGTAACACACATCTACCTCTTGTGTGAAACTTTTTCAAATGGCTTCCTAAATTCCAAACAAATTACATCCATAGAAATTGGCTTCTACTTTAGCCACAGCCTTAAACAGAATCAATTCATTTGCTAAACACGTCCATTGTTTTACAAACCCTTGTTGATTTTGTTGTAATATTGTATGTAAGTATGGTTAGGTAAATATTTACCTTGAAAAGAATTAAGTGATGACATCAATGTGACATAATACCACCTGATAGTCCCATAGAAAAGTATCAGTGCCAGCTTGAATAGCAAATGCTACACTTTGCAATCCACAAGGAAAGTCAGTAAATCAGCCAACTTAAGCCGAGACACCAATGTCTGTCATAAGGTAGTGATATATTTGGAGAAAGTAATGTAATTCAATGGAATGTGTTCCAAAGAGTTATGGTCAAAATTTTAACTATGCTTTTCTCTCCATAGATGCTGGCAGAACTGCTGAGTTTCTCTAGCACTTTCTGTTTTTATTTCGGATCTCCAGCACCTGTGGCATTTTGCTTTTATTATAATGTATTTAATTGCTCTCTGAATAAATGTTCTGAAACCTATTCCCAGTAAGAAGTCAATCTCAGTGTTCATGTTACCAGAGTTAGTGGAATAACTTGAAAGAACATGTCGATCTTTCTGTTATCACATTTCCCCAAGAGTTCAATAATTCTGTCCATAACTATAGATTTCAGTAATTCCTCTGCAACAGTTGTTCAACTAACACACCAGACACATGCACATTTCACTCCTAATGTGCAGTGTGAATGCAAATCCACCATGTCTGGTGCCAGATCAGTAATACAAGACACAAAGCTCAGGATGCAACAGTCCATATGAATTTAGGGATTCCAATAGATATACCAAGCATAAAAACTCTTGCATGGAGGTCATTGTAAATCAACAGGCCGTAGATTTATGTTTTGAAGAAATATTGAACTCAGAATGATAAATCAGTCCGTATGTCAAAGTAGTAAGTAGCATTTGCAAATCACAGGGAGGACTATCCATGTGGGTCATGGAATCTAGGTGTCAGAGTCAAATGGCAGTCTGGAGCCTTCACTGTCATCTAGCTGTGATTCTGTACAAAATGCAACTCAGTGGTCAGATAGTAGGCTCACTATCCAATTAAGGATGGTAAATAGGCTCTTGAAATAGGCAGCCAATATCTTTTCAAGTAGGAAAGAGATGATGCCCCAATATGGAATCACCTCTCTCTAACATTTATTTTTACTTTAAAACAAAAATGTTCTTAGTAGCCAGGCACCATGGTGTAGGGGATATCCTGTACAGGTTGGTCTGACAGCTGCAGCTGAAAGCAGAAGGGTGGGGAGGATCTCAACTTCTGCCTGGAGTACTGAATTTCAGGCTGGCACTAGGAGGCCAGCTCCAGGCTGTTGAGCCACCTCACAGGGTCTCTGAAAATAGAACATAATAGATTTTAACTGGCTTCAGTTGACTACCAGCCATTTACAGAGGCAGCATTTCCACCTACATGCCTCCATCCTTCCATTAGAAAGATGATCCAGGAGTGAGATTGTTCCTGGAAACAGACATACAGACCTGTGGTTTTAATTAAAAGCTGAACAAACTGCGGATGCTGTAAATCAGGAGTAAAAGCAGAAGTTGCTGGAAAAGCTCAGCAGGTCTGGCAGCATCTGTGAAGAAAAAATCAGAGTTGACATTTCAGGTCCAGTGACCGTTCCTCAGGACTCAGTGTTCTGAGGAAGGGTCACCAGACCCAAAATGTAAACTTTGAATTTTTCTTCACAGATGCTACCAGACCTGCTGAGCTTTTCCAGCAACTTCTGTTTTTGTTCCTATGGTTTTAATTCCAATGCTGATCTGCTTGTTTGTTTGCCCTAACAGAGTCTAAAAATGTATTCTGCTTTGTTTACTGCTAAAACCTGTAATGTAATATTACAAATTCTATCTAAGCATGTCTTGTAATATAAAAACAGACATTGTAGTGGACTGCTGTATTGGAGGCTACCACATCTCCTTAATGAAGCAAGCATGGTGTCAGACCTATGTACAGTGGATGAAAAGAGCCAGTAAAGAATTTTCATGGTGAAGCAGTTACTAAAGTCTAGATTATGCTTCTTGAAGATGTTAGTGTCATAGCATCATAGAGTCAAACAACATATGAACGTTCCATTCGGTCCCACTTGGCTGTGCCGACCAGACATCCCAATCTCACCTACTCCCATTTGCCAGCATTTAGCCCAAAACCCTATAAACCCTTCTTATGCATATACCCATCCAGGTACCTTTTAAATGTTGCCATTGTATTCTCCTCCACCACTTTTTCTGGCAGCTACACGCACCACCCTCTGCGTGAAAAAATGACCCCTCAGGTGTTTTTTAAATGATTAAAGATTATATCCACTATAGCACCATGAAATACTAGGCATTTGGAGGGGTAATCTGGCCCACTGTAATCATTGATTGATTTGAAAATGCAGCTAAGCCATTGTTCAAACTTGCATTGGGCGACCATGAATGAACAAGCAAATGTAATAACATCCGTTTTCATGTCCAAGAAGTATGCAATACAATAAACAATTGTCAGTCAACGCACCATGTACTACAAAGACAATTTTTTACAATCTTACAAAGATTAATTTCTTTCTCATCTGCTGGAGACAGAAATTTTACAAGAAGTCTTTTTAACCAAAACATTGACTTTTATTGAAACCAGGAAAAGATGTAATTTTGCCAATTTATCTCATGGGTAGTCTACATAGGATGGAGATTCAGGGTCTATGAATTCCCCACCTGAGATAATATAGCTCTGGAAATGTGTTAACTTACTTTCTGAGATAGTCACAGTTTTCAACCATGGAAGAATAAACTATGGAGAAGTTAATTGCTGTGACAAAAGATCTTAATTTTCTGAAGATGGCTGCGGGCCATGAGCTACTCAAATCTCCATCTTTGAATATACAATTACTGTATTGAACTTTTTATATCAGTTAGAAGTTATGGGACTAACTAAGCTTGACTGTGTTTACCACCAATATGTTTTAGTAACTGGACGTCTGATTTGCGATGCTGAGTGATGCTAACAATGTGTGTTCTCCCCTCACCTGAGGTGTGGTAACCCTCAGTAGTCACCAGTAGTATCTCCCTAATGAGAGAGCAACCTGTGGTCCGGCAGGACTATGGTGGCTTTATCTTTACGTTTGAACAACTGTAGGAGGAAACTGCTGCTCTCTCTATCTCCATTTAAGATGCAGACAGACAATCAAACAAACTGTGGTATTGGCAAGCTGATCAGTAATGCCCATAGATCAAAATTGTTCAAAAACAGAGAAAGAAACACTCTCAATCAAGTGGTATCTTACACTTCCCTCTCTACTTTTACAGAAGAGGTTTTGAAATTATGCATTGAACATAGGTCACTAGCAGCATCTGGTCAACAATCCATAAGGTAATTTGTCTACTTGCATGGCACGATGAATACAAAAATGATGAGAGCTCAAGTTCTGAGTTGTATACCAGCCAGGTTAGTTCAACCCAATGGACTGTCTTTTGCAATATCACAGGCATAATACAGTGCTGAAAGAGGCCATTCAGCCCATGGAGTCCATACCAACCCTCTGAAGAGCATCGCACTCAGAACCATTCCCCTTCCCTGTAACACTGCATTTCCCACGGCTACTCCACTTAAGCCTGCACACTATGGACAATTTAACAGGACCAATCCACCTAAGCTGCACATTTTTGGACTGTAGGTGGTGACCAGAGCACTCAGAGGAAACCCATGCAGACCCAGGAAGAATGTGCAAACTCTATACATACAATCACCTGAGGGTGAAATCAAACCTAGGTCGCTGGCACTGTGAGGCAGCAGTGCTATCCACTGAGCCACTGAGCCACCCCATGGTTCTTTGCTAACAATCAGTCCTTACTAGAAAGAAATGTGCCAACAACATCTGAACCACCTAAGAGGATATGTGATGTAAAATTTGCTGAAATTTAGTGTCATCAAAGTGGAAATAAATCAAGATAAAGCATTGCTGGCATGTATGATAGCTATGGAGCCATAAACTGGAAAGATATGTTTAAAACAACATCTGCAAATGAAACTGTTTGCATAATGCAAAGTTTTCACAATGTTCAATAGGTGATATGTACAGCCACAGATGACAGCAAGTTATGATGGAAGCAAAGATAATGTCACTTCCTTTGTAATTACAAAGTGATTCCTCAATCAATTACTGGAATACCTTCAGTCACACTCATCTTTGTACATATTTTGTACACAAGTCTTCCTGAGTTATCCTCATTGGGTTAATCATGAACTTGTTCAAGAACAGAAGACCTGAACGAAAGGAAAAGCAGAGTGAAGCATGAAATATAGAGCGACATAATGAAATAAGACAGACAAAGTGCTTGTGAACTGCGATGGTCATTTTGGAAAGCAAATAACCCCTATGACATCCAGCCATTTATTGTAACCAACATAAAAGGAGCAATAATCGCAACTAGGGGACATTCACAATCATCACATGAAGCGTTTAATTCTTCAGAACACTTCAAGCACTATTCAGAAGCATCAAGTCTGAAATCAGACTTCAACCTCTCAAATGAAGAATGAGTTCTATGAGACAACACATAATGACACACATCAATATCCTACAAGTGGTATAGAACATCCGCTATACTTAAATGCATATATTACAAACTAAACTACTTTCAATTAATGAACAAATTTTCATCTTGTACATGACCGAACGTAAAACCTGCATCATTTTCTTAAATTAGCATTTAAAAAAATGTACAGGCAATCTTCAGGTCATGAACGCGTTCTGTTCTGTAGTGTGTTCTTAAGTTGATTTGTACACAAATTGGAACACAATGCAAGACAATGTAAAGCAGCCATTTCTAAGTATAGGAGATGTTTATATGTTGGGCCTTTAAAATTATGCCCCAGAATGGGATCGTGTTTGGTAGTAAGTCAGATATTGGTAATTCAGGGACCCACCAACTGTTTATAATAGCGAAAAAGTGCCCTAAGTCTGAATTTTAATAAATGGAAGATGTGGAAAAGAATATGATTGTGATAAGATCAACCTTGCTTATGAAGTTTAATGTTCAAATTATGTTTAAGTTAATTATTTTCGTTGACAACACTTTTGAAAATAAACCAATGGAACATGATATGAAATAAATAGCTAATTCTTGAGGTTTGAATATTTTATTGATTCAAAGAAAAGGAGACATGCCTTCCATTTACCAAGAAGGATCATAGTGCATGCGCAGTAATCCCTCAGAAGTGTGAAGTTTCCTCCAGCAGGGTATGTTACCTAATGCAGTAATGATTATACTAGCTCCCAGAATATGAGAAATAAGCGTGGATATTGTGTTATTGAAGATGCATCAGATATTTACTGCAACTCAGTATTATATACGAACATTACATTCCCTAGACACATAAATGTCTGGCTTAAAAACATTATTATATTAAAACAAAGTAACATGCTTCCAGGAGGACGACATGCATCAAGTATCTGAGGTAAGAAGGAGTATGAGATCTTCACGTTCTCAGATCAAATGCTGCGGCACAATGTTGATATCATAACCATGTCTCTGAAAGGTACATTGAGATACTGACTTGAGACATAACACAATACTCAAAGTTTAGATGGCACATGTTCATTGCAAGGATCTGCACATGGAGTCTTTTAACATTGGAAGGCCGTTGCATTGTAGTGGCCACATGATTCTGGATGACCAGGAAACTCTCCCATTCCTATCATCTGCTACAGGCTTGTTGTAAGGATTTACAGATTAATAAGCTGTTTGACCACTTATCCTTCAAGGCCTGAGATGTGACTTTAAAACAATTCTTAGCCTGGATGTGAGGCACTGCCAGTGCACCACAAGATTTCCTCAGATGTAGAGTTTAGCACTGTTGGAGACTATTACATTTATTTAAAGGAATTTGCCCAGTGCTGCAGTATAAAGCATACAACAAAAAAAGCAGGTTTGCATTATAGCCACCGTGTTGAATCCCATGTGAACTTCTTGGAGGCTTGTTGTTATCATATATCTTGCTTTGGACATCTTTACAACAGAGATGTGCAAGCCTTCCCCACTACAAGAAAGGAAGTGTCTGAAGCATTAACATTGTAAATAACTTCGTTCATTTCACTTAGCTCTTAGACCAATCTCAATTCACACAAAGTATTTATTTAATCTTTTGAAAAATATTTCTACAGTTCCATATCCTGACAACTCATCTCGGTAAAATTGGAATTAAGAAGTCAAGGGGATAGGAAAGGGCACTGCAGAGAGAAGTACGTCCTTTGGGTTAAACCTGATCAACATCGGTCAGTACTTCACAATGAATATTTTCAGCGCTGATAATTAATAACTATGTGCCTGCACCACTTCAGTATCACACTGTGTAGATTGAACTTACGTGGCCTGCACCAGTCATCCATGTCTGATTAATCAGATAAATTTTCATTTGTGAAATATGCAAGTTTTATTTGCCTACTTCTGGTCATCACGGACTTTTTAGAAATCTTTCATGGGATTCAGACATCGCTGGCAAGATCAGCATTCATTGCCCATCCTGAATTGCCTTGAGAAGGTGATGTTGAGCTGCCTCCTTGAACTCTTGGAGTGTGTGATGTAGGTACACCACATTGCTAATAGGAATGGAGTTCAGGATTAAAACCTAGTCACATTAAACAAGCAGCAGTATAGTTCTAAGTCAGAATGTATGTGCAGCTAACAAAGGCAAATGCAGATGATAGTGTTGCCATCCAGCTGCTCCACTTTCCTTTTAGGTAGAGAAAAGTCTACGAGGTGCATTTGCCCTTTTAGTGGTTGTGACTTTGGAAGGTGCTTTCAAAGGAGCCTTGATGAGCTACTGAAAAATTTGCAACTAGTTCCTTTGCCTTTTTAATCTGAATCTACAGATTATGAAGGTCTTTTATTGGCAACAGCACTGGTATTATTAAAGTGTTTCACATCTATAGGAATGAGTTTAAACCTTCTGTCATAAAGGGGTTTAAAAATATTTAAGTGCAGTCAGCATCACCCATTTTGCTGATGTAATAGAGACTTAGCCAAAGTAAAAAAGAAGCTTGAAGCAGGCAGGTCTGAGGCTAGTGAGTCTCCAAGTCTCTACAGAAATATATGTCATACAGCATGGAAACAGATCCTTTGGTTCAACTCGTCTGTACCAATCAGACGTCCTAGACTGATCTAGTCCCATTTGACAGCATTTGGCCCATATCAGGTCATTTTCAAATTACCTGTAAATACTGGTAGTAATACAATAAACTTCACATTGTTGACTCAACAAGACTCTTCTGGTTAGATCAGAATGATGACCATCTGAATCCAAATAGAGTACCCTTCAAGCTTGAAGGAATCCACAAACAACATGATGCCACAAATTAGTGAGAAGTGCTAATTGCAAATGGTGTAACTAACATTAATTAGACTTAAGACCTTCAAGAACAAACACACACACACACACACACACACACACACATACACATACACACACACACACACACACACACACACACACAGAGGTAACCCAAGAGACTTCAAAAGAAACGAATACTGCTGATTCCTGATTCAATAAACCATGCAAAACTCAACAGAGAAGCATGTGTCACAAACCAACATAGAAAGCATTTAAAACCTGGCAGAAGACGCAGAGGAATAGAAGAAATCTTCAACTCTTAAAAACTTCAGGTTTAGGCTGCATAGCAAGGTGATAAGAGACTTAGCAACATTCTAAAGAATGGGAAAATCTCCCTTACAGCTGCAAAGTATGGGAGAACGGCAGAATAAAATCTTTAAAGGAGATAAAATATCTAATCACATGGCATCAGAAATATTACTGCCGGAAGGATTTATTTCCAGAAAAGGCTCAAATAGAGCACAGAATTAGACATCCAGGAGAAGGCAGTCCTTGAGGTATGGAATACTTCTAGGCTGGCTTGTAAGACAGAAGATGAACACATAAGTAGCCTTCTGTACACAAATGGGAGTACAGTAGATGAATTTATTTCTTGCCAAGCGGATAAATGAAATATCAGAAAACTTTGAAGGGGCATTGAAAGCCTTTGACAATTATTTCAAACTCAGAACTAGCACAGTTTTTCAAAAGCCAAGATTCAAAAGGAGTGCATTATCCAATGAATACATAAATGATTTCATGGAGACATGGCTATCGTGACAAAGTCAGAATGTAAGAGTCCAAACTATTGTGAACATAACTGATGAGCCTGGACAAGGCCATTCAGATGGAAGCAAAGCAGATGTCCAGAAGCAACCTCATCAATCTTAAGAGGAGAAGACGAAGTTGGCACAGGAGACATACAGTGTCTTTCTTAAGGTACAAAACCACAAAAGACACATCAGATAAACCAGTGCAGTGTGTAGAACTGACAATAGACACTTTGTGTGAAATCTTAAAGAGGTCTGAGCAATGAGGAAATTGGTGACTGCACAAGCCTGCATCTCTGGGTGTTTTGCTCACTGATATATGCCGAGAATACTTGGTTTTTACAGCATTCCAGCCTTGCATTTTCATACTTTCTCTTTCTGAGTGTTGGCCTCTCAGCCAGAGTGACAAGACTCATAATACTTCTGCCTTGCAGTGCCATTTAGCACAGAGAAAAGGAAGGACGCTTGTCACATTGTCAGCAAACCCCAGGCAGGTCAAAGGGGGTAGCCTTCACTAAGATGTAACCTCTCATACCAGTCCAGGGGCTTGAACATGGTCAGTTAGCCATTTTGAATGGCCAGAGCCAAAGTACTCTCTACATAAAGGGTTAGAAGCCAATTGCTGGGCAGCTCACTAACCATCTTGAGAATTTCTGATCTATTGTGAGCTATTTTCCTCTTGGAATTAAATAGAAGTAGGTATTCGGGGAGATGAAAGTGGATGGCACAACTGATTTACTTCACAATTTAGAACACAGAACAGGAAGAACATAGAACAGTACAGCACAGTACAGGCCCTTTGGCCCAGTGTTGTGCTGACCTATTATCCTACTCTAAGATCAAACTAACCTACATACCCTTCATTTTACTATCATCCCTGAGACTATCCAAGAGTCGCTTAAATGTCTCTAATGTATCTGACTCCACTACCACCGCTGGCAGCGTATTCCATGCACCCACCTCTCTCTGTGTGAAGAACCTACCTCTGACTTCTCCCCTATACCTTCCTCCGATCACCTTAAAATTATGCCCCCTTATGATAGCCATTTCCGCCCTGGGAGAAAGTCTCTGGCTCTCCACTCTATCTATGCCTCTCATCATCTTGTACACCTCTATCAAGTCACCTCTGATCCTTCTTCGGTCCAATGAGAAAAGCCCTAGCTCATAAAACTTGCCCTCCAGTCCAGGCAGCATCCTAGTAAATATCCTCTGCACCCTCTTTTAAAGCTTCCACATCCTTCCTATATTGAGGTGATCAGAACTGAACACAATATCCCAAGCGTGGTCTAACCAGGGTTTTATAGAGCTGCAACATAACCTCGCGGCTCTTAAACACAAACCCCCTGCCAATGAAAGCCAACACAGCATATGCCTTCTTAACAATCCAATGAACTTGGGTGGCAACTTTGAGGAATCTATGGACATGAACCCCAAGATCCCTCTGTTCCTCCACACTGCCAAGAATCTTGCCATTAACCCTGTATTCTACATTCAAATTCCACCTTCCAAAATTAATCATTTCACACTTTTCTGGTTTGAATTCCATCTGCCACTTCTTTGCCCAGCTCTGCATCCTATCAATGTCCTGTTGCAACCTACAACAGCCCTCCTTGCTGTCCACAACTCCACCAACAGTTGTGTCATCTGCAAACTTACTAACTCACTCTTCCACTTCCTCATCCAAGTCACTCATAAAGATCACAAAGTGCTGAGGTCCCAGAACAGATCCCTGTGGAACACAACAGGTCACCAAGCTCCAGGATGAATACTTTCCATCTACTACCACCTTCTGTCTTCTATTAGACAGCCAATTCTGTATCCATACAGCCAAATTTCCCTGAATCCCATGCCTCCTTACTTCCTGAATGAGCCTACCATGAGGAACCTTATCAAACGCTTTGCTAAAATCCATATACACCACATCCACTGCTCTACCCTCATCAATATATTTTGTCACATCTTCAAAGAATTCAATAAGGCTTGTAAGGCAGGACCTGCCCCTCACAAAGCCATGCTGACTATCTCTAATCAAACTATGCTTTTCCAAATATTCATAAATACTGTCTCTCAGAATCCTCTCCAATAATTTGCCCACTACAGAAGTAAGATTGACTGGTCTGTAATTCCCGGGATTATCCCTATTCCCTTTCTTGAACAAGGGAATGACATTTGCCACCCTCCAGTCATCAGGTACTACTCCAGTGAACAGTGAGGATGCAAAGATCATCACCAAAGGGGCAGCAATCTCTTGAGATAACAAGCATGGGGCTGGATGAACACAGCAGGTCAAGCAGCATCATAGGAGCAGGAAAACTTGACGTTTCGGGCCTAAACCCTTCATCAGAAATGGGGGAGGGGAAGAGGGTTCTGAAATATCCCTTGTTTCTCGTAGTAACCATGGGTATATCACATCTGGCCCAGGGGACTTATCTATCCTCATGTTTTTCAAAATTTCTAGCACATCCTCCTTCTTAACATCAACCTGTTCAAGCATATCAGCATATTTCATGTTGTCCTCACAAAAGACAAGGTCGCTGTTACTGGTGAATGCTGAAGCAAAGTATTCATTAAGGACCTCCCCTACCTCCTCTGACTCTAGGCCCAAGTTCCCTCCACTATCCCTGATCAGCCCTACCCTCATTCTGGCCATTCTCTTGTTCCTCACATAAATATAGAATGCCTTGGGGTTTTCCTGAATGCTACCCACCAAAGCTTTTTCATGCCCCCTTCCAGCTCTCCTCAGTCTACTCTTTAGTTCCTTCCTGGCTACCTTGTAACCATCTTGAGCCCTTTCCAATCCCTGCTTCCTCAACCTTAAGTAAGATTCCTTCTTCGTCTTGACTAGATGTTCCTCATGTCTTGTCATCCAAGGTTCCTTCACCTTACCAGCCTTTCCTTGCCTCAGTGGGGCAAACCTGTCCAGCACTCACAGCAAGTGCTCCCTAAACACCCTCCACATTTCTGTCATGCATTTCCCTGAGAACATCTGTTCCCAATTTGAGCTCCGTAGTTCCTGGCTACTAGCATTGTAATTCTCCCTCCCCCAGTTACATACTTTCCCATACCATCTGCTCCTATCCCTCTCCATGACTATAGTAAAGGTCAGGGAGTTGCGATCACTATCACTGAAATGGTTTCCCACCGAGAGATCTGCCAAGCACCAAATCCAATATGACTTTCCCTCTAGTCGGCCTATCTACATATTGAGTCAGGAATCCTTCCTGGATACACCTGACAAAATGTGCTTCATCCAAATTATTTGTACTTGGGAGGTTCCAATCGATTTTAGGGAAGTTGAAGTCACCCATGACAACAACCCTATTATTTTTACATCTTTCCAAAATCTGTCTCCCAATCTGTTCCTCAACGTCTCTGTTGCTATTGGGGGGGGGGGGGTCTATAGAAAACTCCCAATAAAGTGAATGCTCCTTTCCTGTTTCTGACTTTCACCCATAATGGCTCAGTAGACAAAGCCTCCTCAATGATCTCCCTTTCTGCAGCTGTGATGCCATCCCTGATTAGCAATGCCACTCCCCCACCACTTTTACCTCCCTCCTTATTTCTTTCGAAACATCTAAACCCCGGAACATCCAACAACCATTCCTGCCCCTGTGTTATCCAAGTCTCCATAATGGCCACAAAATCGTATTTCCATGTACTGACCCATGCTCTAAGTTCATCACCCTTATTCCTGACACTTCTTGCATTAAAATAGACACACTTCAACCCGTCACATTAACTGCAACTTTGTCCTATCAACTGTCTATCCTTCCTCACAGACTCTCTGCATGCTGTACCTGCCTGTACACCAGCTACCCCATCCTCTGATCCGTAGCTCTGGTTCCCAACCCCCTGCCAAACTAGTTTAAACCCTCCTGAAGAGCTCTAGCAAACCTTCTGCCCAGGATATTGGTTCCCCTCCAGTTCAGGTGCAATCTGTCCTCCTTGTACAGGTCCCACCTTCCCCAGAATATCCCAATGATCCACATATCTGAAGCCCTCCCCTTCATACACTAGCTCTGTAGCCACGTGTTCAGCTGCACTCGCTCTCTATTCCTCGCCTCACTAGCCCATGGCACCGATAGTAATCCTGAGATTACTACTCTGCTCATCCGGCCTTTTAGCTTCCAACCTAACTCCCTATATTCACTTTTCAGGTCCTCATCGCCCTTCCTTATGTCATTAGCACTGATGTGTACCACAACTTCTGGCTGCTCACCCTCCCCCTTAAGAATCCTGTAGACCCAATCTGAGAAGTCCCTGACCCTGGTACTCAGGAGGCAACATACCATCCGGAAGTTTCGTTCGTGACCACATAATCTCCTGTCTGTTCCCCTAACCATTGAATCTGCTATCAGTATCGCTGTCCTATTCTCCCCCATCCCTTTCTGAGCCACTGCCTCAATATATTTGTTCACTTACCCAGCAGCCCCAGTGTCCGCATTTGCTCCTGCTCAGCCTTCTCTCCACCTGTTCACGAGGCAAGTATTTTATACACAAACCCACCTTCCCGCTGTCCCCGGCTCGTGCTCTCGTGACTCCCGCCGCTGAAATAGTTTTATTTATTTATTTTAATATACATCTTGAAGATATAGTGAAAAGTGTTTTGTCACCACAATCCAATGCCATTTTGAGGTACAATAAGGAAATGCTGTACTTTTATTGTTGGTGGCCTGGAGTCATTGAGTAGGCAGCACAGTGAGCGTGCAGAGTTAGTGGTGTTGGGGGTTGGGGTGGGTGACAGGAAGTGAGAGAAAATGTTGCTGATAAGAATGAGTATGGCAAGACATGACACTTGTTAGGAAGTGTGTACAGTAGCTCAGAAAGAATCAGATATCAGAGAGATGATGGTGGCACTTACTCTGGCGGAGTAGCAAAAGTCATTAACCTTCTTCCTACGTTTCTGTATTCTCCAGATACAGTCATACAGCATGGAAACAGACCCTTCAGTCCAACTAGTCCATGCTGACCATGTTCCCAGACTAAACTAGTTCCAACTGCCTATGTTTGGCCCGCGTCCCTCCAAACCTTTCCTATACACGTACTTATCTAAACGTCTTAAATATTGTAACTGTACCTGCATCCATCACTTCCTCTGGTAGTTCATTCCACACACAAGCCACTCTCTGTGTTAAAAAGTCGTCCCTCATGTCCTTTTTAAATTTTTCTCCTCACACCTTAAAGATTTAGCCCCTAGTTTTGAACTCCTCCACCTTAGGGCAAAGACCTTTGCTACACTCTTTATCTAAAGCCCTCATGATTTTATAAACTTCTATAAGGTCACCCCTCAACCTCCTTTGTTCCAGTGGAAAACATCCTAGTCTACCCAGCTTAATTTTATAACTCAAACCATCCGTTCATGGCAACATCCTAGTAAATCTTTTCTGAACACTCTCTAATTTAATAATATCCTTCCTATAACAGATATCTGTTTAACTCCTCTGCCATTTCCTTTGTCCCATTAACTACCTCCCCAGATTCATTAGCTAAGGCGCCTATATTCACTTTCACCTCTCTCTTCTATTTTATATATTTAAAGAAGCTCTTATTGTCCATTTTTATATTCCACACTAGATTGCCCTCATGTTTATTTTCTTTCTCTTTATTACCTTTTTAGTCTTCCTTTGTTGGATTCTGAAGTTATCCCAGTCTTCAGGGTCATCACTGCCCTTAACTCCTGATATGCTTTTTCTTTCAACTTTATATCCTCCTTATTTCACGATTGTTAGTTTATGCTTCTATTAGAATCTTCCCTCCTGACTGGAAGTCATGAATTACCTCCTTAAATGTCTTCTACTGCATGCTTCCTGTCATTCCTGCTGATGTATCTGCCCATCCATTTCAGTTAGCTCTACATTCCTTGTGTGGATCATTCCTTGTTCCAGTCTATTTGGACCGCCACCCATAACTCTTTCTCTAGTACTTTGATGACATCATCGGTGTTGCTTCCCTCTCTCATCCAGAATTGGACAAAATTATCAATTTCACTTCCAATTTCCACCTTCCACCTTCACATGGTCTATCCCTTCCCTTCCTCAACATCTCTATTGCTATTTCTGGGAATAGGCTTACCACCAATATTCACTACAAACCCACCAACTCCCACAGTTACCGGAATTATACATTCTCACAACTTGCTTTCTGTAAAGACTCTATTCCATTCTCCCAGTTCCCCTGTCTCCATCATATCTGTTCCATTGAAACCAGTTTCTACAAGGGGGCCTATGAAATGTCCACCTTCTATGTCAACTGAGGATTGCCTAGCACCGTTGTTGATAGACCACATAGCTGGGTCCGACGTATCTCCCGCTCTTCAGCCTTCACCCTCTCTTCTCTCCCACAACAGCAATAGTGCCTCCCTTGTCCTCACCTACCATCCCACCAGCATCAATATCCAGAGGATCATTAGCTGTATTTCTGCCACCCTTAACAGGATGCCACCACTGGACACATATTCCCCTCCTCTCCCTTGTCAGCCTTCCACAGGGGACTATTCCATCTGGGATATCTTCATCTACGCCACCTCTACTCCCAACATCCCCCTACTCTCCCACGGCATCTTCCCATGCAATGTCAGAACATGTAACACCTGCTTGCTTCCTCCTTACTCAGTATCTAAGGCTCCAGACATAACTTCCAGGTGAAGCAGTGTTTTACCTGCACTTCATTCAATCTGTTCGACTGGATACACCGTTCACAATGTGGTCATTCTCTGCACTGGGGAGTGGGTGGCCACTTTGCAGAACATCTACATTCTGCCTGCAAAAATGACCCTGAGCTTCCAATCTCTTGCCACTTCAACACACCACCATGTTCCCTGGCAACATTTCTTTCTCAGGCTTACTGCAGTGCTCCAGTGAGGCTCAGTGCAAGTTGGAAGAACAGCACCTCATTTTCCACTTGGGAACCCTGAAGCCATTAGGACTCAACATCGAGTTCAATAGTGTTAGGGCCTGAGCACCTTCTCTCATGCCCTTATCCCATCTGGGTAACGTGGTGCTGAAAAATCTTAAAGGCTTTTATTACAGATCACTAATGTATATATAAGTATTATATTCACAGACAATCAGTATCTGGACTGACATTAAGCTATCCAATTACAAAGACTAGCTTGCTTCCAGCAGCATGTGATGCTTCAAGTACCCTGACTTAAGGTAAATCAGACACCTTTATACCCTCGGGTCATAGGTTATTATTCAATGATGATACCATGAGCGCGTCTCTTAAATTTATACTGACATGCTGACTGTAATTCACAACACAACAACAACTCTTATACAAATGAAAGCCATTCTTTTCTCTTCTTACTGGCCGAATTAAGGATCTGGAAGAACAAAAAGGACACTGCAGCAGCAACAAACAATTCTGTAGAGGGATCCCTCCACGCAACATTGATCCGAGCAACTGAGAGGGATTTCCTTATATTAATTTTTTTCAGCAGATTTCAGACACAGCCTCCATTTTGGCACACTCTCGTGCTCACCTCTCTCCCACAGCATTGCCCACTTCTTCTCATGATGCTGTGAGATATCCAATGCTGCTAGACCTCCAGTTAGGCCTACCATCTTGAGTGCCATCTTTTGTCCTTAAATTGGATAGTAAGCACGCGAGCAGCTTCTTAATGGGCTAACTTTCCATAAAACAACAATGGAAGGCTCATTGGACAAGTGAGAAAGGGCAAAACAAGTACTTGAGTTAGGCCTGAGCCAGTTAAAGATGGAAAGGTTATGCCTATTCTTTCTCACTGAAGTTCAAGTCAGAGAATAGGTCTCTGAAAACCTATGCAATTACTCATTATTCTTCTTTTTCTAGCAGCTTTCACTGCTGTGCATGCCATCTGCTCATTCTCCCGGTCACCTTGTATCCAAGGGGAATGCCTACTGGTGCATAAATGTCTGTGCAGAAGCTTTGATGTCAGGACCAAGCCCTTCAGCAGCAGTTATAACAATTTGTGTGGACCTTTACTACTTGAAAGAAGAATGGAAAATATTTAGACTATTGTAACATCAACCATAACTAATGAATCAGCAAGTAAGCTATAAATATGTTGTTAATCCCCTTTAACTCGCACTGGTGAAAGTGAAGGAAGAAGGGTGCCCTGTTATTTAATTTGTGTTCAGCTGTTCAAGCTTATGGAAGGCCATTGATCAGAGTGCTGAGCTCCAAAATGGCACCAGTGGGAGCAAATCGACATTGTATACTGATTACATTGTGAACTACCTACTGTGCCCACTGGTCTAGAGCTCCTCCTCTGGGACTATGACTACTTTTCCTGTATCTCTACTTTCGCCAAAATAACACCCAGTGTGATCTGCAGCACGTGTCCAAAGCACACCATTTTGTTCTGCCAACAGCACCCTAAAAAGAGATGCCACTTAGCCCAATTTTGATTCCGAACTCTCGAGTAGTTAACAAGAAGTGTCATATTGTCAAAGTCCAGAAGGAGGGCAGATGAGGATAATCTGCCTTTAATTGATCAGAATTAAAGTACGGAGTTGTTCCAACATTGAGCTCGCACAATAGAAAAATAGGTGACAGTGATTAGCAAAACATTTCAGTGACTAGCATGACCACCTAAACAAAATTTTGTATTGGTTTTCCAGTTATAAGCCATCATCGACTAACATCATGGAATACTTCTAAAAATATGCACACGATACCATGGAGCAAATTTATTAAACACAGGAAAATCCCATTAGACTTTGAAATAAAGAATTTGAAATGACATCTCCAAGAGAATAAAAAGCAAAAAAAATTTCAGTTAATAATAAAATATCAACATAAAAATGTCAATAGGAACAGGAATAATAATATTTCCCTTTAGTGATGGCTGGGTTCTCATTATGTGTGCCTTTTTTAACACTGGAAATGCAAATGTCTCCGCGAGTAAATTATTAAGCAGCATTGCTCTACATCTCTCAGTTTTGCACAGCAAACATAAGGAACCTAATACAATAACAGAAAGATATCCGAATCTGTTTTGGTACTGTGTCGTTTGACATTACCAGAGACAGCCATCAAGCAGTTCCATTTCTGCAATGAAACCAATAAAGTTTCACAGCTTTTTTATTGTAATCAACAGCCAAATTGATCTGACACTTCATCCGTACAGAAGGGCCCCTGAGGGAAAGTGAAGTCATCAAAAAATAATGAGCCTGTTCCACCCAGCTTCCACTAAGGCAAGGTGCAGAGAGCATTTTTCAAATGGGGAGTTTGCTCGGCGTTTTAAATGATTGGTCATAGAGAGCTGCAAGCAAATTGCTTTGACAAGGCTGTTACTGTTGTAAAGTTGAAAGGTTTTTGCCACTAGGTCAGTGGCTGCCAATCAACTGAATAGAAAGGCTGCTCAGTGAGCCGGTGATTTCTACCTATGCTGTAATTATCCCTGACTATTCCTGTTTCTCAGCAATTCCTCTGATTAAACCTGCCTTCTTTAAATCTCTTTCAGTCTGCGATTCAAACACTAATTAGTTCCTACTCTCTGCAGAGATGTCAGGCACTCACTCAATTTATCTCTATTTCAGTGCACTCAGAGTGACTACCCCGGTTATCAAAATTTAATCATGCCTGCAAAAATGTTGAAAAGTGGTAATTAGAGGCAAAAGGCCACAGGATACAATATTCATTTTTCTCTATCTTGTAGTCATCCAGCTGGCATCTATAATGGATATCCCGGGGGCTGTGCGAACACATTGATTTATGCAACCTCACTCTTGCTATCACTGTGGTGCATCGGGCTGCTTTAAAGAACAGGTTTTAACAAGGTCTGAGGTGGGAGGACATTAATCATGGTAGCATTGTCTGTTAAAAGGGCGCCATGTATCCAGGTATACCCCCTACTGGAGGGTAGTTAGACTTTTACCACTTTCACAGACAAAGGGATAGATGGTTATTGATTAAACCTCCCCCCTGCCGCCCTGCCTCCACTCTCACCTCCCTCCATGATGAATTTGAATTATCATACCAGCATCGTGAAAGCCATGGGAACCTTTTTTTTATGACGTGCAGGTCTTTAGAGGCTGATTTTACGCCCATCAGAAACGGTACTGGAAAAGATACTTTTCAGATAATCAAGCCTTGTTAAACTTTTGTGCTCAGTTCCATGACACACAACGGATGAGGGTTTGCTCTGTGGTGGTACTGCAGTGATTTCGAATGCTCCATTTTCACTCCTGTATCGTTATGTATCCAAGCACTCAAGTCTAAAAACCAATCATCATGAGGAGTTTTATTGGTATTCATTTGGGGTAAGGAGTTGTAGGTAGATTACCTGGGGTCGAAAAAAAGACGAAAAATAACTTTCAATTCATGCCATCCTGAACAACAAATTTCCAGGAAGCCTAGACCTTACAGGGAAACGTTGGTATCGGCCTACCCAACTGGCCTGTTTTCATCAGGAACAAGCTAGTTTCCAGATGATTCACAAAGATGTGAAGGCAGGAAAATATGATATAGGGAGCAATTATGGATTGGAGTTACTGCACAGTTTAAATTTGATTTCCATAAAGTCACCTTTACATTGAGGGACTAATTTATCTGTTCATGCCTAAGTTGTTGTCTTCAAACACAATGTATTCATCCTCCAGAAATGAGAATAGAAACTTCCATTTCATGTTCAATGGGTGGTCACTATATGAACTAATATGTTATGTTCATTGCTTCCCTGTTCCACACACACTTCTAATTGCCATTATTGAAGAACCTGTAAGGAAAAGAGTGTAACAGATTTTGATTACTTTGTTTTAATGTGCAGGTATAACCTCCGTTTCTTTCTTCCTAACACCACCGGGAAATATAATTTAACAGATATATCAATCCTCACATATGTAGTCATTGATGATGGGCCGTGAAGGGGGTGTTGTAGTTTTTACATTTTAAAATTTGGACAGCCCAGAAAGAAGTGATTAGTTAGTGCTTGCATCAAGGTAAGTTTATACAGAGTGAATTTAAAGAGACAGAACTTAAAGCTTCTAGTACCGTTAACAGGAAGAAGCCAGTTCATTGTCAATTGAGTATCATCTTGTCTCCCTCTATCATCCTGCCTAGTAAACCGTAACCTAGCTGTCCAGATTTTTCTTACTAAAGAACAATGAACAATAAATGACATTGAAGCAAATGGATAGATATAGTTGTTTTTTTGAAAGTTGTGAATATTGCTCTGAATCAGATCGTTTTATTATTTCTACATAGGACATCTGTGCTCTCTCGGAACACTGATGATAAAAATGCCTTCCATATGAGAAGTGCTCAGTCACTAATCAGGACGAACAACATCAAGTATCATTTGACATTTTATACAGCCATGAGAAAGTTTATCCTGAAGTGATTTTAACGATCCTTTAAACTTTTAGTTCACATTGTTTTGAGAATTTTTCAGATAAAATGTCCAATGATTAAGATGTCATGTGTATTTTATATTGACAGTTATATTTATATTATTTCATATTTAGTTTATTTATTGTGGCCAAGAAGTTAATGTGATGATCAGTGACAAAAGGGAGGTAAGGAGTGCGGGGCTGTTTGTGAATGGGTAATTGTGATCAGGTTACTGGTATTATACTTATATTAGTTCTTCATATACAGTCCAGATAGAAAGGGACTGCTATGTTTCAATGTGCCTTCCTCTTCCTCCCTTTCTGCCTCATTTTCTCCTTCTTTGCTTCTTGTTTGATGGTGGCATAGACTGTGCCTTATTAATGGTAAAGTGCGCTGTATGCAACAAACCACCACAGATCCTGGTACCTGGGCAACCAAGTGCTAAAGTGAACCTCCAGAGCAGTCCAAGTGGAATCAATACTTCTGCATGTCAAACTATCACATTTCTTGTGGTTGCCATGTGCAAGCTACAGACATGAGTATAGGTTGAAAATAAATGTTAAGGGCCATGTTATCAATGGAGGTTGTCCTGATAGCCACAGTTTACCATGTTGGTTGTAATGCAGCTGTAAATGCAATAAAATGAATGCAGTGTGACGACTGCCATGCAACTAGGCACTGACTTGCATGATCTCTGTGTATAGCCACACACCAGCTATATATTCAGGAATTAAATCCCTTTCAATTCTGTTACATGGCAGTGTTGATGTATAATGCCTGTAAAGAACATACAGTAAGTAGCATCCAGCATTATGTGGAAGAGTGAAAATCTTGCAAACATGTGCTCACTCTGCCTTTATCTCTTTACTCAAAGAGAGATAATTTTCTTGCAGTGACTGCCTCTAGAAACTTCAGTGGCATTCCTTAACAATGGTAGGTGGAAAATTGCAAAGCATTTCATGTGTCACAAGCACCAACCTAGAAAGAGCTAGATCCATAAACATTTATATCCATGACCACCTTCACAGACATTTGTCCTTGATATTCTTTGAGGTTTCAATTGTAAGTACAGCAGTGGGCAGAAATCAATGTAGATCACCTTAGTGAAGTCCAGAGATCTTAAACACTGGTGAGGTTCTGGTCAGAGAATTCATCCTTGAACATTCTGGGCTGGTAATTAATCTCGCAAAAGTCTCCCATCACTCCCTCCACTTCCACCTTTCTCCTATGCCAGTTCGCTGCCCTGCTGATTTTTTCTACTGATTCTGCCACGAAAGCTCAATTTCAAAAGGAGGGCTTACTAGAGAATCCATTTCTGGAAGCAATTGGTTTGTGCAGAATTCTTGAAATCAGCAAAATGTCCTCCAGTTCCCTGCGTACTTCTGAAACAACCGGATGTTAAAAACTCAGAAACAGAGCCCAATATATAAATGCACACAAACATATAGAATCATGACAACAGGCTGAAGAAATAAATCAGCAACAAACCTGTAAATAGTTAATACCTTTAAGTAGTGCTGGTATGGGCTCCTTCCTGCCAAATGGCAGGTACTCATCAATGCAATGTTGAATAGGGCATCAGCTGGAATTTGGAGTTCCAAAATGGCAACTCTGGCATCAGTCATAACCTGCCTGCTTTGCACGCTCCTACGGATGCTAGGAATGCATGCATTAACCACTTTGCCAAGAATACATCAGACATGTTCACTTCTGAAATGTTCATCTGTGCTTCGGATGCTATTTTGAAATTCTAAATGCAAAAAAAAAGACAGAATTGAGACCAATTTTGTCTCCTAGCTCTGTCCTAAAACCCGTACTTTTCATCCATCTATGCCTTCTTATTGTAGACCCTTGTATCACTAGGAACAGTCAGTTTCTGTGGCAGCTTGTTAAAATGTAATTAGATGTTACCAAGTGGCATTCTATGACTGACTTGAGAAGCTGTATTACTCTTGAACCTTTGAAATAACAAACATCCTTTTTCAACCTGAAGCTGAAAGGCTGCCATTATACTTGCAATTTCCTATCAATGCAAAATAATTTTTGGGTGTCCATTGATGTGAAAGTGGGCATATAAATTGGGAATCTGATCCCAAACTGACTCTTGTGCACTTATATGGAAATCAAGTAACAAGAGACGCCTTCCACAAGCTCTCTGTCCGTGTTTTGTACCTTGAAATGCAGCTGTCAGATTGTGCAATCTCGTGGACTGCATCAACTTAGTAATCAGTAAGTCTTTTTATAATAAAAGCAACATTATTTTTATGTGGTTGTTTCTTTATGCAAAGTAAAACTCTTAAAATCCTGTCAAAATTCCTCTAATTAGGTGTACTGAGGTAGTTTCTGACATCACTGTCTTCAACCTATCCATCTGAAGCTGCTGATCTCTTTCGCTACTTGTTCTGTGCTCTAGAAGTCATCAACTGACCTAGTAACCAATTAATATTTTACTTGATCTCTGCTTATTGTTTGTCTTATTGAGCAGTGTGTGTTAATATAATGCATTTGATTACTCTATCACCTTTGTAACTCCTGCAAAAGACGTGGATTACAGGTACATAAGTGCAGAAACCTAACAGTACTAGGTAGTAGTTCAAAGTCAAAACATTGAAACTTGTGATGACAAAAATTGTTTTTGATCTGATGGCTCCAGTAATGGTTTATTGGCTTTTTATAAAACAGTAAGAAAATAGATACTGTTACTAACTCCTTCCTAATATCAGATAATAGCATGTCAGCCATGGTTCATTTGATAGCATTTCCACCCCAGAGTCAGTAGGATCTGGGTTCACGACCTGCCGTAGTACTCAAACACAAAAATTAAGGCCAACACTCCAGTTTAACACACAGAGAGGTACCATCTTTCAGATGAGACATTGATTGAGCCCCTGTCTAACCTCACAGGACTCTTTCAAGGGAGAAACGTGAATTAATCCTGGTTTACTGATCAACATTTATCTTCAAACAATATTATCTGGCTATTAAATAAAAACCAAAAGAATTGCAGATGCTGTAAATCAGGAACAAAAACAGAAGTTGCTGGAAAAGCTCAGCATATCTGGCAGCATCTGTGAAGAAAAGTCAGAGTTAACGTTTAGGGTCCGGTGTCCATTCCTCAGAACTGACGGTAGCTGGGAAAATGTTGGTTTATATGCAGAAAATAGGGAGGGAGTAAACGATAGAATAGAGCCCGAAGAGAGAGAAGAGCAGTTGGATAGACAATGGAGATGATAACATTTTCCCAGCTACTATCAGTTCGAAGGAAGGGTCACAGGACCAGAAACGTTAACTCTAATTTTTTCTCCACAGATGCTGCCAGACCTGCTGAGATTATCTGGTTATTAGTTATTTGCTGTTTGTGGGAACCGGTTATGTGCAAATCAGTTCCTGTGCTTCATATATTACAACAGTAACTACACTTCAAAACGTACTTAATGGTCTATGGAGTATCCTGAAATGTTCAATGGTGGTGAAAAGCTTGACATAAATATTGTCTTTTGTTTGTGTAGACCTTTGGACCTGTACCAATACTAAACTTGCATATATGCACATTTTGCATAATATATATATATGCGTATATTGTGCAATCTCATGAAAACTGCATAAACTTAGTATAGTGTAAGACTCTTATGAAATGTGTCATATTGTATATAGAGCTTTCTCAAGTCACATCTAAACATCCAAAGCTTTCTCACATCCAAACACAACTCACAGTATGACTCCAGTCTTGCTGGTTGCATTTTGCACTTCACAATACCAGTCTCAGACAAGTGGCGTATGACAAGGCCACACTTAGACAGTAGAAACGTTTCATTGCAATTAATTCCTGATATAGAAGAGGACTTTGATAACCTAATGATTTAGTGATAAGACCGTAGGATTCAGATGTGGATGAAGGTAATGTTTATGAAATCTTCAAATTTTGAGCTCTTTAATTGAAACAAACTTACATAAACTTTGAGGAACAGTCAGGAAATATTGAAATTGTCTTAGGCTATTGAATGCATGTGTACACAAAACTCTACTCTAGATTAGTGATTCAAATGTTTGGAAAATGGAGTACAAATGCTCAAAATCTTCTGACACTGAAGTAAGTCTTCATAGTGTGCAATTTTATCAATTAACTCATAAAATGTAAGTTGATTCCAAATTAGAGTTACACTACTCTCAGCGAGCAGTTAAGAGGTGGCTCAGACATCCTGCTTTATCGTACGCAAGAGTCAGAATAAGAGCTGATTTACAAAATGAATTTCTGCTTTTGCATCAATGAACAGTCAGAATTGTTCAGCGCTGTTGCAATAGCTGTAAGGTAACATAGGTTCCTTCTAGGTACAGAAGACAAAAGTAAGCAATCTAAGAAATGCTCTTCAAAACTTCTGAAATAAACGAGCTTTTCAATGTCAGTTAGACAGTAACAGGTCCACACAGGTTAGCTGTAGGAAGGATGTTCCCAATGGTGGGTGATTCCAGAACCAGGGGTCATAGTTTAAGGATATGGGTAAAGCTTTTATGACTGAGATGAGGAGAAAATTCTCCACCCAGAAATTGGTGAGACAGTAGAATTCATCGCCACAGAAAGTGGTTGAGGGCAAACCATTATGTGTTTTCAAGAAGGAGATAGATATAGTTCTTGTGGCTAAAGGGATAAGGGATATAGGGGAGTGTGGGATAAGGTTATTGATCTCAATGATCAGCCATATTCAGGGTGAATGGCAGAGCATGTTCAAGGGGTCAAATGGCTTAATCCTGCTCTTCTATGTTTCTATGTAATTCAAAATATTTGCTCCATATATTGATGTTTTCCCAATTACATTCCAATGGCAATAAACTCCTGTTTAAAATAGAGCCCTGCTATTTTTCAGTATTCTGGCAACCAGAGACTATTTTTTAAAAACCTTTACAATATCTGTATCAATTGCCTACTTTTAAAATTTTGCTTCAATATAGAGCATTGCAATGCAATCAAAATTCCTTTTCCTAAAACAATGCTACTGTACTGTAGATCAATGATAGGATTAAAGATTTTTGTTGAAAAGTCATAATTTTTGAAGAGGAATGAACAGTTCAATAGACCTAAAGCAATTTTATCCAATAGGCAGCACTAACCAGTCTGGATACCTGAGCAGGGAACCGATATTGTGAGTGACTAGCACCATTTAAAGTTAGCATGCACTTTTTAAAGCAGTGGGGCTGGAGCAGATTCTGACCATTGGGGTGGCACGATGGCTCAGTGGTTACCACTGCTGCCTCACAGCACCAGGGGCCTGGGTTTGATTCCAGCCTTGGGTGACTGTCTGTGTGGAGCTTGCACATTCACCAAATGTCCGCATGGATTTCTTCTGGGTGCTCTGGTTTCCTCCCACAGTCCAAAGATCTAGAGGCTAGGTGGATTGGTTAAGCTAAATCGCCCACAATGTCCAGCAATGTGCAGGTTACATGGGTTAGCCATGGGAAATGCAGGGTTATAGAGGAGTGGGGTGGATCTGCGTGGGATGCTTTTTGGAGGTGTGGCGTGGACTTGATTGGCTGAATAGTGAGCTTTCACACTGTAAGAGTTCTATGATTTCCTTCTATCATTTCATGAAAGCCAGTTCTGACCTGTGAAAGAGGACAGACTAAGCTCCAAATGTTTTTAGAATACAGCGTACAACTCTGGTCACCCTTTTATAGGAAGGATGGTGTTAAACTTGAGACAGTGCAGAAAGGATTTACGTGGATGTTGCCAGGGTTGCAGGGTTTGATTTATAGCGAAAGGCTGAGTAGGCTGGGGCTATTTTCTCTGTAGCATCAGAGGCTGAGGGGTGAACTTATAGAGGTCTATAAAATCATGAGGGGCGAGGATAGGGTTAATAACCATGGTCTTTTTCCCAGGGTAGAGGAGTCCAAGACTAGAGGGCATAGGGTTAAGGTGGGGGGAAGATTCAAAAATGACCTAAGGGACAACTTTTTCATGCAAATATGGAATGGGAAGCCAGAGGAAATGGTAGAGGCTGGTTCAATTACAACATTTAAAAGACACCTGATGGGTATATGAATAGGAAAGCTATCTAGGAATATGGGCCATATGCTGGCAAATGGGACTAGGTCAAATTGGGATGTCTATTTCACGCAGACATGTTGGACCAAAGAGATTGTTTCCATACTGAATGACTCTATGACAATGGAAGCCTGGGTGAAGGTGGTGCAAAGAAAAAGAGATGTTTTGTACCTACACGATACCAGGTATCCACACTACCACCAGCACCACCAATATCACCCCCTGCCACCCTGTCCCCAGACAGCCAGATAATCAGGGCATGGCGGCTAATGTCAAGCGTCTTTTAAACAAAATACTACGGATACTAGAAATCTGATATAAGAACAGAAAGTGCTGGAGAGATTCATCATATCTCGCAGCAGCTGTGGAGATAGAAAAAGATTTAATGTTTCGAGTGCATCTCGGAACTCCAAAGAAAAATCATACCAGACTCAAATTGTTAACTCTTGTTTTTCTCTCTATAGATGCTTCCAGATCTGCCAAGTTTCTCCATCATTTTAATGCCAGGAATTGAGCCTTAAGGACCTGTATGCAATGTTAAAAGAAGTTCATTGACCTCATACGAGTGGTTAAGATCAGTGAATGCATCCTCTAATGCTATATTGTAACAAGTGCACATTCGCTTAATACTTAATTTACCCCACAATCACCTCCAAAAATCTCCACCAATCAAGTTTCATATGACATTCATGTGCTCCCCAACACCCTCACACAATTAGCTTTATTGTAATCCTGGCCTTAAACACACTTATAGAATCCCTACAGTCTGGAAGCAGAACATTTGGTCCATCAAGTCCACAACTGACACTCCAAAAAGTATCCCACCCAGATCCATCCCATCCCTGAATTTCCTGTGGCTAATCCACCTAGCCTACACATCCCAAGACACAATGAGCAATTCAGCATGGCCAGTCCACTTAAACCACACATCTTTGGACTGTGGGAAGAAGTTCAAGCAGACACGGGGAGAATGTGCAAACTCCACACAGTCGCCTGAGGGTGGAATTGAACTCAGGTTCCTGGCACTAACAACTGAGTCACTTTGCCACCACCAATGACTAGTGGTGATTTAACCCGACAGCCACCACACCTCAAGCAAGGGGAGATGTTGAGACGGAGAGTCCTTCATGGTAACCTCAGCTGGTGCAGGAATTGAACCCGCTCTGCTGGCATCACACACTTCACAAACCAACCACCCAGCCAACTGAGCAAAACTGACCCCCTCTACTATCAACTACTCAACCGTGGCAGCTATATCTCCCAAATGTATTACACAACATTCACTGACATGCTTCTCTCTCATTTGCCTATTAAATGGCTTGAGTGAACAGGATCTAATCAGTAGGGAACTTTCCTGCCTGTAGATTATGATTTCCATTGAAGAAATTGTGTTGATCATGACTGGAATGTCAATTGCTGCAGCTGTGGTGTATAGAGGCACTGAAACTGTGAAGATATAGATACCCTTATATCTAACTCTTCTTTACATATCCCACCTCCCTTCACGCACTCTCTTTTCATTTACAAATTGCAGATAACATAAGGATGGACTTCTTATCCATCTCCATCTCCCTCTTCACAACCTTCTCTTTGTGCCTTTCTGATTTAAGACACCCAAGAAGTGCAAGCTAACAAAGCAGTGCAGAAACAATAAGACGATGAAGATACTGTGCACTATTTCACATTCTGCCACCAGTTCAGATGCTGATACTAGTGTAATTTGGAGGATAGAATAGAGAGTGGGACATGTGAGGCATTGAGAATGAGTGGTCTGCAGCTGGAGAAGGGGAATTGGGTAGTGTAGATGCTGGCTTTGTAAGGAACAAGTTCCTACCACAGATCAACTGCAGAGTTCTATTGTAGGGGCACATAATGTTGAGTATGGATGGCAGAATGCACCAAGTATAGTAGTAGTCCAAAGAAATGCTGAAGGTTTTTGACAAGAAGGAAGTGCAGAAGCTTGACTAGATGAAGTTTGCATGCACTAAACCATAATTCAATTCATATATTTGGGTTCAGATTGTTCATTTTGTCGCAGCTTTTATTTGTGCATTGTGACCAAACGAACACTCTGATGGTCAATGATATACGTAGGTAATTTGCAGACTGTTGGCAAATGTAGAATTATGATTGCCATTACTGATGTCAAACTTAGATGAGCAAACCATGGACAGTCTGATCAGAAAGGAGCTGATAAGGTACCCTCGTTTTGCCATCATTCTTGTCATCCTCCTCAATGTGTCCCTGTTTTCGTACTTCGCTGCATAACTGGTGGTAAGGGCTGTTCTCCCATGAAAGAAAGGTCATGAAGCATGCAGCAGATCATAGTAAATTTTGACTCCTGCTTTGCCAAGTAACGAAAAGCTCCTCTGCCATGGTCCAGCTAATTAAGTTACTGATTCAGCATGTTGGTGGTCTGCTTTATCACATTTCACCTGGCAGCAAGACTTTCAAGCTATACATATGTTCAATTCTGGTCTCACTGCTATAGGAAGAATGTTGTTAAACTTGAAAAGGTTCGGAAAAGATTCACAAGGTTAGCGGTATTGGAGGGTTTGAGTTATAGTATGAGGCAATTTTTCCTGGACTGTCAGGGGCTATGGGGTCACCTTATAGAGACAAATTTATAAACCATGAGGAGCATGAATAGGGTGAATAGCCAAGATCTTTCTCCCTGGGTAGGGGAGCCCAAACCTAGTGAACATAGGTTTAAGATGAGAGGGGTAAGATTTAAAAAGAAACTAAGGGGCATTTTTTTCACACAGAGGGTAGTGCATGTGTGGAATGAGGTGCTAGAGAAAGTGATGAAGGCTGGTAAAATTACAACATTTAAATGACATCTAAATGAGTGTATGATTAGGAAGAACTTAGAGGGATATGGGCCAAATGCTGGCAAATGGGTTTAGATTAATTTAGGATATCTGGTCGACATGAATGAGTTGGACTGAAGGGCCTGTTTGCACACTGTACAACTCTGTGAATCTAAGACTCTATGTTATTTTGAGAAAAGGTATCACACCCGTTTTATTAGCACTGTGTCAACTGATAGTACTTGTCACCAGTAGCCACACTACAATTTGTCATTATGGCTCAAAATGAAGGGGGCATAATGGACACTCACCCTGAAAGAAAGGCACCATATCTCTTGCCAGGATAATGGACATTGAGCCACATCATTCTTTACCTCTGACTATACACCAACTTGATATTGTGGGAGTGGATTCCCCACCACTTCGGGGCTATATAAAGTGCCTGCAAAAAGAAGTGGGTACAGTCGATGGACTGGGGAAGCTTTCAATTCCAGCAAAACTGTGTGCTCACTGTCCCTACTTCACTTTGGCAAAATTTGATTCGCTGTTATTGAATAGAAAGCGTCATCATTTGAGTCACTCAAGCATAGATGATAAATTCAGAGATGTCACAAAGATCTCCAGTTTCAGCCTAGCAAGACTGATACACTTAAATATTTAACCTCAGGGTCACTTTTGGTGTCACTGGAAAAACCATCCTTGCCATTTGTGGCTGCATGAATGTGGTAGGTGCTGAACTTAGTCCATATGGCATTCTGCAGTACTGAAACATATTTTATTGAGTAGTAGAAACTGTATGATTTCAGCTTTGCTCCGCTGGTGGCATCTGTAGGTAACTCTGACATAAATTTATTTGTGAACAAGACAGGCAGAAGCCATTAGATTTTTGCAAGTTCAGGAGCTCTCTCTGTTCTCTGTAGTAAAAAATTACTTAAAGGCTGAAATGCTGCTGATAGTCCTTTGAGTGTAAGAAGTGGATACTTATCTGGAATGATAGTTTTGTTGATTGTCACAAGTTTGACACATTGTCCGAGTTCATTCACCATTCAGGCGTTGTGAAATTACCACAGTGGTGGATCGATTTTCTCAATGATAGTATCTGTTTCTGATCATTTTAGCTTCTGTGACACTTTGGCATGGTTCGTGAAACTGGTGGAATTTATGTGTTGATGTGAGGAATATGACAGTACCCCTTTATCTTCTGAAATCCAGTAAATAAGGAAGGATGCAATTACTGTGTGCTCTGGTGGAGTCTTTAAGTTTGAAATCAAGTCTATATAACCCCGTAAGACTTCTGCCTTTGGTTGCACAGACTGTGAAATTGTCCATGGTGACATGTCTGTGGCATATTGAAACTGTGATAATTCCCAAAACTGGAACAATTCAGCTGATATAAACTTAAAAAGTATCTGTTACAGGATTGAGAGAAAATTATGAAAAATAGTGATGTTAAAGTTTGTCCCCTGTAAAGACAATTTTTTTTTCTGTAATTTTTGATTGTGGACTGGATGTGCAAGAGAACTGTTATAAAACCCAAAGATTGGTGAGGAATTGCTGCATTTTTTGAAAGCGCGTTACCTGATAATCACTTTAAGAACTGTTTACACAGCTGCTGACTTGAGGCATAGTGAATGGTTTACAGATGAGCTGGAACCAAGGGCTGTGCACAAATGAAGATTCATCCGGCAACAGTAGCTGATTGGTCTATGGACTAGTGACTACTTTTAGTTGATAAAGGCCTTCTGCCTGCAAATAATTATGTGATTGGCTCCCAGAAAGTTGAACAACTTGGGGTTGTGAACAAGATAGGGAGAAGCCACTAGATTTTTGCAAGTTCAGGAGCTCTCTCTGTTCTCTGTAGTAAAAATTACTTTAAGCCTAAAGCAAACTAGTTTATTCTTTATTCAGCAGTTGGTGTATGCTTTGACTCTAATAAGTTAGAGACTTTTATAAGTGTAAACCATTCACCCTGTGCCTCATTCAAACAATAAGGAATGAATGGGTCTTTTACACACAGGCCAGATGTCATGAGTGGTGTACCACAGAGGTCTGTGCCAGGACCTCAACTTTTTTACAATTTATATAAATGATTTAGATGAAAGGATTGAAGGTATGATAGCTAAATTGGCTGCCCTACAAAGAGAGGCAGGAAAGTAAGTTGAGAAGAGTTCATAACAAGTCTACATAAGGATACTGCACCTGATGAGATAACCATGAATGACTCTCCTTCTCAACCATATCCCTCATCTGAGGCATGGGACCCTCAGGTTAAACCACCCTGTTGTCTTGCTTAAAGAGAGAGCAGCCCTAATATTCTAGGGAAGTACGGTGACTTTACCTTGAGGGTCAGTTAGCTCAGTTGGTTGGATTGCTGATTGGTTCAATTCCCAGACTGGCTGAGATTACGATGAAGGGTGCTCCTTCTCAGCCTCTCCTCTTACCTGAGGTGTGGTCAACCTTGAGTTAAACCACCATCATTTGTCTCTCCCTAATGAGAGAGTAGCCTATGGTCTGATAGGACAATGGTGATTTTGCCTTACATTTTTTATAGTTAAGTGAGTGGGCAAAGATCTGAAAAATGGAGGACAATGTGTGAAGATGTCTATTTTGGCAGGAAAAAAAACAAGGAAAGAGGAATATTATCTAACAGTGAGAAGTTGCAAAGTTCTGAAATGCAGAGAGGTCTGAGTGTCATGGTGCATGAATCACAAAAGGTTAGTATGCAGGTACAGTAAGTAATCAGAAAAAAACTAGTAGAATGTTATGTTTTATTGCAAGGGGAATTGAATGCAAGAGGCATTCAATAGGGAGGCCATGCTTCAATTATACAGGGCATTGGTGAGACTGCATCTGAACTACTGTATGCAGCATTGGTTGCTGTCTAAATACTGGATGATGTTAACGTGTTGGAGGCAGTTCAGAAATCTATTTAACTAATGTCTGGAATTGCCACATAAGGAAAGGCTAGACAGGCTGTATCCTTTGGAGTTTAGAAGGGTTAGATATGATCTAATGGGAAAATGTAAGATCCTGAGGAGACTTGACGAGGTGGATGTGGAGAGGACATTTCCTCTTGTGGGAAATCTAGAAGTGCAGTGCAGTATTCTGATCAGCACAAGAACTATCTCAGCAAATCCTGTGAAAAAGAACCAGTGAACTGCCTTCCTAGTCCTTCACTCCACTGATTACACCATTCTTTTTACCTGTCTGTGTCTGTCTGTGGGTATGTGTAGAGTGGAAATTTATAAGGAGAGTAGATTTTGAACAATTAAAGTTACATGCCGACGATTCATACTTGATTACCTGTAGCTAGAGTCCATTTCTTTGTAATAATTTGTAATTCTTGATAGCTAAAGAAACTTGATCCATTTTTTCTTCAATTTGGAATGGAAAGTCAGGTAAATTGGGAGATTTTGTGTATTTTTAAAAAATCTTTAACTTTAGTAGTTACTGGGGAAGTGTGAGATAACAAGCATGGGGCTGGATGAACACAGCAGGTCAAGCAGCATCATAGGAGCAGGAAAACTTGATGTTTCGGGCCTAAACCCTTCATCAGAAAAAAAAACTATGATGCTGCTTGACCTGCTGTGTTCATCCAGCCCCATGCTTGTTATCTCGGATTCTCCAGCATCTGCAGTACCTTTTATCACTGGGGAAGTGTGGCCTTGATTTCCTATCACCATGCCTTCAAAACAGAAACTGTCATGCTCAAATGGCTCTGAACTCAAATGATACCAACCTTATTGTCAACTCGATGGAGCAATCCTTTCAGTCACTGGACATCATACATTCATGATGGTCAATATGCTATACCTCACTCATATTGACCAATGAAGTCCTCTTCTTTGATGACCTGCACATCCTTGAAAATAATGACCCACTGTAAACATGAGTAATACTATCATTCCCATAACATGGGTGCAGGAGTTAGTCAATTTAAACTCCTCTTCATCATCATCATTGCCATTTTGTTATATACTTCATATGTCAGATCTATACAGCCGTGACATCAGTTTCTATGTAATAGGTTTTATTGTCATTGCGTTAGCTCTAGTATCCAGTTCTTTCAATACTTTGTTTACCCAGATTTAACCAATCAAGCACTGTGAGCTTCAACAGTAACAGACTCACAAACTCAAAACAAAGAACAAGTCAACAATTCAACATGATGAGTCGAAGAATGGTTCCTTACACTCTGATTAATAAGGCCTCCTGCTGAGAGAAGTTCTTCAGCTCCCTCTCCTCCTCCCCCTTCCAGCCACTTCCCCTGTTCTGTACAGACTCTGCATAATCTTCATATCATCCTGTATTCCAAGGTTAAATGATCGAAGTACACTTAAATGCTGGAGCGTCTGCTTAGTGCAGACCATGGAGAAGCAAAACTCCTTGAGTACCTGCCCTACTACACCTTACTGACTCTAAACAACTCTATAAAACACCAGGAGATAGCAAGAACTGCAGATGCTGGAGTCAGAGCCAATATAGTGTAGAGCTGGAGGAACACAGCAGGTCAGGCAGCATCAGAAGAGGAGGAAACATGATGTTTCTGGATTACACCCTTCATCAGGAAGAGTGTAAGCCTGAAATATTCACATTCCTGCTCCTCTGATGCTGTCTGACCTGCTGTTTTCCTCCAGCTCCACACTGTCTTGACTCTACGAAACTCCAATTAATTATAGAATCATTATGTTATGTTCCAAGAAGGACCAGGAAGCCAAAGTGTTTAACCATAGGAGCTTTATTAAGGAGATGTTTACTCTAGAGGCAACAAGGTTAGACTAAGCTGTATCCAACTAAGAATGATGTTGTCATAATGTCGCGTGATTGGAGTCTTAAAGTGAAGGTCCACCATGCTTATGCAAAAATGCATCATTACAACAGTCAAAAGAAATCAATTAACTGTTAATGAATGTTGTGTTGCGTCTTATTGTCAGTATATCTTTAAAAGATATGCTCGTGATTGCTCAATACCACAATATCCATGCCCAGTCGTTTATTTTAGGAGATATAAGATCTACAGATCAGGAATTAACTGTCAAGAATTCAGAATTCATTTATTTTTGATTCTAAGCAAGCATTACTAAAAACAAAAAAGTCTCCTGCTACATAACAACCAAAATTAAAAGTTACAGATCTGCACTGAGAAGAATGAATACTCTATCTTTCTATTTCTGTGAAAAGAAGAAAACATGAGAGGCTACGGATATAAGTTTTGTTTTAGAAGGGTCGCTGGATCTGAAACATCAACTTCTCTTTCTCTCCGCAGATGCTGCAAAAATTTCTATTTTTGTTTCAGATTTCCAGCATCTGCAGTTCTTTTTGTTCGTTGAAAGAACAATATATACCTCTCCAGGTGAGTATATGAGTACCAGATCAGGACAATTTGTCAAACCTGCAAAGTGTTACATTGAAATTTGAAATGTTAGTATTGTATATTCTACTTTATTTGACTGTATAATTATTAATTTAACAAGTGCATCTATATAGCCATGCATATCTGATTTGATTCATCTTACCTCCAGGAAAAGGGGATATTATGTTATGCCTCATAGCCAGTTTGTCAACATACCTTTAAAAGACATGATCATGATATAATTACTATATCTTAACATGTGACCTGAGGGTATCAAGGACTCATAGTCTGTCATACACTGTGATCACTTGAAGAATGACATACTACTGGAAGCATGCTGCTTTCGTTAATAGCTTACTATTAACCCAGATGCAAATGTGTCAGAGGAATGTAATGATTGTGTATAATGTGTAGCTGTAATAAACACCTTTGGCTTCTTCAATAACATGATGTCCAAGACAGTTTCTCATGTTTGGAGGGAGAGTATTAGCATTGCTACATCAGATAAAACACACTGCTGGAGGCAAAATCACACCAATGTTTAAAGACTTAACAATTACTTTCAATAACATTGGTTGGAGGGTCGGCTTTACTGCTGCTGAGATAGAGTCTTAAAGTCAGTCAGCACAGGAGAATCCTTTGGCCCATTGAATCTGTGGCGACCTATCTATAATCATTCCACTCTCCAGGAATTGGCCTATAGCCTTGAATATCATGATGTGTCCAATAGTGTGATGATGTTAAAAAAGTGTTAAAAAGCTGAAGCATTGTTCACTATGGGAATCAAATCAATATTGAATATTAGTGACATCTTGACCTACTTTGCCTGTTTGCGACTTTCACAATGCACAGCCTAACACCCTCATCACTACCTCACCAGCAAACCTTGCCCCAAAATAGTCTACACATGTCACTTTGGATTGTAAATGGTACCTGGAGCATCCAAGCAATATGCACAACTGATCGAAACTTCACATCGGCTGTACTTGATCAGGTTAAGCACTAGTGGCAAAAGCTTTGATTTTGCAATCTTCTTCAGATGCTTTTCTGTCTTTCTCAATCTGTGTAATGTAATTATTACCCATTCAAACTTTAGAAAAAGATTATAACAATCATTTTGATTGTGCTATTTCATTCCATTTGCTTATTAATGCTCTTTTTTGAATGTTCTTATTATTTTCAATACCTAATCACACCTGGGGTGAGAATCTGAAATGTGGCTGTGATTATTCCGTGTTCGTCAATCACAATTCAAGTCATTAACAACAATCAGTTTTACCCTGACTGCATTCAGAGAAAAATTCTTTAACTTTTTGGTCCCAATAGAACCATAAGTCTCTTGCAGTTAAGTGTCAAGAACATTGTTCATGCTGTACATTTTCCATGGATTGTGGAACACTTTATTAAATACACAGGGCCCCTATCTACTCCCCAAAGCTTCCTAGACTCGGAAAAAAAATGTGCTTTCTGTTAAGTGCTTAGTTATATTACTATAAATAAATGAAGCAATGGCAAATATAATCTTAACATTGCAAATATTGTGTATTTACTGGAAAGCCTAAAATTATTACAAGAAAGCCACAAAGTTTTCTGAGAACATTTCCAAGTAAGTTTGCACTGTTATATAATGGCAGTGTAGAATATAATGTCACAATATAGCTGTAGCTTCTGAAATTTAAGTAGAAATTGCTAGAGAAACTCAGCAGGTCTGGCAGCAACTGTGCAGTGAAAGCAGAGTTAATATTTTGGGTCTAGCGTCCATTCTTTAAACCCTCACTAGACCCTAAATGTTGACTCTTCTTTCTCGCCATACATGCTGCCAGATCTGCTGATTTTCTGATTTGCTTCAGATTTTCAGCATCTTTGCTTTTTAGGTAGCTGTACTTTCTGGACTACTTTGGTCCAATTTTGTTTACAGTTATTTGCTGTTAACACTTTTCCTAGACAATTTCCTTCTCTCCCCCAGCTCTTCCCTTCCCTTCCCACACTGATTCCATCAATCCCTACCTTTAAACCTGCTTGATTTGAATTATTCTAATTGAACTTGATGCATTGGAGTTTGACAAGTACATGCAATACAAAGAAAATCAAGCTGAACCAGAAAACAGGAGAACAAACATCTGTCAATCATTTTAACACCAGAAATTGAAGATATAGTGAACCCTCATTGAAAAAAACACATGAAAGCTAACAAGTCAACATCAATAAAAGCTAAAGAGCCATGAGCAGATGCTAAGAAATCTATAGATCAACAATAGCGTGGAGAACATAGACAGCTAGCAATAACAGAAGTCCAAACCTTGCAAAGTGAATTTTCCCTTGCCTTAACAGATGAATTTGCACCTTAAGTTGAGTTATAGAAGTACACGAGAACAGCCTCCTGAAAAGTAGGTGGGCTATAAAACTGCAATTAGGTAAACAGTAAAACAACAGAATCTGACAAAGCCCTGCAATTGCAATAACATGGGCTTCAAAATGAAGATGTTGCTAGATATGACACTTATCCTATCCTGTTCACCCAAATCCCACTCCTGATTAAAATCCCACCCAAAAGCTCTGAATAATTCCCAGCATACATCAAAGTACTTGTGCATCAAAATGACATTTTTGATATACAGTAATAATACTTGACAGACCATGCCAAATTCAAAGCACGCAACAAATTATTGAAACAGAACAATGCTTAAAAAGCAATAAAATAGATTCATAAGTCCACAAGCGTACATCCATTTTCAAAATGCATTTTCCACAGATAGGCAACAGAACTTTTGGATGCAATGGGTTTGTTCTTTATAAATTTTCAAGATACATTTGGAATTCAAATTCAAAACCCATTCTACTGATGTAAACAAATATACTGAGAGCTTGACAGAACACACACTTTCTGAAGCAAGATGTTAATATCTGGATGTAGATACTTCCGCCAGATATTATCCTTAATGTTTTCGCTTTCGGGGAGATTAGAATCATCCTTTTCTGTGTTTGCCAATCTGTATATGTTAACATTTAGAATAAGCTATTGCAAACACTAAGCAATAGTTGACTGAACTCATGTCTGAACAAAGCAGTAAACCAACAAAAACATACCGAGGACAAACATTGTCTATTGAAAATGTTGATTATGTCTGATTGCATGTATTCAGTTTTGTACACTAGTCACCTCATATAACAATCCAGTCTTTCTAGAGGCATTGATAGCTGAAGCCATTCGTAAATTCTATTTACTTTATTTGACATCACATAAAATAAATACAGGAATCTCCCTATTTTTCACGCCACTGTCACAAGAACCACTTTGCGACATGGGATAATTATACCGATGCGTAAAATCAGAACTATAACACTGTGCCTATTGCTATTCAGAAAACATTTATTTCAGACCCTCCAGAGCTTTATATGAATCCTTAGCAAGATCATTTATTACTGGAAAGTCTACATTCTTCTCTGATTAAATATAAACGTAAGATCTTTGTGACATGAATGTACTTAAGTGACAACAATGTTAAATATTGAAAAATCTCACTGTTAAACAAAAGGTTTAAAGATACTATGCGTCAACGAGCAAAATTTTGATGTAAAGAATAAATATTGAAATACTACAGATACTGGTCATTATAAATAAGAAATAGGATTGATAAAAAATAACCTGAAGAATTCAGCAGCAAATCAGGTACAAGCATAATACAAATAAAGGGCTTGAACATTTTACAGTGCTTGTCAAAGTAAAGGAATTTGCATATCAAAGCGCCTTCTCTAACCATTTCGCAAAATAGCATGAAAGTTGATGTCCTTTGATGTACATCACTAACACTTTCAACTATGTCTTGACAGAGAAATGTGTTGCAATGCCAGGTAATAGCTTGAATTCAAGTAACTGACTCTTTTATTTACATTCAAAGACACAAATAGTTCAATTGTAAAGTTTATTTTGCATCAATATTTTTACCTTTCCTACATGAATTTATGGAGAATTATTTTGACACATTTCAAACTATTCCAACACTGCAGTGGTATGGTCCATCGAGACTTGTTGGAAGTGTATACTCCCTTCCGATGAGTGGTGAAGTCCTACTTTTGACCTGGCTGTCATAAAAAGCATGAAACAATTCTAAGGTGCTTGCTATACAAAGAGACGTAGGATCATTAGTTTGTGTTTCATTTTTAATTCAGATACTCATTAGAAAAAAATCAAACATCTTCTCTTCTTGCATAGATTTTAATGATGTTGTTATTTTGGACTGGGAACAATAGTAAATCAGATATCCGAACAAACATGAGATATTTTGGAAAACAGACTTAGTTCACTGTGACACAATATTTGCCATAATGATGTCACCTGTCTTTAGTCAGGTAATCTTTTACTGGTGAATAGAAAAAGGGTCACATGAAATTTATGTATTGAACTTTAACTATTTCATACTGATTTAATTTTTAGAGGTGTTGTATAACACAGAATTGTAAGAAAGATTTTCTCCATATTAATTTGACTTAAAATTATATCCAGTGAAAGAAGCAAGGTACACTGCCTCTATTTATTAGGCTACAGAATGGTCTTCCCGACAAGTATCCCAGAATTAAATGAAATGATGGTAATAAAAGATAGTTGTTAATGCATTATGGGTTAAGTCTGCCAGGAAATCTGCAATAAGCAATCCATCTGAGATACCTACACATAGCAAATTGTTACTTCTGCTGATCATTTTTTTTCCCAAGCCGTCTTATTACATTCATTTTTCTGAATCTTATCCAGTTATAAATAAACACAAAGGGCAATATATTTGTGACTGATGCATGAAGCACAGGAAAAGAATAAGTTAAAATATTTAATAAGCGAATGCCCATTATAATTGGGCTATAATTTTTAGATGCTGTCATTGTGCATGCATTATCTATCTTTTCCTCTTTTTCTTGCCTTTATCAGTAACGTGGAGACACTATGCTGTTTCGTTGGGGAACATATCATTATGGCAGTCACTTGAACAACTTAAAGGGCATTGGTATTAATCAGCTAGCACTATGCCTTTATACTATAGTTTATAGGGCAATGTAAAATATAAGGTAAGTCTCTGAATGTATTTAGCTTGTTGCAATGGTGAACACCAAGGCTAACCAGGGACACCAGAAACTAACAATTGGTTGTTGCCACTAAAACAGCAACTTGGAGATGAAGCAAAGTGTTTTTTTAAATACCACAGTCAACTTAACCCTTTCATTGTCATGCATCTAACCTGAATAAGTAGCTTCATTAGTAAACATGTTTATCCAGTAGCTGTTATGGAATTTATCTGAGGAATAAATAATTTTTTTTTAAAAAAAAAATCAGTTTTCTTCCCCTTTCTCATCTCAAAGATGTGATGTATGTGCTGCATGGGCAGGCCAGCTCACTACACTGGATGAGCTGCAGCTCATGACGGAAATTGCTGCCACCATACATCATGTGTGGGAAAATGCAGAGCCTGCTTGTTTTAATACGATAGAGAAGAAAAAAACACTTCCGGGTCTAACTGGAAGAGTCTCCAGTTAACACAATATAGTTTATTTCATGTTAACAAAGTTACAGATTACATTCGTGTGAGAGCCATTAAGATACTTTGAGGAATATCAGATGTCAGGTCTCACTCCTTTGAGATCGTAAGCTGTTCTGCTCACAAATCCACAGGACATCAACATAGTGGTGCTTATGATACTCCTCAGTATTTACATTTTCAGATCCATGTATATCTACTCCAAGGTTTTGCTTTCTAATTATTAACATTAAACTTTTGTGTAAACAGAAAAGCAGGAATAGCAAAATGGGCGGCAAAATATCTACAGATGGAACCCAAGGACAGTGAAACAAATAAATTTAAATTGGAGCAGTTAAATCTGGAATTCCAACAGAAATAAAAGGAAAGAAAAGGAACAGAAAGAAGCGATAGAGGATCAGGAACAAGATCAGGAAAAGGAAAGGGAATTCCAGAATGCAACAGAGAGACTTTAAGTTGAAACAATTCCAACTGAGAAGGGATCCTGAATGTAATCCAATGAGGGTACGGCACCTAAGTTAGACTTAGCAGCTGGAGTGTTCAAGTTTTCCCACAGAACTTCTAAGTTTAATGAAGAAGAGGTGGTCATCTTCTTTAACTCTTTTGGAAGGTTAGTATAGGAATTAATGTGCCAGTCCAGCAATGGTCAATGCTAGCAGAGCATGTTCATAGGGAAAACTCTCAAAGTGTACTCCCTTTTACCTGAGGACAGTTCCACCTACAGTGAAGCAGCAAAAAGATCTATTTAAGCAAATACTAGTTACTGTCAAAAGAGAAAAATTATGCAAAATATTTCCTGTACCCTCAAAAAATAACCGGAACAGGCATACTTTGAATTTGAACAGTTTAAGCAACTTGATTTTGACTAGTTGGTACAAACAGTTAAAATTGACACCAACTACAAAAACTTCAAGGAGATAATTCTCCTTGAGGTGTTCAAGAACTTTATACTCTTTCCAATTCAGGTGCATTTAGAGGGATGGGGTGTAATAGAGCCCTGAGAGGTAGCCATTCTGGTTAACATACACGTCTCTGTGTGGAGTTTGCACATTCTCCCCATGTCCATGTGGGTTTCCTCCGGGTGCTCCAGTTTCCTCCACAGTCCAAAGATGTGCAGGCTAAGTGGATTGGCCATGCTAAATTGCCCATAGTGTTCAGGGATGTGCAGATTAGGTGGGTTACTGGGGAATGGGTCTAGGGTGGGATGGTCTGAGGTTCGGTGTGGACTTGTTGGGCCGAAGGGCCTGTTTCCACACGTCTAGGCATTCTATGATTCTATATATTCAGAGAAGCTGGATTCTGTGAACTACTGCAAATCACAGAGATAAGAATTTAAGCAAATATCCCTGAGATCAGCCAGAAAGAAAAGGTAAACCAGCCTGAATGTATAATTATTCCCAACCATTAGAAGCAGAAATGTGGATGGGAAGCTGGTGGGACACCATCATAAGTGCTTCGACTGCAAGAAACTGGGACATGTAAGGAGTATTGTTGGATACAGTGTACCCCAGAAACTCGGGCTACAGAACCAGTGTCTGCAGCATTAAAGAAGGTCAATATCTACTCAGGCATGACGGTTGGCCAAGCTAGCTGTTAGGAGTTTGTATCAAAAACAACAATGACACAGATTATTTTAAATATCAGAGAGAAGCATTAGTACCTCCAAGACACTGAGCACTTGCTGACTTGTTAGTGGGGAAAATAGAAGATTTTACACCTGAAAATAAGTTAAAGTGTACTGATAAAGTGTTCATGGGGAAGGCAATTGAGGTGACACTAGCCACTGAAAACAACAAATGCTAGAGATCACAGAAGGTCAGACGGCGTCCATGGAGAGAGAGAGCAAGCTAACGTTTTGAGTTGAGGTGACTCTTCATCAGGGCTGAAGGAAAGTGTGGAGGAGGCAGCTTTTATGTTATAGGTGGTGGGTGGGGTGGTGTTGATGGGGTGTAGAGTGCTGGGGAAGAAAAGATATTGATAGTTCAGGTTAAGTGATTGGAATGTGAGAATGGCAGAACCATGGTGTGTCTAACTGTCAGACTTGATAGAACAGACAGTCCCACTGGGATGGGTTGGAGGGGAGAGAGGACATGGTGACAGAGCATGTAACAAGTAAAGCTAAAAGAAAGGGAAGATATGGAAGCTGGTTCACAATTTGAAGGTGTTGAACTCAATATTAAGCCCAGAAGGCTGTAAAGTGCCTAGTCATATTCAATGACTTGTTATGGGCTTGGTAACAGTAGATGTAGTCCAAAATGTGCCCATATCAGGGATAGGCATTGTTTTGGGGTATGATTTAGTTACTAGCATAGCAGCTTCCCCAAGAGAAAAGGACAGACCAGAGACATTGTGAAGGCAGGGGAAGGCTAGCAGCAACTAAAAGAAAGGCTGAGAATCAAGAGATTTAGAAGGCTTATTGAGGAGCTGAGAGCTGCTTGCACCATTTCTTCAATCTTAAGTGCTATGATTCCTGGACCGAATAGCTGCAGTAGTATTGACTGTAGATAACTGTATTGGCTTACGATCTGATAATATACTGAAACGTGCCCTGGTATCTAAATTAAAATTTGTGAGAAAACAGTTGACGTTAATAGTAAAAACTGAAAGAACTGCAGATGCTGTAAATCAGGAACAAAAGCAAAGTTGTTGGAAAAGCTCAGCAGGCCTGGCAGCATCTGTGAAGGTAAAAACAGA
>JAHRHZ010000012.1:68438956-68449857 GCA_024137785.1 Ginglymostoma cirratum | reverse complement strand
TCCTCAGTTCTGAGGAAGGGTCACCGGACCCGAAACATTAACTCTGTTTTTTCCTTCACAGATGCTGCCAGGCCTGCTGAGCTTTTCCAGCAACTTTGTTTTTGTTCCTGGCATTAATAGTAGCTTTCCAAAATCTAAGTTCTGGATGACCTATTTCCCCGGGAACATTTTTGGTTTTTCTTCTGTTGTACACATTTCAACTAACCCCTTTATGCAGCTAGCTATTTGATTTCTTGTTTTTCTGAAACAGTGCATGTCCTGAAACGGCTCCCCTTGTGCATTCTTTCAGGAAAGTAACCTGTTGTGTGACAGATAATATATTCACTTCTAATAAGTTGTTCCAGATTTCTGCTTCTCCCGCCATCTGATTGGTTTTTGCTAGAGATTGGTCTTCTTTGAACTGTAATGAAACCACAAAGATTCATCAGTGATCCCTACAATGCTGTAGATTCTGAACTGTGACTTGATTGTCTGTAGCTTCATTTCTCAGGAATCTGTAGAGCTCATTATGAGATCATGCATGGATTTCCCTGGATTTTGAGCTCCTCTATTAAATCTTCTTCTTTCACAAACTTTAGTAATCCTGAGGTTGTAGTAATTACCAAACTCTTTCAGTATCTCTTCAAAATCAGCTATTGCTTCTTTTAACCCTTTGTAAATGAATATGCACTAGTAATTAAGCCTCAAAGAGCATTTACTTGTTCAGCTTCTGTTTTAATTTCAAAACTGCTCTGTATTGCAGAGATTGCTTCCCCTTAAGTATCTAATGCAGTGATATGTTTGACGCATCTCTGAAATGAGATCTTCTTGGCATTATTATTTCTGATTCAAATATTCCTTGTCTAATTATGTATTTTCTTGTTTTAAAATATTTTTATTTTCCAGTAATATTAGTTTTGGCACTTTTTACTGCTGTACTGCAAAGGTTTTCCCATGATTTGCAGCTAAAATGGAAGGTTTTCCATGCTCATTTGGCTAAAATGAGTGGTTTATGTTTCATAACTAAAACAGAGGATTCTCAGACATAGGACATAAAATGGTGAAATCTGGCCTCTTGCCTGGCTTCATTTAATGATTCCTGCTATTCAGGCCATAAGTCAATATTTCCACTTTAATCACAGATTTAATGATTGACATCCTGTAGTGATTGTAATGAGTCACCCAGCTGGACGTCTTAGAATATGAGTTCCCTGACTGGGGCAGTTAATCCGGCCCAATCAGGGAGTTCTGTCTGACATAAAATGATGAATGTTCCGGAAACTGAATCCCTGGAATGCCTGACACACTGAGAGGCAGCACTATTGTCAAAGGCTATGCCTTTGTAAATAAAGGATGATTGGCGATGGGTCATGCTGGTGCCCAAATAGTCATTTCATAAAGAACTCCTCAGATTAAACAAATGATTCCTGCCTCTATTGTTGCTTATATGAAGGAACTCTTGCTTACTTGCCAGCCTGAATAAAGCCTCCCAAAATTTACTGTATGTCTGTTGGGCCAGGTCTGCTTAGGTTTTTAATGTGTCAGATATTATCACTTTAATTACTTAATTTGGGACGCCCCTAGGTCTGCGATCTCATTTTAATATTTCTTTTCTACCAACCTACTTCCATTTCTGTAGTCATGCAACATTTGCTCACTCATTGTGGTGGTGAAGCTGTAAGTAAATTTTTATTTTTCACATTTTCATCTGAGGTTACTGCAGAGTTTTAAAGTTACCCCGATTCAACAGGGATTTTAAACATTACTTTCAGATCCTCTGATGTTTGTTCGCTGAACTATGAATCAGACCACTACCACATGGTGTAGTCTCTATCCATTTTGAAGTTATTAATTCTCCTTCTCCAAGGCATTGCTAACTCTCCTGTTGCAGTGCGGTTTTTTTTTTTGCCAGGTCCAAAATGTTTTTACAGTTCATTTGAGTATTCTTGCTTGGTAAAGATTACCAGAAGATGTTTTTCTGTAAGGTTTTAGATGTTAAGCTGTTCTCTGCTGCTGGCTGTGCTGAATGAGGAGGCAAGCTGATGCCAGAAGACCTCACACCACTGCTCACTATGTTGTGTGGGTATGCCTTTTAACTGCACCATGAACTGCTGCCCATGCTGAAGCTTGGTATAACCATTCAGATTAATTGTAGAAGATTACATAGTCCGGTTCTTCTAGTGGGGCAGAGCAAAACCGCTTCCTGGTTTGACGAGAAGAGTCTTCTGTAATTAACAAGACATAGTTTATTGCATATGTTAGCAAACTGGTTACAGGTTACATTGATGTGATAGATATTGTTTGAATGATAAAGAAGAATCTAAATTTTAGGTATCATTCCTTTCAGATCCTAAAGCTATTGCAGCCACAAGTCAATTTAACAATATCCTGGTGGAAAGTGCTAACTACATTTCTCAGTACTAACCCTTTCAGACACTTTCAGATTCAATTTCAATGTTGGGTTGAATATGATAAGTTAAGAGACATCAGACAACCAAAACATAAATGCAAAGTTGAGGACAACATCAGTGCAATCCTGAGATTTAGAGGAGACCGGATGATGTGATATGTGCTACAACTCAGATACTCAGGATGATGTGGCAACAAGAACTTTAATATGGAGGTAAATAAAATCCGAAAGAACTGCGGATGCTGTAAATCAGGAACAAAGACAAAGTTGCTGGAAAAGCTCAGTATGTCTGGCAGCATCTGTGAAGAAAGAAACAGAGTTAACGTTTTGGGTCCGGTGACCCTTCCTCAGAAGAGTCACTTTGGAAGAGGGTTATACTCAGCCATGAATACAAATAGGGGAGGCTTCAAGATTTAGGTGAGGTGACAGTGTTGTCGTAATGTCACTGGACTGGTAATCCAGATCCCAGGCCAATGCTCTGGAGACATGTGTATGAATACCATCAGGGCAGATGGTTAAATTTGAATTCAATAAAATATTACATTTTTTTAAAAATCTAGCTAAATGGTGACCACGTTAGAAATTGTTAGGAAGTCCCATCTGATTGACTAACATCCTTTTTTGTCAACTTTACCTGGTCTAGCCTACGTGTGGCTCTAGACCCACAGAAATGTTATTGACTCTTAATTGCCCTTTGAAATGGCCTAGCCAACCAATCAGTTCAAGGGCAGTTAGGGATTGGTGACAAATGCCATCTGGCCATTCACAGCCACATCATATGCAAGAATAAGCAAAAAAAAAAGTAGGTGTCCGGGATTCTCTCCCACATTTACCATCTGCCATTTCCATATGTTCGAAGGATCTCCAGGTTGATATCCTCCTTGTTTAGTCACATTATGAACATATTTCCTTGGACCCATCAAGTCTTTGGGTGGGGTGCAGAGCCAGTTACACTACTCCCCATGCTTCCATACCTCCAAAGAAAATATAATCAATGACAAAAATATTTGGAAACAAAATCTCTATTTTATGCTCTGCAGTCACCAAACCAATGCAGCAAACCGTGTGTACTTCGACCAAAATATCACATGTGGACCCACAAGAGGATAACAATAAGTTGTTCAGTTATAAATGGCGTCATTGCTGAGCCAATCCATCGATGTTCGCAAATACGATTTTTCCTCCAGACAGGGTTACTCAAAATGTTTATGTGCAAAATTCCTAGCTTATTTTGCATTTCAGAACCTATTGGACTATGTCCTACATCATAAATCTTTCTGTGAGTATTGCAAGTGCAGTTTAAATTAATGAAGTAGAGGAAAACTCTTCACATGAAGTTGGAAATGAAAAAAATTCTGAGGAAATAAAATATTTAGACAATTTTTCATTAAATAAAATGATAAGTAAACACTTACTGCAAAATGCAATTAATATTCAACAGATCACAGAATAAGATCTAAGGTATAGACGTCCAAAATCTAAAGGTCTTTGAATATGGTTAAGGATCAGGGAAATCACCACATTGCAATAGTAATCATTGTAATCATGCCAGCACAGAAGTATCTTGAACACAGGGAACACTAAGTCAGAAATTCAGTTTTATTTGGAGCTTCACCTTTCACAATCATAGCATTCCCGCAAGAAATGTGACAGAACTGAGCCTTTAAAACTCCATACTAATAGGGCAAAAAATTGTGTTTGCAGTTCAATTTCTGACATCTAGGGTCCCAATCCAAATGGACACCTCAAGTAGATCCCACTTATTGATGCCAGCATGTATGTAGACACTCAATGTACTGGCCCCAGCTAGTGAAGCCCACTTCTCCAAAATGATTTTTTCTTAAAAATTAGTTGAAGCTGATAGCGCATCCATTCCACTCTTCCATTTTTAACTTTGTCATGGGTGCACACTGGAAGATTTCTTAAGCTTTGCCCTTGCTCCCTCCTGTTTGTTCATTTCAATTAAAATTGGCAGTTGAGGTTAAATCTTGGCAAGAGGGACAATCATTTTAGTCACAATGTGGAACAACACTGCAAATTCATTCATTCATGAAGATTTCCTTAGGTCAGTATTTCCAATAAAGTCAAAAGCATTTTTAAAAAGGTAAATGCAGGAGCATTTTATGTAGGTTTGGTTTCCCACTCTGATTGTTTTTCAATGAGTGCTATTGGAACTGTGTTTTGTTAACTCTGAGTTATGACAGAACGACCCTTTCCATTAAAGACTAGCTTTTACCACCTGGACTTAATTAATCCAATAAGTGTTACCTTAATGTCAAGGGCAAGTGTTTAATTTCCCACTGCTACCCTTGTTGGCCCAACATGCCTTCAACATTCAGTTCAGAAAATTGCAAATGCTTTATCAACAATCCACAAAGCTTCCCTTGATTCAGGAACTGTTCCTTTAGATTGGAAATTTATAAATGTATTATTAAAGAAAGGTGAGAGAGAGATTTAAGCGTGTTATGGATCTGGTAGTTCAAGACCTTTTCTCAGAATCTGAGGAAACATTGCTGTACAGCATTACCATCTAGAGGTTCAGAAACTTCCATGCTGTTTACTTGTCCTACACTTTATGTACTAGGTAAACCTTTTCTGCAGATAGTTTACATACCTGTGAAGTGGTTTGGTTGATTATTTTTGGGGAGAGGCTATTCCAGCCTCTTATTTGTTTGGTATGAAGATGCTCAGACAAGTTTGTGGCTGACATGGATAGACACAAGCCAGAAGTCTTATTTTAGTCTCTCCTGTCTTACAGAACAATCCGGTCCATTTATTGACTGGTTGTATATTTTATGTGCTAGTGCCTTCTTTCGCACATTTCTTCATTATTTACACAAGTATTTCATCAGTTCCATTGGCTTTGAGCTGATCTAATACCTTAAGGAGTTTTAATACTCCAGCTACATCGAATCTTGGCATCACTTCAGTTGGAAGTGTTTCAATTGATTGAATTATGGTTGGGTCATTCTGGGTGAACACTGATTCATAACATTTATTGATGGTTTCTCCGATCTGAAATAGTCATGAAAGAGTCCTTCGGTGCAATCCTTCAATTCAGAAGGAAGCAAAAGAAAAAGGTGAATAAAAGAACTTAAGAGGAAGAGTCCAAAAAGCAGAAAGATGCTGGGCCAACAAAGTTTGTCAATTAAGCTCTCTAAACTCAAAAGGAGGTTTGACCTTACTAGCTGCAGGTATTGGGAAGCCAAACTGCATGTATTAGCATCTTGTTAAAAACTCAACTGAATGGAATTAAGTGGTCATTCCCAATTAACTTCTACCCAACTGGGAAATTTGACCTTCACGTAACTGACTGCATATAACAGGCATGTACCTGGTGACCTTCACTTCTGGACTTGGAGCTGAGTATCTGTCTTTATTTCAAAATTGTTGTTAATAATGTTTGCAATGACTTACATTGTGAATTCTCCAAACACAGCTGAAGTGTCAAAAAAGGGAGGAGGCTGCAGTGTCCATAGGCAAAGTTCAATCACAAATGGTAAAGGGGTTGAAGGACATCTATGACTGAGGAGCAGGGTAGATGGAAACACCAAGTGGGTAGGGAGGGGTGAGCAGACAAAGCTGGGGCACTGTCGATCCAGGACTTGAAGGGTGGATATCACAGCTGTTTCTGTCTAGTCCTGGGGAGTTTGGAGCCACGATAGGAAAGGAGATCGCTCCAGGATGTGGTGCTTGCTGCAGGAAGCTCACATCCATGGATGCATCTGACTGTTCTGGAGCATTCATAAAGGCTGTTGAGAAGTCAGGCACGTTTTGCTCCTGCACGTTTGCAAGTTTACATTTTTCATATGGTCCATGTGCTTGTTCAGGACCATCACACCTAACCAAGTTTTATACATCACGGGGCCTAACCTTGTGTTGACCATGCATTTTACCCAAGAAGGGGCCATTGCCATGGTTCCTACACCAAACTTCATCCCCTGAAGTAAACTATGTCTGTCTTGCTTAGTGGAGTCTTGTGTCCGGCATTGGTGTTCCTGATGCCATTTCACCCTCTCCCGCACATCCGGGAAGATCAGATTTAACCTGGTGTGGAATCTTCTCCCCATTAGCAATTCTGCTGGACCTATCCCTGCAGTTGCATGAGGGGTAGTCCGATAATCAAATAGGAACTGGAACAGTTTGGTATGTAGTGAAGCTGTAGGCTGTTTCTTTAAGCCTGGCTTCAAAGTTTGGACTGCTTTTACTGCCAGATCATTGGATGGTATAGAGCTGTCCCTATATGATGAATGCCATTTGACTTTACCATTCGAAATATCCAAATTCCCTGCTGGTAAACGATGGCCCATTAAATGTGACCAACATTTCCCCAGGAGTCTGTGTATTGCAAAAGATGTGCACAGTTTTTCTATCATCATCCCTGTCGGGCAGCAGGAGGCAGCTCAATGCAGTTGTGTTTGCTCCGTGGCCTCCCAGATGATGTTCAACTTGTACTTATACGCATTTAATATTAGAACCCACTGCTGAATTCACCCTGAAGCTATGGGCGTACTGCCTTGTCCTCTTTAAGTCGACCTAGCAGGGATTTAAGGTCCTTTCTTGTTACAAATTTATGTCCATAAGGGTATTGGTGGAACTTCTTGACTCCAAATATGACCGCCAAAGCTTCCTTCTCCACCTGGGTGTATTTATGCTCTGCAATAGCCAATGTCCTGAAAGCACATGCTATTGAGTGTTCCTCTCCATTTGGCCACCTATGAGTTAATAGTACCCTGATGCCATATGGGGAGGCATCGCATGTCAATACCAGATCTCACTTGGGATCATTGTGTGCCAACACTTTAGAGGATGAAAGCTATGGCTTGGCTACATGACTATTTCCAAGGCTGATCCTTCTTTAAGAGTTGAAGCAAAGGTGCCAGGATGGAGGCCAGGTTATGTATGAACTTTCCGTAATAGTTCACTAGCCCAAGGAAAGACCTAAACTCTAGTACAGGTGTGGGACAGGGAGCAAGTTTGATTGCCCTCACTTTATCTTCCAATGCGTGTAACGGGGCCTTATTGACACTGTAGTACAAGTAGATCACTTGGGGTGCCTGCAACACACATTTTTCCCTTCTAAGGCATATCCACCTGGGAGAAATATCTAAGGACTATGTCCAATTTCTCTTCGTGCTCCTTATTGGTCTTCCCTGTTATTGCCACATCATCCAGATAAATGGCACCCTGGGGTAAACCTTGTAAAATGCTTTCCATTGTCTGTTGAAAAATTGCACAGGCTGGCAAATCCCAACTGGCAGCCTCATATATTGGTACAAACCCTTATGGGTATTAATTGTAGCATATTTCAGAGAATCTTCGTCAAACCACAACTGCAATAACGCATGGCTCATTTCCAGCTTCTTGAAGGACAGACCACACTTGCCCCCCACCCCCACCAGCTTTGCAGATAAGTCCTCTGAGCGAGGAATTGGGTATTCATGCAGCTGTAAAAAGTGGTTTTCCGTTTGTTTAAAATCCCCACAAAGGTAGGTATCGGAGATGGTCTAGGTGAATTTGAGGTTGGGGTGAAAAGTGTTGGTAAAGTTGAACTGTCTAAGATCCTCATGGGAGTAGGAGGCAGCACTGATACAGTCATCAATATAGCCGAGGAAGAGGTGAAGGATGGTGCCAGTGTAACAGCGGAAAAGGGGCTGTTCCACGTATCCTACGAAGAGGCAGGCTTAGCTCAGACCTATACGGGTGCCAATAGCCACCCCATTGGTTTGTAGGAAGTGAGAGTTTAAAGAGAAGCTGTTAAGGTTAAGGACGAGTTCGATTAAGCGGATGAGGGTGCCAGTGAAACGGGACTGGTTGGGCCAGTGGGAGAGGAAGAAGTGGAGGGCTTTTAGGCCATCCGCGTGGGGGATACAGGTGTAAGGAAATTGGATGTCTATAGTGAAGATGAGGTGTTGGGGGTAAGGTATTGAAAGTCTTGGAGGAGGAAGAGGGTGTGGATAGTGTCCTGAATGTAGGTACGGAGTTCCTGGGCCAGGGGAGAGAAAATGGGGTCGAGGTAAGTGGAGATGAGTTCAGTCGGGCAGGAGCAGGCAGAGACCATGGGTCAGCCGGGGCAGTCAGGTTTGTGGATTTTGGGCAGGAGATAGAAACATGCAGTGCAGCATTGGAGGCTGTTTTTGTGAGGTCTCCTGAAGTGATGAGGCTATTGATGGTCTGAGAGATGATAGTTTGGTCATCGGAGTGGGGTCATAATCAAGGGGGCAGTAGGAGGAGGTGTCAGAGAGTTGGCACCTATCCTTTGCGATGTAGTGATCATAGCACCATACCACCATCGTGACGCCACCCCCATCAGCAGGTTTGATGGTGATGTTGCAGTTGGAATGGAGGGCTGCACAACATTCCCAATTCGTCGATAACAAGCATGGGGCTGGATGAACACAGCAGGTCAAGCAGCATCATAGGAGCAGGAAAACTTGACGTTTCGGGCCTAAACCCTTCATCAGACATGGGGGAGGGGAAGAGGGTTCTGAAATAAATAGGGAGAGAGGGGGAGGTGGATAGAGGATGGATAGAGGAGAGGATAGGTGGAGAGGAGGCAGACAAGTCGAAGAGGCGGGGATGGAGCCAGTGAAGGTGAGTGTAGGAAGAGGGGTGAGGAGGAGATAGGTCAGTCCAGGGAGGACGGACAGGTCAAGTGGGCGGGATGAGGTTAGCAGACAGGAGATGGGGGTGTGGCTTGAGTTGAGAGGGAAAACAGGTTAGGGAGGTGGAGATGAGCTGGGCTGGTTTTGGGATGCAGTTCGGGGAGGGGAGATTTTGAAGCTTGTGAAATCCACATTGATGCCATTGGGCTGCAGGGTTCCCAGGCTGAATATGATTTGCTGTTCCTGCAGCCTTCGGGTGGCATCACTGTGGCATTGTGGGAGGCCCAGGATGGACATGTCATCTGAGGAATGGGAGGGGGAGTTGAAATGGTTCACGACTGGGAGGTGCAGTTGTTTGTTGCGAACCGAGCGCAGGTGTTCTGCAAAGCGGTCCCCAAGCCTCCGCTTGGTTTCCCCGATGTAGAGGAAGCCACAACGGGTACAGCGGATGCAGTATACCACATTGGCAGATGTGCAGGTGAACCTCTGCCTGATGTGGAAAGTCTTCTTGGGGCCTGGGATTGGGGTGAGGGAGGAGGTGTGGGGGCAGGTGTAGCAATTCCTGCGGTTACAAGGAAAAGTGCCGGGTGTGGTGGGGCTGGAGGGGAGTGTGGAGCGGACAAGGGAGTCGCGGAGGGAGTGGTCCCTCCAGAAGGCAGATAAGGGTGGGGAGGGAAAAATGTCTTTGGTGGTGGGGTCTGATTGCAGATGGCGGAAGTGTCACCCCCTTGGTCCAGGAACTCCCTACCTATGTCCGTGACACCACCCACGCCCTCCACCTCCTCCAGAACTTCCAATTCCCCGGTCCCCAACACCTCATCATTACGATGGACGTCCAGTCCCTATACACCTGTATTCCCCATTCCGATGGCCTAAAGGCCCTCCGCTTCTTCCCGTCCCGCAGAACTGACCAATCCCCCTCCACCGACACCCTCATCCGCTTAGCCAAACTCGTCCTCACCCTCAACAACTTTTCTTTCAATTCCTCCCACTTCCTATAGACAAAGTGGGTGGCCATGGGTACCGCATGGGCCCAAGCTATGCCTGCCTCTTTGTAGGTTATGTGGAACAATCCCTCTTCCGTACCTACACTGGCCCGAAACCCCACCTCTTCCTCCGTTACATTGATGACTGCATCGGCGCCGCCTCGTGCTCCCACGAGGAGCTCGAGCAGTTCATCCACTTCACCAACACCTTCCACCCCAACCTGAAGTTCACCTGGACCATCTCCAACACTTCTCTCTCCTTCCTGGACCTCTCTGTCTCCATCTCGGGCAACCACCTGGAAACAGATGTCCATTTCAAGCCCACTGACTCCCACAGCTACCTGGAATACACCTCCTCCCACCCACCCTCCTGCAAAAATGCCATCCCCTATTCCCAATTCCTTCGCCTCCGCCGCATCTGCTCCCAGGATGAGACATTCCAATCCCGCACATCTCAAATGTCCTCATTCTTCAAGGACCGCAACATCCCCCCCACAGTGGTCGAGAATGCCCTCGACCATGTCTCCCGCATTTCCCGGAACACATCCCTCACGCCCCGTCCCCGCAATAATAACCAAAAAAGAATCCCCCTCGTCCTCACATACCACCCCACCAACCTTCGGATCCAACGCATCATCCTCCGACACTTCCGCCATCTGCAATCAAACCCCACCACCAAAGACATCTTTCCCTCCCCACCCTTATCTGCCTTCCGGAGGGACCACTCCCTCCGTGACTCCCTTGTCCGCTCCACACTTCCCTCCAGCCCCACCACACCCGGCACTTTTCCTTGTAACCGCAGGAAGTGCTACACCTGCCCCCACACCTCCTCCCTCACCCCAATCCCAGGCCCCAAGAAGACTTTCCACATCAGGCAGATGTTCACCTGCACATCTGCCAATGTGGTATACTGCATCCGCT
>JAHRHZ010000012.1:68380520-68435924 GCA_024137785.1 Ginglymostoma cirratum | reverse complement strand
ATGCTGCTTGACCTGCTGTGTTCATCCAGCCCCATGCTTGTTATCTCCTTATCAGCTATGTCTTATTGGTTTGTGTTTTGGTATGCTGAGACATAGGACACTTGATATGAAATCAGTACTTGAATGTCCCACAAAAGAGAGCCTTGTGGAAGTTTTGGCAAGATAATTCATTAAGCTTGCGTTCAGCTTTCAGCGTCCCTGATAAAATAATCAGGAGGAATACTACAACTTCCTTTCCATGATCTGTCTGTTTCTTTAACACAAGTTAAGCCTCCTCTGTTTGACATCCATTATTAGCTCATTAGGAGTGAGGCAGGGTTTAACTTTGTTGCCTGCATTCAGTGAAAACTGTCCAGGATTACTAACAGCCATAAGAAATCAATATTTGTTAACGCAACACAAAATAGAGAAAAACTCTCACGATAAACATGTAGAAATGCAGGGTCCGTGCGATGATAACATGGTATTCTGAACTTGCTGCGTAAATTCCAAAGGTGCTCCCTCCCCTCAACTGTGAGGAGGCACATGATCTTGGAATTGGAGGCAAATTATTGGCTGAGTTGAGAGATTTATTAGGTGGTAGAAGACAGCAATTATGAACAATGGACATGTATTTAAAGGTAGTGACTTGCAATTTCTCACTAGGATCTAGGCACCTCAACGTTTTATTACATTTATCAATGACTTGGGTGACAACAAAGTGAGCCACATATCCATTTTTGCCAATGGCACAGAGATTGATTGTTAGTAGGTGCGCAAATGAGAGAAATAAATCGTGGAGTGCCATGAACAATTAAGTGGGTGAGACAAACTGACAGATGGATTTCAATGCAGGTAAGCATAAGATCATCCATTTTAAACCAAGACTGGATCCAGAATATTGTTTTAATGATAAAAAGGTGGTGACAATAGAAGTTGTAGAAATTTGTGTTCACATATGCGAATATAACACAGTGGATGTACCTACTCCTTTGGGCTGCAGTAGTTCAAAAAAACTGAAATGGAGGGTGGAATTTTCCCAGCTCCTGATTGTCATGGGCTATAGTGAGAAATCTTGGAAAATCACGTGACCATGTCCAGCAACAAACCTTCCAAAGTCAACATCAGAAATTCCCACTTCCAACCAAGTATTGGGCAGTATCATAGAGTCATACAACATGGAAACAGACCCTTCGGTCCAACTAGTCCGTGCCAACCATGTTCCCAAAGTAAAGTTGTCCCACCTGCCTGTGTTTGGCCCATATCCCTGTAAACTTTTCCTATTCATGTACTTATCCAAATGTCTTTTACATGTTGTAACTGTACCTGCGTCCATCACTTCCTCTGGCAGTTCATTCTATACACGAACCGCTCTGTTAAAAAACAGCCCCTCATGTCCTTTTAAAATCTTTCTCTTCTCACCTTAAAAATATGCCTCTTAGTTTTGAACTCATCCACCCTAAGGTAAAGACCCTTGCTGTTCACATTATCCAGTCCTCTCATGATTTTATAAACGTTTATAAGGTCACCCCTCAAACTCCTGTGCTCCAGTGAAACAGGTTCCAGCCTAACCAGCCTATTTTTATAACTCAAACTCTTCATTCCTGGCAACATCCTGCTAAATCTTTTCTGAATACTCTTCAGCTTAAAAATATCCTTCCTATGACTGGGGAATCAGAACATGCACACAGTACTCGAGAAGAGGCCTCACCAATGTGCTGTACAATCTCAACATGATGTCCCAATTCCTATACTCAAATATCTGAGCAATGAAGGCAAGTGCTAAACACCTTCTTAACCATCCTATCTGCATGTGGATGCAAACTTCAAAGAAAGATGCACCTGAACCCCTATGTCTTTCTACTCTACTACATTGCCCAAGGCCCTACCATTAACTGTGTAAGTTCTACCCTTGTTAGAAGGCCTTAAGAAGTAGGAGTAGGAATGGACCATTCAGCCCTTCAAGCCTGCTCCACCATTCACCAGTACCATGGCTGATCATTGAACTCTGTCCCCTGTTTCCATTTTCTCCCCATACCCTTTCATCCCTTTAGTTTAAGAATTATATCTAACACTTTCTTGAAAACATTCAATGTTTTGGCCTCAACTGCTTCCATGGGCTCCCCACTCACTGGGTGAAGACATTTCCCCTCATCTCAGTCCTGAATGGCCTCCCCCTTGTCCTTAGATTGTGACCCCCTGGAAGATCTTTCCTGTTTTTACCCCGTCCAGTGAGATAAGATTCTAGCTAGTGAGCATCAGGAGGCCAATTAGCATGAATTATCACTCATTATCACTCTCAGTACAACCAAATCTTGGCTCATTAACATGCAGCCTGCCATTATCCTACATGCCGGATTAATATCAGATGCCACAATACCTGAGATGAAAATCAGAGTGGGTGACTTCAGTTCACTGCTTACTCCTCTGCGTCTCCAGTTCACAACTCACCAACATCTCAAGGCATGGTCCTTGGGCAACATCCGTATGAACTCCATATCCATCAGTGATCCGCTTACAATATGATTTTACACTTCAATGCTGCACTGTGGAGCACACTGGCACATTTCATTGTAATGATGCTGCCAGGACACTTTGTGCACAGGGTGAAGCATTCATCTCGTGGTTCAGACCAGAGTACATCTCAGGTTTTCTCACTCACTTAGTGCTCACTCACTTTGCTTCTACTTCTATACTCACTGCATCCTTATCTGGCCCTGCTTTGCTGTTGGTGAATAGTCCCCTCAACCAGAGCTGATACACTCACAGTATGACTATCCTGACTTGCCTTTCTGCACAAACACAAAACCAGAAATCTTGTCACGGTTACAAGCAGTCATCAGTCGAAGGTGTACAAGTTGATGATCGATGGTGTGCTACAACAGTGCAAACCATTTATCTGTCAAACATGCAATAACATGTGCTTAGAGTAAACAGCCATGTATCAAAGTCTGAAGGTTAGTTCTCCATCAAGTCCAGGAAAACACTCTTCAGGCTGGAGCAGTAAGTCAAAGGCAGCTTCTGACATCATTTCATGAGCTTGGGCATAGCTGCCTGGCCACTCACGGCAGTCAGAGTCAGGGCTCCCTAACTCTACAGTCCATTGAGTGGGTCACAGTGAGCTCTGTGGGTCCAATGTAACTAGTCCAGGTTGTTTCAGGAAGACAATTGGGGAGCTGTACAGATATTAGTTAGTGGTCTGGTCACTCTCCATTCGGAGTTGTCCAGCTAAGTTAGTGTAGCACAAGAACAGGCCCTTCATCCCCTAAACCACTCAAGGGATTGGGCCAGAGTCAGTCCTGTGGGTCCAGTCACACAGCCAAGGGAGATGGATTATAGGTGGCGAATGCTGCAGGATGGAGGGTGAAGAACTTAATTGTGGGGATTGTAGGCTTCATGCTGGGACACAGAGTGAGTTGCAATTATGAAGGGAGAATAATGTTAGAGCAGTGGGTTATCAACAGTCAGAAGCATGTTGGCTTCAAAGACAGTATACTACTTAATCTGGTATGTTTGATCAATGCGTATGTGTCTGGGGAAAGTATGGAAAAGTGGGTAGATCAAGATTCAGATAATAAATCAGAAATTTTTGGAAAATCTAGGCAGATCTTGTGAGGAAGGGTCACGGGACCTGAAACATTAACTCTGATTTCCTCTCACAAATGCTGCCAAACCTGTTGAGATCTTCCAGCAATTTCTGTTCTTGTTTCTGATTTCCAGCATCCCCAGTTCTTTCGGTTTTTATTGAAGATTCAGCTAGATGGATTGCATAGGGACTTGATGAAGTTCAAAGTCCATGGTGTTGATGGGGAGGGCTACCAAAAAAGGATTGGTGAAAGTCAAATACAAACAGTGTTAAGAAGCTGAGCCTGAAAGTCTCTATTTGAGGAGCGACCGGTGTTTAATTCTGTAAAAGGAGACTTTGATTCTGAGCAAAGTAAGACACAGACACCCATATACTAAATCTGGGACATACACATGAGCACAGAATGCTATATGAACCTTAGACATGAACCTACTGGCTGGAGTTCAAATTGTTGCCCCAAGCACTCTTATGTTGATGGAAAATATTCAGCCTGGAGTCTGGTTACTAGTGGTGTGCCACAAGGATCTGTTTTGGGACCACTGTTGTTTGTCATTTTTATAAATGACTTGGACACAGACATAGGTGGATGGGTTAGTAAGTTTGCAGATGACACTAAAGTCAGTGGAGTGGTGGACAGTGTGGAAGAATGTTGCAGGTTGCAGGGAGACTTGGATAAACTGCAGAATTGGGTTGAAAGATGGCAAATGGAGTTCAATGCAGATAAATGTGAGGTGATGCACTTTGGGAAGAATAATAGGAAGGCAGAATACTGGGTCAATGGAAAGATTCTTGGTAGTGTGGATGTGCAGAGGGATCTTGGTGTCCAGGTACATAGATCCCTGAAAGTTGCCACCCAGGTTGATAGTGCTGTTAAGAAGGCATACGGTGTGTTAGGTTTCATTGGTAGTGGGATTGAGTTCCAGAGCCGTGATGTCATGCTGCAACTGTACAAAACGCTAGTGCGGCCTCACTTGGAATATTACGTACAGTTCTGGTCGCCCCATTACAGGAAGGATGTGGAAGCATTGGAAAAGGTGCAGAGGAGATTTACCAGGATGTTGCCTGGTCTGGAGTGAAGGTCTGATGAGGAAAGGCTGAGGGACTTGGATCTGTTCTCATTGGAGAGAAGAAGGCTAAGAGGGGATTTAATAGAGACATACAAAATGATCAGAGTATTAGATAGAGTGGACAGTGAGAGTCTTTTTCCTAGGATGATGACGTCGGCTAGTACGAGGGGGCATAGCTTCAAATTAAGGGGTGATAGATTTAAGACAGATGTCAGAGGCAGGTTCTTTACTCAGAGAATGGTAAGTGCGTGGAATGCCCTGCCTGCCAATGTAGTTAACTCAGCCACATTAGGGGCATTTAAACAGTCCTTGGATAAGCATATGGATGATGATGAGATAGTGTAGGGGGTGGGCCTAGATTAGTTCACAGGTCGGCGCAACATTGAGGTCCGAAGGGCCTGTTCTGCGCTGTATTGTTCTATTCTATATGTCATTGAACATAATGAAACAATCCCCGTAATGGTTGTGATGCACGAACAATGTTCTGTCACCTGGATTGATTGATCCTAGTTGCCAAAGTAGCACTCAGCTGCTGTTTATTCATAGCCTGTATATGGTGTGGAAGCTGCTCATTTCATACCTTGGACCATCAAATATTGTGCAACTCTAAAGATGGCTAGTCTCTAGATCGTCAATGTTGTAGTCCTGACTGGACAGACACTTACACACACAGCTGAAGAAGTAAAGTGAACACATTTACAAATGGGATAACATATGTATTGTGCCATGTTGCCCGTGTTTCCTATGTACCTTCAAAAGGTCTTCTTTCTTTCCCTCTCATTACCTCACAATGTAATCCCAGGAGGAGGGGGCCTGCACTACAGTAGATCCTGTTGGCCTGGGAGTTTTGATAGGGCAGCCTCATTTGCGGCTGAAGTGCATAGACGTTCCAAGTGTTTCCTGCCTGAAGCTGGGTACCTGCTCCACAGCTTAATCTCCCACAGCACTGACAGGGGCAGACTGCTTAGAGGTTGAAGGCTCAGCCACCTCTTGAGTGTCCTCAGAAGTCTTCAGGGAGGCCTGTCTATGGCTCCTCCTCCACCTACTGTCTCCAGGCACTGATGTCTCTTTGTGATCAAAGGGAACTTACAGAGATCTCAAGGTCCTCTGGCTCCCTATTGCCTTGCTGTTGTTGCTACAAACCAAAGGCTAGGGCAATGGAATGCAGCCCAGTTTGCATGAGGACTTGAGACTGATGGATAGGGTCTCCTGGCAGCTGCCAACCTGTCTATGGGGGCAGCAAGACAGTCACGTGGCTAAGGCAGCAGGGTCCTAACCACTTTACTGCAGTCCTGTCTGTCAGGTTGCCCAATGCCCCCCACAAACCTGCCTGCTGCTCCTGTGTCTGTCTGAGCGTGTCAATGGAGCAATGAATTGCCACATCATAGGATTATCTCCTGCCTGGGGCTCAGCAGCTGCTTAGTTTCCAACAGTCTGCCAAATCCCAGTAACCCAGGGTATCTCTTTCTCAGCCAGTTGTGGAGATGTGGCAGTGATTTACTCACTAGCTTGTGTTCCCAATTCTAATTTCCTAATGTACCCACCCAGGCATCTCTGCCTGAGCTGGCAGCAGAAGGAATTCTGGAATGTCTTGGCAGTGTTGAATATTTCTGCATGCAGTGAGCGGAAGATTGGACTATCATCAGATGAGAGTGGCACCAAAAGGGTTATTAAATAGCTAATGGGGCAAGTTTGGGATGATAGCACACAAAAGATCATTAAGTCTTGTGAAGAGAAATTCTCCATGAACATCAACAAAAATGACACTTGCCAATTTCTGGTAAGATTCAGCCCATAGCAAAATAGGAGCAGGAGTAGGCCATTTGGCCCATCAAGCCTTTCCACATCATTGCAGCTGATCCCCTACTTCAATACCATCCTCATACTCTGTCCCCATACCCTCTGACATCTTCAGCTTTTTGAAATCTATTGATGTCATTCTTCAATATTTTCAGTGAAACTGGAATTGAAAACTTTCTGCTACAGAGAATTCCAAAGATTCACCATTCTCTGAGTGAAGAAATTGCTCCTAAGATGATATATCCTATATGTATCCTGGGACAATAACTCTGGACTCCCTGGTCAGGAGAAATGTCATCATCAACAAATCTGTCCAGCCCCAGCAAAATATTATGTATTCGATAGATCCTGATTCATTCTTCTAAACTCCAGGCCCAGTTGACTCAATCTCTCTTCCTACGACAAAACTGCCATCTCAGGAATAAGTCTGGGAATTTCCATTGCACGCCCTCAATGAAGAGTGCAACTTTTCTTAGATAAAGTGACCAAACAGCACATAGTATTCCAGGATCCAGTAAAATTTCCTCGCTCCTGTTCTCTTACATTGAAGGCCAACATACTCATTGCTTTCGTAATTGCTCGCTGCAGTCATATACTTGTTTTAAGTGACCAATGCTTGTTGACACTAATGGTGTGCCACAAGGATCTGTTTTGGGACCACTGTTGTTTGTCATTTGAGATCTCCTCCACAGCTTTCCAGCTCATTGACCCCCAACACACCATTGCCTGCTTCTACCTCCTTCCCAAAATCCATAAAACAGACTGCCTGGGCAGAGACATGAGTCTGTCTGTTCCTAATTCATTGAATTTGTTTCTTCTGATCTTGACCCTAATTGTCTCCCCACCCCCAAGTCGACACGTTCAGCCTTGTCCCACTTACAGTCATAGTTATTCTGGCACTTTATATCAGTTCCACAAATTCTAATTTCCTGGTCCTCGCTGCGTCCTAATCACTATGGATGTGCAATCCCTCTGTACGTCCATTCCCCATCAGCCTGGCCTGAAGGTTCTCTGCTGCTTCTTTGGAAATTGACCTGAGCAGTCCCCATCCATCCCTACCCTCCTTCACCTTCCTGAGCTTGCTCTCACTGTGAACAACTTCTTCTTCTTTAACTCGTCTCCCTTTCTCCAAGTCAAATGGTGGGTATTCACATGAGTCCCAGCTATGCCTGTCTCTTTGAGGGGTATGAGGGACATTCCTTGCTCCAGTCCTAGTTGAGCCCCTACCCTCAATTTTCTCCAATACATTGATGATGTCTTCAGTGCTGCATCCTGTTCTCATTTGAATTTGGAAAAGTTCATCAGTTTTGCTTTCAATTTCCATCTTCTCTTATCTTCACCAGGTACAGCTCTGACTCATCCCACTCCTTCTTTGATATAATTGTTTCCATTTCTAGGGATAGCCTGTCCACGATATCCATTACAAACCCACCAACTCCCATAGTTAAACTTCCTTGCACTTGCTTCCTACAAGGATTCCAGTCTATTTTCCCAGTTTTTCCATATCATCTGTTCTGGTGATGCCACATTGCACCAGGCTGCCTCTTACTTGATCCCCTTTCTCCTCAACAGAGGTTTCTCCTCATTGTGATTCACAGGACCCTGAACCATATACAAGCCTTCTCTGTGCCCTCACCCCTTCCCCTCTCATTGTCCTCATTTTCTAGCCCACCAGTCTCCACATTCAAAGGATCATCCTCCAATCTCTCCACCACATCCTGAAGGACACTATCATGGAATATATCTTCCTCTCCCCTCCACTGTCATAATTTCACTTGGACCATTTTGTCTGTGACACCATGTCCACTCCTCCATCACTCTTGACACTTCCTCACCAACCCCGATGGAACCATCTCATGCATTCGCACAATATGTGATACTTGTCCATTCATTTTCCCTGTTCTCATTGTTCAAGGCCCCAAACACATCTTCCAGTTGAAGAAACATTTTGCTTTTACTTCTTTCACTCAAATCTACTGCATTTGCTGCTCACAATTTGGTTCCCTTTACATGATCGAGACAACATGCAGGCTGGGTGACCACTTCTCTGAACACTTCTACTCTGTCTTTAGGAATGACCCCAACTTTCCAATTGCTTACCATTTCAATAAACTATCTTGCTCTCATGCTTACATTTCCATCTAACACAGATCAAAGTAAACCAGGGGAATAAGACCTTATTTTCCAGTTAAGCACTTTATAGTCTCCAGGACTCAATATTGAGTTCCTTAACTTCAGTGCATGAACTATGTTGTCCATTTTTCTTACAAACCCATCCCATCCCCACCCCCAACTATAGCTATTTCTTATCTGTGACTTGTTTACTTTGGCCACAGAGTGGACCTATAATCTTCTTTTTACATCTATCATTTAGACTCAACTTATCACTCTACCCCTCCTTCACAATGAGTACTCCCTTTGTCTTTTACTCTGGGCATCCTTATAATCTGTTCGACTTGCTCCTTATCTTCCTTAGTATGACAGCATAAAAACTATGATTTTCCAACCTGTTTCAGTTCTGAAGAGTCATATCAAACTCCAAACATTAACTCTGTTCTCTCTCCACAGATATGGCCAGACCTGTTGAGTTTTATGTCATATTGCCAGCATATGCAATACTTTGCTTTTACTTAAACAATGTTCCTGCCAGTTAGCCACATTTAAAATCGTTCCCATCACTGAATGGATTAAACTATGTATAATGACATTAGCCAAGATTGTGCAATTGAAACAATGCAATATGGCTCACTAAAATGTGAGAACATTCATCGGGATTAGAATTTGGGGAGACATTAGCCTAGGTATGCTGGTGAACGAAGTAAACAGACAGTGAATGTGTTTATATGGTATTCCTTTGTTTTCTCTCTCAACAGAAGCATGAATCTATAAAACAAGCAGGTTAGTGCCTGCATTAAATAGCTGGCAGTGAAATCTCATACAAACCCATTAAGCCACTAATATCATGAACAGTAATTTCCAGAATATATCTGGATGCTACAATGTGAATTATTGCTGCAACTCTAGATTCTATCAACATTTATCTTCATTGGCATATCAATGTGCTGCTTCATAGCTTTTTTAATTTTGTCAATTTTCTTTCTTCCTCTCATGAAAATATTGGGGCAAAATGGATAAGACTGGAAAACAAGCACAAGGAGAGTGAAGGATTAGCCTGTATCTGTTTGTTGAACACAGGCAACAAAAGGGCATGTTACCTGCTAATTTTAATGACAACAAATGCTAGCTAAACACACTGCTGAGTGGTTCCATACCATACCATATCATGGGACTGTGGTAGATGCTGCCACCACTAAAAAGCTAGTTTGTACGACTTAACACCAGCCTGTACCTCTTAAAGGACAAGTGTGTTCTTACTACAGCAACACTTCATTCTCAGCAATCCAGGTGCTCACTTAAACTCTGGCTAACTCACCTACTCAGTTTTAACGATGTCAGAGACCTGACAAAAAGTAATATCATGCTTCAGCAATACCTCCCTACATGTGCTCCAGAAAGCTGTTCAGGAAAAAGGGATACGCCATTCCCAGGAATGACAGCGAGAGGTTATCCCAATCGATGAAGACAGCCTGGACAGAGGAGACTGCAAAACTTAACACCCGTAGACAGCTCAAGGGAACCTGTCTCCAATGCCAAGAAAAGGTGAATGATCGGCTCTGCTCTGCCAGGGTATCTGTCACTGCTTATGCAATGCTTCATTTTCTAGGAGTGTGAATTAGCTTTATAAGAGTGCCACTGCAGAAGACTGTCACACACAAGTGCCAGGCATCTCCATCTTGCGCTCATTCAATACTTCATTGTGGCTCCCAGTGTAACACTACATGCACCACAGATTTTGTGGTTATCACATATCAGCCAGAGATTTCACATAATCCATCAAAGGAGGTATAACACTTAGCAGCTCACTCATGACGAGCTCACTGAGGCCCACTTACCTTATGGAGATAAGATTTGAAGATATGGCCATTTCCCTTTCTTCTTGGCTTTGTTTCTTGTATTTCTACTTTATTTTAATTCTGCTTTTTTATATTTTTTTTACAATAAGATCTTGTCAGAGAACAGAGACTTTGTACATTTTCACTACACTCCTGTATCCCTGTACTTGAGCACACATGGCAATAAAACCTAATTCTAATTGATATTTCTTCACAACAAGGGGAATGTCCACATCTAAGCTTTTCACCGAAGGCTTTCATGGGACAGGGATGCAATCACAAATGGTGACTTCAGCCTGAACACCTCTCAGGTACATACATCATTCAATGCTTTATTGATTTACATCAACTAACTCTTTGATACAGGTTTCAATCAAACCCCTTTAACTCCTAACTTGTCTCTACTATATTGTTCTTACTAGGAAGGTGGACAACAGCAGCTCTGAGAGTTGACATGTCTAAGTGTATGAATGCAGGCAAAGTACTCAGGTACCCATGCAAATGTATCTTAATGCTTTTCTCCTACAGGAGAACAAAATGCACAACCAGTGCAAACATGAACAGGCAGGAGGTGTACTTCACACAAGGCTTCTCATCCACTCTGAGAAGCAGGCTACCAAGCTGCAGGACAGCAAGGGGAATGTGACTGTGCTGTAGGAGAAAATTGTGTGTCTAGAGCCATCCAGTGATGAAGCAGCTATCTATTACTCCCACCCATGTATCAAATACCAATGTCTTCATCAAAAAATTGAGGAATGGTGGCAACTCATGACTCAAACAAATCTTCATTTTTTTAAGGCAATGTCCAGATCCTAATTCTAAGTTGGGAGCAAAAGAAGAACTGCCCCAGCCTCCAGTGCCATCTCCACCAGTCCCTCAGAACATTTCTCTGCGGAGTCACAGATGATGCACTGTCAAGGCCTTCCTCCCCATCCTCCACCAGCACAGAGATATCCAGTTCAGTGAGTAAGTGATCTAAATGGACTCAGAGGTCACATCCTAATGAGTACAGCCCCACAGCTAGAAAAGAAAAAAAATGGTCAAGGTCTTTGACACTTTTGGAGAACAGGCCCATGCAAAGCTTAATAACAGATGATGAGACTCTGGGCTTAACCATTGGTGAGTTGATGGATATTCATAGTCAAACAGGGGTTCATTTGGCAGAAGTGCCAGAGATTATGTTCAGACTGGAGTGAAGGACAAGTCTGTCTGATGTCATAACTCCACTCAAGAGTGTATGGCTGCTCGCATGGAATGGGTGGAAAGTCAGGTCAAGCAGAATAATCGGTACCAGCTTGAAATGCACAGGAAACTTCACTCCATCACTCAAGCCAGGGGTGCATTCATTCACTGGCTAGGTGAGAGTGATCTAAGGGAAATCACCTCCCTCCAATCTGTCCCACCTTCTTTAGTGTTGAAGGAGATCCATAGTGCCTCTACTGAGGAAGATAAAATGGCAGAAAGCCACACAGAGATGGAGATTATCATCTCAATACAATAGAGATGGACCTACCACAACACCTCTCTCTCTGACAGGAACTCAAAAACCTTTATCAAGTCAGGCTTTGCAGGAGACCCCACTCCCCAGACCCATGCAGTCTGCAGCCCTGTACGCCCTGGATTTCCAGACTATCCCCACCAAAGTCATCAGAAGCAAACAGCAAAGCAAATGGCAGCTTTTCTTCAGATCAGCTGCAGCTTACAGTGGCACCAGGATGCAGCAGTAGGAAAATAAAGATTAAAGAATACTGATGTCAACCCTCACACAAATACGGCACTTTTTATCAGAGTTCTGTGGTCTTTTTCAATGTGTTAAGGCTCTGGCCATTTATGTTTTCCTGATAGTCTATCTGGGGGATGATAGTCACCCAAGGGGCACAAATGTACATCATGTGCTGGGGCGGAAAGAGCACAGAGGCTCTCATTCACTGCTGTGTGCTGGGAGGAATACCATTCTGGAAAGCAGAGCAGTTTGGGTTTGAGTTGTTCAGCAAAGTTTAGCATCTCCACAGCTCAATGATAGATGAATGTCTATTAAGGTTACAAGTGCATCTCCTGATGTAATGTTGTTTAACTCCATAATGAAGCTTCAGCCAGAAAACTGAACAGGAGGCTATTGTGGCAAGGGAACAAATTAACATAATTTATGCCAAAGCATCTTAATATTTTAAAGTTTTTAAAAAAGATTCCCTTGAAGGCAGGAATGCTTCTCAATAATTAGCTCTGAGTGTCCACATATGTAAATGCAAAGTTTTTTGCCTTCAAATGTAATCACTATCAGGTTATTTTGGGCCTGTCAGCTTCATCTCATTACTGCCAAAGGTCCTTCAGCATTCTTACCATCATTGTTAGCTCACTTATCATGTCTGTCGGACATGACCATCTTCTTCCCTGTCTGAGGAGACAGGTGGCTGGTCCATCACACCTCTTCTAAGTTCTGACCCCATCATTGAGTTACATTGTGCAGGGCACAGAACGTAATCTCTCATCTGGAGATCCAGTCAGATGAGTGCTGAAGTACTGCACTCCTCTGAGTTATCTGAGGGATGGAAATGTATCTTCATAAGACCACGTCTGTGTTCAATGATGGCCCTAGTGGATGCTGGGGACAGTGTTGGAAAAATGTACAGCATCCACTTGAGGGTGTCCACTGGGTTCATTAGCTTTCTAGAGGTACACAGTGTCCTCCACAAACCAGCCTCAGATGAATCGGAGAGTGAAATGCCTTCCTGTTCAGGAACCTAGCCAGATGTTGCCATTGAATTTTGAGTGTCACAGTTGAAAGCCTCTTGTTCCTGAAGGAAGTCGATGATGGCTGCAAGTCTAATACATGATCTGTTATGACCCAGCTGATGGTATTACTGGACAAACTAGATCTCAGAATGAAGCCTGTATTGATTTATTTTTCCCCAGTAAATTAGCATGATGGTTAGTTATAGAAACATTTTGACATGAACTTCTTTAACAACAGGACTTAAGTTTATTGTACAAATGAAAGAAAACAACTAAAGAAAGCTTCACATATATCATACTCGGAAAGATCTTAATGTAATCAGTAAAACAAAGTCTCGAACTCATTCTCAACACTATCCATTACAGAGATTAAAGTTAAGAGATAATAGTCTTACCTCAATTCCGTAATTTTCAATTTAATTGAGTCCTTCCAATTTCTTTCTCATGAACTGTAGAGACTTTTACAAGTCCTCTCCACACCTGATTGAGTAAGAACTTTCCACAGTTGTGGCCCAACCTTTCCAATTCTAATGACCTGAAGATTTCTGTCCCAAACTCTCCCAGCATGGAAGCCTTTCAAACGAGGCAGAGGGAAAAAAACATTCTGCAGTGACTGATTTCCTCTGAACTGAATCATGAACAAAGGATCAAGAACAAGAATAGGCCATTTAGTCCTTTAAGCGTCCTCTGCTATTCAATGAGATTATGGTTGATCTGATTTTAGCCTCAGCTCTACAGTATCCCCAATAATCTTTTATTCCCTTGATAATCAAGAAGCCGTCTACCTCTGTCTTAAAACTATTTAAAGAATCTGCATCCACTGCTTTTTGAGGCAGTCCAGAGACCTACAGACCTCTGAGAGAAAGGAATGTTTCCTAATCTCTGTCTTAAACGTGTGAACCCTTATTTTTAAAGGATAGACCCTTGTTCTACATTCTCTCACAAGAAAAACATCCTTTCGACATCTACCTGGCCAAGATCTCTTAAGATCCAGAGGATATATGTCGAGCTTGTCTAGCCTTTCCTTATGAGGCAATCAGCACATTCTAATTAATAACGTAGCAAAGCTTTTCTGAACTGCTTCCAGTACGGTGACTAGTACCATTCACAGTATTCCAGATGCCATCTTGTAACCTCTCTCAACTCTTGCATTCAGTTACTCTTACAATAAAACATTTTCTTGTTAATTTGCTGTACCTGCATTTTAACTTTCTATGATTCTTGCACAAGGCCACCCAGATCCTTCTGCATCTAAGAGCTCTGTAGCCTCTCACCGTTTAGTTTTTTTTATTCTTTCTGCCAAAATGGACAATTTCACACTTTCCCATGTTGTACTACACTTACCAGATCTTTTCCCATTCAGTTAGCCTGTCCATATCCCTTTGTAGGTTCCTAATGTCGTCTTTATAAATCACTTTCCTACTTATTTTGTGACATCAGCAAATCTAGCTACCATACTTCTGGTCCCTTCATCTAAATCATTTATGAGTTAGGGCCTAGTACCGGCCTCGTAGCACACTAACTGTGACATCCTGCCAGCCGGAAAAAGACTCAGTTATTTCTACTTGAGATAATAGGTACTGCAGATGCTGGAGAATTCGAGATAACAAGGCGTTGGGCTGGATGAACACAGCAGGCCAAGCAGCATCATAGGAGCAGGAAAACTTGACGTTTTGGGCCTAGACCCGCCTGCTGCGTTCATCCAGCTCCACGCCTTGTTATCTCAGTTATTTCTACTTCCTCCTTCCTGTTAACCATCCAATCTTTTATCCATGCCTATATGTAACCCCCCTACACCATGAGCTTTTATTCTCTGCAGTAACCTTTGATGTGGCAACTTATCAAATGGCTTCTGGAAATCTACTTCCGCTAGTTCCCCTTTACCCACAGCACAGGTTACTTATAGAGTCGTAGAGTCATACAGCATGGAAACAGACCCTTCAGTCCGACCAGTCCATGCCAAATGTAATCCCAAACTAAACTAGTCCCACGTACCTCCAAAGCTTTCCTTTTCATGCACTTATCCAACTGTCTTTTAAACATTGTAACTGTGCCCACACAGTTCTTTAAAGGACTCCAGTAAATTAGATTGTGATGAAATGCCTTCGATAAAAACATTTCGGCTTTGCCTGGTTGCCTTGAATTTATCCAAGTGCCCTGTTATAACATCTTTAATAACAACTTCTAACATTTTCCTTATGACAGGTTTTATCCTAGCTGGCTTGTGGTTTCCTGCTTTCTGACTCCCTCTCTTTTTGAATGAAGGAATTACAATGTCTATTTTCTAACCTAATAGAACTTTCCCTGAATCTAATGAATTTTGGAAAATTGAAAGCAATGCATCAATGGGTGGATTTCCCTCGAGTACCCCAGTTTCTTCCCACAATCTAAAGATGCATGGATTAGACAGATTTGCCATGCCAAATTGCTTGTACTGTCCAGGGATGTGGAGGCTAGTTGGATTAGCCCTGGGAAGTGCAGGGTTACAGGTCTAGGGTAGTGGGGTGGATCTGGGTGGGATGCTGTTTGGAGGGTCAGTGTGGACTCAGTGGACCCAATGGCCGACTTCCATACTGCAGGGATTCTATGAACTATCTCATTCACTACTTCTTAGTCAGAGTTTTAACTTAACACTCCATCTTAGCCACCTCAGAGACTCCCAAGCACCCAAAGTAGCTGGGAAAAATTAGCCTCTACAATTTGTCCAAGTTTGATGGTAGTAAAAGCTCTGACTTTAACTTTCGTTAGGAATACAGGTGAACTAGATCAGCTGCTGATTTACTTTGGCAGCATGTAAAATGGGAAGCCAGCCCACTTTTTTAATACACCCATGCTTTTGAAGTGCAGTAGTAATATCCCTACCTCTGAGCCAGGAGAAATAAATTCAACTCCTACCTACTCAGGTATGTGATAGCATCTATAAAACAGCTTGATTTGGAAAAATATCTAACCAGTAAATGTTAAGCCTAGCCTTCATGTTCTGATGTTTGCTGGAGAAGTAAAAGAACTATATTTTGTGATAATATTCCAAAAAAGGAATGGCTCATAATATCAAGAATTCTTGTTCTTTGTTTCAAAGTACTCATAAAGCCATTTGGAAGTCAAGTGGCTTGATTCCAAGTTAAGAGTAATATTAAACTTGCAACAACATCCTAGTTATGTTTATTTTCACCTGAAATATCATTATGATAGATAATTTGTTAAGAAAATATAATGAATTTTTTCATTCAAGGCTAGCCTAAAATTCAGTTTGACAAACTTAAAATCTTCCATTGTTTTGGATGAAATCTTGTGGTGCATTGTTGGCACAACATTTAACAGAAGTATCTCTTGGATCTTTGCCCAGGTTCATTGGATCATTTGGGCTCATGTACTGAAAAATGTTCAGCTATAGGTTTCCATAAAATTCTTTTGTTCATCATCTTAATGGAAGCATTGACCCCATAAGCTAATATGTGGGTGAATGCTTTCACTAATGGATCAAATAAATTAAGTAATAATATATTAAAGTGTAATGTTAGTGCTCCTATGTTACCAGCATACTGTAAACACTCAAAGGGATCTATAACTTGGGAATGTTGATTCTCCAAATCCATGCTTCCTTTGATCTTGGCTCGCCTTCGAGGATTAGTTGGATTTATCCTTAAATGTTCATATCCTTTTATCAAACAGTGCAGTTTTGTGAGGTCAACAACTGTGTTACGTACATTCACAATTTATGTTAAATATTTACAAACATTAGTTTTTGTCGAACAATTAGCTAAGAATGAAAATATAACATGTAAACATAAATGATTTAAATGCCTCAATAATGGATTGTGCGACAACATGATTTTTAGTTTGTTAGTTATGATAATACAATTCTGTTCCACATTTAATGAGGCTTCACCTGTTTCAAACATAATTGTTTCATTCACCTTGAGATTCAAGTTGTCATTTCATTTGCTATAAGTACAGATATTTTTAGAAATGTATGAATAAAACATCCCATTGTAAAGTGCTTAATTATTGCTATCATGTGAACCCTGATGTTAATTATTAGGTTTCTACGCACAATTATCTTAGTGTTATGTTGTTGAGAAATTTAGTAACTGGAAAAATAATTGATAATTTTGGTTTGAGTTTCCAACAAGTGGTCATGCAGACTGAGTTTATCCAGACATATTAAACCCTATTAATCAGCAATAAAGATAGTTGGTGAAAGCAACATTACAAACCTGATATAACAAGGTGTAGAGCTGGATGAACACACTGGATGAGGCCAAGCAGCATCAGAGGAGCAAACCTGATATCTGTTCTACGTTGAGCATAAACTTCATTTCAGGGAAAATTGCAATTAGTTAGGAAACAGTCAAACATTTGCACACAACGATGTTTGATCTTATTCAATGAGTTAAAACAGGTAACTGCTCAAATAGTTTAAGTCATGAATATTTTTGCAGCCCTAGTTATGAATATGCACAGTGAAATAACTCCACAGAAGCCAGCATCTTGGGACCAAGTCGTCCATTACTTACAGGTAGAGAGCCCTTGACACTGATCCAGCTCCCTCAGAGCAGCTCTGAGTGAACAGAACTGCTGACGTGCCTATTTATATCTGTCAGCCATGGCTCCCTGATTGCACCAGATTTACAGCCCCAGTCAAGGAACTCATATTCTCTGAGGTCCACCTGGCTGACCCCATTACAATCACTACACACAGTCAGTGAGACTGTGAAAAGGGATAAAATGATACTAGCATGCGTTATGTTTGGCAAAATGCTTACCACTGTCACCATCTATGATATGGGACAGCTAAACCGTCTGGAACGCCTTAGGTAAATTGACTGCCATCAATTCTTCTTAATGGCATTAATCTAAGCTGCTGGTCTCAATTGGTGAAGGATGCCCACACCAATTCTTCAGTCGAGTTCAATCTTGATAAACAAGATTAGTTTTATTAAATAGTACTTATCTTCAAGTGACATTACATCTAAGATACATTGTGGTATCTTATGAGACATTGCACTCAACTCTCCAAGAATAAGTACAAATGACTGTTAGCCACATCGACTAACATCATAACATTGGTTTGCTTCTCCCAGGAACAGTCATTGTAGAGTGAAAGAGGTGTTTAGTAAATACCTGAAAATGATCTATGAACACTTGTTTCTTTTAGGATTATTGGGATAGGATTGTCACCCAGTCCTTGAGCCCTCAGTTCTTGTCCAGTCTTTCTGTCCTCAGTCCCAGTACAGTCCTTGTGCCCTCAATCCCTGGTCTATTCCTTGTGACTTCACATCCTAGTCCAATTATGTCCTGGTTGTGTCCTTGTGTCCTCAGGTCTTGGTCCAACATTCGATATAGCTGTGTCATGATGGCGCAGTGGCTCAGTGGTTAGCACTGCTGCCTCACAGGGGCAGGGACCTGCGTTCGATTCCACCCTCGGGTGTCAGTCTGTGTGGAGTTTGCACATTCTCCCATTGTCTGCGTGGGTTTCCACTGGGTGCTCTGGTTTCCTCCAACAGTCCAAAGGTGTGCAGGCTAGGTGAATTGGCCATGCTAAATTGCCCTTAGCTCTGAGGGTCAGTGTGAACTTTTTGGGCTGAAGGGCCTGTTTCCACAGTGGAGGGATTCTATGATGGCTTGGGAGATCTTGTGCCATCTTCTACACTGCTTCGCACTCATTTGCAGATAGCTGCACCTAAGCCTATTGATCCTGTTTTGCACAAGAGCTCTTCTCCTTGGAGGTGGCTTTTGTCCTGCTGTGTCTCCCTCCGCAGTCTATTCTGCAGATAATGTTGGCTGCTGCTATTGCTGCTGGAGCTGACTAGATTGTCTTCTCCAGCAGATCCTGTGCAATAACATGATCCCAAGAAGAACTGCCAAGTTTTCCTCTGACATGCTTCATTCATTTTCAGTACAACTGTGAGACCACTAGGTGAAAGTACAGTCTTAGAAAAGGGACACTTTATTCCTGACAATATTCCTCATGAAGCTCCAATTTGTACCCTCACGCAGGGTTGTCTCACACTTGGCCAAGGCCCCAGGCAGCATACACTTCATATGATTCTGTCTTGCTATGGTTCTTGAAAGGACAGATATTTGTTATAAATGTCATAGAAGCTTAGAGGCATCTATTACTGTCAGAATATCTTCCAGCCTGACAAAACCCCATTGTATGCACATTTACTCCATCCTTAACAAAATGGACCAACAATGTGTCAACATGGCCTTGTCATGAAAAGGCTGCCAAGACTCTCCCAGCCAGCCCATATCCCAACCCGCCAAAGTGAGCCCTCTCCTACCAGCCTTCATCTTGTGTGTGAGAATACAGCAAATACAATGAAATGGTTTGCAGTCCTCAAAACTATGCCTTGGAAAATGGGCAAGATGTGTTTCTTTATGAATGTCCTACACTCCATTGATTCTTGTTGACCTGGCCACGCTATACTTTTAGTCAGTGCTTCATAACACCAGGTCAAAATTGGTCGGCAAAATTAATTGAAACTAACTGAATCAAATGAAAGTGTAACAGCCCCATAAGGGGTCCTGTAAGAAAAGTAAATGTTCAAATTACATTAAAATTTTTAAATTAAGACATACTTTTGGTGGAACTGGAGATAATGTGGTACCCACTGGTTATGGAAGGCCTTGTGTGTTCCCCTGGACACTGTGTGCTGCCTCTCTAGGGATATTTGGGTGTGAAAGTAGGTGCAGAATGAGGGCAGGCAGGAAGTCAAGCCAAATTCTTGGTTAGTGATTGGAATGAGGTTCATTGATATACTGACGCAATGCGAATCAAGTGGATAGCATTCTGTAATCACTGGACTGCTGATTACTCAATCAGACCTTTAATTAGCCTTAAAGCCTCAAACCCTGAACCCAACCCTCTTTTAAAAAGAATTTGACTTACTCCTTCCAATTTGATTGTGGTTTTGAAAATATCACTTGCTTATTGCACAGTCGGTTTTCAGATCAATATGGTGATCTTTAAAATTTTGATTGCTGTGTTGATCTTCTTTACCTTTCCTAATGTATCTTGATCCCTGTTTCCCCAATAACCATTCACCTTCCCCCATCTTAGTTAAACCACTTTATGTTACTGTAAGTATCTACTAATTATCCCTCAAACCCATGAATATCAAGGTGTTGATATCCCTGTATCATCTTAATATATGGCTTGAGTAAACTTGACAATGCACAAAGCACACTCCTGACTTACTGTGGCCCGTTCTCCTGAATGAATTTGCAAGATACCTCCAACTGACCAATCAGCAAGGCCCACACTGATTTTGATTGACTACCAGGACTGATCATGATGCAATCCCTTGAATGAAATGGAGCCAATCTCCAGACTTGCATTGGCCAACACCCTAGGCTAGAAATGACCCAGCCCCTGAATTTAATGTGATGGTAGAATCTAAGTGAGAGAAATCCGCTCCAGCCCAAAACAAAACATACCTCCTCTGTCCCTTTTAACGCATTGCCATGTTATTCAAGAACATGTGGTGTGCTTACCATGTCAACTGCAAATACATACACCACCCCTGATGTTGACACATCACATGTGCATACCTCCATGACCCCCTTTCACACTGAATCTTCACTGTTTCCTACAGATAGATGCTCCTGCCTTGACTCTTGAACTAAAGCGCACTCCAGTACAAAATTTTGTTCCTGGTCCTGTCCACTAAAATACTACCTGTAGAGCTGAAGTTGGTGCATTGCCATTCTCCAGTTGAGTCCAGGGACACAGCCTGCTTTAGTAACCGTAGATGTGCCTACGGTAGTTGTAGAGGCTGCAGGAAAAGTGAAGTCAAGGACCATTGAGAATTTTTCAGTGGAGGCAGCTAAGATTATGTGCTCACCCAGACTGTAGACCAAAGCTCAAAGCAAACAGGAGCACACTTGGTTTATGCAATCAAGTTTCTGAAGAAGCAAACATCTTGATTGAGCAAAAGTTAGTTGTGAAGGGAAAGTTAATTCCTGAGAGTTTTGTAATTAATTAGATGCAAACACACATATATATCTAAGCTTCTCGCCACCTAACGATGAGAAATTCATCTCACTGTCTAAGAAGGGAAGACTTAATTGCTAAGCTGAGACTCTGATTTTTGCAATCTTGCCCAATTAACTCATTATGTTTGCCATTATTCTCACCACCTAGGGGAGTAGAAAACCACACATAAGAATTCTTTACTTTGTGCAAAGCCCCTATTCACGATAGGTCTAGTATTTGGTGAGGGAACGTGGTCCGATGGGGCTATGAAATATCCTGAAGTCAAGCAAAAATGTACATTTTTACAAAAGACAGGAACAGTATTTGAACAAACAGGTTTGAGTATCTCACAGATCCTTTGCTGATTTCTATTGTCAGAGGAGCATTGCAAAGTCTCAAGTGTAGAGATGTCACATCCCCAGTCTTTTAAAATGAGCAGCATGTAGGCATTTTTTTCCTTCCAGAACCACAATGAAGTGTAGTATACTACAGAGATTCCCTAAGCATCAGGGGATTGAAGCTCAGCATGTACTGACAGCATAGGTACTGAACAGACCAGAAAAATTGCTTTCTCCAGAGCTTTGCAACTCTCAGATCACAAAGCTGTACATTACTAGTGTTTCACTGTCAGTAAGGACTTTTCTGCTGAGCTGTTAGAATTTTAGATGAGACAAACAAAATACATTTCTTTTTAATGCTGGCACCAATCAGCAGCCTCCAATTTTTGCCAGTACTACACAACTGTTCATAGTAACCTGTATTTATGCAACTGAAGAATTGATGTTTATAAACTACAAGTTACTGGAAACTGAAATAAATATTATGAAATAAATAACTAAATAAATATCGCTGTTAAGACAGACCATTATTTCATTTATAATACAAACAAAGTGCTGGAGAAACTGCAGATTCTGCAGCATATGCGAAGAGAGAGAGACAGTTAACATTTTGAGCTCAATATGATAATTGAAAAAAGAGCTGGAAAAGTGATGGTTTTATGCTGTAGAAAAGGGGAGACATGAGCAAGAAGGAAAGAAAGCAGGAGGTTGAGGCACATTGGATATCACAGGCACCATAGAGTAAGAAGCAGAAGGAATGGAAATGGTTGTAGAGAAGTCCAGAGTGGATGTTCGTACAGTAGTAGTGTTAATGCCAGAATATAGGTCACCTCTGCAAAACCAAGAAGACAAACACTAGTGTGGGCAAAGGAAACAAAACAGAAGACAAAGTTTGTGGTCTGAGGTGGACTCGATGTTGAGTACACAGGCTATAAAATGCCTAAGTCAAAATGAGGTTCCTCGTGCTTGTGTTAGATCTAACTAGAACATCGCAGCAAACCTAGGCCAGAAATATGACTATGTCAGTAAGATGATTTAATAAATTCCAAGCAATGTGAAGAAGGTCAGAGTCTTGCTCGCAGACTGAATGGAGGTTGTTATGAAAGGCGGTCACCCAAATTGTGTTTGGTCTTCCAATTATAGCAGAGACTACTTTGTGAACAATTAATATCGTAAACAAGATTGAAAGAAGTACAAGTAAGTGACTGCTTCAACTGTGTTTGGGCCTTTGGGCAATGAAGAGGGAAGAGTTAAAAAGGTAAGTCTTATACAATCAGTAATTGCACAGGAATATGTTGTGGGAGAAGGATAAAGTGTTGGGCATGGCTGAAGAGTGGAGCAGAGTGCGACAGAGGGATCAGTCCTTTGAGAATGCAGACAGGGGAGGAGAGGGGAAGATGTGTTTTGTGATGGCATCCTGCTGGAGGTGGCATAAACAGCAGGGAATGGTGTTTTCAATATGGTGTTTGGTGAATGTAAGGACAAGGTCCCTCACACTTATATTTCTGTAACAGTGGCCGTCAACAGAGTTTCAGTGAAACCTAAAGCAAGCTACGGGAACAACTTTATTTTCCAGTTAGGCACCTTACAGACTCTGGACTCAGCATTGAGTTCACCACAGACTAAGAAGTCTATCCTCCAGTTTGTACCCCCACCTTCATCCTTACTCCATCTTCTCCTCAAGTTTTCAGCATCTGAGTCATTTTATTTCATTTTATTGTTAAACGTATGCTCAATAACATACATAGTAAGCATTGGACTTCATCGACATTGCTATCATTCTAGTTATAGTCCCTGGTAAAAATTCAGATTGTATAGTCATTATAACAGCAAAGAAAATATTCCAGTTGTAGCATCAAATCATATTCAGTAAATTAATTAAAGGAGTTTAGCTTAAACTTGCAAAGTAAATCACTTCTTCAGCTTGCTTTTCAGTTTTATCAATTTAAAGATTTTTCTGTTTGCAGAAGACTTAATGAAGTCCTCAAACAGGAACACTAATCAATCATCATGAAACATGGCTTCAAGAATTAGTCCAAGTGACTGTTCAGTGATGAAAGTGTCCCCCCAGCTTCATAACTCAGTTGGGCACCTGAGGTCTTAAACACACCACCAACCTTTTGGACAATTATTGATTTGCAGTGCTTTTTTGTAGCAGATTTAAGTCATTGGCCAATTTTAAACTGAATTATTCCCGTAAGGAGATGGCCCATGAGGAGAACTCACCTCATCATATGTAAACCACAACAATCGCAACACATTTGCTGAAAAAGTGCAAATTTACCTTCACTTCTGTACAGTAATGCCAAAGGCCCTGTAAGGTAGCCTGTAGAATATGTTACTCTGACGCCAGAGATGTTGCAGAATGAATAAAACTAAAATATTCTAACAGGTGAGTGGCTAAAATCTCTACTCTGTGACGAATATTGCCTCATTTTGTTTCATTCCTTTGGTCGTTCCACAAATAGTTTTACAAGAGTTTGTAAAGTTCAGAAAAAAGCAAACCTGGTAAAAATATATTACAGAATGTTTAAAGCAAAGTTGATTTGCCCCTTCATACTCATGGCTGAGAATACATTGATGAAAACTGTTATCCTGAGCTTCCTAACATACAAAGACAGGATTAATTGTCATAAATTAATTGTTTGACTCCAAGAATCTCCTCCTTCATCTGTCCCTGGAAAATTGTAATTGTACCTTTTAATGAAAGCTTCTGGCAGGCAAAAAAAAAACACTGCTACAGAAGCAGCAGCTTGGTGTCATTTCATGGCTTTTCACATCAAGCTGCAGGGCAAATGTTCCACTTGACAAAATTAATTGCTCAGTTGTAGCTTGAGGCCAGTGGAAACAGAAAGTTTGGTGAACAAGCCTCAGGTATGATGCTCGCCCTATTCCTTCTGTTTGTGATTTTCCAGATGTTTATAGTTTGAGCACTGCAGTGCTTCCACACAATGCACAGGAAGCTTTCAACTTTGAAGTTCCTGTTGCAGAGTATCATATATCAGAACCACATAATGAAATGAGACAATTTGACATTCATATTTCTCGATCCATTCATACATTCCAATTTTGAAATTCCAGATTTGCACTAAATTCATAGAAATGGCGCTTTCTAAAAGTTTTTTTCAAAGTTTCTGAAATTTTTTTTATAGAGTCCATAGAATGTGGAAACAGACCATTCATCCCAACAAGTCCATACCGCCCCTCTGAAGACCATCGCACCCAGACCCATTCCCCATGTCTAACTCACTTAACCTAAACATCCCTGAACACTATGGGCAATTTAGCATGGCCAATCCACCTACCCTGCACATCTTTTGACTGTGGGAGGAAACCTACGCAGACACGGGGAGAATGTGCAAGCCTCCACACCCAAGGGTGGAATCAAACCTGGGTCCCTGGCGCTGTGAGACTACTGAGACACTGTGCCGCCTCAGAAAAATTTTGCAAACCTCTTCAAAATAAACCCTACTGCTGCCTACTAAAATAGAAAATGGACCGTTGATGCCAGATAGCAGCAGATGTTAGAAAGACAGTCCATGAAGGGGAGTTTTTTTTAGTACTGACTTTCGTGGATACAACAATCAGGGTCAAGTTAATATCTAGGGCTGGTTTGCACTGCTCCATATGCTTTGCTTTTAGGTGAAATGTATAAGCTAACTAGCATGCTTATAGTTAATATTATAGGCCACACACTTATCAAGAGGAGAGTGATTCACCAGTCAGGCTGGTCAGTACATTCACATTTTTCCTCATCAAACAATAGGCCCATGAGTAGCTATTAAATCCTCACACACTACTTGACTTTGAAAAGTACAAAGCTGTGATGAAGCCTTGTTATATGTCTGTTAAATGCTTAATCATTTCTCACAGCAAAACAATGCATCATTGATGGTGACTTTAAATTGCCACCTACCTCTTTCTGGTGACAGTCAGCTATTGAAAACTGGAGTCAAGAGGCTACTCAGCTGCTTCATTAATTCCCAATACCCACCCAATACAAATGTCACACCAGCCTATAAATGAATGAGCAGTTTGTCTGTCTGAAGCAGGCTAGAGGCTGTTTAAAATGTAAATCAGGCCCCTGTGCTAGGTGTAAGACTTCAATTGCTATTTTCAAGTACTATTTAGGTGGAGAGGATATATGCCAATGTGCATGCTTCACATATTTGTGCCATACATTGAGAGGACGCACAAACAGACCTTAAAGGGATTAAAGAAGATTGCTGAAAAATGGCCAGAACAACTTTCCCTCAGTGGGACCAGGAAGAATGGAATTGTCTTGCAGTTCAATCCTCCTGTGATCCTTCCTCCTGGGATTGTCTCCCAAGCCAGTTGGTTGTCAGTGGCACGTTACTGAGGCCCAGACCACTTCATCACCTATGTTTCCCTTCCATAAATAACACTAAATAGGCCCATACTCCCATGTGAAAACATGGAAAATATGAATGCAATGAGGTTTCAACTGTAAGTTGCAGTTTGAATGATTACATGTGTCTGAGTGCTTTACAAAGTTTTTCTACATTAAAGATGGGATGTAACTGCAAGCTAAGAATCTCCTGCTTCACCTCGGCAGGATCTCTAACCAACTAAGAATAGATCCTTGTGAATATAGGACTGTATATTTCAGTGGTCTTTGTAACCCTGATACTAGTTAACTCAGCCACATTAGGGGCATTTAAACAGTCCTTGGATAAGCATATGGATAATGATGGGATAGTGTAGGGGGATGGGCTTAGATTAGTTCACAGGGCGGCGCAACATCGAGGGCCGAAGGGCCTGTTCTGCGCTGTATTGTTCTATGTTCTATGTTCTATGTTCTATGACTGAGTGGAGATCCCGAGACAACACTCGCTGGTGATAAGTCAAGCTCACTGATGTTTCTGGAAGCGGCCTCCCATTTGGCCACTTCTGTGCTCACCATCCTATTAAGGGAGAGGTTTGCACGATGCTGCTCGGTTGGACATTTTCAGCGTGCCTCAGCATGGAGGCCTATTTGGAGTGTTAACAAAAGTTAATAAGGCAGACAAGGAGTATGTCCATCAAATCGGAGCAATATTTTATGACTCTTCTTTGGTCTAGTGAGCCTCTGGCTCCGATGGTACCCCAGCTACTGTAGGTAATGGCCCATGTGCTGTGTAAAGTGGCTACTGCCCAAAACCTTTGCACACAAATTATGACCTCAGAGATCACTTCAGCATGGCAGACAACAATATACAAATTTATTTCCTCAAACATCCATCTCTTCAAAAAAAAGGGACAAAAAGATATACTCTTATCAATTTCAAGTTACTCCGCATATATGGTTTGTAAAGAAAATTGTCACAAGTGAACCAAAAAGGACTGTTTTTTCTTTCTAGTTGGTCCCAGTTTTATTTGACCCTACATGCACATTGCACACATGTAAGGTATTTAAAGCATATATGTCTTCTAACGGTATTTCTGTGAGATATTGTTGGCTGTTTTTCTGATGTCTGCTCACTCATTGCATGCCATGCCCCTACAATTATCAAAATCCACTCAATCCCAAATGTAGCCTTTTGACATTATTCCTATGGTTTGTAAAATGGCTATTGCACATAACCTTTATTGACATAACCACAACGTCAGAGGTCACATTCATATGAAAAGCTGTAGCATACAAATATATTTATACATACAGGAATGAACCCTGCGGCCACTATTATGTGTTAGGGGTCACTCAGCTGTGAGCAAAATGTTAGTGGGCCATGTGAGTCACCTGAATTGGAGATCCAATTAACTAAATTAGCTGCCCACTTCTGTAATGTGTGCAGCCAATCTACATTCCGACATTAAAATTACAACATTCAGAAAGCATCTGGATGGGTGCGTGAATAGGAAGGGTTTAGAAGGATATGTGCTAAATGCAGGCAAATGGGATTAGGTCCGATTGGGATGTCTGGTCAGAGCGGACAAGTTAGACCGAAGGGTCTGTTTCTGTGCTGTTTAACTCTGTGACTCTATGTTCGTCGGAAACTTCCACATTGTTAGGAATGCTTCCTCCTGAGGGTCACTGCACTCCCACCCCTGAACTGCACACTCAATGTCTCCACTTTTCTCTAAAGCCTGCTATCATCTGGCTGGAAATATTCTATTCCTAGAGTCAATCAGCCCATTGATATCTCATTTCCACTCAGTGAGTGGCCGTCAAGCCCATTGTGTTTCAGGGATGTTTCCTACAGCTCTCTTAACAGGATGAGGGATGATGATTGTTTCTTCGACAGAAATATTTTTTTAAATGCATAGAATATTGGATATGAGAACGACCTTAACTAGACACATGCCAAACACACTCATCAATATCAATGCTGTTTAAAAAAAAAATCCCATCCATTTAGGAATAATTTCAGATAAAATATAACCGAATCTAACTTTCTGGCAGCTGGGATTCCTGAGAATGTGCTATTAAAATCAATGAACTTAGAATGACAGATGTAAGGAATTCAGCAGATTTAGGGAAAAACACATTATTTCATAAAGTTTCATATATGAACATCACTATAAAATTTCTGAATAACACCTTAAAGTGAAATTAGCATTGCTGCCTCCTCTTCTCTTATTAGAGCAATTGCAGTCAGGCAAATTGAATACAACTGTGACAAGTCGAGGTGGCATTTCAGGAAAGGCCAAAGCAAATACATCAAAAAGCCAGAGTTTGTACATTTGTTAACTGAATCTTATGTTTAATTAAATACTTTTTTTAAAAAACACTTACCTATTATTTCGCTCTTGAGGTTTTGAAGTAAAAAATAATTTTGGAGTCATGTTGAATGAAGTGTTCCCCATTCAAAGCATATTATGAAACATTTTCAATAGTTTTCATAAATAATAAATATTAAGAAGTGGTTTTATGATATGCTTCCTTCACACAAGCAGTGAAAAATATAAAATAACAACTCAGTTTATCAATAACTTCATGCTTATGAGCCAAACATGCCAGTTTGGAATTGACAAAGTGTCATCAATGTACAGACGTGAGTTTTAATCATGAAATACAGTTCAGCATAATTGACATATTTAAACACCTTATTGACATTGAATGTTAAATCCAGTTTCAGAGGAAGCAATGCTAGCTGCCAACCTGACATGAACATCTGCATTTATACCAGGCTTCTTTTTAACTTATCCTGTGGGACCTCTGAATATCTAGAAGATGGATAAGAATTATCAGTCCCTGAGTAAGTGGTCCCCATTACACAATGCAATCAGTTTTCAGTTGCACTGTGCTCAGGGTGGGTGGGTGCAGAATGGATGGAAAGCCAACCAGATTTGAAGCCAGGCTCAGTTTAACAGTGACGTCAGCACTGGCATGATTACGAATTGGCATTGGAGCCCATTATTCTGGATTTCCAAAAGAACGCGTTCCAATATGAAGTTTGACATTGTTGTTACATTCAAATGTTGTAAAAATGTTAAGTTGATTTGCATCTTTGATGGGTGACTCTGCTGTTATGTTTTGAAGTGAGTTAATATGCTAGGTGAGTAGTTGATATATAGTATATAGTAACTGCACCTGGAGTACATATTAACTGCAATACAGTAACTACTCAGCCACTTAAAGATATTTTCATGTTTTAAACATCATCCACAGTGCCTCCTTTGGTTGCACATAAATTTCTGAATCATGTTGGTTTAATGATCACTGCTTCTCACCAGCAGTTGGCATGATCTGTAAAGCGGCCCCAAAGCCCTCTCCATTTTGAGCTTCCAGAATATGCATCATTTATATTTAATGGATTTTTTAATATCAGGAATAATTTATATCAGGAATAGGCCCAATTTTCTTCCAGCATCTTCAGTCAGAACATTCCATTTTGATTTACCTTCATCCTCCCCTCCATAAGCTACGGCTACTCCGATTATTCATCAAAATTCCACGCAGTCATCACCTCATCGTTAAGAACTTACATTGGTGCTTAATTGAAAAGCAAAAGTTTTGAGTTATACATAAATATGTTCACGGCTTTCTCATTCCATTTGGCTTTAAATTGCTTCCACTGACAATGGCCTCTTGATCATCCTATTTTTTTCCCCTCAGCTCTCTCTTGGTGACAAGTCTTAAGTTATTTTCAACTAAGGTCACATACTCCTTGAATCCCTTTGTCTATCAGCCTCTCTTTACTTCTTCAAGTTATCTCTTAAAACTAATTTCTTTGCACAAACGTTCAGCCTTTCCTTTTATTTTCCTTTTCCTTAATTTACTATCTATTTCCAACTCTACCCTGTTAAACCGTTTTGAAGCTAAAGGCTGTGTATAAGTCAAGATCTTACCGCATCTATGGAAAACAGACAATCAGATAATTTTGTTCACACTAAAATTATTCATTAAGTTTATTTCAAGATGAAAAAATATGCAGCAGCGAAAAGATATATCAACCGATAACTGGAGCAGATATATAACATTCCACCACTCGTTCCAAAACAATAAAAGAAGATTTCATGCAATCATTCTCCTCCACAGCTTTTAATATGTCCAAGACAAGGAACTTCATGAGAAATTAACTTCATGAGGCCATTATTAGATTCTATCTTGTTTAACGGCACAGGCAAATAAGAAACAGAGAAACCTAGTTAAATTTATTTCTTAGCTTCATTCAGATATTTCTGGACCACATAAGGAACTATCAGATCTAGCTCTTATCTGCTAAAAACATTTATTATTTCAGGACCATCCTGCAATGCAAAGATAGCCATGACTTAATCTTCCCACCTGAAAACTATTTTTTTAAACCCCACTCCTGTTTCCTCCATGCTCATCTCTATCATTAAGTTTGTGAATGCACAGATGTTTTGTCACTAAGTTCAAGGCTCATCTACCAGCTACCTCCATGGCATGCTTCTCTTCCACTAGCCTACTTGGTTAAACTTCCCTTAATGCTCTCTCTTCCCTAGCTTTGAACTCATATCTTTCTGCTCTTCCTATCTCCCCTCATTCCCTTTCCAAGCTCACCTTGTCCACAAGAGTCACCTCCTTCTCCTGTGACCATATTCCCTCTAAACTGATGATGACTTAATTTGTCTCCTGAGATCCATGTTAACCAATATCAATATTCTTCTTTCCCTTTAGATGTTGTCCTCTTTGAAGCCTCTGAGCTGAGGGCTAACAAATATCTTGTACAAGTCCAATGTCACCTCCTTGCCCTTGTAATCTATGCTCATTTAATAAAGCCGAGGGTCCTGTATGTTTTATTAACATCTGTGCATCTGTACCTGCCCTGCCACCTTCAATGGTCTGTGCACATATACAGCTAGGTCCATCTGCACCTGCAGCCCCTTTAGAACTATGCACCCTATTTATATTGTCTTTCAATGTTCTTCCTGCCAAAGTGCATCACTCTCTGCATTGAACCTCATCTGTCACCATCTGCCCACTCCACCACCTCGTCTATATCTTTTTGGAGTTCCACCCTGTCCTGTTCACAGCTACAATTCTTCCAAGTTTCATGTCTTCTGCAAAATTTAAAATTGTCCCCTGCACAATAAGCTCCAGATCATAAATACTTATCAGGAAAAGCAAGAGCCCCAATACTGACCCCTGAGGAACTCCACTACAAATTTTCTCCCAGCTGAAAAATAACCATTAACCATTACTCTATTTCCTGTCATTCAGCCAATTTTGTATACACATAGCTAGTGTCGCTCAGGTTTCTACCTAATCCAACTACTGTAAAGGTACTTAAATTCACAAATGACATCCTATGTGTCCAGGATAGGTAGATATTCCAACTTCTTCCATTTTGACCTGTCAGTAGCCTTTATCTAGGATGGCAGTCCATCTACTCCTATAACTTTCCACCAGCTTGCTGATATTATTCTCACTTGGTTCTATTCTGATCCAAACAATCAAAGGCAGAGTGTCGCTTGCTAACCAACTGTTTCTCTTCCTACACATACACCATTACCTCTGATGTCACCCAAACATGTATCCTAGATTCTGTTATAATTTCACATCTACTTGCTATCCCTCAGAACTTCAGCATTAGTTTTCACATGTATGATGGTAGCACTCAGTGCTACTTCACCATAACGTCTCTTGACTCCTCCGTTGTTGCTAAATCATCAGATTGCCTTCCCAAACCTACAATTAGGTGAACAAAAGTTTCCTTCCATTAAGTATTGAGAAGACTGTTCCCCAGCTAAAGATTTCGTCTCTCTACCTGGCCACTGTCTGGAACCTAACTAACCTGTTTGCAAACTTGATGTCAGATTTGACCCGAAGATATGCTTTTGATCCCAAATTCATACCATCACAAAGAGCATCTATTTCCACCTTTGTTAGATTTTGGAGGTTCATCATCATTAGTGAGGAATTTTCAAATAGCTTATCATGCTTGTTAAAAAGCAGGAGTTTGGCTTCAACACAATAGCTAATTAGACAATAAATATTTTCAACCCATCACTGATACCAAAGGATAAACAGACTGTTAGCACAGGGCGTATTTATCTATAAAGTTATGAAGGCAACATCTCCACATTCAACTCTGTAACCACGGAGTTAGGGAAATTTTCCCTTGGTCTTCCCTGTTTCTCTTCTGGACAATCTTCTGTCTGAAGAAGACAGCTCTCTGATGAGGACTTCCCCCTACTAGCACAATCTGCTCAGGACTGCCCTCTGACTCTGAACATTTATTGATTTATTGTATTTCTAGAGGCTGTCAATCACATATTTAAATTTTTCTGGCCAAGGAACGTGGGACAACTACTCATGACATCAGCATATCCATTCCCCACTTCCCCGCCTCCAACTGAAAGTTAATTTTTATTCTTTTTTTGGGGGACAAAACTTCTATCGCCCGAAGCAATGCATTGATAGTAGGATGCATATTTTGCCATTCGTTTTTTGATACAGCTTATGGAACTTAGTGTTCTTGATGGTCTTTATAGTTGGTTTTCTTTTGTCTTAAAATGAGATCTTATGTTTGGCAGGAAATTCAAGAAAATTTCAATTTTAAAGGGATCCTAATCCCTAATACATCTGTAACAATGCTTGACTTTATCCCACCTCAACTGAGCTGCTGCCGAAACCCTCAATCATGATATTATTACCTTTAGATTTAACTGTTCCAAAGTGGTCTTGGCTGGTCTCCGTCACGGTCACCTCTGTGAACTTCAGGTCATCTAAAGCTCTGTTGCTCCTGTCTTAACTCGTAATGAGTGCCATTTACCTATTGTTCCTGCTCTCATTAACTTACATTGTTCCCAAGTCAAGTAGTGTTTTGATTTTTAAATTTGCATTTTTCATTTCAAATTGCTCCTTAGTCTTCCCTTGCGTACCTCTGTAATCTCCTTCAGTCCCAGAAACTTTCTTGATAGCTGTACTCCATCAATTCCATCCTTTCGTAAATTCCCAGTTTTAATCACTTCACTGTTTGTGGCCATGCTTCAGTTTCTTGTGGCACAGGGGTAGTATCCCTATCTCCGGACCAGGAAGCCCAGGTTCAAATCCCACCTTCTCCAGAGGTGTGTCATAACATCCCTGAACAGGTAGACTAAAAATATCTTGAATTCTGGAATTTCTTCTAGAAAGCATTTTGCCTCTCTCCCGAACTTTCTTCTTTTAAGACACTCCTTAAAACTGTCACCTTTGACTTTGTTATTGATTATATGACTCTACACCACTTTAAGGAGCCCCGTGCCAAATTTTGTTTTATAACGCTCCATGAAGCATTCATAGATGTCTTGAAATGTTTTATAACGTTAAAAAATACAATACTAAATTGTCGATGTTCACATTGATGCAATGAAATTAAAATGATGTCCTTCAGCAATCCTCAGAAATTTTCTTTATATTGAATTAAAGATTGCAGTTATGGACCAGAGATAAAACAAATAAAAGAGTGAAGCATCAACCACAAACTGCAGGTTAGCTAAGAAGGATTGGACTTAACTCGATTAGGATTCCCTTGACGCAACATCCATTACAAGCAACTACTGTAAGTGTACTTTAATAGAAACCTCACATATTCTGTCAGTGAAAACAAATAGACCTTTCTGTCCTGACAAGGATCTGACTACATATCATCACTATTAACATAAACACCCAAGTTGTAGACTATTCCTCAACTAGGGAGACTGTTCTAAAATTAGATGTTACCTTTTATTGGACAGAGAAGAGGAGAGTTTTTTTCTCTGTCCAAGGATTGTACAAGTTTAGAATACTGTACGTGAGAAGGCTACGGACATGAGAACTTTAAATATTTTTAAGGCAGCGGTAGATAGATTCTTGTTTAGCCGGGGATTCAAAGGTTATTGAAGGTATGTGGGAGTATGGAATTCAAAATGCAAACAGGTCAGCCATGATCTTGTGGAGTGGTAAAGCAGGCTTGAGGGGTCAAATGGCCTACTCTGCGCCTAATTTATACACACGTTCACACGTTCGCTTGTACGTTGGTTACGGTTTATGTTACTGCACCGGTAATTCAAAAACCTGGGCATAAGTTACTCAGTGATATCAAACCACCATGAAAAAGTCCAATAAGATTAAAATCAACTTGACCAATCTTATCTAACGAAACAACAAACAGCAAAAGAATGTACCCTATAAAAACCGAAAGAACTGCGGATGCTGTAAATCAGGATCAAAAACAGAAGTTGCTGGAAGCTCAGCAGGTCTGGCAGCATCTGTGCAGAAAAAAAATCACCTTTCTGAGGAAGGGTCACCGGACCCGAAATTGGTAACCCTAATTTTTTCTTCAAAGAATTTACTCTGCCCGGTTAATTCTTTAAAATAGTATAGAATATCCTTTCTTGTCACATGTACTCAAGTACAAAAATACCGGAGTACAGTGAAAATTTTACAATGTCACCTCTTACGGCGCTATCTTAGATACAAGCACCTAGGTACAAATCTTAGATACAAAAGAGGAATAAAAAAAAAGAGAAGTAGTTGCATTACTTCACAGTGTTTAAAGAATAAGTTAGAAATAAGACATAGTTAGAGGACCGACATTACAATCAGGTAAATAAAAATCCAAATAAACATTATATTGCAGTAGTTGAGTGCAGGGGCTTCCACATGTGGTCTGGCCACATGTGCCAGGCCCCAGTCCAACAACATCCCCATTCCAAGACTCCAGTCTGCTCCTTGCCGGCTCTCAGCTGCTTCAAGCTAAGTTTTTTCCAGAACTGCATCCCCCATGTTGCCTGCTGCTCTGTGACTGTTTCCATGCACCAGCCGCTGCCCAGGACTGCTTCTTCACCAGGACTGCTTCCCCATGCTGGCCTCTGTTCAGGACTTTCTCCTCACATCAGCTGCTGCTCCGGGACTGCTTCCCCAAGCTGGCCTCCACCCAGGACAGCTTACCCCGCGCCAGCTGCTCCTCCTCCAGGACTGTTTTCCCTGCATCAGCCTCTGCTCCAGGACTGTTACCATGCCCTGTTCACTACTCCTGGGCTGCTTCCATGTCCTGGCCTCTGCTCCAGGATTCATCTCCAGGGATCCCCAGCTGTTCCATTCAAGGGGAAAAAAGAAGAGACATAAAAAAAGAAAAAGAACAGGCGCAGCAGAGGCACTCAAACAGGAGTGTCTTACTTTGCCGCCATCTTGGATCCACTGGATACTGTCTCCCATTTACCGACTTGCATCATAATTATGAGGGCTATCCTAGATAGTCACACTAATGGAATCATTTCTTTCCTCATTGTCCTAATCACTTTTGCTGGAGTGTTTACTCCATAAATCAAACCCACAAGTGGATACCACAAATACCACAATGGTATTCATTCAGGTGGGAGGAACCTTGGGAGTTCTCAACATTCACTCCCTGAACTCTCATGACATCCTATCAAACATGGCCTAGCAACCTCTTGTATGGGTGATTCACCTGAAATCCTCCTGGGGTCTCCACCACCACAGATTCTGGTCTACATAACGTCAAAATATGGTTGAGTACATTGAATACAGCAAAAATTATGGACCTGGGAATTTGCCCTCAAAGTAAGAGAAATCTTATTTCTATTCATCAAATACAACAATTAGTCATACATTTGCATGAAACCGATGTTGAGTCAGAAATTCAGGAAGAAATAGATAGTGCAAACATCCATCAAGGCCATTCAAGTCAAGGCACAAGAGTTCAGAGATGAACTACTGGTCTGAGTTTGACAAGAACACACTGGGCAGCTATGAAAGCTCTTGACATATTGAGCCTTTAATATCAGAAGTTTGAGGATGGGGAGGATAGTGCAGCATCTAAAAATAAAATGAGAAAATGCTGAAGTCATAGGGCAGGTTTCAATATTTGGGTTTTAAGAGTTAATATCTGAAACTGTGAGACCGAGGGGCTTCACAGAGAGAGGGAGATGAACAGGGACAAGGTAAGGGTTCAGAGAGAAAGACAGTTGACAGGTTTGTAAAAAGATGCAATCATACAAGCATTACAGAGTTTGGACGATGTCAAGAAGTTCACAAGGGTTATTGGAACAGGATGAGGAGGATACAGAATGATAATATTGGAGAATATAGAATAGAAAAATATGAAAAGAATGTGTTCATGGCTTCAGTGATGTAAGACATACTCATATAAAGACATACATAGTTCCTTAATATATAAAGATTCACTACCATTCAATCCTATTGAAGGCAATAACGTGTGATATTCTGTCAGGAGTGGATAGACCAGATGCAGGTTCGATGTTTCCCCTTGGCAGGGGATCTCTAGAACAGAGAATCAATGTCTCAGGATATGCAAAATGCTGCTTGTGACTGAGAGAAGGATTGTTTTTCATTCAGAAGGTAGTGAACCTGTGGCATTCTCTGACACAGAAAGATATGGAAGCCAAGTTACTAAGTATGTTTCAGAAATAAATTGATTTCTAGGGGCTCTGGTATCAGAAGATACGAAGAGAGTGGGAACATGCCATTAGGAAAGACAATCATCCATGATCACATTGAATCATAGACCCAGTTTGATGGGCTGTAATGTCTACACTGACTCTTATTTTCTATGTTTCTATGTTACAGCAGCAATATAACTATTGACCCCATCAATTATAAATGACCAGGTGAAGGTAAGGATACCATTGATACAGTTGTCACTAGATCTACTCCGGGCTCAATATCGAGTTCAATAATTTTAGGGCCTAATTCTCCTATGTCCTAGCTCCCTAACCCACACACCAGGCCTTGCTATCACATTGCCTGCCATTACACACCACCTAATATTAGTCACTAACATTAACAGCTATTCACGCTCCTAGCCAGATCATATCAAATCCTTTGTCTATCCAGCTGCTCTTCTCTCTCTTTGGGCTTTATTCGATTGTTTGCTCCCTGCCCAATCCCCCTCCTTATTTTCTGCATATAAACTGACATTTTCCCAGCTACCATCAGTTCTGAGGAAGAGTCACCAGACACGAAACATTAATTCTGATTTTTTCTTCACAGATGCTGCTAGACCTGCTGAGCTTTTCCAGCAACTTCTGTTTTTGTCACTGTATCTACAGCAGATCATGATGGTAGATAGACCAAAAGACCATTACTCCCATTTAACAATATTATGATTAAACATGACAGTGGCCAGCTGAAACTTGTCTTGCATCATGAAAATACTTGGATGTCGGTTATCATCAGTATAGCTTCTGCCTGGCAGAATGTGCTTGTTCGTTGGGGGATGCTGGAAATTGCTGTTTGGGGTATATTCTGGTTTGTGCCATGCCAGATAATGCAAATCTTTTTCTATCAGGCCTAATCAACATCTGAAGTATGTCCAATCCCAGTCTGAGACACATGAAAATGTAACACCTTAACAGTCTATTAAAACAGAAATTGCATCTACTTTATAAATCACTGAAAAAGCGAGCATCATTACTCCTAAACTGGTTAACATTGAAAATAAGAGATAACAAGCATGGGGCTGGATGAACACAGCAGGTCAAGCAGCATCATAGGAGCAGGAAAACTTGACGTTTCGGGCCTAAACCCTTCATCAGAAATGGGGGAGGGGAAGAGGGTTCTGAAATAAATAGGGAGAGAGGGGGAGGCGGATAGAAGATGGATAGAGGAGAGGATAGGTGGAGAGGAGGCAGACAAGTCGAAGAGGCGGGGATGGAGCCAGTAAAGGTGAGTGTAGGTAGGGGGGTAGGGAGGAGATAGGTCAGTCCAGGGAGGATGGACAGGTCAAGGGGGCGGGATGATGTTAGTAGATAGGAGATGGGGGTGGGGCTTGGGGTGAGAGGAAAAACAGGTTAGGGAGGTGGAGATGAGCTGGGCTGGTTTTGGGATGCGGTTGGGGGAGGGGAGATTTTGAAGCTTGTGAAATCCACATTGATGCCATTGGGCTGCAGGGTTCCCAGGCTGAATATGATTTGCTGTTCCTGCAGCCTTCGGGTGGCATCACTGTGGCATTGCAGGAGGCCAAGGATGGACATGTCGTCTGAGGAATGGGAGGGGGAGTTGAAATGGTTCGCGACTGGGAGGTGCAGTTGTTTGTTATGAACGGAGTGCAGGTGTTCTGCAAAGCGGTCCCCAACATTGAAAATAGTTGGGCTGCAAATAAATACCTATGTCATTGTTTCAACCTATTAAACTCCTAGTGTAGTAACTCCTGGCACTTAGAAAGTCAAGAGCCACAATTGCATGGAAATACCATAGCCTTAAATTTCCATTTTGAATTTAAAGATCGTGAGTTAAAGAAGTTAAAGTGAATTAAAATTGTTACTTCCACCATGACCTAAAGTGAGTTACTTCACACAAGTACGTGCTTTTTAACATATTAGCTATGAGTGTGATAAGTTGGTGAATCTTACGGGCCAGAGTGTTTGCCCCAGAGGGAACCTACGCAGTTCATAGATTCTGCTGCCATATTTAAAGGCCAGTTGGACTCCACTTTACTTACTGTAGGACAGGAGCTTCCACCTAGATTGTGCTGGCCATTCCAACCCCAATGAAGATGCCACCCAAGAGGTAGGAGGTTAGCACATGTTCCAATGACACTTTGACATACGTGGTTGCTGGATGAAGAGACAGAATGGTGGTTCTCTTCGCAGGGAGTAGTACATGGACGTCCTCCCAGAGAAGGGTCTAGGCCCGAAACGTCAGCTTTCCTGCTCCTCTGATGCTGCTTGGCCTGCTGTGTTCATCCAGCTCTACACCTTGCTATCTCAGATTCTCCAGCATCTGCAGTTCCTACTATCTCTGGCAGGAATTAAGTCAGCTGTGAAGGCTAGTGCCACTGGCCTTTACAAGTAGCGGTATCACAAAAAAAAATGAAAAGGTAAATGGCACCACCTTCTTTTTCTGCAACTGTCACACATAGTTTAACTCTATAACTGCATTGATATCTAACAAACCTTTATAGCCAGTAAGCCTCATTTTCTGATGAAGGGTTCAGGCCCAAAACGTCAAGTTTTCCTGCTCCTCTGATGCTGCTTGACCTGCTGTGTTCATCCAGCCCCATGCTTGTTATCTCGGATTCTCCAGCATCTGCAGTACCTTTTATCTCTGAAGCCTCAGCATTGCATGTATTAACTGAACTAAAGGACTCTATTCACCTGATGTTCTGAAAATACCAACCCTTAGCGAACAGTGCATTTCCTCCTCACTTACTGAGAATGACTCTCCGTCTGGCAATTTTACGCAGGTTCTGCTCTGACTACCATAACGCTCAATCTCTCTCTTTATCTCATTGCCAGACAAACTAGCCCACAACAGCACAGAGAGGGTCGAGACCAGTAGAGGGGTGCTCGACACGAGCATCTTCTCTGATATTGAGAAACAAGCAATAGAGCTGGCTAGGGAAGACCAGGGCCTTTCCCATGGCGATAGGAAGATTGGAGTGGCTCAGGAATCTGATAAGCAACTTTGCAGTCTGCTCTTCTCAGATATACATGAAAACAAATATTGTGATCTGCATAAACTATTGTGCACCTTCACCCATTGATTCTTTATCCTCTCTTCTACATGGTCTGGTAAGTCCAGGAGCATGTCCAATGAATGAGGCCATGGTCTGAACATTTCAGCACGGCCTTTAAGGATGAGGTGTGCAAACACTCTGAAGGAACCCCGGCAGGGCATTCACCAATACCCTCCACCACCTCAGTGAGTAGTCTAGCTGGATTTGACGTGAGGACACATAAGGCAGTACAATGGCTCAGTGGCTAGCACTGCTGCCTCACAGCGCCAGCAACCCGGGTTCAATTCCACCCTCAGGCAACTGTCTGTGTGGAGTTTGCATGTTCTCCCTGTGTCTGCATGGGTTTCCCTTGGGTGTTCCGGTTTCCTCCCACAGTCCAAAGATGTGCAGGCGAGGTGGATTGGCCGTGCTAAATTGCTCATAGTGTTCAGGGATGTGTAGATTAGGTGGGTTACGGGGGATGGATCTGGGTGGGATGCTCTGAGGTTTGGTGTGGACTTGTTGGGGCGAAGGGCCTGTTTCCACACTGTAGGGATTCTATGATGATGATGATGATGATTCTACAATGACGACACAAACGGCTGAGCACATCACTGACACAGGTCTGCAAGTGGCGGCGTAAGAAACACTCCAGGATCTAACATTCAGACAACTGGCAAGTACCAGGCTGCTGCTCAGCTCCATGCAGAAGCCAGGCCTCCATACTCAGCCACAAGTCACATGATCAACATGAAGAGTGAGGTAAGAAAAGCTGGTGTGACAGAGGCTCTCAGTAGACACAAATAAAAGATGGAGCAGTCTGTCCATATCCATGTTCTCTTTGCTATAGTGACTCCGGCATGAGAACACTTTGTCAACATCCATGGAAAGGACGGTATCTACTTTGAAAACACAAACTGCTCAGTATTGCCAGATATTTACCTGGACCTGCATTCCTTCACCCCAGCTTAGCATCAAAGGCAAGGTAACAGGGAAATGAGATGGCTCAAGCTCACTCAGGTGCCCGTCCTTGTCCAGGAGTCAATGTGATGCTTGAAATCTTTGAATAAAGCTAAAATGAAAGTTAAAAGTTAAATTGAAGGTATATGTAAAAGCAGGATCCTGTAAGGATGAAATACAAACAAAATGCTGAAGAAACTCAACAGGTCCGGTAACTTCTCTGGAGAGAGAAATGATGTTAACATTTCAAGTCCAAAATGACTTTTCATCAGAACTGAAAAGGTCTGGAAAAATAATTGTTTTATTCTGATAGAAGATGGTAAGGATTTCTCAGAAGGATGAGACATTTCCAGTGATTGTCCATGATTTAGAATTAGAAGAAGGAAGCCTGAATTGGAATGTGACAATAGAATGAGCCACTATACAGCTATAAGTGAAAAATCTTGAATTGGTGGATAATTGTTGCTAAACGGAGGAAATAGCTCAAAGCTTTGTTACTTATTGCAGTATCACAGTGAGGTTGCTTAGGCATTGCAAGGCTACAGTGAACAAACATTGCATTCAGGAGAACTACAAAGAGAATAATGGTATAAGATACACAAGAAGAAACTCAGTATTTGGAACATTTTTGGCAATATTCACCAGGGAGTGGACTTGTTCATGAAAATTATATGCCTTTGATACAAGGGCCATTTTAGTGCAACCATGAAGAACGTGAGGTAAAGGAAGTGCACACTCAACCAAAGCTGCTTTAGTGCAAATATTGGTTCAGTGAAAGTCTTGTGTACATGCTTTAGCTTTTAGAGAAATGATGATATCAATGCCAGGAATGGAAAAGCAACATCCTATTCTATAGGTAAAGGAAATTAAAGTCCATCTTGATCCATGAGGAATGTTGAATACAGGAAGCAAAGTTCTGAAAATCAACTGCATAAATGAAAACGAAAAGCAAAACTGGCTCCAGATAGTTCAGTATTCCAAAAGCGAGTGGCTGTAAGATTGTTTCTGGTTTCTCTCTCTCTCCCCAGCAAACCATTGCCCTGTTTCCTTTCTCTTTTTAACGGTTATCCTGGCCGAGCTCAGGATCCTCACCCTCACCTCCCAGGTCACAACTGGATAGTACGAGTTCACAAAATAGATTTCAAATCAAGTTATTTGGACGTGATACAACACATCCCTGGAGCAGGTATAACGTGAGTACAGAATTTCCAGCCAGATATTATGGACAATACCAGTGCACCTCAATATCTCATTGGGTACTATGAGCTATTATTTTTAAAATGACAGAAACAAATTAAACAATTTAAATCATACTGATGGCCCTTAAAAGGGCTAATCTTTTAAAGCAATTTTAAGTTAAACACCAAATTAAAACAAGTTAAAGGGCATCAGACCCTTAAGGGGCATGGCAACTAACTAAAACCCCAAATGAAACTTACAAATCGAATTAAAATATCTTTTTGTGGGCTAATAATTTAATCCAACCCCCATGGAAGGTAAGAGCTACTCTTTCCAATTCAGTAGGAAACAAATTGACCAAATTAGACAAACTTACCATCCTTAGAGGAGCATTTGATGGTATGAACTAACTCCTTTAAAATCAGTTAAATCAAATAAGTCTGTCAACACCATTTAAGCTAGATTAAAGGGCATCATTTAATTAAATGGTATCGCAGTAGAAATCAAGTATGCAAATTTAAATTAACAAAATACAAATTAAAATCTCATTTTGAAAATTAACAATGCATTCCTGCCCCTGCTGTGTCCAACAGCCATCCTAGACCTTGAGTATGACAGTAGGTACCTTTAACAATGCGACTCGAGTATAGAAAGTATAAGCTGTGAAGACACCCTGCTTGATTGGGAATTGAAGGCAGAGCTTGATCTTGATTAATCACCGGACTTCTGACTGTTGGAGCAGTCCTTCAACTGGCCACACATTGCAACCATCAACTCCATTCCCTTTCAAGAGAAACATTTGGGACCCGCTTCCAGCATTGTGGTATTGTCCCTACTGCTGGACCAGGAAACATGGGTTCAAGTCTCACCTACTCCACAGGTGTAGAATAACATCTCTGAGCAGGTTGATTAGAAAAATAGGTTAAATTAAAAGAAAGAAAATTTTGGAGTTCTGGTGGCACAATGGTAGTGTCCCTAACTCTGGACCAGAAGCCCCAGGTACGAGTCTCACCTGCTCCAGAGGCATGTAAGAACACTTCTGAATAGGTTGATCAAAAAATGTCTTCAAAAGAAAATTTTATCACTCCCAATTTGTGTGCAGCCCAGTCAAAATCAAAAATGCCCATTGAGCAGTTCGACTTTCAGCTCAATATTGTGCACTTCAGGGCTTCTGTTCATTGCAGTGAATTTCAGGCTGCCCCTTTGACCCACAATATTGCCCCCATTCTCTACCTCTGTGCCTTGGGGTATTTAAAGGGATACACATTTCTATTTTCATATTATCAACAGTGTTCATGAAACAGTTTTTTGCATCTTCACTGAATATATTTTTTTCAAAATGAACGTCAACAATTGTGTGTTTAGTAAAGAAACCTGGTTGATGGAACTCCTTATTTTAACACTAATATAGAGAAGGTGTAAAATTGACCATTTATGAAACTGTGTACAACATTTAAATTTATGTTGTGAACCCGGGAGTTGCAGACTATAGAAGGCCAGTACACCCCACCTATCGTAATCATAACACTATTCCCTCAACCAGCCAATACAGCAAGGCTACACCCCAGACTTGGGCTGCCCCACAACCCTGACATAATCAGAACCTAACATCCTCCAAATTCCAGTTTCTGTAACACACAATCTCTGATTGATTATATCCCATTCCCTAGATAGACCTTTCAGGACATATCTGATTGACTGTGGCCTGTCCTCTGGACTGAATTTGCAAGACTGACTGATCAGCAAGGTTCAGACTGAAGTTGTTTAACTTTTAAGACTGCCTGTGGTCCAATTGCCAGATTGAAATAGTGCCAATCCCCAGAACTGTATTGGACGAACTGCCTGACTGATTATGGTCAATCACCTGGACTAGAAATGGCTAGGATCCCAGACTGTATATGGTGGTATCCCTTGACTACAACTGCCCTATTAACTATGCCTTCCCTTTCCCATTCACGTATCACTATTCCCTTCATGCACAGTCACTTGTATGCTGCAGACCAATGCACCAGCTCTGAGGCAGGCCCTTTAGCCAAGTGTGCCCACCCTTTCATGTTATCATATCACTGTGCCTTACAGCCGCAAGTTGCAACCTGATTTTCTGAGTGTAACTGTCCCCCAATCCATAAATAGAAATGTTGCCTTTTTTCCAGTTGCATCCTATGGTGGCCCAGGGACTCATCCAGCTTTAGTCTCCTTGGTACATGTATACTGTACTTTTAGAGTTCTGCAGCAAAATTGAAGACAATGAACATTTGCAATGTTTTACTAATGGGGGAGAAGGCAGATAACTTGCCTGGGCTGGAGGCTGTAGATCAAAAGGCCAGGTATTCCTTTGTTATCTGTGGTCAAGGATCTGAATCAATTATCTCAAACAAACAAAAATTAATTGGGAAGGATAAGTTTTTCCAACCACATGTGAGGCTCAAATGTATGCATTTTAGTTTCTGACAGTTTGCAAGAAAATCAACTCACCTTCTGAGGACTTGATTGTTAAAGTTTACCTTGACATGAGAATCTATTTTTTCTACTCTTGCCCAATTAAGTTATCATGACCGCTATCACTCTCACCACCTCTGGGAGCAGAAAATTGTGCCCTATCTCCAAGCTCTTCTCCAAGTCACACATCAGCTGACTTGGATGTATATAGCTGTTCTATCATTATCAATAGGTCAAAATACTGGAAATGCTGTGGCTAACACCATTGTGAGAGGTGCCATTATCACTGGGACAGCAGCAGTTCAAGAGAAAGATTCACTTCCATAATGTCAGGGTCCACAGAGTGCGCGATAATGCACCCATACTAATAAAAATACTTAAATGTTCCTAATTCAACTAAATATGATGAGAAAGTTTAAAGATCATGTACGAATTCTGTACTAAAGCTAAGTTTGGTATCTCAGATAACTTCCAGACATGATCACCCACATCCAATTCATCCTAACAGGGTGCCCACTGCCAAATAAGCTTCTCCATCTCCAAAATGTTGTATAGATGAGCTCTGAGGCTCAATTCCTAGTGTTTTAGGCCTTTACACTCAGGCCACGTTGAACATGTGCCAGCTTTCAGCAGAAATCAAAATCCTGGCTAATATATCAATAAGCTGTTGTCAACACTGTGTAATGAAAATGTCATTTAATTAAAACATACGTGACTGCAAGCTGTTGGAAACCGGGAAATAAGATTAATACAGCTGTGGCCACTGGGGTATTTATGTTTTAATTCTCTTGTTATTCACTTAGTAGATAAACATCGAGACACCCAATCATAATAAAGTGATTAACACAAAAAAGTACTTAACTTCATTTATAACACATTTGAAAAGATGGTGGGAGTATTGCTCAGTTTGAAAACTTATGCACGTAACTGAGTTGATAGCTGCCTCAGAATAAGCTGCAACTAATTTTGAATCACATAATACATTGCACCATTTCCAGTACTGTATACAGCTCTCTTAAAGATGTGCCACAACAGGAGCAGTACTTCAGCAAACCTTAATGAGGGAACAATAAAGTCTCTTTCAACACCACTACCAATCAGAGTGCATGTGTCAAGCCACTCTCTTCATCCAGTATGAAATGCAATGTCCCCTTTACATTGGTACTCCTTGTAAATGTCCTAATGAGCGCAACATGCAAAGCTTCAATAATTTTCTTTTTACCAAAACTCAAGTTCTGTACTACAAAAAGACTATAACAACATGGTCAATAAAGATAACTTCAGAAATTTAGTTATGATAATGGCTTCCTTCTTTTATAGAACTTTGGCAAAAATAAATTCCAATTCCTAATGCTCAGAAAGTCAGAATTGATTTAGTTATTAAAACACAAAGTGCGAGGGGATCTCAACAGGTCTGGCAGTGTCTGTGGAGAGGAAAAGGAAGCTGATATTTTGAATCCGATATGACTCTTCTTTAGAATGCAGTTTAAGGTGGTAATTTAATCACCTTGGTCAGAAATGTTATTACAAATCTGAAAAGCAACTGAGATTTAAGCCTAGACTTTCTGACTCAAAAGTAGCCCATTACTACTGTGTCATTGGAACACCACCAACCCTCCACCTCCACCACAAGCAAGATCTAAACTGAGAAGCCAATTAGCTGTTGCTTGATTTCTGTTTCAATCATTAAAATTAATTCATCCCCTATGTAATCTGTATTTGATATTGTGTTTCATTTTGATATGTGGCTTTCATATTTCACTGTAGAGCAAATTATTCTGAGGTGTGATTGAATAATTTATAGTTAAGCATTAAATAGACTGTTAAGCCAAAACATTTTGCGGAAAAGGTTCCCTACAAAAAATGTAAAATTAACTTTTGATGTGTGCATTTCTTAAAAATATATGTGAGGAAGTGGAGTCTAATTTTGATCTCTGTAACTCTAAGGAGTAGTATAAAGATTTCAATTCACAACCCAAAAGACCTACAACCACATCTGCACAAATTTAGATATTCCAAAACCAAATGGAGAACTTTAATATCTGTTAAAGTTGAAAAAAGTAAATAACAAATTGAACAAAAATGAACTGAAAGGATAATAATGAATTGGCAGCTGGGCTGCCCATTTTGGGCCTTCAAAATTTATTTGTTAATTAGTTGCTCTTTCAGGTTGGTTGGGGGTGGTTAAAACTAGCCTATCAACTGCAACTATACTTCATCTTATTTCCGAAATAGAGTCAACCATATAGCCATCTACAAATGCATGTAAATTCAACTTTGATACATATATGGCCACATGTGCACAGAACTATGTACAGATACTTTCAACCTAAGTGTACAGACAATCGTGTATCGACTCACAAGCAAACCTATACAGCAATATACCTTGTTCACATTGCACAGAAAGCAACCTGATATATTACCGCAATAGTGATTCCTTACTGTCACGCTTTAATTCAAACCTCCCATATACTGCAGGAAATATTTAGTCAGTAGCTCAATGTGTTCATAATGAATGGGGAGACTATAAAACTGCTTTTGAATTTTTGTTTATCCGTTACCTGGTGCTTCAATTAGAAATGCTTAATCATGTCTCAAATTTACATGTGTGCAGTTACTCAGAGATCAGAAAGACTGTCACTTTATATTTAAAAAAAGTTGCAAAAAAATCATGTTGCAAAAGCCTCAGGGATGTTTGTGTTTATGAATTTTGGTTCAGTGACTACATTATGAGCACAATGCTGCTGAATTGCAGTGAAACTTTCCTTCCAACAGAAAATATAGCTACAATTCAACACATAAACACACTGAAAATTTATACTGCAAGTGTGCTAAGGGTTATATTGAAAAACATCCATGAGCTTTTGTAAACACAACAAATGCTGGCTTGTTGGCCATGACAGAAAAGCAACATCAGAGGACACTGCATGTAAAACCTCAGAGGAAAATATGATGTATTGCAGAAGGCAGGGAATAAATCATAGCCATTGCTCCCGGACAATAACGTAATTCACCTGAACAATCTTTTTTCAACGGTAAAAGGAAACAAAGTAATTAAGTAAAGAGATTGTGCAGGTTGGCTCAATGTGTGAGCGCAATGAGTTCTAACTTTCTAATATCAACATAGAGACAGCTCTATCACTGAAGATGCAAGACACATTTTATCATCTGTTTACCTCATTAGGACAGGGATGATAGTATACCTTGGCTTTTGACATATAAGTACAAATATACACAGAATCACTTTACTTCACACCCCAAAAATGTAGTATAGCAGCAGGAATGTCAGAATTTTAATGATTTATCAATGTTTCTAACAGGCACAGTCCAGCAGGATTGAAGGGAAATTGACAATGTCAGAGCAGAGAGAAGCAGAGAAGCCAGCATGTATGGCCTGATCTAAGTTATATATAAGTATGTATACAAAACACAACTTCAGCATGGTTCTATATTCATTGCTGCTGCTATCATTGATCCTATTAAGAGACCTTGCTGAGAAAAAATATACCAATCATGAAAGCTATATGTTGCAAATGCTGAAAAACTCAAAAGAAAACAGAAAATTCTGGAGGTAGATTGCTGCCGTGTTCTAACAAAAGTTCATCAACTTAAATGAACCTAATATGAGCCAAATATTCTGGACAGTCAGAGTACACAGACAACTGCACGATGAGTACCTCAGACCTTCCCAATACTGACTATATGGTAATTCCCCGAGAAGTTTAACCTTTCAATGAGCAAACAGCTGTCTTCTGAAACCTTCCAAGAAAGTCTCCATCTGACACACCAAGGAAAAAGTAGAGGGATTGAACCCTGCTGTAGCCCTTGGTTAACTATAAAATTGACCCTGAATCACTCACACTGACACCCCAACATTGATCACTCAGTTGGGGAGATAATGCCAGTAGTATTATCGCTGGACTATTAAAAGCCAGGTAATGCACTGGGGACACAGGTTCAAATCCCACCATGGTAAATAGTGGAATTTGAATTTGATTAAAAGTCTCAAGTTAAGAGTCTAATGATGACTATTAATCTATTAACAATTGTTGGGGAAAAAAAGCCCATCTGGTTCATTAATGCCCTTTCGGGAAGGAAATTGCCATCCTTACCTGGTTTGATCGACATGTAACTCCAGTCCCACAACAATGTGGTTGACTCTGAACTACCCTTTGGGGTAATTAGGAATGGGCAATTAATGTTGATCTAGCTGGTGACATTCGCATCCTGTGAATGAATTTTGAAAATCCAATTGCGTGCTCACCCTAAGACATTCAATAGCAGCCATTCCCCCACAAACTGATGACCAATCTGACTGCAGAAGCTTGACCATGTCCCCATTAGTACTTGAATACTCTTCCAGCATGTGATATCCATCCCATCAACATTTGACCGAATCTCCCAAAATTTGACTACCACCGCAGCTGACCCATTTTTTACTCTCACCGACTTACCTGCCACCTACATCCTCAGCTTAGAGGTTGGCACTGCTGCCTCACAGTGCCAGGAACCTGCCTTTATTCTAGCTTTGGTGATAGTCTGTGTAGAGTTCACCTCGTGTTCACTTGGGGTTTCCTCCAGGAGCCCCAGTTTCCTCCTACAGTCCAAGAATGTGCAGGTTAATTGGATTGGCCATGCCAAAAGTGCCCAGGAATGTGCAAGTCCATGGTAAATGCGGAGTTACGGGGAATAGGTGGGGGGCTGGGTCTGGGTGGGATGATCTTCGGAGGGTCAGTGCGGACTCAATAGGCTAAATGTCCTTCTTCCACACTGTATCATTGTAAGATTCTATGAAATATCACATTCAAAGTTTCGGTCCTGAATCGACAGGCCAAATGGCCCATTTCAGCACTGTCGGGATCCTATCATTTATGAACTGCCTTCCCTTCTAACACCTCCCCTATTCATCTGCTGGCCAACCACCTCACCCACCTGTCACTGCCCCCTCACTCATATGCCAAAATACCTCCTCACCCACCTACTTGACCTATCTTATTTGTTTAGTGATAGCTACGTGCCTTTGAATTGCACTGTACTGACAATGTAATTTTCTCATTTCAGTGCATTCTAACTCAGCTGACATTATGCTATTTATTCTTAGTGATGTGCATGTAGTGATTGGAACAAGGTCAACCAGGTGCACATCATAGTATATGAGTTCCCTGTTTGGGGCTGTTAATCTGGTCCAATCAAGGAGCCCTGGCTGACAGCTATAAAAAGGACTGTTAGAGGTTCTGTTCACTCTGAGAGCTGGCTCTGAACGAGCTGGATCAGTATCAAGGCCCCTCCACATGGAAATAAAATGTGACTTGGTGAAGAGATACTGGCCTGTGGAGTTATTTCAATGCTGTTTCCTGAATCATTGCAAAGTTGTTCCAAGTCTTGAATCCCTTACTCAACACATTGCATCTTTAGGATGAACTGTGCTTTGGGAGCTGGGCTCAAAAATGGTTGAAGGGTTAGAAGGTAACATTTTATCTGATTTGAGTTAGAAGAAAGGATTCTGACCTAGATTGAAGAATTTGGCCCTGATATTGCAGTACAGTATTGAGTAAAATTATACATTAGAGTATGTTGCAATACTTCCAAAGTATTTAAAAATAATCATATCAAACCAGGGGATTCATCACTCCTTATTTATTTTAATATATTTAATTCATGAATCATCAAAGAATGAATGAGCATATACGCTCAAAGCATTAATCTATCGTTTCTCATTAAAGTTGAGGAATTTGCTGTGTGTTTTCAGCATTCTGTACATGTATTTAAAATTTGGAAGATTACAACATGTGGAGATTTCATTTGTTTTTATCAGTGTAGTTTTATTTTCATTCAGAAACCAATAGCGAGTCTACAGTGAAGTAAATCCATTGTTTGTATACCATTTTGGTTCATATTTTTCTCTATCAATTATTAGTTTATGTACTGTATATTATGAGGAAAATTTTTAGGAGAAAAATTGCAACATTAGTAATAGTGCCAACAATGCTGCCTAAATAAGACATAAATGATTTATTTTAAACATGCTGATCGAGTGAAGACTGACTTTTCTCTGTTCACCTCATCCTACTTCCATTTCTGGCCTCTAGAAGGTTCTACTTCATATGCTGCCTGTAATATTCAAAGTTAAGTTACCGCCATTGTTACTTATGTAGTTGGTAGTGTGTTGCCCCATTAAAGGAGCGGGCCAGGAGCTAAAAGGACACACGATAAAGTATTCCCTGGTCTGGGTTATCCTCCACCTACCTTATGTTCTCTTTCTAGTTCTGGTGAACTGCAAACATAATAACCGGCAATGAGGTTGGGCTCCAGCCCAGAAACTATAAGCCAATGCCAATTTTTTGTCAGATGGAAGGACATCATCCAGACTTTGAAAACAGTGCAGGGTTGTAGAGGCAACATCAAGGGAAGCAGTCACGAGGGGATCCGGGCTGTGGTTGACACCAGAAGAGGGGAGTACTCACTCAGAAGCTACCGAAGTCATCACAAAGAGTGGTAGTGAGAGGACTCAGCTGTAGGCAGTGCCAGGGAAGAATGGTACGCTGACACAATTGGTGAAGGAATGGCCGGTGCGGACAGCATTCACCGAGGGGACTTGGTCTGCTAACGGCCTCTCGACTCAAGTGGTGGGAAAATTTCCTGCCAATGAGAAAATAAAATGGCAGGCTAATTTGAAACAATAGGACCGACTGATGAAGAGACAGAGAATTGGGTTCTGTATACCGAATGTTTTCACATTGCAGGGTTCTAGTTTGGCATTAGTTATTTTCTAGCTATTAAGCTGCTCGAATGGCTGCCAGAACCCTGGTTCTGGATACAGGACTTATATAGGGGATGTGAAATGAAGAGGCAGTAGGGCAAAAGAATCTCTGCACTTATTTAAAATACAAAAGTTAATTATAATACAAGAAAAAAGACCATGTAATAAATCAAAGAAATTGACGCAACCTGTTATACAGGAGAACAGTAGTACTTCAAACACACTATTATCTAGATTAACACTATTAGAACCAGTACCCTACTGACATACACAGAAAACAACAGTGTTCAATTTCAGATATAGTAAGAACTGCCGATGCTGGAGTCAGAGGTAACAGTGTGGTGCTGGAGGAACACAGCAGGCCAGGCAGCGTCAGAGGTGCAGGAAAGCTGACGTTTTGGGTTCGGGACCCTTCTTCAGAAATATGGGCTATTCAGGGTCTGAAATTGAACACTGATATTGAATTGCCCCAGCACCACACTGTGTGATCTCTGACTCCGGCATCGGCAATTCTTACTATATCTGAAATTGAACACTGTTGTTTTCTGTGTACATCAGTAGGGTACTGGTTCTAATAGTGTTAATCTAGATGTTTGAAGTACTACTGTTCTCCTCTGACTCCAGCATCTGCAGTTCTTGCTATCTCATAAGATAAATGCCACCAGCCAAGGGGGAGAACTGGAGTCAGCCGCGTCTGTGGGAGAAACAGAAGGCCCAGAGTCAGCAGTGTTTCGGTTAAACACCCAGTCGGTACAGGGTGGAGCTGATCGTTTCTTGGTTCTTCCCAAATTAGAGGGTAGAACATTAAAGGTGGAAGTGAATACGGTTGCAGCAGTGTCTCTAATGCATGAATCAATCTATGGGGAGAAGTTAAAGGCTTTGCCATTGAAGCCTGCCAAGTTTACGTTATGGGTATACATGGAACAAGTGGTGCCACGGAAGGGCTATGCACTGATAAAAGTACAACTAAGGGACCAGTGCACTGAACTGCCTCTGTACGTAGTGAAAGGCAAATAACCCACATTGTTCAGACTCTCCTCGTTACAGAATTTGAAGTTAAATTAGGGTGTGATCGATAGGCTGGCAGATTCAGAAATGAGTTTGCAAGAGATTTTGGACAGATGTAAGGGTGTCTTCAAGGGAACCCAGGGGAAGAAATTCCAGTGCCAATCCACATGAAAGGAGTAGAAATTAAACTCCTGCTGAAGCAGCAGGCTCATCCAAGAAGTCTGAAGGCACATCCGGTATGGTACACCTTCCGGCCTGAAGTGGAGGCAGAACTGGAACAGCTGATGAACTTGGAGTGTTTGAGCCAGTAACCTCCAGTGAATGGGCCACTTCCGTCACTCTTGTCTTATAAACAGAGAGCACAGTGAGGATTTGTATGGACTTTAAGGTCACAATCAACCCAGATCTGTGTGCGAATCAATACCCACTTCCACACAATGAGGACCTGTTCAGTGGACTGTCTTGGGTAAGAAATTCTCAGAAATGGATCTGTTGCAGGCCTGCTTGCAGATGAGGCTGCTAATGAGTCCCAGCAACCACTAACATTAGAGACACATGGGACTATTCCACTACAAGTGACTGCCTTTTGGCATCACATCAATACCAGCTCTATTCCAGAGGGCCATGGATCAAATTTTGAGTAGATTGCCAGCTACCCAGTAGATGATATATTGATTACTAGATTCCCTGAAGAGGACCATTTGAAAAATCGGGAAGAAACCCTAAAAATGTTGCAGGAGCACAGCCTACAAGTAAAAAGGGAGAAATGTGAATTTCTAAAGAGCCCATAGAATAACTGGGCCATGTACTCAATGGTGAGGGACTTGATAAGGCATCCAAGAAGACAGAGGTTGTCATGGAAGCCCCTTGACCAGAAAATGTGTCTCAACTGAGTTTGTTCACGGGACTTGTAAATTATTACAGCAAGTTCGTGTCTGATCTTGCAAATGTGCTTCAATTGCTGGGAAAAGAGCAACATTGGAAATGGACCCAGGAATGTGAGGAGGCTTATCAGAAGGTGAAATACGCTTAAAATTGTTGGAAGGCTTGACTCATTTCCACCCAAAATTGCCACTACAGTTGACATGCGACATCTCACCTTATGGAGTTGGACACACACCTTTCCAAATGGAGAGGAAAGCCCCTTTGTGTTCACATCAAGGACACTAATAAAGATGGAGAAGAAGTATGCCCAAGTGGAAAATGAAGGAATTAGACATTGTGTTTGGTGGCTCAGTGGTTAGCACTGCTGCCTCACAGCACCAGGGACCTGAGTTTGATTCCACCCTCAGGCGACTGTCTGTGTGGAGTTTGCACATTCACCCCGTGTCTGTGTGGGTTTCTTCCGGGTGCTCCGGTTTCCTCCCACAATCCTACGATGTGTAGGCTAGGTGGATTGGTCATGTTAAATTGCCCATAGTTTTCAAGGATGTGTAGATTAGGTGGGTTGCAGGGTGATGGGTCTTGGTGGGATGCTCTGAGGGTTGGTGTGGACTTTTTGGGCCAAAAGGCCTGTTTCCACACTGTAGGGATTCAATGATCTATGATCTATTAAGTAAGTTCACCCATTTCCTTTACGACAGGCACTTGGTGCTGCTTACAGACCACATGCCGCTAACCTCCATTTTTAGCCTGTTTATGCAAATACTGTCAATGGTGGCAGCAAGTCTGCAGAGATGGGCACTAACTCTGGCAGCCTACTGATATGAAGTCAGATATCGACAGTTGGTGAAGTGTGGCAATGCAGATGTTTTGACAAGTTTTACCACTACCAGGGAATAAAAATGTTCCTGACTAGAACCTGAAAACTATGTACTTCTCCTAGGAAGACAAGGTATGAGTGTCAGCAAATCAGGTGCAGAATGTTACCTGGACAGACCCCGTCTTGAGCCTTGTGGTAGACTTGGTTCAGAGAGGAAAGACTTGTCATAGAAACTGTCGAGAATTACGCTCTTACCTGTCTAGGAGGAGGGAGTTGTCTGTGTCAGATGGGTATTTAATATGGGGAATGAGAGTTGTATCCTCCTCCTGCTAAGATGAAAGGTGCTGAAACAAGTTCACCAAGGGCATTCCAGCATGGTGCAAATGAAAGAAACAGCCAGGAGCTACTTTTGGTGGCCGAATGTGCACTTTCGGATTGAGGAGAAAGCAGGATCATGTGAATCCTGTGCATTAGTTAGGAAGGCATTGCAGCGGACTCCCCTTCACCAATGGGAAAGTTCTCAAACACCATGGCAGAGGATTCACAGTGATTTTGTGGGACCAGTAAAGGGCTAAATGCTACTAGTGATCACAGATGCCAACTCCAAATGGCCCGAAATGGTTATTCATTCCTTTCTTGTCACCATAGTTCTAATGGAGCTATTGGCACATCTTCCTTCTTCTGTCCACATTGCAATTCTATCTACCTATCCAAGTTCTTGATGGAAATTTCTTTTCCAATTAGCTCTTTCAAAATAATTTGTTGCCAGAACAATTCTCCTGGGTCTTTGTTCCCAATGTCTGTCCTTGACAGTCTTTCAAAGAAAATAAGAGCAGGAGTAAATTGTTCGTAATAGTCAGCATGGATTTGTGAGGGGTAGATCAGGCCTCACAAAATTTATTGAATTCTTTGAAGAGGTGACCAAACATGTGGATGAAGGTAGAGCAGTGGATGTGGTATACATGGATTTAAGAAGGGCATTTGATAAGATTCCCCATGGTAAGCTCATGCAGAAAGTAAGGAGGCATGGGATAGGGGGAAATGCGGCAGATTGGATTCAAAATTGGCTGACCCTTAGAAAACAAAAGGTGGTAGTGGACGGAAAATATTCAACATGGTGCTCAGTTATGAGTGGTGTACCACAAGGATCTGTTCTGGGTCCTCTTGATTTTTGTAAATGATTTGGATTTGGGGTGTAAGGGTGGATTAGTAAGTTTGCAGGCGATACAAAGGTAGGTCGAGTTGTAGACAGTGCGGAGGGCTGTTCTAGGCTGCAAAGGGACATTGATAGGATGCAGAGCTGAGCTGAGAAGTGGCAGATGGAATTTAACCCTGAGAAGTGTGAGGTGATTCATTTTGGAAGGACAAACTTGAATGCAGAATACAGGGTTAACGGAAAGATTCTCGGCAGTGTGGAGGAGCAGAGGAATCTTGGCGTTCATGTCCACAGTTCTCTGAAAGCTGCCACCCAGGTGGATAGAGTTGTTAAGAAGGTTGTATGGTGTGTTAGCTTTCATTAATAGAGGGATTGAATTCAAGAGCCGTGAAGTTATGCTCCAGCTATACAAAACCCTGGTTCGGCCACATCTGGAGCATTGTGTCCGGTTCTGGTCACCTCATTACAGGAAAGACGTGGAAGCGTTGGAAAAGGTGCAGAGGAGATTTACCAGGATGTTGCCTGGAATGGAGGGAAGGTCTTACAAGGAACGGTTGAGAGATATAGGGCTTTTCTCTTCAGAATGACGAAGGAAGAGAGGTGACTTGATAGAGGTGTACAAAATGATCAGAGGTACAGATAGAGTGGACAGCCAGAGACATTTTCCTAGGGTGGAGGTAGCTATTACAAGGGGGCATAGTTTTAAAGTGAGTGCAGGTAGATATAGGGGAGACGTCAGAGGTAGATTCTTTACTCAGAGAATGGTGGGGCGTAGAATGCATTGCCGGAGAGAGTAGTGGAGTCGGCGTCATTAGAGATAAAAGGTACTGCAGATGCTGGAGAATCCGAGATAACAAGCGTGGGGCTGGATGAACACAGCAGGTCAAGCAGCATCATAGGAGCAGGAAAAC
>JAHRHZ010000012.1:68346957-68380120 GCA_024137785.1 Ginglymostoma cirratum | reverse complement strand
CATTTAAGCGGCTATTAGATAGGCATATGGATGATAGTATAAGGTAGGGGTGGAGGTTAGATAGACGTTAGGTTTAGGATAAAAGTTTGGCACAACATTGTGGGCTGAAGGGCCTGTACTGTGCTGTACTGTTCTATGTTCTAAATCATTCAGACCATCAAGCCTACTCTCCAATTAACATGATTATGGCTGGTCCCCTATCTCAATACCATATTCCCTCTTTCTCCTGTTACCAGTTGATACTTTTATCTTCTGGAATATATTTATATTTTTGTTAAATGTATTCAGTGACTTGGCATCCACAGCCTTCTTTGGTAGAGAATTCCATAGGTTCACATGCTTCTGAGAGAAGAAATTTCTCCATTTCTCATTCCACAACTTACCCATTCCTCTCTCTCCAACTGTGCTCAGCAACTTCCTCAACTTCTACATTCAATCTAATCTACTCATTTGTCTTTCTGTTCAGCCACTTCTGATCTGCCACTAAATTAAAACAAAGTACTGTGGATGCTGAAGATCTGATACAGAAACAGAAATTGCGAGGGAAACTCAGTCGGTCTAGCAACATGTATGGAGAGAGAGCACAGTTGACATTTTGAGTCCAGTGACCCTTCTTCAGAAGAATAGTACAATAGTTACCATACTTGGATCAAATTTTAAAATTGAACTGTGAATTTAAGATACATTAAAAAAACAAAAATCTTGTATTTACTTACAATGTCATTTGTATATGAACGATTCAAGAACACATGAAATGAGAAAAGGTTATCGATTCATCAAATCCACTCCTTTTTCAGACCATCAATGGTCAACACTATCAAATACTATACTACTCATGTGACTGTATAAAGGGACGTTCTGCTTAAATACTCTGTAGCAATGTAATGGTACAGAAAGCATTTGAAGCAAGGACATTTACTCACCATGATTCATTTTGTGTGTCTGACATCCTGTTACACATACTTAATAGAAAATAAATTTTCAGCACACATTCAAGTTATAAGCCCACTCTTTTCAAAATAAAGGTATGGTCTTGAGTAATACGTGCACCAACGTTACTCTTATCCTCCAAGTTGCCATTCTAATCGGACACAATCCTAACTTCATTGTGTAGAATTTCACAATGTTCTAAATGGATCCACGTATACACAAGGCATATTACTGCCAACTCTCGAAGGTGATCTAGATAGATGATTCCAGCTGTGTGCATCTATGCCTGGCAGGTTTGTTATTATAAAAATAAATGTCTTCTTTCAGTAGCTAAAACTGTCTGAAATTCTGTTAATATCCCTAAAGATGGTAACATTTTGAAACTGGATTACTAAACTCATGAGAAATTTTCAGATGAGCGAACTCCGAGATAGCCAGCTGCCTAAAACTCAACTTCCGAGCAGCTCGATTATCCTTATGAGAAGGTCCACAGGACAGTAGATACATAATCTCATGTTTGTGTTCCCTGATCGTGCCCACACCTCAGGATATTTTATAATCTTTTCTAGTTACTCCTCTCACTCTAATTTACTTAATTTTACCAGCTCAATAATAACAAATGCAAAATTAGTTAATACAGCTTCTTATCTTTTGGGCTTATGTAAGTCAGAAATAAATTTATCATTTAAGTAAATTATAAAGATTTACTTCATTGTTCGATTTATTTCTCCGACAGTGTGGTGCTTTAAGTGTTTAAAAAAAGTATAAACTCGAGGTTTCTGGCAATAAATTAATCAGCAGAATTAAAATACTAGGAAATAGCAAAAACACAAATCCTTTTTACAAAGTGCTTATGATGAAATCATTTTATGCAACATAGTGTGGCAGCAGCACTATTATCATAAAACAGCATTTTGTCATGAGCAATGCCAACAAAGCTACATATGATTATGTAGGACTTCAAAGGAATCATAACACAGAAATGGACCATTTGACCCAACAAATTCATGATGTATTTGAGGCTCCTCATAGCTTTCCATATCTATTCCCATCTCCAAAATATGTTTGTCTCTTCGCATCTTAAATGCATCTGTATGAATCACTTCAACCCGTGGTGATGCACTGGTCCATTTTCACCACTCTTTTGTAAAAAAAGTTCATTATGAATCTCCTATAGGATTTCTTGATGATTATCTTACACTAATGGCTGCTAGCTATGCTCTGCCCAGCAGAGGAAATATTTGTCTATCTGCTGTATAAGAAAATGTTTAATAATTTTAAAGACATCTATTAGGTCTCCAATCAGTCTTTTTATTCTCAAGCAAAAAGAGACCAGGCCTGTCAATCTTTTATCGTATACCTGTGCATTTCCAGTATAATCCTTTTAAATCTTCTCTGTACCCATGTAATTTTAAAAAAAATTTATTCTAAAATATGATAACCAGAACAGCAAACAGTGCTTTAAATGTGCCCATGTATCAATACAGGTTTTAGTATATCTTTCCTATTTTTCAACTAGCTTATTCAAGAAATTAAACCTAATGTTTGGATTGTATTGTTTTTATGGCCATGCTAATCTGTGACCAAACTTGTAGTGCTTGGGCATCTGTACCCCACCATTGTTCCTATATCCCATGTATACTTGGACCTAAGTGACTTTTCTATTAGGTTTTGGAGTAACTTTTCTATTCTTCCTAATTGTTATAATCCCTGCTGATTTTATTACTGGACAAGTCAAATTTCAGACTGAAATCTGTCTTGATAGACCATATTTTGTTGTTTTTTAATTTAACAAAATAGTCTTTCAATGAAAGATAAGCATGCAATGCTACTGATTTGGTTTTAACAATAAATCAGAAGTTTATTACACAAAGAAAATGAAGATCAAATAGAATAAACCAAGCTATTTATATTTACTGAAATTTCAAAGATTTTGAAACACAGTATAAAAATGCCATTTATCACTACATAATCATCTAACAGAACTCAAACATCAGAGAGAGTTTCCTTCTCTATCACGTTCATATCTTGAATGTAATTGCTTTTTGAATGCCTGGTCTTGAATGTTTTTCTTGATTCCATAATCACGAAAATATTAAGGAACAGAAGGAGGTCATTTGGCCCATTGTGCGTGCACTGGTTCTATTATCCAGGCCATTTCTATTATCTAGCGCCAGTCTCCTACCTTTTCCCATATCTGTGCACATCACTATTATGCACGAATAAAACATCCAATTGCCTCTTGAAAGCCCCAATGAAACCTGCCTCCACCACATCTCCAGACATTGCATTCCAAATCCTAACAACTAGCCATGTGAAAAGATTTTCTCACATCACACTTATTTCATTTGCACATCACTTTAAATCTTGCCATCTCATTTTTATTTATTTCATAAGTGGAAACAGCTTCACTGTATCAACTCTGTTCGGCCCACTCTTGATTTTGAAAATCCCTAATAGATCTTTCCTCAGCCTTCTCCCCAAGGAGTAAAAGTCCCAATGTCTTCAATCCATCCTAAGTCTATGAAGTTTCTCTTTCCTTGAAACATTCTAGTAAATCACTCAGTAAATTAGTCACATACCTAATCTTTGACTTTCGCAGCTTCAAATAACTTCTTCAGGGTTATGACCAAACGTTACTGATCTGGACTTTGCCATTAAAACTCAACCTTTACACTGAAGCAATCTATTCCCTAACTTTTCTGAACCATTTCCTTTCTCTAGGCGAAACAGTTTCATACATTTAACTTCTATCAGGACTTCTGCGAACTGAAAGCAAAAGCTTCCAAAGCTGTGGCTTTTTCCCCGAAGCAACAAAATCAATTTCTCATTATTATAAACTGAAAGCAAACATTTGCTTTTCAATGTTTATTCTATCCAATTGTAAAACTCTCACAATGCAAATAAATTCCCATTATCATTCCATGGACTCAGTCTCTCTATCTCTCTCTCTTCCCACCACTGCCCCCACCCCCATTGTTGTATACTGGATTTTGTTTTTAGAAGGGACTCCAAAAGGCCTGACAAATTAATTATCCTCTTATACACTCAAAGGCCACAAGTTCAAAGTCCAAAGACCAAAATAAATCATATTAAAACATTTTTTTAAACGTCACGCACCTATGTCACACTAACAAAATGTGCTACTTCACATCTATCTGTGTTGAACTTTGTCTGCTAATTTTTTGCCCACTTTACATGTATATTAATATCCTTCTATAATTTGGCACAGTCCTCCTCAGTGTTGACATTCCTGCCAGTTTGGTGTCATTCACAAATTTAGAAATTGTGACATTTACATCAAGACATTGAACATAGAATCCCTACAGTGTGGAAACAGGCCCTTCGGCCCAACAAGTCCACACCGACCCTCACAGCATCCCACCCAGACCCAGCCCCGTTAACCCACCTAATCTACACATCCCTGAACACTATGGGTAATTTAGCATGGTCAATCCACCTAGCCTGCACATCTTTGGACTGTGGGAGGAAGCCGGAGCACCCGAAGGAAACCCACGCAGACATGGGGAGAATGTGCAAACTCCACACAGACAGTCGCCCGAGGGTGAAATTATCAAGGCCCAAATTGTTCATGTAAATTATGTACAGCATTGACCCTTGTAATAAACACTGTCTAATGCCAGTTTTCCTTATGTGACTTTGAAAAACTACTCTTTACTCCTATTCTTAGCTTTGTGTTTTGAAACTAGTTAGCCTTCCAGTCTGCCACTCATTCCCTGACTTCGTATTCTCTGATCTTATTTAATAATCTATTGTGAGACATCTTATCCACCTACAATAAATGGTCTTTGCAATACCTCATGGTTATTTATCACCTTGCCTTTATGTATCAGGTCATCTGATACTTTACAGAAATCACATAGTACCGCAGTTTTCAGCTTTGTTGTGTAAAATTTATCAGAATTGCAAATAGAAATGCCTGTGTAATTCTGACAAGTTTCTATTAATGCAAATTCCCTGTGAAGGGATAAAAGAAACATTTGATTTGAAGTCTATCTCAGTGTATTTTGATGCTTGAAGTTTAACCAAAAAGTAATAATATCCCTGAGGGGGAACAAGAGTCTTTTAATACAACTTAGACAGCTATTCATCATATCTTGCTGCTGGGTATGACAATTTTTTTGTGGAATAAAGATATGGGACTCGTTTCACAGTTCAGTTCCCACAAACAAAATCTTTAGAGAACCTCTATACAAATTATTTAAAATGAGTCCTTAAACTGTTGGTGCAACAGCTCCAGTAGCTCATTTGCATCAACATGTATTATGCAGAAAGGAGATTGTCACTGAAGAAATTGCAGCAGACTATGTTTCAAACCCCAGTAACTCAGTGGGACAATACATAAAGGCAAGGTAGTACCAGAGTTGTCTTATCAATGGAGAAAGCGTGTCAGCTATCAATCATCGAAAACACTTCAAGGAGTCAAGAACCAACCCAACTGCTACTGAAATACACTCCGTTGGGTCAAATATAAAATAGGGCATCTGTAATAATTCTACAAATGTTTCAATTGTCCTTGATAAAAATGGAACTTGCTGCTTCCTAGCTGTATTTTGAACATCATAAAGATAAAATATGACCATAAAACTATAAGATGTAGGAGCAAACATAGGCCATTAAAACCATCAGGCCCGCTCAACGATTCAGTGAGATCATGGGTGATCCGATAATCCTCAACTATACTTTCTTGTCTTTTCCTCATAACTCTTGATTGTCTTAATGATTAAAAATCTGTTTATCTCAGCCTTGAATATACGAAATGACTCAGCCTTAACAGCACTCTGCAGTAAAGAATTCCACAGATTCACATACCTCCGTAAGAAGAAATTCCTCCTCATCTTTGTCTTAATGGAGATTATGCTCTCTGGTCCAAGATTCTCCCACAAGGGGAGACACATCTACCCTGTCAAATCCCCTAAAACTTTTGTATGTTTCAATAAGTTCATCCCTCCTTCTTCTATATTCCAAAAAATACAGGCCCAGCTATTCAACGTCTCCTTGTAAGACAGTCTTTCCATAGTTTTGGCACCGACTACAGTATATGGAAGGATAATACTGACTTAATATAGTATTGAGTTCTGAAAATTTTGTAGTTACATTGTTATCAACTTACACTCATGTAGAAATAAGTATTTGTAGACTGAACCTGTAGTGCTGCACCTTTAATGACAAGCTCTGCAAATTTGCCTAATTCCAGTCACCTCTTTATGGTCCATTTAATCCTAGCTTTGTTATTTAACAGCAAAACAGTCAATGTTGCAGGCTGTTCAAATTTCAGCGGGTTGCACACAGCAAGATCTTTTTCCTTATAACTTTTCTTAATCAAGCTGAATATATAAGTGCTCAAGCAAATATCTTCACACATTTCCACTTTTCCTGACTTGTCACTAACAACTCTAACATACAACAACACCTATAAATGTTACATACCTTTTCCTATGAACTAACTGAAAACCTGCTGCTGTGTGTATTTCTCACACGATACCTGCCACAGTACTTGCCCAGTTATAATTGTTTCACTATAGTCAAAATATCTTAAGTAAATTACTCAATGTTAGCATCATTTCCTAAGACCCAAGATTGTCTATAAAACAAATATGAAATGAGAACAGATTTCATCAGTTAAACTAAACAAATGAAAATATTGATGTATCCAGCCCATCCTACCTTTAACAACTATGCTATCACTTTGGAAATATGCACCTTTTTTTATAATTCCATTTGAATTTGATGCTAAGAAACATGCTGACATGTAGATTTTGTAAGTAATTTGTGAAATTTACATGTTATCTTGTTTTATTTACCAAAATATATGATCAGATGCTAATTTGGATTTGAGGAAACAAAATCTTCATTGAATATGCTGAATCTTCTTTATACTTTTGCAGTGACAAACATATTAATATTTAACTTTACAATAACGTGCTTTTGTTAAACAAGTGTTATACTGTTTAATACTTTCCTGAGATCCAACAGCTTTGTGTGGTGTTGTATTAGATTTGAAATACTATGGATGAGTCCACTTGTCCTAATATATCAGGACAATTCAGCAGTTCTATTTTTAAGTAGACAAATAAAAGTCCTTGTTTTACCAGTTAGTAACTTCTGTTTTTGTTGCTACTGCCTTTATGTTCCAGGTGTTTTCCCATATTCTATCTGTCTAACCCTGTATGCATCCAAAAGCCCACTCAAAATTATTTCTGAAGAAGGGTCTCGGCCCGAAACATCAGCCTTCCTGCTCCTCTGATGCTGCTTGGCCTGCTGTGTTCATCCAGCTGTACACCTTGCTATCTCAGATTCTCCAGCATCTGCAGCTCCTACTATCTCTCAAAAATTAGCTTTCAGCTTTGCAAACGTTCAAAATGATCAGGTCTATAATCATAGAACTAAAGAGCACAGATGCAAAACTGACAAAACCTCAAGCAGATTTAGAAGATTATAATAATCCTTCTCCCTGCATTCCGTATATATTGTAGTTCATATGTAATTAAATGCGACATTAACCAGATTGTTTCAAGGGTGTTTAAAATTATTTGACTAAGAATGCTCCTAAAGTATGAATTTGACAAAGATGATCAAATTCTTTCTGGAACACTGTGATTTTAGTTCTTCATAAAGTAGAAAGTGCTTCTAAAGCAAAATTGTCACCACGAAATATGTAGGTTATCTTGAGAACTCAGCGAGAAATGTAAAAGCATTTTCCCTTGTTTATTCATCTCACCTTAAGAAAATTAAGAAACTGAAGTCATTGATGATGTGAAATATGTGCAAACAAAGGGCATTCTTCTCATTATATCCTGTATGATCTCCTGACACTATGCTGGAGGACTTGATCAAAGGAAGAGGTGTGTGCTTCATCTATAGGGGGACAGACAGCCCTTCACACGTCCTTTCAGAAATCAGGCACAACTTGTAGCCATGCTGGTCAGGACAGGAGTCAAGCCCCAGTGGCCTAGTGCAATGTCACAACATGGTCAATGACTAAAGTTTTTGAGAAGACTTGTAGCTCGAGTTATGGATGGGGTTGTTGAGTCGTTCGCCGAGCTGGCAGGTTGGTTTGCAGATGTTTCGTCACCATACTACATAACATCATCAGTGCACCTCCAACGAAGCGTTGTTGGTCTGTCCTGCTTGTTATTTATGTGAGTTTGGTCTGATGTGGTAGTTAGCCTCATTTATGGCTCTGCTTTGTAGCGGTTGGTATATGGGGTCTATTTCCACATGTTTGTTGATGGAGTTCTGGGTTGAGTACAAGGTTTCTAGGAATTCCTGTGTGTGTCTTTGACTGCCTTGTCCTAGGATGGTTATGTTGTATCAGGGTACGTGAGCACCAGCTAGCTACCAAGAGACATGACCAACTATCATTCGTTTCCATACATTCCGACAAAGAAGACCACCAATTCAACTGGGACTGCGTAACCTTTTCTTGCCTATCGCAGACTTGTTCAAAAAAACACATTTTGAGATTAAAGTTAACAATTTCTACCTTGCTTTGGTTTTCTGATTTCTAACACCGAACACAGTACATCAGATGCGATCTCTCTACCACACCTGTACAGCTGCAGTAACATTTCCTACTTTTACATTTCATTCCCCTTGCAAAAAAACAACAACGTTCCATTGCATTCCCGCTCACTCACTTTACTACAAACTCACTTCATCCAATTCATGTACTAGAAGACCTACACCCCTCTGTATAACCGATTTCTGCAATCTTTCTCCATTTAAATAATATGATACTTTTCTGTTCTTCCTTTCCAAAGTAGACAAAATTACCCATGTTATACTCCATTTGCCAATTGTTTGCCTATGTCTGCAAAAGGATTACCTCTTCCAATCTATCTGACTTCTCCATTCTTTGTTGATATCTAATGTTCCTCATCCCTCATTCTCATAAATCTTTCCTGCATTCTCTCCAATGCCTTTACATCCATTGTAAAGTCTGGCACCCAGAATTGGACACAATAAGCCAGCCGGGCCGAAATGATGACCTATAACAAGTTCAAAGTCAGAAGTCACACAACACCAGGTTATAATCCAACAGGTTTATTTGAAATCACAAGTTTTCAGAGCGTAATTCCTATGTCAGGTGAAGTTTGATATATCAGAGGATTACATTTCCACAAGACTTCATTTGTGCATGAAATTATTTACTGTGCAGTTTGAATCCATATAAGATGCTACATAATGATGGAAAGGCAAAAAAAAAAGCTAATTTATGGAGAGGGAGTCAATTAGCGTCCCATTTTTACTTGACATCGAAGCTACAGTCAGCAAGCTTGTGATTTTAAATAAACCTGTTGGACTATACCCAGGTGTCATGTGCCTTCTGATTTTGTCCACCTCAGTCCAACTCCACGAGTTCAATGTGACTTCGTTGCTTTCATACTATATGCCCCTATTAACAGAACCTAAGATACTGCTTGCTTTATTGATAGTTTTCTCAACCTTTTTCTCACTGTGCCAGGGTGGCACAGCAGCTGAGTGGTCAGCACTGCCTCCTCACAGCACTAGGGACCTGGGTTCAATTCCATCCTTGGGTGAGTGTCTGTGTGGAGTTTACACGTTCTCCCTGTGTCTGTGTGGGTTTTCGCTGGGTGCTCTGGTTTCCTCCCACAGTCCAAAGATTTGCAGGTTAGGTGGATTGGCCATGCTAAATTACCCATAGTATTCAGGGATGTGTAGGTTAGGTGCATTAGGCTTGGGAAATGCAGGGTTATTGGGATAGGATAGGAGCATCATTCTGGGTGGAATGCTCTTTGGAGGGTTGGTGTAGACTTTTTGGGCCAAATGACCTGGTTCCATGCTGTAGGAATTCTATGAACATGCCCTACCATCTTCAATGACTTGTCCTTATATATGCTCAATTGCACATTATGAACATTGCTCCAACAGCACTTTTTGAATTATGCTTTGTAAAAATTTTAACGTAAATGAAAATGGGACACAAGTCAAATCCCCCTGCCTCAATAAGCAGTTTTTTTTTACCATTCCAACATTATGTAGCATCTTATGTGGATTCAAACTAGACAGTAAAGAATTTCATGCACAAATGAAGTCTTGTAGAAATGTAATCTCTGATATATCCAACTTTGACTCTGCTACTGACGACAAAGAGTCAGATAAAAGGAATTCCTCATTTCTACAGACATGAGTCTACAATAATTCTTTAATCCACATTTAAATTCAAATCAAAAAAAACACATGTAAAACAATCTAATCCCACCCCTCCCACCTTCCACCACCCTCAAGCCCAAATTTAATCTTCACTTTACTTGGTCAACCAAGTTCAGATTGGGGAAAAAACATCAGATGAAAATGGACACAACTGTCTAAAAGTAAACTATTGAAAATTTAATGATAGATGGTAAATCCACTTCATTGTGTTTCCATCAGAGGTACCAAAGGATAAAGAAATCCATGGTTATGGGCCAATATCAAGGAACCAAATGATTCTTCAAAACATGGCTTTAAAATATATCAAAATGGATATTGAAATGTGCAAGAACTATCAGTTTAAAAACTACACTATTTGAATAATATGGAAAGTGATTAACTTTGCGGGTAGGTATGGGATTAAGGCACAATGTTGTAATAAATCTTTCAAGTCTAATGATTCATTATTTCAAGATAGAAGCTCATTCTGATCCTGACTGAAGAGCTTTTGGAAAATTCAAGTCATTTCTTTTAAAGCCAGATGTTTATTAAGAAAGCAATCAAAATAACTTAAGCCATGCTGTGAAAAAAAAATTACTCATTCTGATACCATTCTCCCTAAGAGACTTAGAATTATGTTGTTCTCTGCCGAAAAGATGAATAATTGTCTTACCTTGTATCTACTGTAGCACCGTATTACTTTATAAAGAAAATCATGTTTTTACCATTCATTTTGAGCGATTTTAATTATTATTTTATCTTGTTTCAAAATTCTATTATTACGACAATAAAAAGGGATTAATGCTACAGAGAAAAAAATGAAAACTATTTCTGCTCACTGAGTTCATTTTCTCAACATTAGATGTGCTATGGCAAAGATTATTGCAGGTACCATTATTGATGCGTCATAAGATGTATTTCTCATACCTGAAGGTCCTGTGCTATAGAAAACAAAATAAACATCATCATTGAATCATATTGTTCTAAAAGCAGTAAGGTTTGTGAAAATTCCAACATGATGTTCAAACAATTTTTACTCCTGCAGCATATTTTAATAAGGACCACGTCTCTTCTTCTCATTCCAAGCACATTCACCATATCCTTTTCTCTCTTGCCATCATATTTGTTTCTTAAATGTTAGCAGATGAACAATCATTAACTCTTCCCATTAATCCTTCATCACTTCGCATTATAAACAGTTTCTTTCATATCCATCATACGCCCAGCTTCATTCCTGCTTTTGCCTTCGTCAGCTCTCATGCTTAATAAACTTCTCTGTCTGTCAGCTTAATTAGATAACACATAATGCTATGGAGTGAAAGAGAATGAGTAGCGAAAAGCTCTACCTCATTGCCCTCACAAAGCCAGAAGCCATGGAGATTACTGGGCCAGACAGAGATCAGGGAAGGTGAGGCTCACAGCTTACTTTCATAGGGTAGCTGCACATTACTTGGATCCATTTGACTGGCTCACAAAAAATGCAGCTAACTTCACAACTTCAAGCTGTATTCTCAATACAAGTCGATCGCCATCCTCAAGTATATCCTTTACCTCTTTCTACATGCTCTCTGCAAAAGCAGGAGGATCATGTGACAAAAAAAGAATCTTTTTAAAGACAAATTGTCAGAACTTAATCCCCCAAAGCACCTTCACAGACACGAGTGTTTCATGTGGAGTAGATAATGAACTCAATTTTTGTACATAGTGAAAGTTCCAATTGCCATGGCCAGCAGTAGAGGCTACTGACAATAATATTTAGGGCAATGGAAATAGGCTAAAGGACAAGAACTTGTACCAGCTCTTCTGAAGATAATAAACATGGGACCAGGCTTGGGGGGAATCTGCTAGCTTTATATACACAGGTTTTGGAAGAATGCTTATGCAAACGTTTCCTGCAGCACTATATTGTGGAACCACCTAGGAATAAAATTACTTTACTTCTAGTCTTGTGTAAAGAAGCTGGGGTTTATTAGCAATCATAATAAGCAATCTACTGTGAAAAACATGATCACAATACAATGGAATTCCATTTTGAGCTTGAGACTGACAAATCTAAAACTTAAATTTAAATACATGCACAAGGGGAAGAGCTGGCTCAAGTTGACTGAGTAAATACACTAAAGGATGCGTAGCAAATAAACAATGCAAACATTGAAGGAAGCATTTCAAGATGTTTTTTAAAAATTCATTATAAAAGAAAAACTCAGTAAGAAAGACCCATTTGAAACTTACAAGGGTAACTAAGGGTAGTATGGGACTAAACGAAAAGGCTCATACTGTTGCAATGAAAAGTAATAAGTATGAGGACTGGGGGTGTTTTGAAATTAGCAAACAGCCACCAAAGTATAAAGTGGGACAAAAAAATGCAAGTCATCTAGTCAGAAATATAAAAACAGAATGTAAGGACAATGACTAGTGCATAAAAAGCTGGAGAGTAGGTAAAGTAAACAATATCCCCTTAGCAGCAGAGATAGGAAAAAATATCATGGAAATGAGGAAATATTAGACAGATATTAGACAGATATTAGACAGAAATATTGTGCCTGGCTTTGTGGTTGAAAATACAAGCTGCATACCAGGCATAGAGGGTAACCAAGAGGCTAATATTAGTGAGGAAATTAAGAGTAATTCATAGCAACAGAAAAATGGTATTAGAGAAACTTTAGGAACCTGATGGTCTCCATCCAAGTTGGCTACGGCGATAGTAGATGCGCTAATTATGATTTTCCAAAATTACCAAGATAATTCCAGTGGATTCAAATTTAGTGCTGTACTACATCCATGGTTAGTGCAAAAGAGTGAAGGTTTGAATGCGTATCTGGTAGGGACTGTCTGTTCTGTTGGACCTTGCATTTCCAAGACAGTCACAATTCTTTTCAGGAAGGTAGCCAAGTATTTGACTGCTGGAGCTAGACCACTGACAGAACTTATATGCAATCACCCTGAAGCTAAGAGAAGCCATGATAGAATTTTCAAAATCAGAAGCAACCGATCAAAGTAAATAGGAAGAAACTCTTCCCCCTGTAGAAGGATTGCAAATGAGAGAGTACAGATTTAAAGTATTTTTCAAAGAAAGCAAATGTAATATAAAAAAAAAATCAATGACCAATTAAGATCTGGAATGCACTGCCTGGAAGTATGGTGGAGGCACATTCAACTGAGACATTTGTGAGGGCATTGTGCAGTTATTGGAATAGAAATGAAGCGCAAGGTTATGGAAAAATGGCACAGGTCATAATGCTCATTCAAAGAACTGCTGCCGGCACAAGGGTGTAAACAGCCTCCTTCTGCACCATAACCATCTGTGATTCTGAGAACATTACCATTTGCTTCTATCTGAGCATGGACTGTAGCATCTCTGCCAGACATTCCCCACTGGTCTCTAATTTCCATCAGATCTTCCATGGCAAATTCCAGAGGATCCACTAGTACCTAGGCTCTACCAGTCCTCTAAATGTCAGAGACCCTGGGCACATGTCTATGATTTGTTCATCAGACTGTGACTCTGAGCCTCGTCTAGAACACGCACACATCTGAGTTGCTGATGGTTAAAGGTGAATGCTGCGGCAGTTCGTCCGCTGATGATTCTGTGTCCTTGTTCTCAGAGGTGGTACTTGAGGTGGAGATGAAGTGGGAGCTGGAGGTAGGTTTACTCCTCATCTTGGAGATGCAGTGACGACTTAAAATGACAAAAGGAATTAGCAGATGGTTATGTACAATCCTTTTCCTCAACAATGTTTCAGACATGACTCCTTTATATCCATTTATCAACAGCAGACAGGAGGTAACATCACTGACTTGCTGTGTGACTCTGATCTCTCCATCTGTACATACTCAGTCCCAGCCCATCTCTGGCAGCCTCCTCCTTCAACCACTTCCTCAAAAGCATTGAGGATTTTTATAGCATGTGGCTCTCCTCCTAGCATACTACCCACCATCCAATTTTGAGCTCTTTTGTCTTCCGGACAGAAGGAATGCTTCAGCTTTTTGAGCATGCACAACTCTGACAGCTCCTGAATCTTCCATATTCAGTATTCCAAAATGACACCGTCCTGGACTGGTAAAATTTTCACAATATGACGTGGGTCCCATACATCTGCTTGTTTCATCTGACAATGAGGACTGCAACACAAACCTCTATCTGACAGCCCTTTGTACTTACACAATAACACGGTTTGTTGCCAGTACAAGTTGCTTCGGCTGTTTTTTGTAGTTCCTGAGTAAAACTTATAAAAGTAAGAAATGCTGTGACACATTATCAGGCACCGTTAAGTTTCAGAAAGCAGATGCTTATTCAATAGAGAACATACCTTTAACAGATAACTTTAACAGATTGCATAAATAATTGGCAAAATCCAATCTGAGGATCCCTGGATTGGCACTAATATTTAATTGTTGGATTATATACAGCTTGCTGTTGATTCCAACTGGAAGAGGGAAACATCATTGAATCAGACGATGACTGCCTTGGAAGAATTCCTGGTGAATCAATAAATTATTTCAGCCTTTGTGGGACAGATGGAATATACCACAATTGAACACAGAATAGAAGATGTAACCATTGCCAGATTCTTAAATGGGAAGACCAGCATTTTTTGAAGTTGGTCTCAAAAGATGATTGTATGAACTGCTTTCCAAAGTTTATTGAATTGCATTAAACAATTGGATCTGCTCCATTAGTGGACCTGATTTAAAATTTTAGCATTGAGGCCAAATCTGTGAAAAATGTGGCATATGCTAAGGCTTTGTGATGATACATATGGGATTATTTTCATAATCATCCTCATCATAAGATAAATTCAGCTTCAAAAAGCAAAATGTAGTTCGATAGGTCATTCAATGGGAACTTCTCATCTGCTGTTTGGAAAACTAAAATGGAAAACCTTGGCAATTCATTATGATGAGAACATTGCTCTGAGTGCCTCTTCTCCCTAAAGGCAAAGTTATCCACTCACTCACCCACAGACTAAATGTTTTCCACAGTGAGTTTGTTTTGTTTGGTTGTAGGTTTGTTTGTGCCTCAATTAGGTTTTGTCATCTATGGAATATATTCCATGTTGGGTGGTCTTCTTTTGAGTCCACTGAGCTTAAATTATATTTAGTGTCAATCTGTGGATTGGTTCGTGGTGTACTGGCATAACATCATATTTAAAAGAATACTGGCATTACCTTTAGATATCCACATTTCATGCTGTGGAAAACCTTTACTAATGTGATGTTAGAAATACTGTCAGTGAAAGTTGATCATTTTCTTGCCACTACCATAGCAGACCATCATGTAGAGATCTATCACATTGGAGTACAACTCACAGACCACGTGGTGCTCCTAACATATTGTGTGGTTCAGTTGGAGAAGCAGCTGGATACACGTGGGGGGTGAATACAAGGTGCAGACAGAGTGATAGATACTAACTTTAGAGAGGTGGTCACACCACAGGTCCAGGTAGATAGATGGGTGACTGCCCGGAGAGACAGGCAGATAGTGAAGCAGTCTCTTCTAGCTTTTCCCATCTCAAACAGGTACACTGTTTTGGATACTGTTGGGGGTGGGTTTGGGGGTGGAAATAGCCTCTCAAGAAATAGTACAAGCAGCAGCCAAGCACCACAACTGGTTCTGCTGAAGAGCAGAGTGGAGCAAAGTCTAGGTGAGCGATAGTAGTAGGTTACTCGATAGTCAGGGGCACAGACAGGTGTTTCTGTGGCTGTGAATGAGACTCTAGGATAAAGTATTGCCTCCCTGGTGCCAGGGCCCTGGATGCCTCTGAGCTGGTACAGGACATCCTGAAACAGGAGGGAAAACAGACAGAAGTCATTGTCCACATTGGCACAAATGATATAGGTAGGAAGAAGGAAGAGGTCCTGTGAGGACATTTCAGGGAGTTGGGTAGGGAGTTAAAAAGTGGGATTATTAATGTAGTAATCTCAGGATTACCACCCGTGCCATGGGCTAGTGAGGCTAGGAACAGAGAGAGAGTACAGTTGAACATGTAACTACTGAGCTGGTGTAGGAGGCAGGGCTTTAGACATATGGATCATTGGGATGTCTTCTGGGGAAGGTGGGACCTGTATAAGAAAGAGACGTTGCACCTAAACTGGAGGGACACAAATATCCTGGACAGGAGGCTTGCTAGATCTCTTTGGGAGGGTTTAAACTAGTGTGGAAGGAGGGTGGGAACCAGAACAACAGGCCAGTAAGTGCAGGCATTGAGGACAAAAATGAGACTGAGAGATGCATAGCACAGGGTAAGAACAGGCACAAGGAAGTCATAGGGCTCAGAGGGACTAGAGGTCTGGATTGCATTTACTTCAGTGCAAGACGTATATAACAGGTAAGACAGATGAACTAAGAACGTGGAATACTGCATGGCATTATGACGTTGTTGCCGTTACAGAGACATGGTTAAAGGAGGGACAGGATTGGCAGGTTAACATTCCAGGATATCACTGTTTTAGATGGGACAGAAAGGGAAACAAAAGGGGCGAGGGGGTTGCATTGTCCATTAGGGATCACATCACAGCTGCGTCGAGGAAGACACATCAGAGGGAGCTTGCAGTGAGGCATTATGGGTGGACCTCAGGAGTAGGAAGGGTGAAATCTCAATGTTGGGAGGTTTCTATAGACCTCCCAACAGCCCATGGGAGACAGAAGAGCAGAAATGTAGTCAGATACTGGAAAGGTGTGAAAAAAGCAAGGTAGTTGTGGTGGGTAACTTCAACTTTCCCCTTATTGACTGGGATTCCCTTAGAGCTAGGGGATCAAATGGAGAGCAATTTGTTAGATATGCCCAGGAGGGCTTTTTGAGACAGTATGTTGACAATCCATACTAGAGAGGAGTTCATACTAGACTTGGTACTCGGGAATGAGCCAGGACAGGTGATTGATGTTTCAGTAGGAGAGCTTTGTGGGCTTAGTGACTATAATTCTATAAGATTTCGAGTTGTCATGGGGTGGCCCTCGGGTGAGGGTGCTTAATTGGGCAAGGGTCAATTACATCCAAATTAGACAAGCACTGAGGAATATGGTTTGGGAGCAGTTATTTGAGGACAAATCTACAGCTGGCATGTGGGAGGCTTTTAAAGACCAGTTGATTAAATTGCAGGACATGCATGTCCCTGCAGAACTGAAGGATAGGAATGGCTGGATTCAGGAACCATGGATGACAATGAAAATTGTAAGCTTAACCAAAAGGAAAAAGAAAGCACATGATAGGCCTAGGCAGCGACAAACTTACGAAGCCCTTAAGGAGTATAGAGAAATTAGGAAGGAACTTAAATGGGGAATTAAGAAGGCTAAAAGAGGCCATGTAATGTCTTTAGCAAATAGGGTCAAGGAGAATCCCAAGGCTTTTTATCCATATATTAGAAGAACGAGGGTAGCAAGGGAAAGAGTAGGTCCACTCAAGGACAAAGGAGGGAAGTTATGTGTGGAGCCACAGGAAGTGGGAGAGATCCTTATTGAGTACTTTGCATTGGTATTCACCAAGGAGAAGGACAAGACTGATGTTGAGGTCAGGGATTAGTATGTGAATACTCTAGAGAATGTCAATATATTGAAGGAGGAAGTTTTGGGTATCCTAAATTGTATTAAGGTAGATAAGTCCCCAGGCGCAGATGGGATCTATCCCAGGGTACTGCAAAAGGCAAGGGAAGAAATAGCTGGGGCATTAGATATCTTCACACCTTCTTTGACAACAGGCAAGCTTCCAGAGGACTGGAGATTAGCCAATGTCGTTCCCTTGTTTAAGAAAGGAAGCAGGAATAATCCAGGAAATAATAGGCCCGTGAGCTTGACATCTGCAGTAGGGAAGCTTTTGGAGAAGACACTAAGGGACAAGACATATGCACCTTTGAAAGAAAATGGACTAGTTGGTGACAGGCTGCACGGTTTTGTATGACAAAGGTCACATCTCACCAATCTGATTGAATTTTTTGAAGAGGTGACAAAGATACTTGATGAGGGAATGGCTGTGGATATGGTTTATATGGACTTTAGTAAGACATTTGATAAAGTCCCACATGGCAGATTAGTAAAAAAACTAAAATCACAGGGGATTCAGGTTGAGTTGGCTAGATGGATTCAAAACTGGTTTGGTCATAGAAGAGAGAGGATAGTGGTGGAAAGGTGTTTTTCAGAACAGAGACCAGTAACAAGTGGTGTTCCGCAGGGATCAGTGTGAGGCCCTCTGTTGTTTGTAGTGTATATAAATGATCTGGAGGAAAATGTGGGTGGTCTGATTAGTAAGTTTGCAGATGACATGAAGATTGGTGGATTTGCTGATAGTGCCAATGATTGTGAAAGGATACAACAGAATATAGATAGATTGGCAACTTGGGCACAGAAATGGCAGATTGAGTTTAATCCAGACAAATGTGAGGCGATGTATTTTGGAGGATCAAATTTAGGTGTGAACTATACTGTAAATGGCAGAACCCTGAGGAACATTAACAGAAAGATAGATTTGGGCAGGCAGGTCCACAGTTCTCTAAAAGTGGTAACACTGGTAGCCAAAGCGATTAAGAAGGCATGTGGCATGCTTGCTTTCATTGCATGGGGCATGGAGTACAAGAGTTGGCAAAACATAATGCACTATATTAGACCGCATTTGGAGTATTGTGTGCAGTTTTGGTCACCACTTTACCAGAAGGATGTTGAAGCTTTGGCGAGAATGCAGAGAAGGTTCACCAGGATGTTGCCCAGTCTCGAGGGCATTGACTATGAGGGAAGGTTAAAAAGACTAGGATTGTTTTCACTGGAAAGACGGTGGTTAAAAGGAGACCTGATAGAAGGCGACAAAATTATGAGAGGCATAGATAGGGTGGATAATCAGAGGCTTTTTCCCAGGGTTGAAGTTTCAGTTACAGGGGGGCACAGGCTCAAGGTGAGAGGGTCAAAGTTTAAGGGAGATGTGCGAGGAAAGTTGTTCATGCAGAGAGTGGTAGGAGCCTGGAATGCACTGCCAGGGGACTGATGGAAGCAGGCACATTGGCGACATTTAAGAGGCATCTGGATAGTTACATGAATAAGGAGGGAATAGATGGATACAAACTGAATAAGGGGAGAAGGTTTGTTTCTTAGTTTAGTTCGGGCATGATTGTCGGCACAGGCTTGGAGGGCCGAGGGGCCTGTTCTTCTGCTGTACTTTTTTTGTGCTTTTAAATGTCCTCCTTGCTTCATGAGCCTTGAAATTACACCTGCCTGCTCCTGCATTCTGTGCCCTGTGACATTCGCTTGGTGGTCACTGCCAATCACTCTTGTCCTGTAGCCCAATGACTCTGTTCCACCTAAGCCCATTCTCATTGGGCATCCCCTATCACCATCAGTGTCCTCACCAACTACCCCCACCCCACTAACAACCCACCACCTGACCACTGAAACCCAACCTTTGCTTGCCCCACCTCTTTTGGCAGTGATTCTCCCAGTACCCACACAGGACTGCCTCACTTGCTATCATCACAGTCTATATTCCCACCTCCATGCTGCCTCGTCATTTCCTTGGAATGCCTCAACACCTTCCTCCCACATGCACCAGCCCTACAAGCCCTGTCACCTACTTGCATCTTACTTATTCACTCCTTTAATGGCATTACAGGAAAGGCAAGGATTGCTGTAGCTGTGATGTGGAGATATCCATGCCCCAACACCCAAGGCAGTAACGCTTTTTCATCCCACACTAACGATCACATTAACCAGGTGTCAAATACCATTACTAACCACTGGCTGCAATGTCGTCTGCCTCTTGTGTTTTACAGTGGACCCCTCCTCACAACGACCAGCCCATCTCCCACATAGGAACTATCCCCGACCTCCCTGGATTATCAGGCTGTCATATTAGAGAAACCATCGTCTGCCTCCTGAACCCCCCACCCCAGCAGCATAGACAATGATATCTGACTGGCCTCTGAGAGGTCACCAACTAAGTTCCACACAAACAGTTCCACAGACAGCTGAGGGAGAAATACTCCAGGACACTGGCAGTCAGGGGACTGTAGAGACCAGGCACCTACCTGCTGAGCCCTTGGCAGAGAGATGTCCCAGAGATGCTGGGGCAATACGCAACCACCTCCCCCCTCCCCACCAAAGTCAGGTCACTTAGTCTACCCATTACAAATCCTTCACAGCTGTTCTCCTCAATGTAAGTGCCACCCATGTGCTTCACGATTAGCACGATAATGAGCAGTCTCTGCGAGTGGCTTTCAGCCTCAGTGTTAACATGCTGCTGAAACCCCAAACATTAAGCTGTCCTTTTTAAGAGCTGAATCCATTAACCTCACAGGCTACACAATTCTCCAGGTCATCACCCAAACCATGAACATGCAACCAATGTTGCCCATCTTCCAAGAGTTTTTTGCAAAGCATACACATTGAATGGAAGTAATGTTGGTTTCAAAGGCATTCTGTGTTTGGCCAAATGCGTTTCTTAGGTTGTTCAAAGTCTGTAGAAATGATATACACTGTAGATATTTAAAATGTTAGTAGTGCATGAAATTGCCTCATATGATCTGTAAATGTTTGCCTAGAAGCAATTAAACTTATGCTCACACTAATTAAGCATTGATTTGCTAGTGTTATATTGCAATGAGGTTGTAAGTGCTGAACATAAATATTCCCTTTTCGCGTTAATTACATATTTCCCTGCTGCAATTGTGAAAGTCTATTGATTCTACAAATAGTTCTCCAGAAGGCGCTGCAGTGCATTGTTGAATCAAAAGCCACAGGTCTTCTCTTTTTGATAACCTGTCATCAAATTAAGTCAAATTTGTGCATTCTGCATTTAAAATGACACTGAGCTAAACCTTGTCTCACAGTTTTCTCCTGCTTTGCAGCAGTCTTAGTCGAAATGGAATTTTACTGATAATTAATGAAATTCATTGAACCTCTGCTGATGTCACAGTAGGTGCAATTGCAATAGGGACGAGGAAATTAGGCTTCCACATAGAACAAGGTGAACTCAAAATTTCCAAAAATGAAACCATCATCCAAATTGTCTCCAGCCCTTGCTCAGCATGGGCAACAGCTTGAAATTTGGGAGAATATGGTGAGAAAGAAACAAAATCATATCGTAACATAGAGAAAAAAAAACGGACATTTTTCCTTTCATTTTTAACAACTGTAGGAGAATCGTACAATTAAGCAGCAACTACATTTGTTTCCATGGATTTACAGCTCATTACTAGTCAACCTCTCCTTATTTTCGTGCAGTTCACAATTTTCCCAAGTTAGAAACTAGATGGCACGAATTCCCAATTAAAATGTCAAAGCCAAAGCAAAACCGCAAATGGTAGAAATCTGAAACAAGTACAGAGAATGCTGAAGAAATACAACAGGTCTGACAGCGCCTGTGGAGAGAGAAACAGAGTTAATGTTTTGATTCTGGTATGAATCTTCTTTAGCTCTGAATAAGGTCAATATTTCCCAAAGTTTCCTTCACAGCAAGGATATTGATTTGCCGTTTCTCATTACACTCTAATAATCTACAATGGCCTAAACCCGAACTGGTTCTTCACCAGCTCAAAAAACCCAACTTGAAACAAAATATGGAAGGTTGGCAATGTTATTTCTTGTCATCACTCCTGGATCACCCACCAAAGCTATGGAAGAGGAATTCACTCTGATCCATTGCGATATAGCATCTTTGGTCACACTATGAGAGGTGACAAAAATTAGCTGCGGTGTTTGTTTCAAATCTGTTATCTTTCCTGGTACAATCAACTGACCAGCAATTGCATTTGAAAAATTGTATCTTTCCTTTTTAACACTGCCACAGCAACTTGAATAGTTTAAACCTAACTGCTTCACTTTAATTCTGGTCATTAGATATTTGAATAATTTGCTATGATAAACAATTTAAATCAATTAATGCTGGAAATAACCCTTATAAATATGAAAACTTTAATTAATTCACCTTGAAGTATTTCCATTTCCAAAGAGAATAAGCCAAAATTCTCTCTTTTTTTCCAGCATCACATATATTTTAATATCTTCTCAGTTGAAAATTTCTATGCTTGGGAGATTAGAAATGAATTCTCTAGATGCCGTCCATCTAGTAGTGTGCAACAATAAAATATTTTTTAATTCCATACCTCTGGATTTATTTTGAACCACTGGTATTATTTTCCATCAGATTCTGTATTCGTGTAACTCAAAAGGAGCTTACAGATAAGAGCCTTTACAAAATGTTCTGCTCTTCATCTGGATTCCAACCAGATAGTCTAAAATTAACGGATTGTGAAATTGAGATTGGCTGCTTAACTGAATTTGTTGATGCTGTCTTTGCACCAACTGTTTAGCCTCCAGAGCTTGACTGCGTAACAACGTAAAAAAGGAAGATATACAATAGGAGCAGGAGGAGACCAAACAATCCCTGGACCTTGTTTTGCTGTTCAATTAGATTTTAGCTGAACATCCAAATCAGCTCCACTTTCATACCTTAATCTCTACATCTCTTGAAACCCTTACGGATCAAAACTCCTTCCATCTCTGTCTTGAAAGTAATCATCATCTGAACATCTACAGCAACCTGGAGTAGAGAATTTCAAAAATTCATAAATTTATGAATAAAAATATTTATCCTTATTTCAATGATAAATTGCCAATCTCTAATCCTGAAATTACCCTCTGTTGGCTCTCCAACAAGGGAAACAGAATCTAAACATCAACCCTATCCAACACTAAGAATGTAATATATTTCAATGATACATCCTCCAAATCTTCTAAATTCCAGAGGATTTGGACCCAGTCAGATCTCTCCCCATAGGACAATTGACTTAACCAATGGATCAATATAGTGAGCCTTCACTGTACCTCTTCAAGGTAAGAATTTCCTTCCTTGATAGGAGTGCCAAAACTGATCACAGTGCTCTTTATAGCTGATATAAACTGCTTCACCCTTACACTCCAATCGCTCTGTATTATAGTTTGAAATGCCATTTGCTTTCCTAATTGTTGTATCTGCAGGATAGCTTCCCGTGATTTATGTACAAAGACACCAAATGCCTCCTTTTAACAACAATTTCTAATCCTCAGCTTTAAAAATAAACTTTTCTATTCTCCTACCAAATTGTATATTTTACATCTCCTCACATTATAGCCGATCAGGTACATTTTTGCCCCATCACTTACTCTGTGTGTACTCTTTTACTGCGTCTTTACATCCTTTACACAGTCTACTTTCTCAGCCATCAAACGTGGATGCATTATATTTGGTTCCTATAGCTAAGCTATTGATATAAATTATGAGTAGTTGAAGCGCAAGCTCTCATCCATGCACTACTGTGCATGTTACCTATCATTACAAAAATGACTTTTTGTTCCTAATTCCTATTACCTGTGCACTAACCAAACCTCCAAACATGCTAATTTATTACCCGAATCCCATGAGATCAGTATTGTCTGATAACCACTTGCATAGCGCCTACTGAAAGCTTTCTGAAGATTCAAATTTACTATAACCACTGATCCCCTTATCTATGCTGTTAATTAAATCTTCAAAAGCAAACAAACAGCAAATTGAGCAAGCATGATTTCCTAAAACTGTTCTGGTTTTGTCCTTAAAGATAGATTGATAAGTGGGTATATGTAAGTATAAATTATGTAAGGGGAATGGGAAAAGAAATGTATTAACAGCATGGTGTTTCCTTATATGCAGCACCAGCATATGCACTACTGATGTTAAAATATCTCACCATTTCTTCTCAAGAATTTCATTTTGTATGTCACAGTAAGTCATCTCCATAGAAGCAGAGGTCGGCCATTCAGTTCTTCGAGTGTACTCCACCATTCAACACATTGTGATAACCTTCAGCTCTACTTTCCTGCCTTTTCCCTATAATCCCTGATTCCAACACCAAAGGCCACAGTTAGACAATTGTTGACAGCCTTGCCTCTCAGCTATTTATTGCACATTTTATGGCTGAAGAACATTGCTGTTCACAGTTTATTTTAATCCAACGAGGGAATTTGGATAAATGATTAAACATCTGTCCACCTCAGCCTTAAATATACTCAACAACCCAGCATCAACAGCTCTCCACGGTAAAGAATTCCACAGATTCGCAATCTGATGAGAGAAGAAAGTTTCATGGACAAATCTATTTTCAGGCTAAAGTAATGTCCTAACCTATTCTCGGTGAAATTCCACTTAGTCCACTAGCACAGCGCATTACACCCACAGGAAGCTGCCTAATGACTCTTACAGGAATTCATTATGCTCTAATAACCAATGCTTCAATTGAAGTTACGCAATTAGAACAATTCAGTTCATTCAATTGACATTGCTGCTCAAGTCCTTAGTTTAAAAAAGACTTGTTTCAATCAGCAGAATCCCCACACAGCCTCGGTGACAGACTTTCACCACAATGTCATCACAGTGTTTTAGGCAAATTTAACTCCTTCCCTTTTATAAGCAAGTTCCACAAATTTGAAATTTCACGCACATAAAAAATCGGTGTAAAAATCATAACAGCCTTAGGGAACTGCAAACGATTCCAGTTGGTTTCTCTATCCTGAAGGTAGTAAGTTCAGTCGGTTAGGTAGTTAACATGTAGTGAGAATACACATGGATGCAATTCTAATACTGACTGAGGAAGTCTTGAGACCTGTCTCATGACTTTTTCCTTGAGAATTCAATACAATGGGAAACCATATGACAAAAAAAATCCTTCCATGAAAACAGCTCAGGATGAAGCATCAGCAGAAAATAAGCCAAGGACCTGCCTTTGGGCAGAGCACATGTGAATAAATGAATTTTTTTTATCCTAGCTGTTACTTATATAGAGAATATCTGAAAGACTTATCCTGACAGACATGATAATAAATCTTGCAACTTCATTTGTCAGTCCAATTACCAGCTATTATAACAAACAATGAAATTAAGTTTAAGATTTGTCAATGTTATTTGCGGAATAATTTTTCACAGCTTGCTCTGAACAATTAACAATGCATTTTTGCCAACTGAAATTTGAAGTAACAATCATGTACAGCACAGGTAGGTTTTGATGTGGCGGGAGAAATGGTCACCCAATACCATGAGCGGTACAATTTTCAAGAACAGTGAAACCTCCATTCTACTACCAATGTCAAAAAGTCAACCCTTTAGTAAAAATCACACAGTGCATGATAAAAGCATCAAGGTAAAATTTGTTTTGACACTCCATGACCTCCATTTGTGCAGTGTGCCTGCAGCGCCATTTGTTAGATATTAATCCAGTTAGGTTATGTTGCAGTGAAGTATATAGTCACTGGCCAGTAAATTACAAGCAATTACAAAAGTAAAGCATATGTCACAGGATCATGTATCTTAAATTTAAGATCAAATAGGAAGGTATAACTGTTTTTACTATTGTTGAATGTCTCTGTTGAACCTCTATAAAATAATAACCAAAATGATTCTAAAATGTCAAAACTGGATTACTGTGGGATTGATATCATATCTGTAGATTTCAAGGATTAAGTTGTTCAGCCAAAGAGAAGACCAACCATCTTGTTTGCACCTAGAACAACACAGTTTCTTTAATAACCTTCAGCTGCACTTATAAGCAAAGTGAGTAGAGCACGTTTCCCATTACCTGTCAAGCCTGTGTAGACAGTTATTTTCCCCTACAGTAAAAGCAGGCTGCTGTTGAACAGGGTAATAAACACCTACTGAGTGGGATGTAGCGTGAAAAGATCTCATCACCTGCCATTAACACGCTAATGAATAATTCAGCAAGGACTGTCGTATCTGTCAGAAAAGCTCACATCTAACCACTCTGCTGTGTGCAGCCTTGCACCAAATGAGCAGAGACAGAGTCACTGAAATCCACATGACAAATTGGTGGCTGGGTGCTGTGTATTTCAGCGATGGAGCAGGTGTGTTTACCTCAGGACGACTGTCTTTACTACACCGATTCACTCTGATGAGGGCCCTAATGTGTAATATCTCACAATAAAGGGAGCTTTTGTGAAAGCAATAAATTATTTATTTCCAGTTCACTCTGCTGAAGAAAAAGACTATCTGTTGTGGGAATGGATAAAAAATGTAATTTACATTTTTCCTTTCCATTTCCTCTGAATAAATAAAAACATTTTGCCATTAAAAATTCTAAATGTCAACTTAATTATATTTATACCTTGCTTACAAAGCAACATTCACATAGTTTCTGTATTAATATACTATGGGTAAATATTTTGCAGTTCACTACAAAATGGCAAAAAATTAGATGTAGATTGTCCTGAAATAGATAATAAAGCATAATTTACAATTTTTTTTGCAAGTAAACAACATATAAATGTGAATAGCATATCATTATTTCTTGTCGGTAGATAAAACTTGAAAGTATGTTTAAATATTAAATTAATACATTAAATACCTGACTTATGATGTATTCAGCATTGAAGATTTAGCCCATAGTGGTATTACAATCTGTTACAGCTCATACAACACAAATGGGGGAATATGTCCTTAAATTGCCCGTTCAATGAGGAGAGATTGTTTACGTAATAACAATGCAAAAACTTCATTGTAGAATAAAAATGCATATTTTATCCTTTCAAGTTCTATGATGATCAAGCACATTTGACCGTTTAATAGAACTAATCCTTGAAGAGACTCAAAGTCATTCATATCATAAAATCACATTCATACATTTTTGTTTTGCCAAAAAGTTCAAAGGTTAGATAAGAAAAAGATTAGGCCAATAGTTGATGGCAGAGACTATGGAATATATCAGTTTCATTACCAGGATGTTAAATCTAGCATATGGCTGCCTCAGCACAATACTGGGACACAAAATTAAGATACATTAAAGGAATGCAGAGGGATTGGTTTGAAAATTTACACTTAAACTTGGAGTTTCCAGGTAAGAAAAAGTAGCAGCTGGAAATCATTATATTGTACGTCGTCCTGGGGGAAGTCCCTACACGGGGCAGGATTGGATTTGTCTCTGACCCCCTCCTTAGAGAAATAAGCTGTTGACATTCAATGTCTAGGCTTGCTCATGAAGAATGATTACTTGGCTTGGGTTCTATCGGCCCACTAGAATCCAGAATGCATTCCCAACAAACCTTCACCTTCAGGCATAAGTACCAAGCAGACCAACAAAATTTACCCAAGTCTGAAATTTCCACCTCATTCCAGACTCAGTGGACTTTGCCTCCACTAACAGTTTAGAATTCTTCATTTTTAATTTATTCATTGGATACAGGTATTGCTACTAGCATTTATTATTGAATCGCAAAATCATAGAATCTCTACAGTTTGGAAGCAGGTCATCAAGTCCACACTAACTCTCTGAAAAGAAGCCCTCCCAGACCCATACCCCCTACCATATCCCTTCAACACTTCATGCCCCATGGCTAACCCACCGAGCCTGCATATCCCTGGACGCTATGGGAAATTTAGCATGGCTAATCTAGTTAACCTGCACGTCTTTGGACTATTGTCAATACCAATTGGGACTGAGAGCATTAAGTCAGTGTTAACCACATTGCTGTGTGTCTGGAGTCACATGTAGGCCAGCCCAGATGAGGAAAGCAACTTCCCTTTGCTAAAGGAGATTAGTGACCCAGATGAGCTTGTTTTTCTGACAATCAGTGGTGGTTTCATGGTGCCATTACTGAAATTTGCTTTCAATTCTATATTTTAATTAATTAATTGAATTTAAATTCTACAAACTGTTGGATATGAACCCATTTGCCCCAGGCACTAGCCTGGAGCACTTGATTGACTAGTCCAGTGAGATTATCACTAATATCTCCTCAAAACCACAATCCTTCCCAAGATAAGAGTGGGATCATCATGAATGCTGAACCAATGGCATGAAGTTCAGAAATCAAGGAGCTGTCACGTTGTCATGGGAAATACACAAATAAAGGCAGACGTCTACCAACAGCACATTTGTATCAAATCAACTGATTCAAATTTCCAAAGTTTTGGAAGAGGTGCCTCATCAACTGATGTTAGAACACACTGGCACTTGACACATTGAAGAAGCCTGTTTGTATAATGCCTCCCTGTTCCTATTGGCAGTTAGGTTAAAATTTAACTCATCTTAGATGAGTTCCACCTCAGATCCAAGATTCTTATAAAGATCTGTTGCCTTTTTACCTGCCTTTAAAATCTACAAAGAATGGGATATACCATTAAGAAAAATCTTGGAATAACACTTTTGGAAATGTTCCCAAGAATAATGCTTAAGTTTAAAATGCATCCTAGCCAAGTCATAACGTAACTTCTTTAAATAAATATTGCTGAATGTGGAAGTACAGCAGGCTCTTTACAGCATTATGCAGTATCTTGAACAGATAAAACCCACTCCTGCCAATTTTAGACACATTTCTTCTGCCATGAAATATTTCCCATTCCTGAATGTGAAGTGGAGGTTTGTATAAACTGTCACATGCACATGTCACTGTCAGTGAAAAGACAGTTTTGTCCGTTTCTGAAACAGTCTATAATAGGTTCAATTATGTATAATGGTTATTTTTAAAATAGCTTCTATTATGAATAATCTCCCTGTCAAACGGTTGTTATCTGACTTCTACTGCTGCAAGTTATTGTAATGGCCACATTACAGACAGAGACAGTCAAACTGTCAAACTTTAACAATGGGCGTGTTTTCTTACCCCAAGAGAAAAATTGATAATCATCATCATTTATCCACTAACAGCTCCACAAGGTCAGTGCAGGGAGAATGACCATTAGCACTTCTACAAGTAATAGAAAAATTGCCTGAATCATCTGCAGCTGCACCGAACTGCAGCTTTAACAGTGCATCACCCAGAAAATGTAAAAGCAGTCCTCTTAAATTTTATTTTTGAGCATTCCCAGTGTGTTTATCTGGACTCATGAATCTCAGTTTGGGTCAATGGACACTGATCTCAGGGTAAACAGTTCTCCATTGCTTTTTTGTTAGAGTCGCTTGCCCAAAGATGCCACCAAGTTATTTTAGAACAGTTGTAAGAGAGCACATTTCTGTAATGCTGAAGACCTGTGCTCAAAAATTATCTGTACCTCTAACCAAGCTATCTATTTAGAATACACCCATGCTCCATTAATGTTGAATAACGTAGCTTTGTTACAAAGTAATTAACAAATTTCTACCAATTTTTTCATAGTATGTACCACTTGCTCTTTAAAAATAAATCAGGAACAATGTGCCTGACATTTTCTGGACAAAATTATTGATACCTTGTCAGCATAATGGCGGGCAAATGACTACCTCGTAATATTCTCATATGTAAGCTTGGAGACTAGGTACAATATGCTGCATGTGTGGTGTGAAGACTCACTTCATGGGCATGCTTACACACATAGATTTGAAACTATCCAGGTATGTTGATTGGTATTACTTTATTTTACATCGTTATTTCACTCTGTAATACGTGCGTAAAGTCTCCAAGTTCGCTGGCAAATATGGGTTAAGTAACAAGGTCTTCACTGCTCATAAAACGAAAGACAAGTCATTACTTTGGAATAGAAATGAGATATGTTACAATGTGATGATGCTGGTGAGAAACCAGAAGCCAATGTCAGTTACTTCAACTTCCATTCATGACTGTTTTCAGCTTAATGAAAAGCAAAGACAGCTTAAAGGCTGGAAGTTGAGTTGTTTCTTCTCTAAGTGCGATGAAGATTACCTGCTTTTTAAAAGTATGGATAATTATTGAGTGTGTATATTGATGACCATTAGTAAAGGCACATGCCAGTTAACACATTGACTATCGAAGAAGAGGTAAATGTTGATTTAATGAACTAGGTAACAGCAAGAATATGAATAAGTAAAAAAACGCTGAGTTCCAGAGGTGATGTGAGAATGACTGCCTTTGATATCAAGGCAGCATTTGACCCAGTATGGTACCAAGAAGCCCTTATCAAATTTAAAGTCATTAGAAATCAGGGAGAAACTCTCTCCATCGGTTGGAATCTTACCATGCACAAAGGGAGATGTTTCCAGTTGTTAAAGGCCAATCTTTTCAGCTTCGACACTTTCCTTCATAAGCTCTCAGGGTATGGGCCAAGACCAACCATCTTCAGCTGCTTTATTAAGAACCTTCTCTCCATCATTAGGATCAGAAGATTATCATTGATGGTTGCACAATATTCAGTTCCATGGCCAACTCTTCAGCTACTGATGCAGTCCTTGGTAGCAGGCAGCAATTCCTGAACATCAGTCATACTTAGACTAATAAGTGGAAAAAACTGAAAGTAACATTCACACACAAATATGTCAGCCAATGCCCATAGAATCATTTCCAATACAAGAATCTAACCACCACCCTCCTCTGACAAAAGCATTGTTATCACTAAATCCCCATCAACAATGTCTTGTGAATCATCACTGACCAGAAACCTAACTCAACCAGCCACATAAATATTATGGCAACAAGGTCAGGTCAAAGACTGAGTTGTCTGTAGCCAATAACTCACAGCCGGTGGCCCTCCACACTTTGTCAAGCATCTATATGGTATAGGTCATGGGTGTGATAGAGAACTTCCATTTATCTGGATGAATGCAGATCCAAGAATATTTAGAAAGCTTGAACCATCCATAACAGGTAGCCTGCTTGATTAACACTTCAGTCACCACCATGTAAACATATATGCAAGCGGTGACTGCAGTACTTTGGCTGCAGTTCGTAGCAAAAATCAAGAGGCATAGCAATAGCTCACCAAGGCTTCTTTGCCAGCACTTTCAAAGTTGCTCCTTTACACCCTAGGAGACAAAGGTAGCTAATGCATAGGAGCACCTCCAACGGCAAATAATTTTTAAACAGTGACTACTTGTTCTAGATTCTTCTTTAAGAGAAAACATCCTCTCCACATCTGTCAAATCAAGCTGTCTTAAGATCTTTATGTTTCAATGAAATCACCTTCTACACTTTCACATTCCAGTGGATACAAGCCTAACTGGTCCAATAACTGCTCCAAGTATTTGTCTAATAAACCTTCTCTAAACTGCCTCCAATATATAGACATCCTTCCTTAAATAAAATGACCAATCCCGGTAATAGTGCTGCAGATGCCATCTCACCAGTGCCTTGTATAATTGAAACATAACCTCCCGACTATTGTATTCATTTCATCTTGTGATAAAGGACAAAATTATATTAGCTAGAGGCTAGAAAATAGATCAGTACAGAAGCAGTGGCTGACATTTAAAGGGATATTTCAGGACGCTCAGAATAAGTACATTCCTGCTATGAAGGAAAATCCCAAGGGGAGGACACACTATCTGTGGTTAACTAAAAAGGTTAAAAAGAGTGTTAAACATAAGGATAAAACCTATACTTGTGCAAAGTTGAGTGGCAGGTTAAATGACTGGCCAGAACATAAAGAATGGCAAAGAATTACCAAAAGGTTATTAAGGAGGAAGAAATTATGAGACGAAGCTAGACAGGCATGTAAAAACAGATAGCAAGAGTTTCTGCAGATTGTTAAAAAGGAAACCATTACATGAGTCCTCCAGAGCATAAGAATAGGGGGGTTATAGTCGTTAAGTATAAAATTATGGAAATAGTGAAAAAATATTTTTTCTCCTTTCTCACCATAGAGGATGTAATAATTATTCCAGTAACACCTGCAAATCAGAAATTTGAAGGGAGAGAACATTGTGACATTATAATCATTAGGGGGTGCATTGCTCAGCAAATTAATGGTCCTGCAGATTGATATGTCTTTGGATTCTGATGGACCTCACCCTACAGTCTTAGTAGTGTTGGCTCATAAGTTAATGAATGCATTGGAGTTAATTTTACAAAGTTTGGCAGATTCTGGAAATGTTCCATTCTGGATTTCCCAGCTGGAAAGTAACTAATCTCTCTATTCAAGAAAGGAGGGAGGCAGAAAACAGGAAACTATAGGCTGGTTAGTTTGAGGTCTGCCATGGGAAAGATGTTAGAACCGATCATTAAAAAACAAGAAAAGTTTTTCTGAAGAAGGGTCTAGGCCCGAAACGTCAGCCTTTCTGCTCCTCTGATGCTGCTTGGCCTGCTGTGTTCATCCAGCTCTACACCTTGTTATCTCAGGTTCTCCAGCATGTGCAGTTCCTACTATCATTGAAAAACAATAACTGCACACTTAGAAAAACTTAAGGTAATCATGAAGAGCCAGAATAATTTTGAAAAAAGGAAATTGTGTTTAACCAATTTATTGGAATTCATCGAGGGAGTAACAACACTTTGGATGAAGGGGAGCCTATTGGTATACTCTCCATGGGTTTCCAGAAGGGATTTGACAAAGTTCAATTTAAAAAGTTATGGTGCAAAGTAGGAGTTCATGGTGCAATTGTAACATTAGCATGAACACAGGATTCATAGAATCACTACAGAGTGGAAACAGGCCCTTTGGCCCAATAAGTCCACACTGACCCTCAGATCATTCCATCCAGACCCATCCACCTAATCTATACATCCCAGAACACTACAGGCAATTTAGTACAACAAATCCACCAAGCCTGCACATCTTTGGACTGTGGGACGAAACCAGAGCACCCGGAGGAAACCCACGCAGACACGGGGAGAGTGTGCAAACTCCACACAGACAGTTGCCAGAGGGTGGAATCAAACTTGGACCCCGGCACTGAGGCAGCAGTGCTAACCACTGAGCCACCATGCCAGCCCTGTAGACTTGAACGAAAAATTGTCTAGCTAGCAGAAAACAAAGACAATGCATAAATGGGTCTTTGCCTGATTGACAGGATATGATAAGTGGGGTCTCATAGGGGTCTATGTTGGACATCAATTTATATCAATTACATAGATAATGGGATCAAAGGTAATGTGGTTAAATTTGGAGATGACACAAAAATAGGCTGGAAATTAAATTGTGAGGATGATGTAATAAGGATGCAGAAAGATACAAGGAATTAATTCATTAGCAAGCAATTCAGGCTCTAACAAAATGTAAAAAACTGCAGATGCTGGAGACCTGAAACAAAGTAGAAATTGTTGGAGAAACATTTTGCCTACAGCCATACTAGTCTGAAGTTGTCTGATCTTGAAAGCTAAGCAGGCTCAGGCCCAGTTTCGACTAAAAACAGAAGTTGCTGGAAAAGCTCAGCAGGTCTGGCAGCATCTGTG
>JAHRHZ010000012.1:68283413-68346557 GCA_024137785.1 Ginglymostoma cirratum | reverse complement strand
CACAGATGCTGCCAGACCTGCTGAGCTTTTCCAGCAACTTCTATTTTTGTTCCTGATTTACAGCATCCATGGTTCTCTTGGTTTTTATCAGGCCTGGTTAGGACTTGGATGGGAGACTGCCTGAGAATACCAGGCACAAGGACCCAGCCTCACGAAGCTTGGGTATGAGTCTCACCTGCTCCAAAGGTGAATAATAACATCTCTGAACAGGTTGGTTAGAGAAGTAGGTTAAATAAAAAATTATTAAGTGAGCAGGTATAAACCTGGCAGACAGTGAAAATGGGAAGTTCTTCACTTTCAGATAAAGAATATTATTTGAATAGCGAATGACTGAGGTGCTGAGGTATCCAGGTGTCCAGTACAGATAGTAAGCAACAAATTAAGAAGGAAAATAATTAATAAGAATTGAACATGAAAGTAAACTTGTTATATTTCAGTTGTACAGGGCATTCGAGAGCTGTTATCTCAAATATTGTGTCTCGTTTTGGTCTCCTTATTTAAAGAAGAAAGGATGTAAATGCATTCGAGGTGGTTTAGAGGAGATTTACTAGATTGATACCTGAAATACGTAAGTTGTCTTATGAGAAAAGATTGTACAGACTGAGATTGGTTTACAGCAGAGTTCATAAAAGCGAGGTGTGAAATTTAGAAGCTCCTGAATGGTCTCAACAAGATAGATTTGGAAAGGATGCTTACTCTTGTTGGTCAGTCCAAAACTAAGGGGGCACTGTTTTAAAATTAGGAGTCTCTCTTTTAGAACAAAGACAATGGGAAATTCTTTACTCTCAGATGGTTGTGAGACTTTGGAACTTTCTGCCACAGGCGGCAGTGGAGAATAGGTCATTGGATTTTTTTTAAGGCTAGGGTAAATAGATTGTTGTTAAGCTCAGGAAATAAAGGTTAGTGGTGTTGATGGGAATATGAAATTTGAAACATAAGCAGATCACCATTATCATATTGAATGGCAGAGCAGGCTTTGAGGGCCAAAGGGCCTAGTTCTGTTTTGAATTCATATTTTTATATTTGTCCTGCTTTTTGTGAACAGGACATACCCCAGCAATTTTCCACATCATTGGGTGTATTGTTAAGGCTGAAATTACCTAACAGGTTCTTTAAGGTTTGATCAAAATTAATACAAGAAGACACTTGCACTTTAATATGAAGCAAATTTATTAGTTTAATCTACTTAATATACGTAAGAGGCATATGCAAACTAATGAGTGAATCTATAGATCCCTGAAAGTTGCCACCCAGGTTGATAGTGCTGTTAAGAAGGCATACAGTGTGTTAGGTTTCATTGGTAGAGGGATTGAGTTCCAGAGCCGTGATGTCATGCTGCAACTGTACAAAACACTAGTGCAGCCTCACTTGGAATATTACGTACAGTTCTGGTCGCCCCATTACAGGAAGGATGTGGAAGCATTGGAAAAGGTGCAGAGGAGATTTACCAGGATGTTGCCTGGTCTGGAGCGAAGGTCTTATGAGGAAAGGCTGAGGGACTTGGGTCTGTTCTCATTGGAGAGAAGAAGGCTAAGAGGGGATTTAATAGAGACCTACAAAATGATCAGAGGATTAGATAGGGTGGACAGTGAGAGTCTTTTTCCTAGGATGATGAGGTCGGCTAGTACGAGGGGGCATAGCTGCAAATTGAGGGGTGATAGATTTAAGACAGATGTCAGAGGCAGGTTCTTTACTCAGAGAGTGGTAAGGGCGTGGAATGCCCTGCCTGCCAATGTAGTTAACTCAGCCACATTAGGGGCATTTAAACAGTCCTTGGATAAGCATATGGATGATGATGAGATAGTGTAGGGGGATGGGCTTAGATTAGTTCACAGGTCGGTGCAACATCGAGGGCCAAAGGGCCTGTTCTGCGCTGTATTGTTCTATGTTCTATTAGCTTAAACTACATAATATACATATATACATACACACACAAACAAGTGAGTCTGACACTGCCTTCAATCAATCGGGGACTTTGGCAACACTGGCCCTCAGAGCTCTATCTCAGATTCCATAACACCAGTCTTACTAACTCTAGCCGGATGGTGAAAAGTTTGATAAGTGGGGCAAAGTCCTTGATGTTAACGTTATTCTGAATCCAAAATGATGTGCTAAATCTTCATTTCATAATGACTGCTGTACTTTTCCACCTTTGAAACAGGCTGAGAAACAAATCCAAGAGGCCCCATATAATCACACAAAAGTTCTCACAGACAATTCAGCTGTCACATACTTACCTCCCAGGCTGTTTTTGCATTCGGCCTGTTTTTCATGTACATTTCCACTTTCCTTCAGTTGCTCATTACCATGAGCAAGGATTCTTATGATTAATGCTTAAAGGTCTGGTTTGAAGATACCGTTTTCAAGTCTACCACTATACCGAGGGATGTGCAGCTAAATCTGGAACACATGACTTCAGTACTATTGCCAGGATGTCGTCTAGGCCTGTAGCCTTCAGCCATTTCTTGATATTAGGTCCAATGAATGGTGCTGGGGCGGTCAGGAGAAGGCTGAAATGAATAATCCACTCAGTACTTTTAACTGAAGATGATTGCAATACATCAGTTTTATGTTTTGCATTGATGTGTTTGGCCCCCGTGTTGTTGAGGATGGAGATACTCATGGAACCTTCTGCTCCTGTTAGTTATTTAATTGTCCACCACATTCATGTTGGATGTGGCAGGACTGCAGAGCTTAGATCTGATCCGTTGGTTGTAGGATCACTTAATCTTGTCTATCGTACGTTGTTTCTGCTGTTTGGCATGAACTGTTTTGTAGCTTCATTAGATGAGCCCCTACTTTTAAACTTGCCTGATAGTACTCCTGACATGTGCCCCTGCACTCTTCATTGAATTAGTGTTGGTTATCTGACCTATGATCCCCTCGCATTGTGTCATACCTTGTTGTATCACTTTCCTCTGAAACATCTTATATTAAAGACACTATATAAATACACGTAGTTATTGTTATTATTTTGCATAGGAGGTTACTTGGGGTTATCACAGACATAATTATTCCTTTAAAGGTTAAAGTTGGCTTAACTTTTGTACAGTTTTTATTTAAAATATAGAAAATGATATTAAAGAGAATTAAAAGTTGTTCAGAACCAAAGATATACCTGCATCTGGGTACTTTTGTCACTCCGTCGTGAGTGCCAGGACTTAGTGGCAGCATGAGAGATATAGGACACCTTTGTTTGGCATCATTTGACACTGCTTTACATAGTAAGAATCATCAAGACGGCTAACGACCATTGAATTACTAGCAATGAGCTTTCTAGAGTACAATGTGCGAGACACAAGAAACCCCCATTTAAATATACACAGCTCTGTTTATTTTTATTCACAGACATATAAACAAAAAGGTGTTACATTGTTCTGAACCACAATTGAAGTGAGTGAAACTTGACAGGTCTGATTCAGGCTCTCCGAATCAATACAACTATAAATAAACAATTGTCAACATTAATATATACATTTCTTTATTCCATACACACTGTACTCTGACGGCCACTGCATTAAGTCACATTTGTTGTTCCATACTTCCTCTATTTTTTTTCACTCTCCACTCCTCCCCACTATTAAAACAAGCAGGCTATATGTCCTCATGCTATTGTTTGAACAGAGAAGCAGTAGGACAGCTTGATCTGTGGTCACCATCAAAGTTGTTTGGTAGATGACTGACGGAAGATATAAAAGATGAATTTCAGAGTGCTCAAATCTATCCTGACTGCTGAAAGCAGAGTGTTCACTGACGGCTGTGGTAATGATAACCCACAGCAATTGTCTACTGTCTTTGACCTCTCAAGCCACTGATGATTAACAACTTGCACATGCAGTTCATGTTCCTTTACAATGCATGAATGAATAATACAGTCACATATCAGCTCCTGTAAAGGGGTCTCATAATTGGAAGAAATAATAGAAACCAAAAGAGGGTGCTGAGTACAGTGTTTATAGCACTGAAGTTTGTTAAAGCATAGTTCAATTGACCACAAATTCACTTATGACACGGAGATTTCATGGCTCCCAAAAGAGATGATTCTCCAACCAAATTTTCATTTTGCTAATTAAATACAGGAGAAAATAGCAGTTTTTTCTCGTTAATGCAGTTTGCAGATAACAAGGTTTCACTTTTTGCACCCAATATCCACATTATTATAGACTTTCTCTGTACACATTTGTACGACGAATTTTATTCAATAACATGAGAATCTGAAATAGATGAGATGTTTAAAGGGATGTATTTGTGCATTAGATGGCGTCAGTCCCACTTTTGGGTGTGAATAATGGCATAGAATTAGGATGAGTGATAGTTGCCCCTTTCATGTGATGCCATCAATGCAGACATTGTGAAATTAATTTTAGAATGCCTTATGAGATTGCAACAAATTTCCTTTCAAAATGTCATTATCTGTTTAGCTGTCTTAAATAGATATTGTTTTTAATGGCTTGAACTATAACCTTTTTTAAATCATTAAAAGAGGTGTTGCATCTTAAAGAATGAAATAAAAGTGCAGAACTCCGATATAATATCTCATTAGGAACTAATGATCAAATTGAATTTCATGTTCTGAAGGTTTACGTGGAATCACTGTAATTTTATTTGAGTCCCAAGTCTCTCCTTTCATTTCTACTGACATCAGCAGGAGTTTGGCAACTTGCCAGTAAAACCACACATTAGAAATGGCACAGTTTTCATATCTGATTGTATAAAATGACTTCAGCAGAAATGCAGACCTGGCAAGTTTGTGGTTTTCCTATAAATTACTCTAACACTGTGTCCAATTGTATATATAATTTCAGATTTTCAATTTAAACTTGCTGCTGTGTCAGCCTTGCCTATTCTGATATGTCTAACACATTTAACTTAAAACGAAGGGGATGGCATTTCATTACTGCGAAGATAATATTGTCAAATGCATTTGCTGCAGGGCAGGAGCCCCCTCTTTTGCCATTGTGATCTTTCAAGTGTGCAGTAACTGTTCAATAGCTTGTTTTTTTTGTTGCTCATACAATTGCAATGATAGTTTTATAACTGGCTTTGTAATTTCAACTTAATGCACTTGAACACGATTTAATATAATGTTGAATTATATGCAGAAAAGCAACCAAACCTTTATGAATAAGTGAAGCTGATTAAAGGATTATTTTTCGGCATGACAAATTTCATTTTGTTTTGATAATTTCTTTAATCTCTCTGTTTAATAAGTATGCATCTTTCCTTTTTACCGTCAGTAACCCAAACAGAAAATACCTCAAAAGATCTTAATATCATTTAAAAGGAACTTAGATTCAGATTTCACCACTTAAATTGTACAGAATTTATTTACACATATTCCATTTGAATCTGTTACCAGCATAGGCTTTTTCCAATGACTTGAAACCTAACCAAGTGGGTCAATCAAGTTAATATTGAATATATAGTTTCGATGTGATACCTTATTTTTTCTTAATCAGCAGGTAAACCTGTGTGCATGTCAAACACAGTGATTATGGAGCTGGATATTCAACATGCTGATAGACATCACAATTATCTCACTACAGATCTATCAACAACTCTCCTGTTGCGAGTTATTCACCAAATTTCCTGCAATTAACTAACTAAACAGACAAACAGACAGATGCTGGAGATCTGAAATAAAAACAAGAAGTGCTGGGGAAATTCATCTGTTCTGGCAGCATCTGTGAAAAAGAACCTAGCCAATGTATCAATTCCAATGCCTCTTCTTTGGAAAAGAGTCCTGAAGAAGAATCAAGTTGGATTCAATACATTAACTCTGTTTCTCTCTTCACCGATGCTACCAGATCTGATGAATATCTTTGACATTTTCTATTGTTAACCACATGCTTACCTTGTATCATCCAAACTGCACAATGTTGTAATTTCACCATATTTTGCCAGACTCCACACTTCAGATTTCTTGTAATCCAATCCTCTACTTTCTATACTCCAAGCAATCAATATTCCAAACACCAGACTACATACTCCCCAGTACTCTACAATCCAGGCATTTTGTAATTCCATGGTATAATTTCAAAATATCTAAGGTAATTATATTCACTGAACAACCCTCATTCACTGGTTTATTTAGCTCTTCAAATAATTCCCACAGGTCAGTGAGTAATGACCTATTGTTTTGAATTTCATGTTGATTATTCCATTAGGCCTGAAAGTCTCTTTAGATGAGTACTGATAGCATCCTTTATAATCCTCTGAAACATTATCTCCACTTATCCTTTAATTGGCATAATTTTGCCTTCCAAAATGCCTTTTGAAAACATATCCTGAGAGATTCACTTCCAAACTAATGTCAATAGCTGTTAAGCATGAAGCATTGAGGTGGGTCAGGATTTGGTTAAGTAGAAAAACAGAGAGACTAGATCGCAATGATTGGTGATATTAAGGAGGTTACCCAGTGATCCATGCCAACGTAATATAAAGAAAATTTAATACAGCCTGTAATTTTACTGCTTTTGGCAAATTAAACTAATGCAGTCAAATATAATAACTTGATATATTAAAAATAACAATGAGAGATTTGGAGCATTTATATGCAAGATAGAATCTGCAGTATATAAAGTTTAAAAACTTGACTCTTGCAACACCAATCCAACCACTACCTACCCACCACCTTTTTCAACCTGACAGAATGTCACTCAATTTGACCACATCTCCTTTGGCTGTGACCCAACCTGCTCAGCTCCACCTCATTGCCATGACAAGTATTGCCTTGTTCTTATCTTTCACCATACTAACTTCCACATTCTTCAGATCATGTACATATTTGCCATTTCCACCAAAACAACTTCCCTTTTGTGTCCACTTATTTTTCAAAATGATTGACCGTTCAATGACACACACACCTTCCCCTGTCCACCACCAATATCAGTCACTATCTTTTCCTGGACATTTGCAGAAGATGCAACATCCATTCATTTACAATCACCCACACCACAGCACAGAACCCCAAATAATCCTTACGTATAACTTACATGACACCTCTAACTTGGTAAGCTGTATGAAAGTGCAAATGAAAATGGTGTCCTCTGTACAGAGTAGAATACTCAATTTTTTTCACCAGAGGGTAGTGGTAATCTGGAATGCACTACCTGAGAGGGTAATTGAGGTAGGAAACCTCAAGCTTTAAAAAGTACTTGAGTGTGAACTTGAAATATCATAATATTCAAGGCAATGGGGAAAATGTTAAAAAGTGTGTTAATGCAGATTTAAAGTAGTTCAGTCAGAGAAACCTTGATGGCTGTAAGATCCTCTTCTGTACACAGTGGCTGAGTGGTTAGCACTGCTGCCTCACAGTGCCAGGGACCTGGGTTCAAATCCACCCTCAGGTGACTGTCTGTGTGGAGTTTGTACATTCTCCCTGTGTCTGCGTGGGTTTCCTCCAGGTGCTCTGGTTTCCTCCCACAGTCAAAGATGTGCATGCTAGGTGGATTGGCCATGCTAAATTGCCTGTAGTGTTCAGGGATGTGTAGATTAGATGGGGTATAGAATAATGGTTCTGGGTGGGAAGCTCTGAGGGTCAGTGTGGACTTGTTGGACCAAAGGGCCTGTTTCCACACTGTAGAGATTCTATGTACTGTATGATTCTATGACTCTCATTCTATGAAACTTTAATTGTCTATTTTGCCTAAGACTTGCATCTGTAAATGAAACACAGCTCTTTGTCATTTGTCACTTCAATTACTCATTTATTACAAATATGAGACTTCATGATGGCATGCTTTAAACTGTCTTCTTGCAATTTAAGGGAAATAAAAAGATGAATTGCCCTAGAATTGGGAAGAGAGTGAAGTTGTGCTGAAATCTGTCCAATGATAGGCCCATTTGATTCAGTTACCAGAGAGACAGGTTGAAACTCATAGAAGCTCAAATGTTAGCTTTTTGACCCTGATACGATAATTGATCAGGTCTTGTTCAACATTGACAGAAAGACTTAGAGAGAAAGACTGAAAGCAGGAAATGCCATGAGAAGCAGATAGGCAGACTGTATTATGATACTATCAAGCAGAAGGTTAACGAGAATAGATTGGCTTTTTGAAGAGAAGCAACTTGAAGAGATTTAAACACTCAAGAGTCACTAAAGGGAAAAGCATTAGAAGGAGGCTAATCGGCTTTTGGGGCTTCATTTGCACATCAAGCACTAATATCTTCATGAAATTTTGAGTAAGGATGGAGACTAACAAATCTTTTTGTTTTTCTTTATACAGTCTTTGGATCCCATTTCCGAACTGAAACATATAAAAGGAGCCCCTCCCCAAAGGAGATCTCTGCCAGCCACTTGAATATACCTTTGAGGGGGAGCAGTCATGAGCCTTAGAGGATGAATCATCAAGGCCTTCCTTTTCACCCAGTACATACAGAGGACTGCTGGAGAACTGACCCTTGCTGAATCCAGTCAAGATGATGAGCCTCTGGACCTAGCCATTCATGAGATCATGGAGATGTGCAGACAAGCAGGGGAATGACTGGCAGAGGTAATGTACAGACAGGAGCAAAGGGCAGAGGAGTCTGCCCAAGTCTTATTTGTTGGTGTAGATGCAGCATGCAAGCATTCAGCTGCTTCCATAGAATGACTGGTAGCTGTCCAGGGAAAGCCATGTCCAGCTGAGCAATCAAAACTCCAGGATATGCATAGGGATCTTCACTCTATTGCTGATGCTGTGATTGCATCCATTCACTAGATGGGTTAGAGGGGATGGAAGGACATTGATATCTCTCCAAGTACTCATCACCTCAAAAGGTGAAGGAAATGCCATTGAGCACCAATAAGGAGGTGGAGCAACTGACAGGCACCCAGCGATTGGCATCTCACGGTACTCCAGGGTTTCATTGTTGTACCATCTTCCTGTCGCCAGGGAACCAAATATTCCCATCAGATCAGGTTCACCTTTGAAGTTTGTGTTATGTATCAATCAGATGGTTAAAAAGGTATTTAGGACACTTGCCTTCATTGCTCAGTCCTTTGAGTATGGGAGTTGGGAAGTCAAGTTGAAGTTGTTCACTAGTGAGGCCTCTTCTGGAGTCCGGCTCTAGTTGCACTGTTATATGAAGGATATTATTAAGGTGGAGAGGGTCCAGAAGAGATTTACCAGGATTTTGCTCAGTATGGAAGGTTTGAGTTACAAAGAAAGGGTGGATAAGCTGGAACTGTTTTCACTGAAGCCTAGGAGGTTGACAGGTGACCTTATGGAAGTTTATAAAATCATGGGGGTATAGATAGTATTAATGCTAGGTGCCGTTTCGCTAGGATGGGAGATTTCAAGAGAAGAAGGCATATTTTTAAGGTGTGAGGACAGACACTTAAAAAAGACACAGGGACAATTTTTTTTACACAGAGACTGGTTTGTATGTGGAATAAATCTCCTGAGGAAGTGGTGATGCGGACACAGTTACAACGTTTAAAAGACACTTAGATAAGTACATGAATAGGAAAGGTTCGAAGGGATGTGGCCCAGGAGCAGGCAGGTGGGACTAGTTTAGTTTGGGATTATGTTCGGCATGGACTGGTTGGATCGAAGGGTGTGTTTCTGTGTTCTGTGACTCTGTGGCTCTATATCTGTCGATGCACCTTGTGTAGGAGCTTTGCAGTCTGCCAGAGCCTGTTAGGCCCTAGACTACCAGAGGACACCTGCCAAAAATACCTGGGTCAAGCCAGCAGAACATTCAGCAAGCTCGCTCAAGCTCAACTGCAGCTGCTGAGATGTCACCAAGCTGTAATGGTAGAAAGATGATACAACATTGAAGTCACTTTGGACACACAAGTGTCAACCTTTTGTACCAACCTGACACTTGGCACTAATGTAGAACTTTGTATGATGGTCCTGTGGTCAGTTTAAATCTGTTAAGTCTTCTGACTATTTATATGTACCTTGATGACTACTTCGACATGCACTGAGACAGAATCCCTACATTGTGGCAGCAGGCCATTTGGACGATAGAGTCCATACTGACCATCCGCAGAGCATCCCAACCAGACCCACACCTGTAACCCTGCATTTCCCATGGCTAACCAACTAGGTTAGACACTATGGGTAATTTAGTGTAGCTAATCCACCTAACCTGCACGTCTTTGGGGACTGTGGGAGGAAACCGGAGCACCCGAAGGGAACCCACGCAGACACAGGGAGAACGTGCAAACTCCACACCATCACCCAAGGCTGGAATCATACCCGGGGCCTGGCGCTGTGAGGCAGCAGTGCTGACCACTGAGCCACCATGGCGCCCATCACGGTGCACTGTCACATATGTGAAGCAGTACAAAGAGCATTAGGTCTATCATTTTTGCTGACATTACCTTTGGAAAATTAGAATTTAAAATAGGTGTTTTGGCTTCAGGGTTCAATCAGCGTAGATTAGCCTCTCTACATTTCAATGATGGATTAATGCCCCTCAGAAACTGAGGTTTGAATGAGTGGAGCCCTCATGTAATCCTGCTTCGGCCAGGAAACTGAAAAAGGCTTTATTTGTAAAAGGGTTTGATCAGCAATTAGCAGCAAAGTATCTTTATTTTTAAAGGCAGAATCTATCCAATAATAGGGTTTATAGTTTCATATGTCCACATATGTTAATACACGTCAATTGCCTTCAGCTCAAGCTACCATCAGAGATAAAAATGGGAAGTTCTGGAGAAATTCAGCAGGTCTGACAGCATCTGCGGAGAAAGAAAGAGAGTTAATGCTCCAAGTCTAGTGTGACTCTTCTTCAGAACAAAAAGCAGCTGTAAAATGTTGATTTTTATAATGTAGAAGAGGGGGAGAAGGAGCAAATGGAACAGATGATGAGCATTCCCAGACAAAAGAACTAAGGCTGTGATATGGTGGTAAAGGAGAGATAGATTTGTAAAATGGGTGTAAACGTTAGCTTTGAAAAGGAGAAAATAGGTCAACTCTGCTGAGAGCAAAGCCAACAAGAAATGGTCAGGAGAGGGTTGGTGGTAAGGGTATAAAAAAATAGAGGGCAGAGACTATATTCTGAAGTTGTGGAACTCAATATTGTGCCCTAGAGGCTGTAACGTACCTAAATGGAAAACAAGATGCTGTTCATCCAGCTTGCATTGAGCTTCATTGAAACACTGTAGCAGGCCAAGGACAGAAATGTGACCTTGGGGGGCCAAGTGGTTTATTGAAATGGTAATCAACGGGGAGATCAGGGTCAATCCTATGGACGGTGTGGAGGTATCTGCAAAGTAGTTTCCTAGTCTCAGTTTGATCTTGTCAGTGTGAAAGAGACCACATCGTGAGCAGTGAATACAGGATACCAGATTGAAACAAATACGAGCAACCAATAATGCAATTGGTAAGGTGATCAGTAAGGAGAAACATCACATCTAGAGTGAGACACAGCCCAAATGAGTGCATTGTTGGGATTTTGGAGCAGCATGAGAATTCAATGCAGCAGGAAGAGGTACTTTTTGTTTGTTTTTTGGTTTATAGTTTGTAAGTTTTTTTCTAACAGGATAAATTGAAGACTGAGATTGGAAGCTCAGCACAAAATAGTCACAGGAAAACCATAAGTTCATTGATTGGTAATATCTATTAATTTGGCTATCTGTCATAAGTTACTTCCAGATTAGAGGTGAAGAGGAGAAATATTTTATAGATTAAAAACTAAAAGACCAGTAGGAGTTTTTTAAGTGTATGAACTAAGTAAATAAATTAGAGCTGTATGGCCAGGTAATGTGTTGTAACTGCACGATGTGGGAGCTGGTGGACCCCATTGTGGTTCAGAGTGACCACATCTGGAGCAAGTATTGGTTCCTTGAGAACCTCCGACTAGTAGTTGATGAGCTAGAGTTTGAATACTGTGATACATCAGTGAGGGGAAGAATTACCTGGCAACTGTGTTTCAGGAGGCAATCACACTTCTCAAACAACTACATTGAATTTGGTCAGTGGTCAGGGACAGGAGGGTGTGACTAAGAGTGAAGCAGGAAGAAGAAAACATAGTTGCAATTGGGGATAGAGTAGTCAGGGGAATAGACACTGTTTTCTGTGACAGGATTGAGAGTGCCAAAGACAATATTGCATGCCTGCTGCCCTAAGTGGACAGTGAGATCAGTGGCAAGGAACATTATAACATCAGACGAAGGAGGAGGGATGCTTGCAGGTTAATGATGGAGCTAATTGTTGCCAGAAAATAAAAGGTACAAAATGGGGCAGATAAATTCTTCATCAGTAGGGGGATTAAGGATTACAGGGAAAGGGCAGAAAAGTGGATGTGAGTAGTGTTGGATCAGCTGTGATTTTATTAAATGATGGAACAGTTTTGAGTGGCCAAGTGGCCTACTCCAGTGCCTATTTCTTATTGTCTTTTGGCCTTATGGTCCAAGTTAAGTGCTGTGTCACATGGAAGGTGTGTTTGAGCCTTTCACAGTGAGGAGGGAGGGGGTGAATGGGCATGTGTTCCACATGCTGTGATTGCATGGAGTGAGGAAGTGTTAGGAATGATGAAAGAGTGGAACAGGGCATCATGGATGGAATGGTCCCTGTGGTATTCTGACAGTCAAAGGAAGGAGAAGACATGTGTGGTGATGGTATCCTGCTGCAGGTGGTAGAAATGGGGGAAGAGAACCTTTTGAATGCAGATACCAGTAAGATGGAAAATAAGGACAAGGGGACCATAGCATTGTTCTGGGAGGGAGGGAAAGGAGTGAGGGAAGTTTTGCCGGAGATAGATCGGACATTGATGAGGGCCCTGTCAACCTCGATGAGGAAAGTCCACAGTTGAAGACAAAGGAGGCCACAACAGAGACACTCTGATGTAGGCTAACATTGGCAGAACAGATGTGGTGGAGATGAAAAACTAGCCACTCTCCGGTCCTCTCGGGCATGTCTGCCTCATCTCAGTACTGTCCTTGCTTCTTCAGCATGCTTGTCATCAGCAATGGCTCTCTCACCATCTCTGTCGGGCTTGATTTCTTCTTCACCTGAGGAGATGGGTGATTGGTCTGTCTGCGTTCTTCTAATTTCTCACCAAATTGTTGAGCTACTTTGTGCAGAGTGCAGCCAGCAGTCACTAACTGGAGACCTTGTCCAGTAAGTACTGACATGTTCCTCCTGAGTGGTCCAAGCAATGGAGGCACATCTTCAGAAGATCAGTTGTTTATTCAGTGATAGATGGGCAGATGTAAGTGATGGCATTGCTAATCATGCAAAGTCGACTCTGCCACTGCCTTTTACTTGAAGCATTTTACACTTTCTGTAGATCCTCTCTTGGTGCATGGTTCAACAGTGCTACTGACCTTCTTTCCCCTCTCCAAGCACAGAATGCTTCGCTAATTCTATAGCCTCCTGACCTTTGTGTGCCTGGTTCTATTGTTACAGAGCATTCCTTGTTCTCCTCCTCCTTCTTAATCTCAACAGTGCTAGTACAGCCTATGGGTTAAATTGCTCAAATATCTGAGTGGAAATATTGATCTATGAATAAATATCAGGAATTAGGTATTTGTTCTCTATTTGAGCTTTGGTCATAGTCAATCTTTGGACCATTATTAGTTGGATCGGGGATATTGATTGAAAATTAACTGTCAGTGCCTTTGCAATTTCCACTCTCATTTCCTTCAATATCCTTAGATACATCTCATCCAGCCCTGATGACTTATCACCTTTAAGCTTATCCAATATCTCCTCCTGATCAAATTTAAACTACTCCAGTGCTGTGTCCTCCTCAGCCACTATAACCTGGGCAACATTTGCCTCATAAGTGAACACAGGTAAAAAGTATTTATTTAATACCTCTGCCATGCCTCTACTATTTCGGTGTAAATCACCTTTTCAGTCAATAATCAGTCTTGCTCCTCCTTCTATCAACCTTTTACAATTGTAAAAGATTTTAGCCCATCTTTTATATTAGCTGCTTTTTACTTCTCATGTTGGCTTTTTCACCTCTCTTCTGAAGCTTTGTATTCAGCTTGGTTCTCTACTGTATTTACTGACACCTGTCATAAATACACTTTTTTGTTCTTTAATTCAATTTCTACCTTCTTTTTCATCCAGAGAGCTGTGGATTAGTTTGCCCTGACTTTCCGTTTTTAGGGAATGCACCTTGTCTCTGCCTGAACTATTTTCTCGTTGAAGGTAGCCCATGTTTTTCCTGCCAATCTTTCATTCCATCTATCCAGCTCAGTTCTGTTCTCACCCCATCAAATCTGCTCTTCACCAGTTGGGTATTCTAACTTTGAATTTTATACAATGACCATACAATATAAAGATCACTGTCCCAATGTCATTCTGTTTTTATTCTTTTTTACTGTATGGACTTCTGAGGACCATCCACGGTGACAGTGTGTTGGCACACCAATGGGCACGAGTGGAGCTTCCCAATGCAGCTTAAAGGGAACGTTGTACTGTTCCCTAAGTGTTCCCTTAGTGTTGAATGATCTATTTGGCTCAACTCATTCTAAAGAAAAAGATCTAGCAATGAACCATCTCTGGGCTAGACTCATATTGCTGTAGGATATTCTCCTGAGAACTATTGTATTTACTGCACTGTACTTGCCCCTTACTGACCACTACACCAATCAATATACAGGTAAATAAACTTTCCCATTATTCCTACTGTATGTTTACACTCTTCTATAACTTTCTTGCAGATTTGTTCCTCTATGTCCTTCACATTTATTGGTCATCTATTGATTAAACCAAGGATTGTAAGAGCACCCTTCTTATTCCTTAGCTCTCACCAAGTCAATTCTGTCCTTCAAACCTCTGAAACATCCTCTTTCACCAGTACTAAATGCAGTCCTTAAACAAAAATGCCATCCCTCCTCTCTTTTATTTCTTTCCTACATTTTCTCAACATCTTGTAACAAGAAATGTTTAACGCCCAGATCTAGCTTCCTCAAACCAGGACTATGTTATCACAACATCATAATCCCACATGGCGACCAGTGCCTTTAATCACCTGATCTTATTAACTATACTCTGTCCATTCACAAACATGCAATGAAACCCTGATTTAGGTTTCATTGCTTACTCCTTTGTTATTCTCTATTTTAGTGTTATCTGCCTCTTCCAGCATTTTGTGCACCTTAATATTACTTTATAATATTACCTTCAATTTCCTGCATCCCTGCAGAGTTAAACTTTCCCCACAGCACTATCAAAATAACCTGCGAGAAAATATTCCTAGCTCCATTCAGATGCAATCCATCCAGCTTGTACAGGTGCCATCTCCCCAGGTACAGCTCCAGTGTCCAGGAATCTAAAGACCTGCCTCTTCGCCACCTTCCCAGCCGCACATTCTTATGTCTGATTTTCCTATTTCTGTACTCACCTGCATGTAGAACTGGAATAATCCAGAAATTACTACTTTAGAGGCCTCTCGTGTTAATTTTCTACCTAGCTCCCTAAATTCAGGTTGCAGGACATAATTCCCACCCCTTACAAAGTTGGTGCGATAAATGCAGACAATAACCTGTGACTGTGCGCCCTCATCCAAAAGGATGCCCTGCAACCATTCTGTGATACGCCTGTTCCTTGTACCAGGAAGCCTGGAAACCACCCATAAATCACATTGACATCAACATAAACACTTCTCTAATCCCTAAAGCAAATAATCCCCTGTCAGTACTGCCATTTAGCTCTTTTACATTCCCTCCTGTACAGATGGCCCACCCATGGTGACACAGGCTTTGTCCTTGCTACCCTTCTCCAAGGGACCATCACCCTCACTCATATCCAGTGCAGAAAACTGGTGAGTAAGCAGGGCCTCTGGGGATAGTTGCACTTCCTGCCTAATACTCTTGGACTACCATTCCCTATCTGCCTTCCTGCTCCTAACTTGCTGTGTGACCACCTCCCTGAATGTGCTATCTACATAATTCAATAAGACCATAAGATATAGGAGCAGATGTAGGCCTTTCAGCCCATCAAGTCTGCACCACCATTCAATGAGATCATAGCTGATCTGACAACCCTGCCTTTTCACCATAAACCTGGCTCTCTAAGTAATAAAAAATCTGTTAGTTTTTGTTAGTTAATTCATGCAGTGTGGGTGATCTATTGTTTATCCCTAATTGCGCAGAGTACAGTTGATATTCAACCATATTGCTGTGGGTCTGAAGTCACATGTAAGCCAGACCAGGTAAGGATGGCAGATTTCCTTCTCAAAAGGGTATTAGTGAACCAGATAGGCATTTACAACAATTGATAATGGTTTACATGGTTGTCATTAGATTACTATTTTCATTATTTTTTCCCATATGAAAAGAAACACATTTTAGGAATCATAGAAGTTGTATAGAGAATAATGAAAAAGCAAGATGCTGCAAATTGTTCAAATGTCATTCAAATTCAAATTTAACTTACTTTAACCTTATTCTTGTACTATTAACTAAGGACTGAGTATTAGTAGGAAGTACAAACTCTTCATCTTGACTCACAAATCAGATCCCCCTCCTGTGCCTATAAATTTTTTTCCCTGGCTAGTTGAAATTTTTCAAAATTACTGGAGTTGAAACACAGTTGCTAAAGTTGCAACAGCAAATCAACTCATGACTTTCCTATGATACCAGTCTTAGACTTACTTTTTTCTCCTCATGCTATTTTGTCTGTTATGCACTCCCTCTTCCTATCTTGTTCTTTGAGGTGCTGCTGTCTCCAGGTACTCCTTTATCTCCACTCATCTCTCCTCTGTCCCACTGCAATAGGGTAGGTCTACAATAAACCTCCAACTTCCTATAATACGAATACCCTCAAAGCTGATTCAACTGTTCTTTGCTTCTTGAGGCTTCACAGTAAGGTTATCGAGCAGTTTTTGACTAGCCACTGGTTCCCGAATGTCTCCCACTGCTGATCTGGCATAATCCAAAAAAATCCAACAAAATGAGCAGTGCAATCCTTCTGTAATATTTGTTGCAAATTGTTAGGAACATCTCTTTTATAAATTTCTTTAAGTTTGTTGTGTTTTCAAATGACTGAACAGAACTAACTCTCAATGTCAAATCATGTAAAGACATTTTGAACGTTTTACATTTATTCAATTCCATCAAGTAATGTAATAAAATTATATGTGCATATTTTGAATTCCAAGAAAGGTTTTGATTTTCCTTTGAGCCTTTATATGTTCATTTGATTTATTTTTACCACATCCTTATTCAGTATCTTCTCTCTCATGCCAGTGAATCGCTTTCATTTAATATGTAGATTTACAACTTGCAGCATCTTGCTTTTTCATTATTCTCGATACAACTTCTATGGTTCCTAAAATGTGTTTTTTTTTCTTACGGGAAACTCTTTTATCTTGTAGAAATCACTGCCATTAATATGTGCAAGTAGAACATAGCTTGTGCCAATTGAAACCTACAAACTATTTTCTTCACAAACATATTGCAATTGTAATTCTTTCTTTTAGTATTTATTCAGAACATTGCAGTAATACACTGTTAGACAAATAGGTTTCTTGCACACATTGAACTAAGTGTCAGTGCTGGAAAGCCTATTAGTGTTGTTTCGTGTTGCAGTATAGTTTAAACATTTATTTTTAATTGAGAATTCCATCAAGTATGAAAAGAATGTCACTAAAAGTCACCTTAAGTCTATCAGTACTAATAAAACTTGCTTTCAGTATAACACATTGCACTGCTGGCATAAAGGTTTTGCAACATAAGAATATGCCTAGTTGTTTAAACTAGTTCAATTGCTCACTTTATAACTAGCCAAATTGCTGAGTTTGATTCCCCGACGATAATCATTCACCCTGTGATATATTCAGAATACCCATACTGGTTTAACTTAATCCAAATATTCTCAATGCCTAAATTCCATCCATTTATCAATGATATTTGTGCAGTAAGGTCACAAAAAGTGCATAAAACTGCCTGATAACTTGATAAAAACATGGAAGATAAACGGAGGATGCCATGTAATAGTGAAAAATGTGTCTAAAAAATAACAAAATCTGTCAAATTAATGATTTTGTGTCCAGTGCATCAACCTTTTCAAGTGCCAAATGTGCCATTTCTAAAGCAATGTGTATTCAAAGGATAAACCTCAGGTGAGCTTTGTCGCTTTGGGTAGGGTGCAGCTCTCCACTTTTTTAGAAGGTCACTTATTGGCAATTCAGCTGCACTTCGCAGTGGGTTACTATCTCCATTGGCTCTGCAAAAAAATAGAGAACAAGTGTTCACATCTACAACTAGGCCAGGTTCCCACAAGAACAGAGAGCAACTGAAAGAACATATAACATTGAAAGCCCACCTGACAATACTTCCCAAATTCATTAATTGGAAATTTTAAATAAACCATCCATGGTATGTGATGCCAGTTACCATATGAATTAATATCTATGACATTGGTTTCTAGCCTTTCTCTTGTGACAATCCAAAGACTATTATAACTCAGATCGATGTAACAGTATGATTAATTGTTCACAAGAATGCCAATGGTCATGAATTATGATTGTCTAACCATATGAAGAAGTATTTGTATGTATATAGCACCTTTGACATAGATAAATGTCTCATCGAGCTTCATTGAGACAGAATTAGAAGATAGAATGCTGAGCCAGACAAGATGTTATTGAGAGCTGAATCTTACATTTTTTTCTGGCTGAGTGTGAGTTGTATCAGGCTTTTTGAAGGATTGTTCGCAACAAGGCCTAGCAAGTTTTCGCACCATATCTTACCAAACTCACCTCATTAATTGAAGTCGCAAGAAAAGCTCAGCAGGTCTGGCAGCATCTGGGAAGAAAAATCAGAGTTAACATTTCGAGCGGCGACCCTTCCTTTCTTGCATTCTGAGGAAGGGTCACCAGATGTGAAATGTTAACTCTGATTTTTCTTCACAGATGCTGCCAGACTTGCTGAGCTTTTCCAGCAACTTCTGTTTTTGTTCCTGATTTATAGCATCCACAGTTCTTTCAGTTTTTATTTACCTCGTTAATTACCTACCCTACACACAATGCCATTCCCAGAATATCTCGCTACTGCTGGGATATCCTGGAATTTACCAGTGTCCTTTGGGCCAGTGTCATCTTTAAAAGCCCATTGTGCACCCAGATATGCACTGACAGTCCAAAGCTGCCTCACACAGTTCTAGATATACCTCCCGGACATGGCAGATCAGGAGACTTCGACTCCTCACCTTGCAGGCAGGGAGCTGGGGGTTCTGTTGGATAGTGTGGTGTACAAGCAAGACTTCCTTTTCCCTGAGGACCAGCAATGGAATCAGCAAACCATATCAGCCTGGTCCAAAGCTGCTAAAGTAGTCTCAACCGTCAGGCGAATGCCCAGCAGTATAAGAAGAAAGTCAATGACTTTCTCAACTCCACCAACATAAGTGTTACCATCTTCTCCAATATCTCACCTCAGCCTCTCTCTGCTTCTGAACTCACCCCCACCAAGGCTATGCTCGACCATACTCAGCATTGTCTACAACATATTTCCTTACTTATGTTCATCCACTCCTAATTCCTGACACTACTAATCCTGCCAGCCCTCTATGCATCCTACTCGCTCACTCAGGAACCCCCAACCCATACCAGATGTAGAGCTGCGCCACCCAATTTCAGGTAATGTCAGAGTGAGTGAATGCTATGGCGATGAGTAAAGAGCCCAGAGATGCAACCTGGTCCAGTTTATGAGCTGGATGTATGCCCATGTATGCCCAGAGCCCTCACTGCAGCATTGCATTGATAGGTGCTGAAGCAGCCCAGGGTCAGCATTGCAGTGCGGAAGTGTCCTGTATTTGGATCAGAGATGTAACATGTGAGTTCTTAGAGGCTGGCAAAAGTTGGATGCCAATGTTTGTGCATGTGGCGTGTGTGTGGCCAGTGCCCATGGAGTATGTCCTGAGACATTGGTGCTCGTTATCCAACAAGGAAAACCTTCGGCGTAAACAATAAGCCTATTCAGTATTCTCGATATCTAGCTGGTTTGGCACATTTGTTACGATTGAAGCTGAATATTAATGGAGGTGAGTTGAGCAGTTAACAAAGCGATAATCCACCTTAATTGGCAGCTCTTTGCTGACTAGTGGGAAATCACTGCTGTTGCTTGCCAAAAGCATAAAAATTGAAGTGACATTTTCCCTAAGTCAGAATAGGCCTCATTGGACTTCTCGTCTGAGCTTGCCAGGCTCTGATAAGTTTTCATCCTAAGATTTTGCATTACGAGAAAAGTCTTGGTTTCCCTTTGAGCGGTATACAATCCTCTGATTTATTTTTTATCGTATCTTTATTCAGTGTCTCCTGTCTTATGCTAAAGAATCACTTACAATTAGTTTAAATATTTGAGATTTATGACATGCTGTTTTCTCATTAAGCTCTGTATAACTATGTTTTCTATAATGCTCTGTTACATGGGAGACTCTTTTGCCTTAAAGAAACTACTGTTATTTAAATTTGATTAACGTGGTTGAGTCTTAAAGGAGGAGAACTAGTTGAATATATTAAGGGATTCTCAGAGAAATTTACAGCATCTGGAGCATAGGCTACTGAAGGATTGACATGTTATAGTGGGGCAAGAGTGATGGGAAGATGCACAACACATGTAGGGCTAATAGAGGTTTTAGAGGTGGATAAGGTGAGTTAGGCCCTGAAGGAATGTAGATACAATAAGAATTTTAACGCAGGTTATAGGGTACAGAGTTAATGAATGAACAGCATTTGATGCAAAATATGAGCTAAGGTGGACAATGCAATATTGACCAAGACACTGTGGAACAGTTGAACCTGCAGCTGACAAAGGCTTGATTGATGGTTTTAATAGCAAATAAGGTGAAGGTAATTCACTGTCACCAAATTAGTTACCACATAAGGCTGAATTCACCCTCTCTGTGTTGGCAGATTCTTTATTCACAGATAGGGCCCTTCCTGACATGGGCATTTGCATTCCAACGGAATTCATAATCAGTAATGGGAGCCCTGACTAATTTATATAGTCCACGATCTAGGAATGCTGATAATGTAACTTATTGTGGCCTCACCTGTTCCATAATGGAATGCTAACAAGGTTTGAACTAGGTTATCAAACCTTGTTTGAAAGCTTTTACAATATCTAGTAACAAGATATTTTGCGCAGTTAAACAATAAGTAGCCTCAATTATTGAGCATGTAGGCCTAACACAGTAGTGGTAGGAAATTACAGGTCTACCAGGTTTCTTACAGGAAATACTGGACTAAAAATATTAACTGGGTGACATTCACAGCTGAAACAATAAACTAACAATGTTCTGAAACTATAAAACACCATATGAACGTAAAAACATTAATGTTAGTCTCAGAGATCAGCTATTTGGAGACGGAAGCCTGCTCCACTAGTCATGGCTGATCTGACTGTGACCACAACCCCAATTTCCTGGCTACCCTCAATACCCTTCCTCTCTCTTATTAGTCAAAATCAAGCCTGCATTCACCATTATCTAGGGAAGAGAGTTTCGCAGATTCACAGATTGTCCAAAAGAAAATAAATTCTCCTCATCTCCATCTTAACCTTTATATTTAAACTCTGTTCCCTAGTTCTCTATTCTCTGCTACAATGAGGAACATTTTTTTAGTATCTACCCTGTCCAGTCCTCTCAGGACCTCACGTGTTTCAAAAAATTACCTCTCATTCTTCTAAACACCAATGGATACAGATCAAGCTGCCCAATATTCGTTCATAAAATAGCCCATCATGCCAGAAATCACTAGAGTGGACCAATAATATATAAGAGCCACAAGCAGCAACTTATATAGTTATTTTTAAACATTTTTGTTAGGGTAAAATTATTGCATAGTTGGAGGATTATCCTGTTCATGTATTAGTGTTTTGCAAACTGTCCAAAATTAATACCTCAGCTTGTTGCTAAAATTGCCCTCAGTACTGTAAACTAAGCAACATTACACTTCCCTCAACGGGCACAGGTTTAATGCAAATCACTGTATTCTTTTTAAAAAAATGAACAAAAGCATAGAATGTTTCACAGCAACACTAGACAGGAGCAGTTAGCTTCAGTGGGTTGTATTGATGATTCATTCAACCCAGAGGACTACCCAAACAGATATTTCTAAGAAAACATTGTAGAATATTGTTGTAACTGCTGCACTCAGGGACCATAGATTCCGCTTGCTTTCCTGAAATGTGAGTATAATTACTGCATTTACTGTTGTTGTAACATTCCTGCTGTTACAGATATTTCCAGGGCCTCTGTAGTTCAGGTTATTATTTTTGTCGAAATTCTGAGTTCCTGCAGGGGTTCAGTGCCAGGTGCATCAAAATTCCAATAATTGATTGATAAATTTTGACTCCTTTTTTTGCCATTTGTATTGCACATGGAATATCCTATGAAGTACAACACCATTCATAGTAAATGTTTTGGTCTAACAATAATTATTAAAATCAATGAATTGTGATGTAAAATAAAAATCACTTCAAAAAACAGAAGCACAAAATGCAGTCATAGGTTCCAATTTGTTCTTATATAGAGAGGGAGAATATAAATATGTGCATGGGTTTGTTTTTCCCGCTTTTATATTGCACCATTTTCAAATATGATAAATATTAAGGAAAGTATTTGGATTTACAAAATTTATGGCAGGGATGAACATTTATATTTCCCGTTCCCAAATTTCTTTAGGTCTTTCTCCTAAGATAGGCTTTGCACTTCTCTATACTACTTTAAATCCTCGCTTAATCTTTTTTAAATGTAACTTCAACTCAGTACACAATGTTGCAATCAGCAATGTTGCACCCACCCCACCAACCTCCGGATCCAACGCATCATCCTCCGACACTTCCGCCATCTGCAGTCAGACCCCACCACCAAAGACATCTTTCCCTCCCCACCCTTATCTGCCTTCCAGAGGGACCACTCCCTCCGCGACTCCCTTGTCCGCTCCACACTCCCCTCCAGCCCCACCACACCCGGCACTTTTCCTTGTAACCGCAGGAAGTGCTACACCTGCCCCCACACCTCCTCCCTCACCCCAATCCCAGGCCCCGAGAAGACTTTCCACATCAGGCAGATGTTCACCTGCACATCTGCCAATGTGGTATACTGCATCCGCTGTACCCGTTGTGGCTTCCTCTACATCGGGGAAACCAAGCGGAGGCTTGGGGACCGCTTTGCAGAACACCTGCGCTCAGTTCGCAACAAACAACTGCACCTCCCAGTCGTGAACCATTTCAACTCCCCCTCCCATTCCTCAGATGACATGTCCATCCTGGGCCTCCTGCAATGCCACAGTGATGCCACCCGAAGGCTGCAGGAACAGCAAATCATATTCAGCCTGGGAACCCTGCAGCCCAATGGTATCAATGTGGATTTCACAAGCTTCAAAATCTCCCCTCCCCCAACCGCATCCCAAAACCAGCCCAGCTCATCTCCACCTCCCTAACCTGTCCTTCCTCTCACCTATCCCCTCCTCCCACCTTAAGCCCCACCCCCAGCTCCGGTCCACTAACCTCATCCCGCCCCCTTGACCTGTCCGTCCTCCCTGGACTGACCTATCTCCTCCCTAGCCCCCCACCTATACTCACCTTTACTGGCTCCATCCCCGCCTCTTCGATTTGTCTGCCTCCTCTCCACCTATCCTCTCCTCTATCCATCTTCTATCCGCCTCCCCCTCTCTCCCTATTTATTTCAGAACCCTCTTCCCCTCCCCCTTTTCTGATGAAGGGTCTAGGCCCGAAACGTCAAGCTTTCCTGCTCCTTTGATGCTGCTTGGCCTGCTGTGTTCATCCAGCTCTACACCTTGTTATCTTGCACCAACCTTTGCACTGCATTCGCAATTTCCTTTCCATATGATGTTTCTAACTCTCAGTATCTTTGCACTTGCTACCTCTACTGTTCATCTTTTATCCTTGGATTTCTTCTCTCAATTTCCTGATGAACTGTTTGAAGTTGATCATATCATCAGCAGCAGCATCATGATCGGTGTAGTCAACCAGCTATCATCTGCATATTTCTGTGATTACTCTCTGTAACTCTTTTAAGCAAGTGTTGTGGTTAAGATTATATCTGGCCACACTTTCATTGACTGCTCCTGTATTGTCATAGTGCCACATCTATTAATTATAATGACTAATTTTAGAATTAGTTCACCTTCCTCTGGGTGCAATTTCCTATACCAGAGGCTCTAAACTCAATGTTAGCACTTGTATAACCAAAGGTGACCAATTGTAGTTAATGCTATCCATTTTCATAAATAATGAAGACAGAAAATGCTGAAGAAACTCAGCAGGTTTGATAGCATCTGTGGACAGAGAAACAGGGTTAATGTTTAAAGTCCTATATGACTCATCTTCAGAACTGAATTGGGCTGGAAAATGTTGGTTTTGTATGGTGTTGATGGAGGAGGAGGAGCAAGGGAAAGATGATGCAGATGCCCAGAGAAAAATTAAACAATAATAATTGAAAAGGAGAAATAGAGATGTAAAATAGTTGTAAGTGATAGGTGTGAAGAAAAAAGAAAATGGGTCAATTTTGATGAGTGCAAAGCCAACAAGGCACAAAGAATACTGTGCCCATGGACATTATAATCAAAACAGTAGGACAGAGGTCATGCTCTGAAGTTTTCAAACTCAATGTTGAATCCTAAAGGCTGTAGACTGCCTAAATGGAAGAGCTTTAAAGGAAGACTGGATAGGCTGGGACTTCTTTTACTGAAGAGTAGGCAGTTGAGAGGTGTCCTTATAGAAGTTTATAAAATCATAAGGGGTATATAAAGAGTCAATGGTAGCTGTCTTTTCCCTAGGATGGGGATTTCAAGATTGGGGGGCACATTTTTAAGGCGAGAGGAGAGAGATTTAAAAAAGACATGGGGGCAAATTCTTTACACAGAGGGTGGTTCGCATGTGGAATAAACTTCCTGAGGAATTCATGGATGTAGGCACAATTACAATGTTTGAAAGACATTTGGATAAGTACAAGAATAGCAAAGGTTTGGAGGGATATGAGCCAGGAGCAGGCAGGTGGGACTAGTTTAGTTTGGGATTATGCTTGGCATGGACAGGTTGGACCAAAGAGTCTGTTTCCTTGTTGTATGGCTCTATGAGGTGTTGTTCCTCCAACTTGTGTTGAGCTTCTCTAGAACACTGCAGCAAGTCAAAGATGGAAATGTTAGCGTGGGAGAAAAGCAGGTTATTTAAACAGTAAGCGACTTAAGGGTTAGGTTCATCCCTATGGTCAGAGTGAAAGTATTCCACAAAGTAATCACCCAATCTGCATTTGGTCTCGTCAATGTAAAAGACATTTGCGTTATGAACAGCAGATACCGCAGACTAGATTGAAAGAAGTTCAAGTAAAACGCTGCTTCAGATGGGAGGTGTGTTTTGAGGCCTTGAGCAGTGAGGAATGAAGAGTTGAAAGGGAGTGTGTCATAGCTTTTGCAATTGCATGGGAAGTTTCCAGGGTGGGGGTTGGGTAGTGAGGGTGTGCTAGAACTTATGAAAGCATGGACAGTATGCCAGATTTATGAATTACAGTATCCACATGGAATGCTGACAGTAGAGGAGAGGGGAAGATGTGTTTGCTGTAGTACCCTGATAGAGGTGTTTCAAATAGCAGAGCCTGATTCTTTGTAGGCAGAGACTGGAGGGGTGGCAAGTGAGGGAAAGGGGATCTCTATCATTGTTCTAGGAATGAGGGGGAAGGGATAAAGCCAAAGTGGGAGACAGGTCAGATATGGCTGAGGGCACCAGTAGTTATAAAGTGGGGGGGGTAGGAAGGGGGGGCGTGTGGGATGTATTTGGTTGGGTCGGAGGTGGTGGGGGGGGGTGGGTGGGGTTGCGGCCGGAATCCTAGGTTGAGGGAAAAGCAGAAAATGCCAATGAAGATGGCATTATTGGAATAGATGCGACAGAGATAGAGAAGCTGGGAAAATGAAACGGAGTCCTTGCAGGAAGGAGGATGTGAGGAAATGTAGTCAAATTTTTTGGAATTTGCTATTCTCATAATTGTAGCAGGTTTTAACATCTTGACCTGACACCATTAACTTCATTTATTGATCTTACATGTACATCAGCCTTTACATGCTGGTCATCCATATCCATACCAGAGCGCAAATAACCGAATTTATCGAAGAAAAACTGGGAGGGGCAGACAGATGGTTATCACAGGCTTACATGAGGAAAATGACATGTAAACAGCTAACAATCGGCATTTGTTTAATTAAGCCACATATATTATAAATGTTAAAGTTTAATATTATATACTGAATGCTTCATCCAGTAAGTTGGACAATGTGATGCTTGCCTATGATATATCTGTGCATCTTCAATTTGTTTATTTCGTTGGGTGAGACACATGAGTTCTTTATCACTCACTAGAGGGAGCAGCACAGCTCAAAATCATGTAAAATATGGAATTTCAGCTCTGGCTTGAGGAACTGGGGGTTCAGGGGAAACACATTGACCAGAGGAAATAATCTCCCACTACCTCATTGAGAAGTGATACTGTTTGTCGTGAAAATAGTTCAAGTTCAGATGCTCAGCAGAATGCATTTTTCAATCTCTGGGAAAAGGAAAGGTGGAAAGATACATTAATTGAAATATAAATGGCAAAAATAGTATAATTACTGCAGAGTGTAATTACTGTACTTAAAAGGTAAAATTAGTAGTATATTGAAACAATACATGTGGTTATCTATGACTTTAATACTTTGCAGGTTTAAATTTTGCTTGCCTCTTTATCAAAGAATGACAAAGCCTTTACCTTCCCACATGTTTTTCAATGCATTGTTCATTTTAATTTAACATCCCATTCACTTTTTTTTTTACAGTTGAGGTCTTTCAAACCAGCCTTATTAATAATTATATCTTATTGTGTGATTTTTATTTTTATAAATTACCCATTGCTGTCCACCACTGCTGTCACAAACCTGACCAAAAAATGATGCTCAATTGAACATAAAAAAAACAGTTCTCTGTAAACCTCAATTAACCATGATGTCTTATGACAGTCAGCATTTACAAGGTATAATTACACGATCACATCTGACATTTCAAGACTAAAGATAATTTAAACGACCTCTGCTTCAAGGGCTCCATGCAAGCACTAATAATAACATCAATTAGCTTGGCAACGTTACAATATAATGAGACTTCACTTAACTGAACCATTAGCTGCAGCAAAACTCTTCATTTAACACTCTTAATTTCCCAACTACCATTAAGCTCAACACTTTGTTAAACTTGATGAAAGGATAGTACATTTGCATGGTACACACATATGACCGTACGACTTAGGAGCTGAAGTAGGCCATTCAATTCTTTGAGCCATCTCTGAAATTCAATAACATCGTGGCTGATCTGTTTGTGTTTCTAAATTCCACATTCTCAACATCCCCAGTTACCTTTGATTCCCTTGCCCGACAAATAACTATCTACCTCCAACTTTAAAAATATTCAATAACCCCAGCTCTGCTAGTTCTGAAACAGAGTTGTAAAACCATCTAAGAGAAAAGTATTCTCATCATCTTTATCTTTAAAGGGCGACTCCTATTTTTAAAACAGTGTCCCCTTAGTTTCGGATAGATGCACAAGAGTAAACACCCTTTCCACAACTACCATATCAAGACCATATCAGGATCTTATCATTTTTAAACAATCACTCCTTAGCCTTCTGATTTCTAGTAAATAAAAGCCCAGTATGTCCAAACTTTCCGCATGAAATAATCCAGGTATCAATCTAGTTAACCTCTTCAGAACCACCTCCAATGGATTTATGTCTTTCTGTAAATAAGGAGACCAAAAATGCACACAATATTTGAGGTGTAAAATCATTAATGCCCTGTATAACTGAAGCATAACATCCATATTTTTATGTTCAACTTCTCTTGTAATTAAAGCTAATGTTCCATTAGCCTTCCTGATTACATAATGTATCTGAATGCTAACTTTTTGTAATTCATGTACTTCAGAATTCTGCAATAAATCTTCAGTTAAATAATATCCTGCTTCTTTATTCTTCCTGCCAACATGAACAACATTTTCCCACATTATACTCCATCTGTCAATTCTTTTTGCTCAGCCACTTAACCTACCTGTATTAGTCTGCACCCCCATTTTGTAAACTTTGCAACACACTTTCCTGCCTATTTATATCATCTGAACATGTAGCCACCATACCTTCAATCCCACATCTATGAAATTGATATGAATTCTAAAAAATTGAGGGCTCAGCACAGATCCCTGGGTGACTCTGCTTGTCACATCCTAAAAATCCAAATAAAAGACTGACTTATGCACAATCTCTGTTTTCTGCCAGCCAGGCATCTCTCTCTCCATGCTAATATTTTACCCCTACACCATGAGCTCCTAACTTATGCAATAATCCTTTATGTGGAACCTTGTCCAATGTCTTCAGGAAATTTGTGCAGAACATCAACAGGCACCCTTTTATCCAGAGTATGTTACTCTTCCAAAGAATTGGAATAATTTGTTTAAATGTGATTTCCCTTTCATAAAACTGTGCTGACTCTTCTCGATTACCATGTTTCCAAGTGCCCAGTTATAATCTTCTTAATGATTGATTCTAAGAGAGTCCTCCCAACAGATGTCAAGCTAACTGATGTATAGTTTCATTTTCTTTTCTGCCTTCTTGAATGTTTCCAGTGTACAGGATCCTTTCCAGAACATTTTGGAGAAGTAACACCAAAGGATTGACTATCGCCTTAACCACCTCTTTTAAACACCAAAGGTTATGTTTATGAGGCTCCAGATGGAATTTGTTGGCCCACAGTTCCATCTCTCTCACTTCTTTCGACAGAGGGAATTTTTCGCATATGCCATAGTGAAGACAGAATCAAAATGTTTATTCATTCCATCCGCCATTTCTTTCTTATTTACTATTAACTCACCATTCTCGCCCTCTAGAGGACCAATATTCATTTCTTGTTTATTTTTTCAATACTTATCACTGTCTATTTTTACATTTCTAGCTGACGATCTCGTATCCTTTGATTGATTTGTCCATATTAACCTTTTAGTCATTCCCTGCCATCCTTTGCATTCTGATCAGTCACCCAAACAATCACTCACTTTGGACGATTATGTGCTTTTACCTTAAGTTTGATGTTCTCTTTAAATTCTTTAGTTAACTGCAAGTAATGAGTTCTCTCTTGGAATTTTTGTTTATAGTAGGAATGTATTTATTCTAGGTATTTTCAAATATCCCTTTAAATGTCTGCCATTATTTCTCTACTGATCTACCTCCTAGCCTTATATCCTACATCACGTTAGCTAGCTCAGCTTTCATGTCCACATTGTTGCACATTTTCAACATTGAAATATTAGTCTTTGACACCCCTTCATGCTTTCAACTTGGATGCAAAATCTGCCTAGAAATGCCTTTATCTTGAACCCTTTAATTAATCCTGTCATATTACACAATACCAAAGCTAGAATAGCCAGTTTTCTGATTTGTTCCAGAATGTGCTGCTCTAAGAAACTATACTAAAAGCATTCTACAAACTCTTCGTTGAGGTTACTACTGCCAATCTTATTTTTCAAGTTTACGCCTTGATTTAAACTTCTCATAATTATTGCTGTCCCTCCATCACAAGAACCCAATAATCCTTCTAGTATAATTCAACTAAATTGAATTGTGGTTAATGTTTAGGGTCCTGCAGACTATTCCCACCAATGACTTATTTCTCTTACAGTTCTCCATCTCTAGCCAAACCAATTCTACATTCAGATTTCCTGAACTAAGGTCATCTCTAACTACTGCATCTATAGAAGCTTTTTGATTAGGTGAGCTACTCCTCTGCCTTTATCAAGCTACATATTCTTCTTGAAAGTCATATATGCCTCAATATTCAGAATCCAATCCTCATCATCCTGCAGCCATGGATCTGTAATGGCTATTCAATGTGTACTGCCAATTCATTAACTTCGTTGTGAAACCCACACAAATTCAGCAAAAGAGCACTTAGTTTTTTTTAACTATCTTCATAGCATCTAGTCTTAAATGCTGGTTAATTCTTAGAACTTCTTCTCTCCATTTCTTCCTGCCATCCTTTGACCTTCTTTGCCATTATTAATATTTTGCTCCCTGACTCAACTCTATCCTTTCATTTGTTATTACCACACAAGCTTGATCACTCACTCCACATCTTTAGTGTAAAGGTCTCTCTACTTCTCTAGTTATGCAACTCATAGAAATACTAATCCCAGCACAGTTTTGGGGTAGACTATCTCAAATGTATGGAGCCCTTGCCCCCATACCAATGCCAGTACAACAGCAACCCACTTATCACAGATTAGTCTTTCAGCCATGCATTCTCCAAATTTATTCGTCCTATCCCAGTTTGCATGTGGCTCAGGCACTTATTACATGTGATTTTTTTTTTTGCGTGTTTCAGCACCTAACTCCTCATAATTCCTCCTGTCCTATCTATGTGTTTGGTATCAACGTGGACCATGATCAGTGGATCCTCCCTTCTTCACTGCAAGCTCTTCTCTGAATCTTTCTGTTCCCATCGTAAGTTTATCCCCAGCCCAGAGCAGATATCCTGAACTCTTGCATTGGGAAGACAACACAGCCACTTGGACTCACATTCTTTGCTGCAGAGAATAGTGTCAATCCCCCTCATGATACTATCCCTTACTAGCACTAGGGAGCAGGGAGTGGGCTGGAGATTTTCAGATATGAGGAGAAATTGGATAGACTGGGGTCATTTTCCTTGGAACAGAGGATTTGGGAAGGAGACACAATTGAGTTTTGTAAGATTTTGAGAGGCATGGAAAATGTAGACATGAAGAGACTTTCCCCCTTGTCGGAGGGATCAATTACTAGGAGCCATAGATTTTAAGATAAGAGGCAGAAGGTTTAGAGGAAATGTGAGGAAAAACCTTATCACCCAGAGGATGGTGGGAATCTGGAACTCACTGCCTGTAAGGGTGGCAGAGGCAGAAGCCCTCATAACATTTAATGAGTATTTAGATGTGCATTTGCGATGCCAAGGATTTCAAGACTACACGCCAAGTGCTGCAAAATGGGATTAGAATATTTAGATGGTTGGTTTTGACCAGTGTGGACACAGTGAGGCCAAAGGGGCTTTTTCTGTGCTGTAGCTCCCTATGACTCAATGACACTACATTCCTCCTTACTCCCCAGTTTAAATGGCTTCCTGTACCATGGTGCTATGGTCAGGTAGCTTGTTCACCTTGCGGTCCTCACTCGTATCCAAACCATCTGAGAAAGCCTCAAACTTGTAGGACAACTACAAAAGCTGATGCTCCTGTGCCCCTCCCCTCTGGATGCTCCTACCTGCCTCACTTGCAATCAAACCCTCCTATCCCTGAACTCTGACCAAATGAGAAGATCCTGTCCAAAAGGGTAACAAATACAATTTATCAATCAATAAAGGTTAAGGAAGCATAAATGGTACGGTTTCTTAGCAGCACTGTGGATGTATCTGAGCCAAATGGACTGCAAACATTGAAGAAGGCAGCTCACTACCATCTTCTCAAAGGCAGTTAAAGATAGGCAATAAATGTTGGCCCAGGATGTGACACCCACATCCCATGAATCAATAAAAGAAAGCATCAAGGAGCATTAGCAAAACTAAAGTTAATGGGAATCGGGGGACAGCTCTCAATTGGCTGATGTCATACCAAGCACAAAGGAAGATCATCAAAACCAATCATCTGAGCCCCTGGATATCACTGCAGGAGTTCTTTGGTGTAATGTCCTAATCCTAAGCATCTTTGGCTACCTCGTCAATGACCTTATGCTAGTTAACGTTGCACAATGCTCAGAGCTATTCGTGACTTCATAGATGGTAAAACAATGTCGTTAGACAACAAGAACTGGACAACATTTAAACCACAGTAATGTGTTTTAATGTCAAGGGGAGATGTTTAGATTCTCACTTGTGGGAGTTATCTTTGCCTGGCAATGATCAACTCTGGAAAAAGAGAATCTGAACATATCAGTATGTAAAGATTATGTTAACAAGACCTATTCAGAAGCTCGGGAATGTTGTGGTCAGTAACTCATCTGCTGACTCCCTGAAGTCTGTCCACAGTCTAAAAGTCACACATCAGAATTGTAAGGGATTTCTCGCCGTTCACCTGGATGAGTGAAGATCCAATAATACTCAAGAGGTTTAAGATTATGCAGGATAAATTAACCCGTTTGATTAGCACTCCCACCATACCATGAACATTCACTCCCTCTACCTTTGACACATTAGGCAGAATTTTCTCTTTTTTATGACAATGTCTGTTTTCAAGTGAGGAGCGCCTTGACTGACTCTAGCTGACCACCCTGACTGACCATAATTACCCTTGACCTCAAAAGGATCTGGTCTTCTTTGACTTTCACACATAGCCACTTGGCTGATGCACATTACCTGTCAGTACATGTTATAGGAGATAGTAAGAATTGCAGATGCTGGAGCCAGAGTCAATACAGTGTGGAGCTGGAGGAGCACAGCAGATCAGGGAGCGTCAGAGGAGCAGGAAAGTCAACATTTCGGGTTTACACCCTTCATCAGGACTGCTCCCGCCCCACTGAACTAATCTTCGCCTACCTCAACTCCATTTTTTTCTCCCCTGGTCCAGGAACTCCCCGCCTATGTTCGGGACACTACCCACATCCCCTACCTCATCCAAGACTTTCAATTCCCCGGCCCCAACACCACATCTTCACCAGGGACATCCAGTCTCTCTACACAAGTATCCCGCTTGAGGAGAGCCTAAATGCCCTCTGTTTCTTCTTTTCCTGTAGGCCCAACTAGTCCCCCTGCACCAACACTCTCATCTGCCTAGAACGGAACTTGTCCTCAAAAAAAAGGTACTTGGTACAGGTTTGACATTGATGTAGCACAATGCAGTACAGCAACATGGCCACCCCCTTGAGTGTTCACTGCTCTAAACTGTGACAAGCTGCCACTTCTCCCTATCCTCGGAAAAGAAACAACACAATCAACAGAAGCTGTCCAAGTACGTGCTGATGGAGTGAATGCCAAGAAATGAAGCTAAAAGCCATGAGATGAAGCATGTGAATCACAGAAGTGATACAGCACAAAAGAAGGCCATTCAACCCATTATGTTTGCACTGGCTCTGATGTGGTGCCCACAACCGTACACAGTACTCAAGGAGATGTCTAACAAGTTTCTTTCACAAGTTCAACACCTACTCCTTGTGCTTGTACTCTCTGCTCCTATTGATAAAGCTCAGGATATTGAGAAGCATTCATTTTCAACTACTGCATTGTTCAAATACTCTGATGTATTTGTCCTGTATTTGTGTGCTTTGTACACAGCCCAGGTAAAAGATGAGACCACAATGTTTGCTGAGACATATCATTCTGTGTGTATATCTATATCAGGTTATTGCTTTACGAGCCTTTGGGATAACTGTCCCACTTGGCACAAGTTCCTGGATATTAATAAGAAGAACATTACATGGTTGACTCGACTGAATGCATCATTTTTGTTCCTGAAACTTAGGTCTAGGTCAATGACAAGTGGTATATTTGATTTTATTCATATTATATCTTTGTGTGGCAATTTGATATGACTGAATAGCTTGCGAGGCCATTTAAATGATGGTTAAGTGTCAATCATACTTTTGTGGATCTGGAGTCACTCATACACACCATATTGGGTAAGAATGCCAGATTGCTTTCCTGAAGGGCATTGTGACTCAAGCAAGTTTTTTATGACATTCCACTAGCTTAATGATCAATAGTACAAGCATTTTACTCCTAAGTTATTTAATTAACTGAATTTTAAAGTCCCAACCTGCCTTGCTGCACAATTAAACTCGTGTCTCTAGATCATTGTCCAGTAACATAACCACAATAGTACCCCAGTTTAATTTAATTGTACAGTTTTTACAGTTTTCTTATCTCATATTTGAATGTGCCTGTGCTTTGTTAAAAAATGAGCATTAAGCAAATATTTCCAAAATAAGTAGATACAAAATGTTATCGGCAATCACTTGCTAACTAGTATGATTGTCCCCACAGGAAATTCCATTGTAATGGTCATAGGTTATGTGGGTCCTTGTGTGGTTGATGAGCCCATTCCTATAGTCACATATTTGACACGTGTTTCCAGGAGGTGGAATTAGTCCTTGGCCTCAAGAATGATGCCTGAAAGAGGGAGAAACATTAAAAACAACAATAATATCTTACTTTGTGATACTTGTTTTGACAGATAAACATTGACCGGAACACTCAGGCTAACTCCACTGATCTCCTTTAAAATAGTTGCATAATATCCTTTACATTCACAGGTGAAAATAGATGGAGACTTGATTTAATGTTGCACCCAAAAGGCAGTACCTTCAACATTTCATTTTAAAACTTCGGAATCAACAAAATTGCTTAACTGGACTTATGTTAAGATTAGGCTCCATTAAGGTAGGCAGCATACTACAGGCTTCCACTGTCAGTTTACCCTGGGACACAAGGGTGCCTTGATGTCATAGCTTTCACTGGGACCCTACAGTTCTGAGGGTCTACAGAGCTTTGGCAAAAACTGAAGAGGGCATTGCTGGTGCTGGTTGAGAAGTATTCTGTCATGCTCCTGGATACACTGGAGGAAATACTTTAATGATAGAATGGGGATAGGAAGTGTAACTTCAGTTTCTTATTCACATATACTTCACCTCACACCATTCTGCCTTGTGAAACCTACTCCATCTCATCATTCCCTACACCCATTAAGTTTCTAAATGCCTCCATCAATTTTGTTTTGAGCACTTCTTTCCAATTATGCATCATCCACTAAGATTCACCCTGATCCTCATGGCATTTGAGCCCTCCCTGTCATTGTCACCTCATTAAATTAATGCATTCACCATGCAAACACATACCATTACATAGGTCTTCCTTTTACACTCTGGCAAAACAGGGTACAAAACATAAGGTGAGAACCTGAGATGACCCTCCACATAACTGTTGAAGGAGAAAATGCTGGAAATCAGTGGTGTCTTAAGATTCCTCCACAATGCAGACAGAGAAATAGGTCCTCCAGTTACCACGCGACAGAATAAGATTTAATGCATCAATGTGTCATGCACCATTCAGTAACATTGACTTGATTTAGCAGTGATTCAAATGGAACCATCTTCATGTTGACTGCTATTAGTTGCAAGATTTTGTAAAATTGTCATGTTTTGGAATACGCCATTAATTTAGGACAAAATGGAAGACTGAACGTGACCATGTGATGCATTCCAAATCCTATCTGACAGCTCTTTAACACTAAAGAGGAGACTGGATTGTTTTACTGGTAAGAAAGTGCAAAATCTTCCCATCTTTAAACAATGGTGAAGGAAAGTGTGCTGATGGTGAATAGATGTTGGGTGTTGCCTGGCCAGAGAATTTTAGTTATGAAGAGAAATTGCAAGACTGAGGTTATTTTCCTTGGAGTACAGGAGACTGAGGGTGGGACATGATTGAAATGTATAAACTATGAGGGGCATAGATAAGATATACAGGGAGGAACCTTTCCACTTGATGGAGGGATCAATGGAGGGTGAGGGCGGACGGTGTATATTTAAGGAAAGAGGCAGGAGATTAAGAGGGAACGTGAGGAAATTTTTTTCACCCAGAGAATGATCGGAATCTGGCTATAAGGGTGGAAGAGGCAGAAACTCTCAGAACATTTAAGAAATATTTAAATATGCGCTTCCAATATGAAGCATACAAGGCCATGGGCCAAGTGCTGGATAGTTAGGTCAGATTTACATTATAGTCATGTGGCTGTTTTTGACCGGTGCAGACTCAATGGGCTGAAGGGCCTTTTACTCCACTGTAGATCTCTATGATGCTATGACTATGGATTCTACTTAATTTCAAGATTGAATGGGGAGGGGATAGATAATTAGTGTTTCTTCTGAATACAAGGCCTACGTGATTCATATTACCATGCAGTTAAGCTTTGAGAGGGAAAGAATCTATAGGATGCCATTTCAATATTCAATATCAGTTAACAAGCTATCCTAAACATTGCGGAATCTTACAGGCATGGTCTGTCTGCTAGAATCTGACTCAGAAAAAGTGAGCGAGAACAGAGAAAGAGAGGCAGCATATCGGTGGGAGCACATGCTTGGATTGAAGAAACAGAAGTTGTGTGAGTTAAATGAAGTTAGACTATTTGTGTAACCTTGTCTCGAGGGAAGACAATATTCCAGGGCAACCCATACCATGAAAGTTAGTTCCAGGATTGAAAGCTGGGAAAAATAAACAAAGGTGTTAAGAATCACTCTGGACTGGATCTAGGATCGTATCATGTATTTAAGAGACATAATAAAGTGAAACTATGGAGAAAGCATACTAAATGGATAATCTTTTCTGTAAATTAGAATGTCAGTTGCTGACTGAACTAATGTTGAGACCATTTTGCTTTAAGTTTGTGTTTCATTAAAATCTTAAAAGTCAAAACACTATTATGTGATTCTTTTGGCCAATAACGGAAGCTTGAGTTTATTTTGAAATTGATTATTGGCCTGCGTGGGAATTAAGTGGAGTTGCAACTCCCTTACCTTACCAGTATTCATTCGTACCATGTGTCTCTGTCGGGTCTTTCAGGTGAGCAGCAGAAGACAATGGGGGACTTTGCCGATAACAAATCTGAAGAGAAACTGTCTCCTTCTGAAGATGTAATCATCAATGGTCCATTATAAACTATGCACAGAGCAGTTATTCTCACTTGCATGGGACCACATAGGCAAATAGTTAGACTTTCACCTGATGATTTCCATTTCACAAGTGAGTAAGATTAATTTCTACTATGAGGGACAGCAGTGGGAGAATCTGTGTCAGAGGATGTCACGCTCTTCCGATTCTTCACTGCTGGGCATAGACACTGCACCCTGAACCATCGATGTAAAGGATTATCATTGATAGCAAACAAATAGTTTCCTACCAGGAGGTAGAATCCACAAATAACTAGTATTTATTGTCGTACTTTTTTGTTTGCATCAACTCACTCAACTTGCATTGTCCCAAATATTCTAATGAGGTGTAGAAACCAGGCATGTTTCCACTGTGCAGGGAGAGGACATGTGAAATAGATTGAACAGCTAGCCAACTACATTCCCACATACTTCAGAGCTCACCCTCAGTATACTGGGAATGGACGAGCACCGAAATAAATAGATCATTTGCTCTATGTCAATAAATAATTATAGGCCAACTGAGCCTGTTGAAAGCATGTTGAAGGATGCCCTTCATGCAGTGGGGTAGCCCCGGAACAGAGTAACACCTTTTCCCTTCCTATTTGCTTACATCCCTAAGATACCAAGTCTCTACCCGCTCAATAACCCCATTTAACTTGGTCCAGCAATCCACGTCCTCCTGGGTCGATGAGCAGTCCTGATGACATTTCAGCTCTGATGCTGCCAGGACTAAAAGGCAGGGGTTCCTCCACCTGAGGGGGAGAAGTCTCACTATCACCTTATTAATGTTATCTGTAGCCTATTATTGTGTCTGACTAACATTTTAGTCAAATGTTGAGCAGTCCAGTCCTCCCGCTTCCTCATGCTTAACTTCCTTAGGTCTTTGCATATGACCTTCCAATGGAGGATCCTCCAAAGCCAACTCAGTGCAGCAAACCCCAGTCAGAGTAGCTCAGAGAATCAGTGCAGAAGCCACATCCTGTTTTTGTGCATTAGCTGACATAAATAAAGACTTTAAATGTCCAAAAACTTCTTTGAACAACTCTGGAGGGGTAGGTAGGTATGGCAGACATGGGCATAAGGGGGTGGCATGGGTAAGGGTGAGTAAAGTATGTGAATATGGGGACAAAATGGCAGAATCCATTTGTTCTCATCCCCGAATGCACCCAGTATTCTCAATGGTTATCAATCTTCCATACTCTGAATATCAACATGGATCACATTACTAACCCATTGAATGCTCAAATCTAAATTAAATTTAACAATCAATACTGTACCTAAAACAGAAGACAGAGGATAGGATGTCTAATCTCATTGGAAAAAGTGGGAAGGCTGACTGATTACCAATAACAGAGAGACTGGGGCTACGGTGAAACCAACTGTGTACATGGGTTAATAAGATTTTCGAGAAAGAAGACCCAACTGAATTAATTTAGGACTAGTTACCTGAAGTTTTAAAGCGTGAGTCAAATAATAAGATTGGAAAGAACTCATAGGGTTGGAAAGCAATACCCCAAATCTAATAGGATTCAAATGACCGTGATAATGCAATTTCACAATTACAAAGATTGCTAGAAGGCTCTTGATATGGAGCCAGGCTAGAAGGAGAAATTAAGATGGATGGCAATTGGATAATAAGTTCTTCAGACATTTCACCACATTTATAGAAGAGGAGGAGAAAATCTGACAAGGTTAAGGAAATGCTTTGAAAATCTGGCCTTCAATTTAGATTGTGCAGTAAATGATTTGACTCTTTTTTTCAGTGAATCTTGAGAAATTCTTGAATTTTATTCACAGAAAAAGCCAAAAAAAAGGATGGCGAAGGCCCAATCGGTAGAACAATTATTTGGCAACATAATCTACCTTAATATATAAGATACATAAATATGAAAGAAAACATAGCCTGTGCTGTGATGAAGCATTTATCAATATATATGCTTAACGTTGAAGAGACAGCTATTCGTAAGTAATGTTCATGAGCTATTCTAAACACTGGTCTCTCTTCTGTATCCTTTATTGCATCACGTTTCAGTCAGATCTTTTCAGTTTATTATGTACCATACAAAAACAAATCTGCTACATAAATACAGACCATCTTTTCCTTTATAAATAAACCAAACTATCAAATAGGTTTGAAAGGTATCCACAGAGTGCTGCCACAGTAAACAAAATCAGATGCATTTTCAACTAACAGTTAGATGAATGCATTTCTTGCAATTTATGCATTCAGGAAAGGAATATGATATCAGAAGGACTTACCCAGAACACCTTTGTTCTCTGTTTTTATTAATGTACTTCTCTGTATAACCTTTTTAATATTTGTTATGGAATACGGATGTCACCAGCATTTATTGCCCATCTCTAACTGCCCTTAAGAAGGCGATAACGAGCTACCTTCTTGAACCACTGTACTCCGTTGAGGCTCTCACAGTGCTGTTAGGAAGGGAATTCCGGGAATTTGATCCATTGTGGATAAGGGAATGGCAATACAGTTGCATGTCAGGGTGATGCACGGCTTGGAATGGTACTTGCAAATGGTAGTCTTTCCATGCATCTGATACCATTACCCAGTTCTAAATGTCATGATCTGTTCAAACTCTGTCCCATTTAGCATGGTGGTAGTGCCACACAAAAACAGATGATGAGTATCCTCAATGTGAAGAGTGGATTTTGCTCCCACAAGGACTGTGTGGAGGTCATTTCTGCAGATACCATTGTGGACAGATGCATCTACAATAGACAGAATGGTGAAGATGATGCTTTTCTTTTATCTTCTTTCCCTCGCCACCTGATGCAGACCCAGTCAAACAATTTTGTCCTGTAGGACTCAACCAGCTCAGTCAGGCTTTGAAGCTTCCCATACGAATACATCCTGTACCCTTTCAAGTGGTGCTCAACATAGATCCATTACCTGAGGGGAGATACTTGGTAATCAGCAGGAGGTTTCCTTACCCATGTTTGATCTCATATCATAAGATTTCATAGTGCCTGTGGTAATTGTTCAGATCAAATTGTCCTATGTCCAAAGCCTCAGTCATGCACTATATATTGCAAATCAAGGGAACACCCCTCCCCATGCCACCCTCAAAAAATTTTAATGATACAACCAATCAAAGGTAGTGGTAATGGGTACAGTAAAGCAACAAAAGCTGTATCCAGATGCAGTAGAAATGACTACATAGAAATAAACCAGATCAAAAGGTGAAAAAAGAAAAAAAATCACTATTGTAATGTAGAAATGCAGCAGTCAGTTTGCTTAAAGCAAATTTCTTAAAAACAGCCATGTAATAATAACCAGATAATCCGCTTAGTAGAAAAACTGAAAGAACTGCAGATGCCGTAAATCAGGAACAAAACAAAGTTGTCAGAAAAGCTCAGCAGGTCTGACAGCATCTGGGGAAGTTCTGAGGAAAGGTCCCCAGACCCGAAACGTTAACTCTGTTTTTCTGTTCACAGATGTTAATGAGAGAAGCGTGGCTTTCCTAATCCATTGGAAGACCACCCAAAAAAGCCCTGCTTAGTTTGCCAATAACCACCCAGAAGGAGGTCCTCATTACCGGACACTTTGGGCCTGAATGCATAACGAGGCATTGGGAATGGAAGGAGCGATCTGCTGAAAGTCTTTGATCCCTTTGCCCTACATCTCATTACTTCGAACTTGCAACACCCATCTTGCCTTCGCATACCTTTAGTTTGGGGCCCAATGACGTTCCTGGCCCTATGGTAGATGCAAAAACAAAGTTGCTGGAAAAGCTCAGCAGGTCTGGCAGCATCTGAGGAAGTTCTGAGGAAGGGTCACCAGACCCAAAACGTTAACTCTGTTTTTTCCTTCACAGATGCTGCCAGACCTGCTGAGCTTTTCCAGCAACTTTGCTTTTGCATCTGTTTAGTAGAGTCGCTGGAGGGATAAGTATTGGACAGAACAAAGGGATGATTTCCCTCCTTGTTTTCTTTGAATTGCCATGGAATTTTTACATTCATGTAACAGGGACACGTGGCCTTGGCTTAATATTTCAGATAAAAGATGGTGCCTCTGACAGTGCAGAACTCCCTCAGTACTGAAATGGAATGGATCTTGAACCAACAGCTTCAATGCCAGAGAAGAGAGAAGTACCAACTGAGTCACAATGACAGGCAAAAGTATCTTTACGTTGTTTGAAGAGGAAAAGGTGTTTGGAATTGCATTGTATGTTCCTGCAAGGACAAATGGGTGAAGGGTTTTTTTAGGGAGACAGGTGATGAGGTGGCAAGTTTGGAGGGGAGGATATAGTACCTGAGTAGAGAATATTGCTGACAATATCAGCTAACATGGACAACCCAAGGCATCATTTAAAATCTTTATTGCTTCAAAGATGAGCTTGGCATGCTAGAACATTCTGTTGATAATTTGTATGCATTTGACAACCACAGTTTGCTGAATATTAAACTTAATGAGTGAAAATTCAAGCGTAAGAGAATGCATCCAAATTGCTATTTTGACTAAAATGAAACAAAGAACTGCAGTTGGTGGAAATCTAAAACAAAAACCGAAATTGCTGGAGAAACGTAGCAAGTCTGGCAGCACATTCAGGCAGAAAACAGAGTTAACATTTCAAGTCCACTGACCTTTCTTCAGAACTGACAGTAGCTAGGAAAAGATCGTACATAAGCTAGAAACAGGGGCCAGGGATGGGGGAATAATGGAGGTGAAAGAAAGGAGTGGTTTGACTTCCTGATGTGTTTTGAATCAAAAGTTAAAAACAAAAGGCATAATTAATTATCTCACCTTGCAACAGATGTGAAAGAAGTTAATGAGTTTTACAGTGAAACTTCCTGTATTTGGATATGGACTGCTTCATAAGAACAGGGGAACATAAGAAATAGGAGCAGGAATAAGGCTGCCCTGCCGCTCATAAGGTCATGGCTGATCTGCCCCATCCTGAACTCCCCTTTTGTTCTGGCTCCTTGTAGTCCTCAAGTCCTGCAATTTCAAATTAATCTACCCCTTTTTAAATATTTTCAACGATCTAGCCTCCACAACTTAATGAGGTAGAGAATTCTAGGAATTCACTATGCTTTGGGAGAAGAAATTCCTTTGTTTCTCAATTTCATATAAATGCCTTTTTATCCTGTAACTCTGTCCACTTGAGATTTTTCTACTAGTTTTAACATCTTCTCAACGTCTAACCTGTTCAAGCCCCTTCAGAACCTTGCATGTCTTAATAAGATCACCACCCACTCTTCTAACCTCTGATGAGTAAAGGCCTAATCTGTTCATTCGCTCTTGATAAGTCAAACCATCATCCCAAGAAGCAGACAAGCAAATTTCTTTTGAACAATCTCCAATGCTAATACATCCTTTGTTAATTTCAGGGATCAAAATTATACACCATGCTCCAGGTATGGACTCACCAACACCTTGTACTGTTGTAACAGGGCTTCCTTGTGTTTAAACTGCAACTTTCTGGCAATAAAGGCCAAAATTCCATTAATTACTTGCTACACCTGTACGCTAATCTTTAAGTCAACCCATGCTCAAGAACACCCAGATTCATCTCTGCGGCACTCACTCTTTGATGTGGAGGCACTGGTTTGAACTGGGATGTTCAAAGTCAAAAGTCACACGACACCAGGTTATAGTCCAATGGGTTTATTTAAAGTCACAAGCTTTCGAAGTGAACTTCACCTGACAAAGGAGCAGCACTCCGAAAGCTTGTGATTTCAAATAATCCATTGGACTATAACCTGGTGTCATGTGACTTCACACCTTTTTTTGGGGACTTTTTCCATTGAAATAAATGGCAGCCTTGTGATTCCTTCTAGTAAAGTACATGACCTCACACTTTCCTGCAATGAACTCCAGCTGCCAAGTTTTTTGCCCACTCCCTGGACCTACCTATGTCCCTTTCCCTCCACCTAAATTTTGGGTCAACAGGATATTTGGATGAATTGTACCTTGTCCCCTCCTCCAAGTCATTAACATAGACAGTAAATAATTGTTCCTTGCGACACTCCACCAGTTTTGGCTTTCCAACCTGAAAAAAACCATTGATCTTAACTCATTCTCATTCTACGACTTAACTCATGCTCAATCCATGCTAATACCATGATTGCCTATCTGGTGCAATAATCTTTCACATGGCACTTTATCCAATGCCTACTAAAATCCAAATACACTCCATCCACAGGTTCCCTTTTATTGACTCTGCTTGTTAGAGCCTCAAAGAACTCCAGCAAATTTAGAATCATAGAATCCCTACAGTGTGGAAGCAGGTCATTAGGCCCATCGAGTCCACATCACCCCTCTGAAGTACATCCTACCCAGATCTAACCTCTTATCCTAATCCTGGATTTCCCATGACTAACCCACGTAACCTGCATATTCCCAGACACTATGGACAACTTAGCATGGCCAATCCACCGAACCTGCACATCTTTGGACTGTGGGAGGAAACTAAAGCACCCAGAGGAAACCCACGCTGACATGGGCAGAATGTGCAAACTCCACACAGACAGTCGTCCAAGGGTGGAATCGAACCTGTGTCCCTGGTGCTGTGAGGCAACACTGCGAACCACTGAGCCACTATGCCAAATTTGTCAAACGTGATTTTGTTTTCATACAACCATGTCTATTCTGTTTGACTGTGTTAAGCTTTTCTAAATGTTCCTCTATTTCTTCTTTAATACTGGACTCTAGCATTTTCTGTACGACAGTTGTCAGGCGAACTGACCTACAGTTTCCTTTCCTTTTGCGTCCTCCCTTTGTGAACAGGGTCATCGCATTAGCAGCTTTCCAATCTGCTGGAGTCCTTCTGGAATCTAGTGGGTTCTAGAATATTTGAGCAACACCTCAACGCAGCCACTTCCTTTAAAACCATTGGTCCTGGGAACACATCTGTCTTTAGTCGCGTTAGTTTGTCCCTCGTGATAGAAGCTGTTACATAAATATTTCCTCTCATTAGCACTGTCTTCCTTTGTATATAGTTATAAAAGTTCTTGCTATTTGACTTTATATTTCTTACCAATTTAGTTTCATAATTGATTTTCTCAGTTTTTATTAGATATTTAGCTATCCATTGGTACCAAAACATTTCCCAATCCTATGGCCTATCATGAGTTTTCGTCACTTTGTATGCCTTAGTTTTTGATTGGATTCTCTCCTTGATCACTTCTGTTAACCATAGGCATCTCACCCTTCTCATCGAGTCCTTCATTTTTACCAGAATACATTTTTTGCTCTGCATTATTAAATACTTGCTTAATATCTCCGGTACTTTGTGGAAAAATGTGCCTTCTTGAGCGTTAGGCCTTACTTAACTTCTCATGCAATTCTCCAGATCCCTTGGCATAGCCCATGTCATCCAGAGCCTGGTAAGATCCCAGCCAAACTATTTGCAGTGTAAGCCAATTAACATCCAACACATACCATATGACAATAGTGTAGTTATTATGGCAGAGTGAGATGATGATGTCGAGAGAACTAGAAGGACCAGAATTAGTTTTAACAATTACTTTTTGTTAGTTTCAGTATTAAAAACATATTGAAAAAGCCAGAGGCAGACAAAGCTAGTTGGCCCAAAGCTCTGATACATTCATTTTTTCAACATAATTGTTAATTGCATTTGAACAATCTTCATAATTTTCCTCCTTTCTCTTTTGATTATTCCACATTTGAAAGATTTTTCTGACATGTGTTCTACGTTATTAGGTCACAGCAACATGGTAGTTACAATTATAACATTGGAAATGAAACTCAGAGATGTGAGTTTAAAACCTACCATCCTCAGATATGAAATTAAAGCCTGTAAATCTGGTCATTTGTGGGCTGACACCAACAAAAATCTTGAAAACTGATGGATTTCTGGGGGAAAAAAATGCATTTAGACCTCTCAGGGAATGAAATCTGCTACCCCAAACCAGTTTGACCTCTGTGTGACTTTAATCCATGCTGCATGGTTGGTTTTGATAGACCCTGAAGTGTTGAAGCAAGTCAGAACAATTAGGGATGGGCAACGATAGTGGTCACATCACCAACAGAGAAAAGTATTTACTTGTCAGTCATTTCTACTCTTATCTCTGCTTCAACATCCTTAAGTTACTTCAAATTAATCACCTGATTTTGGCTTGTCTTTAAATATTTATATATTTTCAGGCGGTCGCCTTTTAAAAGAGCAGTTTGTGATATTGGTTAGGATGAAACAGTAACTTGGCACCATTGCTGTAATTTTCAATCTGGTTACCCAGGTAATACCTTCATTCACACAGCTAAACATGCAGTAGGAATGACTAGCACTACTGACGGAGGTCATTGTGGTTTACTGGTTAGTTTCTGATTGATTTCTGTTGTCTATTGCTGAAATTGCACAAGAGCTTGGTGTTATAAACCGCTATTGAATTAGTTTGTATCTCCCTTGGTTTGAAGCATGACAGGGATAATTAGCTGAGGAGACACAAAGAAGGGCAAGCGGATAGAAGAGGGAGGAGAAGAAGCCTGAGACAGCTCTCTGAAGAAGGCTTTTAGAGTCATGAAGAAATGAGTATTTGAAGACCAAGACCTCAAACCAAAGACTAAGTTCATTGCTTACCAGGCATTAGAGATCCATAACACCTGTAATGCTGAACTACAAACCACCACAATACGAGAATTCCAAACAGCTTTATAACTCAAATGTTCCATGTTTTACCAGGAGCGTACCTAGTTTAAACATATATTGTAATTAGTGCCTATTGTCGCTGGCTGTGAAATTTTGCTCCCATGCATTTTAAACCTCATCTTACAATTTATTTCTTTTACACTTCTGTTCTCCTCATTCTTTCCAGGCATGTATTGTTGGTTTGTGCAGTCTGGGAGACAAAAGTTGATGGCACTAATCTATGTACGTTCTACTGAGTACATAATAAAGCTTAACATTTTCTTTGGACATCTAAAATGTATGCATCAGACTTATTCATCTGTATTTTTAACCATAGCTGCATCTTCGCATTTCCTAAACACTGAAAATGATACATGTGCTATTTCTGTCAGATATATTTTTAAAACTCTTTGAAAATTCATATTTATACTTTCCCATTGATTTTGACCTATGTACAATAATTTGGACATAACAATCCTAAATGTTGTTTATAGTGTTAATGCGGCAGTAGGCAGACAAAATCTACCAATCTAAGTTTCATACTGATTTAGTATATGTGACCAGGACTCTTACTCAAAATGAGGCTGGGGCCTCAATAAATTCTTAAACCAGTGTACTTTACTGCATCTGCTGTGTTAGTGGAAATTGTGGGAAAGTGGTAATGTCACCAGTAATCCAATGGCCCTCAGTGCAATTATTCTCTTCTAGTTCTCTGCACTCTCCTTAGTGGGAAACTAAGGATTCAGCAGTCAATCTTTAAAGCAAAAAGGCATTAATTTTTAAAGAAAAACAGCTTTTTTTATATGTAGGACCACAAACAAGCTGCTGGATTCCTCTCAAAAATACTCCAATCAGCAAGCTTCCAACTGAATCAAGTCCTAGACTGGCTAAAGAAAAGGTGTATATGTATTTTTTTTTAAAAATTATTATCAATCACCGGGAAAGTGGGTCTACAGGGACACATGATTTTAACATACTGGGCAACATCAACGCGCTTAGTCAGCCTCATTCAGCAGACACACCATTTACAATGATTGCGACAAAGGTTGAAGGGGCCCTTGATACAAAATGATGAAATTCTAATTGGGACTGAATTTAAGTAATTTAAATTGAGCTATGACAATTGTGGTACATCATTCTGTCTTTAAAATTGCCTTTCACACAATGCAAATTGCACAAATCAAACACACAAAGCTGATTTTATACCACAAATTTGACATCATGTTGCAAATTTCTGCACTTCCAATGTCAAAGCCTCAGGAAACCGAACGTTGAATTCTTCATCTTATGTACTTTTGCTCCTAACACCCTTCATTTTAACTCTGCTTTTGCTTTTATTTCATCCTGATTGATCGTCTCTCCCAGTCTGATGTCACTCCTTTTCTACCCAGAATCACTGTGTTGGCCTAGAGGTAACATGCTAATCCTTTCAATCTAATACGTTTAAGTAGTTTTTACAAGGAACCAGATCAGCCCAATCCCAACTCCACATCTTTTCAATTACAACTGATCATTGCTGCCAACTGCAATCTAACAATTGCGATAATAAAGTCAGAAAAAGCTGGAGAAACTCAGCAAATCTGGCAAAATCTGTAAAGAGAGAAACAGAATTAAAGTATTGAGTCCAATATAATTCTTCATTTTTTACTATAGCAATTATTGTAGTTAAAATACGCAGCAGCTAGCAGCCAGAAATTCCATTCTAATTCATTCCTCTTATAGGTTACTAAGTTCTTTTTGGAGTCAAATTAAATGCAAAATGATAATAACTAATTCTATTTGAATGAAAAATTCTGATTACAATCTAGCTACAGTTTGATAGCGGGCATCAATAATATAAACTGTTGAAAAAGCAATCAACGGAACTGACATATGCGAATAATGTCTTATTAATAGATTTTGCTAATCCAGCAATGTCACTGGACTAACATCCCAGAACCCCAGGTCAATGTTCTGTGTATATGCGTTTGAATCTCACCATAGCAGAATGTGAAATCTGTAATTGTTAACATAAGGCCTGTTTAAATGTAGTGGTAGTGTCCCTGCCTTTGAGCCAGAAGGTCTAAGCTCAAGTCCTGCCTGTTTCAGCAGTATAATAATGTGTCTGATTAGGTAATATAGATTTCTTAAAAATGCAGCGCATCTGAGCTTTTGCATAATGAACATAACTCTAAACATCTTGAGGTTGTGATTGAATTATAGGGAGTTGTATAGAGTTTCCATATTTATCCCTGTGAGTATATTAAAAATAGCTTTCAAGATAGAATTCATGTATTTTCAGTTATTAATGACGATTTAGGCGAGGATGTTGTGATGATGCCAAATGTAAGGGCACCAGCCTAAAGCTTTACATAGATATTACACCTAGGTTTATTCGGCCAAATTCTTAAGGAGAGTGGACAGAATTTAGCAGCTGCTGACCAACAGCGATGATGGGAAAATGTTTGGGCATTTCTCATGGGTTTCTGGGATATTGTAAGTGGTGTTACAGGATATCTGGCTATGGATTGTGAAGATCTAAGGAGAGCTAGATGAAAAGAAAATAAACATATTATGGTCAAAGTATGTTTACAGCCAATCAAACGGGAAGTTTGAAAGGCAAGTATTGTTTAGACATGTTATATTTCTTCTCCATATCAAGAGATTATTCTATTTAGTACTGAATTCTTTATGCCAGAAATCTCAGGACTGACTGAAGTAAACATTAATAGAGTGAATGTACAATTTCTCTTTGGTTTCTAATTCTGCCCAGTGAACATTATTTGTAAATTTGTAATTGGATGTCAAGTCTTTCATATCTCCTCTAACTTAGAAACTGCACTCTGAATGTGCATAGCTTTTAATGAGATAAACTGGGGTAAGCAATTTTAAAATGAAAGTGAGAAAATCTAATTTAACGGTAAAATGGCATAAATAAAGGTCAGAAATTAAGGCATACTTTCAACACCAAGAGCAAAAGCAAGACAGTGTCATTATTTTAGATTTATTTGTTTGACAATGTGAATAAAATGGAATAATAAAGCAAGCAAAGAGAAACTTAGCAGAGCAAAAAGCATCAGCTATTGAAGCAGATACACCACAGATAGCCTTTGTAGAATGTCTAACATAAATATATTTCAGCAGGATATTAGTGACCATATATTGGATACAAAGTGGGAGCTACGGCAATTGGACACGAAAGATGGAATTGTGTAGGGGCCTAAAAAACATAGGCAGTGGTGAGAAATCTGGTAGAATCACACTAGAAGTTGGGGAAAGCTTTTCTCGACATCAGGAGCAAGTTGTTGCATATTCAAACAAATTTCCATGCGTTGATACAAGACTTTTGGTGGAGATCAGCAAGATGTCAATTAAGGTGAATTATTGCTTGTTAACAGACTCATTCACAACAGATTTTACCCCATTAGATGCAGCTTCTTGCTCCACCAGCTGCCATGAGGAAACTAGACATTGACTATTCCTGACATGAATGGGTACCGGGCAACTTCTGCCCATTGCTTACTTCTCTGGTACACTATATCGCACAGCTGGCAACCATATGTTAAGGCACACTCCAAAGGCAATGGCCACATTCACCATATATTCATCCAGCACTGCCAGGCTTTCAGGATCCTCACAGCCCTTCTCTGATCCACTTGTAGAAAGCATCTGCAGTTTAAAGCTGCAATTCAGGGCATACCGGAAACTAGCTTTGAAATGCTACTGCAAGGACACCTTACACATAGGACTAGGCAGCCAGCTCACATGTTGGAACTGGCATATGGCTACATCAATCTCATACCTGTACCATGTGCCAGCAGCTTACACTGCAAACACATTGTATCTGCTGCCAGTGAATGTCTATTTTTCAAAGGCTAACGGGAGTGGTCCCCAATGAAGTCCATGGAGGCACCCGTTAGTCAGGGAATCCCAGCACAAGAAGTCAAGAGGAGCTTCCACATTTGGAACAGGGAACAGGAACATTTGGAACTCAGCCACAGTCAGATGTCCAGTCAGAGTACTCTTGGTTGGTCCCGTGATTCAGACCTCTGCAGTCCACAGAATAGGTCACAGTTAGCCCTGTGCCTCTTTAGTGGCTCGTACAGGAGGTAGCCCTGTCAGGGAGTTGTTTGGGGGTCTGGTGCTGTCCTCTTAGGTCACTCAAGGGATTGTTCACAGTCAGTTGATAGTGTCCATCCAATAAAAGAAAGTGGTAATGGGAGTGAGGACAGAACTGGGGGCCACTGTTATGGGCAACAGAGTGAAGAACCTTTTCATGGAGATTGGGGATGACAGGTTACTGGCACCATCCTGTCTCCTTGTGAGGACAAGACAACAGGCTTGAGGACAAGGTGGCTCCACCCCTCCCTTTTGCTTTGCCATTGCTGCTGAGGTCGAGTAGTTAAGGTAATTGAGTGCAGGTCTACTCACATATCCAGCAGCTCTCGAGACTGTTGGATGTGGCTCTCCATGAGAGGCACCAACCTATCCATGAAGGCAGCCAGATAATCACCTGCTTGTAGAAGCTGGGTCCCCATTGCTTAGCTGCAGTCCTGCAGCCTCTGGATTATGAGGACCACTGCCTCCCACATATGTGCCTGCTGCTCATCAGTCTGTTTGTGCATGAAGTCTCTGATAGCTAACGCCACAGGGTCCTCTCTTGCACAAGGCTGAGGGGCTGCCTGGTCTCTGGCAGTCCTCCAGATGCCAGAGACCTGTAGTGTTTCTTCCTCAGCCAGCTGTGGAGATATAGCAGTGGTGTGCTCACCAGCTCCTGATTCTAATCTATCCAAACTGAGATATCAGTTTCTGAGTCGGTGGTGACGCTGAAGGTAGCCTTACTGACGTTGCCTCTGTGGCTTCTAAACTTGCCCCCTGAGAAGTGCTGGAGGCCCACTCTTGCAGTGAGACCAATCAACCCTGCTTGAACCTGCAAGACACAAAAGACAGAAGGTCAAGGGTTATAAGTTGTGCGCAATGAATGACCGTGACAGTCAGGTTACTGTGAGAGTGCAATTAAGAATGGTACTTTCTCTGTTGCTAGAACATGCATATCTCGGCCATGGGTACTCACCACAAATCCAGGCTCTTTCTGCCATATGTGAGAATCTTCTCCTAGACTGAGAGAAAAAGAGGGACTGGGTGAGATAGAAGTGGGTGGCAGAGCTGTTAGGACTGGTGTAGGTGAGGGGAAGGTTGGTGAAATGTGCTAAATGAATGAATGGGCAGGGAAGAGGGTATGCAGGGTTAGTATTGTGGAGGTTGATTGTGGAAGAGAGCGAGTGAGGGAAGATGTTACACACAACAGGGACAATCGTAGAACATAAGCTTTGATGAGAGGTGGGAGGAAGCAGCAATACAGTAAAAGGGGGTAGTAGAGAGAAAGTGGTGGCACTTACTCTAGCAGAGCAGAGAAAATCATGGACCGTCTTACAGCACTGTTGTGCATTCTTACAAACAGTGGTGACCACACTGGTTGTGACCTTGGCCTGATCTGGCAGGGTTGGATGGTGTGGACTCTTCTGCAAGACCTGGGTAAGAGGATGCCCCTCCAATGCACCTCTCCATCAAGCAGGTCATCCAGTCGCAAAGATGGGGGTGCGGTGGTGCTAATTTTCTCTTGCATGCTATGACTCAGAAGAAAGTGATAAACCCTACAGCTTTGGAATGCCAGGACTCATTTAGATGTGCCATGGCAATTAAAGATAGCACAGGTACCACAGGTGCCAGTCTATACCAGGGTACGAGTCAATAGCTTAGTGGAATTATCACAGGACTATTAATCCAGAAACTCAGCAAATATCCTGAGGAACCAGGCTCAAATCCCACCATGGCAGATAGTGGAATCTTAATTCAATAAATATCTGGAATTAAGGGACTAAGGATGGCCATGATCCATTGTCGATTGTCAGAAAACCCCATCTGGTTCACTAATTATGTTTAGGTAAGGAACCTGCTATTCTTACCTAGTCTGGCCTACATATGACCCCAGACTACAGCAATATGATTGACTCTTAACTGTACACTGGGCAACTAGGATAGGCAATAAATGCTGGCCTAGCCAGAGACACATACATCCAGTGAGTCAATAGAAAAAACCTGGTAAGCGGAGAGGTCTTCAGGCTATTCTGAGATGGTAGAATTGGGATAGCATCAAACTAGATGGATGTAATAGGACAGTGGCAGGTAATCAATAAGATGATTTTGGGATGGTACAGCAAGAAATCACATTAGGCTTTCACAGAGAGAAGCCTTTTATGAAACTTGATGAAATTGATACTTGCCCAAAATATCGTAGGTTCATCCTTCAAGATGGAACTTTCTTTTATTGAGACCAAAGGCTAGATTTTCCCACTTTTTAGATTAAATAGTTATTTTCAGAGAGTGTCATGGAGGGTGTCTCATTATGGCTCACAGCTATTTTATGTTCCTTACCTCATTAATTTTACTACCAACCTCTTTGGTAGCCATCCCACGTGGCTGGAGAGGTAGAATTTCCACCACTACTAGGATCTTCATGGATATGAGCCATGGCACAGTAGTTGAATCCAGATGCGCATCGGCCCAGAAGCTGGAAGCTAGGAACTACCTCGTACAATGACCTCTTAGGAAACCAAAAGGTCCCAGAAAGGAAAGCAGGTACCCCATTTTCCAGATAAAAACCTGGAGATGTTGGTAGACAGCATGATCAAAAGGAGGGACTCCATCACCAGGCAGACCACCAGTGGAGGCTAAGGCACCAGACACAGCCTGTCTGTATACAGGTAACAGTCCAGGTTGGTGTAGTCTCCTGGGTCAGATGGAATGCACAGCAGTTCAGGGAAAAGGCCAATGCTCTTCAATGCTCTACAAGTGAAAGTGCCGCTATCTTTTTTCTGATGCCTCACATGCATTTGACTCTGCCACTGTATGCAAACCTCATGAGTGCCCACAGATTGCCAACTTTACAATTGCACACGGCATTTCCACTCAATGGTTCGCATCCACTTCATTGTCCATAACCCTTCCTGCTCTCTGCCTATAAACTAAGCAATCTACAGAGGATCATAGAATCCCTACAATGTGGAAGCAGGCTATTTGGCCTATCAAGTCCACACTGACCCTCCAAACAGCATCCCTCCCATCTCTGTAACCCTGCATTTCCCATAGCTAATCCACCCAGCCTGTACACAATGGACAATTTAGCATGGCCAATTCACTTAACCTGCGCATCTTTGGGTTATAGGAGCAAACCTATGCAGACACGGGGAGAATGTGCAAACCCCACGTAGATAACCACCTGAGGGTGGAATTGCACCCAGGTCCCTGGTGATGTGAGATGTCAGTGCCAACCACTGAGCCAGCATGCAGCCCAAGTATGGCAGCCTCCATGTAGGCACAAAGGAAAGAACTAAGAAATGAAGTAAGAGCCATAAGATGCATCCTGTGAAAATGCATGAAATGGTCATATGTCACTGTGCACAAAGCAACTTGTCAGAAACATGTAAATGAAAGGTTTCCCTGAGCTCCAAAGTGAAAAGCTGAAGGACTAATGTGGATTCTGTGTGATCCAAGATCAGCCAAAATAATGTAGTAAGGCTGGTGACCTGCTGATGCTGATTTCAGTGGATAAATGGTGGGGGAGGATGCTATGCATACAGCACACATTCACCACATGTTGCTGAAATGATATTAAATTGAAGGCTTGAAGGAGCAAGCAGGGAGCTGAATCCACAAGGTAATCATTCTGACTTCTCTGTTGGAAACCATCTAGTTTCTCACCAGTGCAGGAGGGAACTGCAAACTGCACAGAAATAAGGTGAGGTCATCTAACAAAGAGAAGGCTGCCACCTATTTGCGAGATTTTCATCTGGTTGCTGAATCCTTCAGGGAAAAATCGGGCTTTCATTTCTTGATGCCAAGCATCTGACTATTTTTTCATTCTCACCACATTTTCCCAAATTTTGCACTACTGCCCACCTCATAACGATGCTGAAGAATTTACGTCCATGTCTATAGATGGGCATAAAAGCAGGAGGGACTTCTGCTCTGGGATGTGCATTGGGGTTTAAGTATTCCCACATACTTATGCTCTTCCCAGCTCATTTTACATGCATGTCGGGGATAAAACTCCAAGATTTATGCGCAGGAATATTGAAGCCTGTGGGGACATTCAAGCCTCTGATATCCGGGATCTATATTTAAAAAGGTGTGTGGACAGCAGTTCATGTTCTGCAAACCAGAAGCATCACTCCATATCCCTTCATCACAGCACCGACCCCTGGAGATGTCAGAGACTAGGCAAAAGGCAATGCCACCAACAGACCCTGAGAGGTTCTCCTGAAGGGTGCCCAGGAAAAGGTGGGAATTCCTTTCTCTATGGATTCAGAGGTGACTGCAGATGTCCGCATCTATGGATAGCTCAATAGAACCTGGCTCTCTCACATCTGTCAAGATTCACACTTAAATATAAAAAGAGTGAAAATACCCAGCAGTTCATACACCATCAGCTCATTGACTTCTCATTACACATAGGAGAACATACATATTCCTTACTAATTTTCACTAAAGGTCTGCATGGGATTAGGGCACAATCATGGCCTTTTGAGTTGAGTTTCCTTTTAAGTTGAGGCCTGCCTCCTGGACCAGACAGGCATGCTGACATCAGTCATTGTGGCTGTGTCATTAGGTAAAGCTTGTCGGCCCTGTCAGGCTTTAACCCTTAACTCTGTAAGTTTTAGCAACAACAGGCCATACTGCATGTGAACAAAACTGCTCATGAACTGATCACTATGAAAAGACTTCATCCTAACACTATAAGTAACTACGCAAAAAAACCACCTTGGTCATAAAGGAGACAAGGAACTGAAGTAGTTTGTACACAGGGAAGCTTGGAGAAAGAAGTTAGTCCCACCAGGCCTCAACTATATTTAGTCAGATTTATGAACACATGTGTTTCCCATTTTTGGCTAACAATATCATGCCCGCGAATGTAATTCAGGCTGGCTGGGACATTAATGAGTATTCAAGGCATATTAATGACCGCAAAACAAGTTCCCAATCACACATCCTAAAAGAAAATTTTTAACAACACTTTAACCCAACATCAGGGAACTGAATTGTTAACTCCCTAGCCAAATAAATTACGTCTGCCCTTCAAAATGTTCTGGGCAGGTATGGAAAATTGGTTGCACCATTCAATTCAGTTGGTTTAAAAAATGATGAATGACTCAGGTGAGTAGAGTTTATAGAGTAAGTGTTCCATGCGCAGTTAGTCAGATGTAGAGTCACAGAGATGTACAGCATGGAAACAGAACCTTCAGCCCAAATTTTCCATGCCAACCAGATATCCTTAAATGTTGTAATTGTACCAGCCTCTGCTACTTCCTCTGGCAGCTCAGTCCGTGCATGCACCATCTTCTGCATGAAAAAGTTTTCCATTAGGTCCCTATTTTATCTTTTTCCTGTCACCTTAAACTTATGCACTCTAGTTTTTGACTTCCTCTCGACTGAGAAAAGAACTTGTCTATTTGCCCTATGCATGCCCCTCACGATTTTATAAAGCTCTATAAGGTCACCCCTCAGCCTACAATGCTCCAGGGAAAATAGTCTCAGCCATTTCAGCATCTCCCTAAAGCTCAAACCCTCCAACCCTGGCAACATCCTCGTAAATCTTTTCTGAACCTTTGAGAGTTTCACAAAGTCGTTCCTATAGCAGGGAGACCAGAATTGTGTACAATACTCCAAAAGTGGCCGAACCAATGTCCTGTACAACCACAACATGAACGCTCAACTCTTATACTCAACACACTGACCAATAAAGGCATGCAAACACCTTCTTCGCTATCCTATCTACCTGCGACTCCACTTTCAAGGAACACTGAACCTAAACTCCAAGGTCTCTTTGTTCATCAACACTCCCCAGGAACTTACCATTAAGTGTATAAGTCTTGCCCCAATTTGCCTTTCCAAGATGCTGTGTCTCATATTTATCTAAATTAAACTCAACCTGCCACACCTCGGCCCATCGGCCCATCTGATCAAGATCCTGTTGTACTCTAAGGTACCCCTCTTTGCTGTCCACTACACAACCCACTTTAGCATCATCTGCAAACTTACTAACCATATCTTCTACTTTCATATCCAAATCATTTATATAAATAACGAAAAGCACTGGACCCAGAACCAATCCTTGTGGCGTATCACTAGTCACAGGCCTCTGGTCTGAAAAGCAATGCCGAACTATCACCCTCCTTCTTCTACCTTTGAGCTAGTTCTATATCCAAATAGTTAGTTCTCCCTGTATTCCATGTGATCGAACCTTGCTAACCAGTCTACTATGAGGAACCTTGTTGAACGCCTTACTGAAGTCCATATAGATCACATCCATCACGCTGCCCTCATCAATCCTCTTCATTACTTCTTCAAAAAACTCAATCAAGTTAGTCAGACACGATTTCCCATGCACAAAGCTATGCTGACTATCCCTAATCAGTCCTTGCCTTTCCAAATACATATAAATCCTGTCCCTCAGGTTTCCCTCCAACAACTTGCCCACCACCAATGTCGGGGTCACTAGTCTATAGTTCCCTGGCTTTTCCCTACCACCTTTCTTTAATAGTGACACAATGTTAGCCAAACTCCAGTCTTCCAGGACCTCACCTATGGCTATTATTGATATAAATACCTCAGCTATGGGCCCAGCGATCTCTTCCCTCACTTCCCACAGAGTTCTAGGGTACATCTGATCAGATCCTGGGAATTTAATCACCTTTATGCATTTTAAGACGTCCAGCACCTCCTCCTCTGCAATATGGACATTTTTCAAGATGTCGTTATTTATTTCCCCATGCCCTCTAGCTTTCATATCCATCTCCGCAACAAACCAACACTGATGCAAAATACTCATTTAGTCTTTCACTCATTTCCTGTGGTTCCACACAAAGGTGGCCTTGCAGATCCTTAAGGGGCCCTATTCTGTCCCTAGTTACCCTTAAGTCCTAATGTATTTGCAAAATCCCTCTGGATTCTCCTTAACCCTATTTTCCAAAGCTATTTTATGTCCCCTTTTTGCCCTCCTTATTTCCCTCTTAACTATACTCCTACTGCCTGTATAATCTTCTAGGGATTCATTCGATCCCTGCTGTCTATACTTAACATATGCTTCCTTCTTTTTCTTGACCAGAACCTTAATTTCTCTAGTCATCCAACATTCCCTACACCCAACAGCCTTGCCCTTCACCCTTACTGGAACGTACTGTCTCTGGACTCTCGTCAACTCATTTTTGAAGGCTTCCCATTTTCCAGTTGTCCTTTTACCTGTGAATATCCGCCACCCATCAACTTTTGAAAGTTCTTGCCTAATATTGTCAAAATTGGTTTTCCTCCAATTTAGAACTTTAACTTTTAGATCAGATCTATCCTTTTACATCACTGTTTTAAAACAAATAGAATTATGGTACTGACCCCAAAGTGTTCTCCCACTGATACCTCAGTTGATACCTCAGACCTGCCTTATTTCCCAAGAGTAGGTCAAGTTTTGCTCCTTCTCTAGTGGGTACATCCACATACTGAATCAGAAAATTTTCTTGTATATTTGACAAATTCCTGTCCATCCAAGCCCTTAACACTATGGCAGCCCCAGAGTATGATTGGAAAATAAAATCCCCAACTATAACCACCCTACTAATCTCACAGATAACTGAGACCTCCTTAAAAATTTGTTTCTCAATTTCCCACTGTCTTTGGCGGATCTATAGTACAATCACAATAAGGTGGTCATGCCTTTCTTAATTCTCAGTTCCACCAAAATAACTTCCCTGGACGTGTTGCCAGAAATATCCTCCCTAGGGACAGCAGTAACGTTATCTTTAATCAAAAATGCCACTCCCCCTCTTCTCTTGTTCCCCTTTCTATCTTTCCTATAGCATTTGTACCCTGGAATATTAAGCTGCCAGCTCTGTCCATCCCTGGGCCTCATCTCTGTAATCGTTATGATATCCCAGTCCCATGTTCCCAACCATGCCCTGAGTTCATCTGCATTACCTGTTAGGGGCTTCTTGCATTGGTCTCTTTCCTCACTATTTCCTTTGATCCCACCACCCATCCCCCTTATTAGTTTAAATTCTCCCTTAGCGCTCTAGCAAATCTCCCTGCCAATATATTACTCCACTTCCAATTCAGGTGCAATCCGTCCTTCTTATACAGGTCACTTCTACCCCAGAAAAGATTCCAATGATTCAAAATAGTAAATCCTTCTCCCCTGCACCAGTTCCTCAGCCACACATTCATCTGCTATATCCTTCTATTCCTACATTCAGTGGCTTGTGGCACAGGGAGTAATCCAGATATTACTACCCTTGAGAACCTCCTTTTTAAATTCTTACCTGACTTCCTAAATTCTCTTCTCAGAACCTCTTCCTTTTCTCTTCCTATGTCATTAGTTCCAATGTGTACAACAGCCTCCAGCTGGTCCCTCTCCCCTTTGAGAGTATTCTGCACCGTCTCCGAGATATCCTTGATCCTGGCACCAGGGAGGCAACACATCATTCTGATATCTCGTTGTCAGCTGCAGAAACGTCTGTCTGTGCCTCTCAGTAGAGATTTCCTTGTCATAATCGACTGCTTGGCACCTGGCGTACCCCCCAGTTACAATAAAACTGGACTCAGTACCAGAAACCTGGCTGTCAATGCTGCTTTCCCCTGAGAGTCCATCACATACTACATTTTCCAAAACAGTGTACTTTTTTCAGATGGGGATAGCCGCAGGACACTCCCGCAATACCTGCTTCCCTCACCTACCTTTCCTGGCGGTAAGCCATCTACCTGACTGTATCTGCATTTTTTTCTCCCTTCCTGCAACTGCCATCCATCACATCCCCTAGCTCGTGTAAATTCCTCATTGTCTCTGTCTGCTCTGACCAATCCATGCGATCCAATAGGATTCACAACCAAGCACACTCCCTGCAGTCATAATCGTCAGTAACATGGAAACTCTCTGTAATCTTCCACATCCAACAGGAAGAGCTTATCACTCTACTAAAGGCCATCTTTGCACCTTAACAATCTACAGACCCAGAAAATAGCCCAGTATTACTGCTCTAAAAACACTGCTCCAGCTAACTTAGTATCTATGTTTTATATTTTTAAAGTTTAATAAAGATACAGATCTGAATAAAAACATATAATCAAAAGGAAGACACTCTACTCACTCTTGTAGATTTTTTAAAAACTAGTCACTTTGCTGCTCCTCTGCTGTGATATCCCCACACAGGTTTCTCCAAGGTCTGCTGCAAAATTTGCTGTTTGTTTATTTTTCTTAGACTAACTCTGATGTCCAGAGGTACTTGAAATCAAACAGCAGAGGCAGTAGCTGTGAAGGTTCACTGCTGGGTCAGACAGCTGTATAGGTTTCTTTCTCCATTGATCCACTTTCCACCATGTGGTCGCTGCCCTTTGTCTCCGTTCCTCCTTTTTTAAAGTGCTGTTGTTTTGATACCATTTTTCCCCAAAGTTCCAAAACGATACAACAGCATATAAAACAGTAATCACTGCTCCTAGAATTTGAGGAAATCAGCTCCAATACTGAAAATACCTCAAAAAAGGAGCAGCTCTTACAGCCACAAATTTTCCCCATCCTCCACCTTGGATTGCCCAGAGTTTTGAGGAGATTGGAAGATAATGAATGTAACTCCTTTATTTATAAAGGTGGGGAGACAAAAAGCAGGAAAATGCAGGTCAGATAGCTTAGTATTTGTCATGAGGAAAATGTTAGAAACTACTATTAAAGCACGTCACTAGATTTGATAAAGATAATCAGACAGAGTCAACATGATTTTGTGAAAGGGAAATTATATTTTACTAACTTATTGGAGTTCTTTGAGGGAAGTAATTGTGTTATCGATAAAGGGGAACCAGTCAACCTACTCTACTTAGATTTGAGACGGTGACACATCAAAGGTTATTGTGGAAAATAAAAGGTCATGGTGTAGAGCTGTGGAGTCCTGATGTGGATAGTGCAGTGATTGTAACAGATCAGTCAGGTGAACCTCATAGAATATGACTTCCCTGATTGGGGCTGTTAACCTGGTCCAATCAGAGAGCCCTCATTGACAGATATAAACAGTGGTATCAGAGGTTCTGTTTGCTCTGAGAAAGCTGGGTTTGTGTCAAGGATTTCTCACATGTAAATAAAGGGTGACTTGATGACAGCTTACCAGCCTCTATGGAGTTATTTCAGATAGAATATTGTCTGACAAACTGGAAGCAAAGAATAGGCATAAATGGGTCTTTTTCAGATTAACAAGATACAACGAGTGCCACAGGAGTCAATGCTGAGATCTTAACTATTTACAAATTGTATAAGTGACTTAGATAAAGTGACAGAAGGTATGGTTACCAGATTTGCTGATGACACAAATATAGATAGGGAGTTAAGTTGTGGAGTGACTCAAGAAGGTTACGAAAAGATATTGATAGGTTAAGTGAGAAGGCAATGATGTGGCAAGATAGGAAATTGTCCATTTTGACCAGGAGAATTAAAACAAAGGCACATTTTCTAATTGGCAAGAGCTTGCAGAGTTCTCAGGTACAGAGGGATCTGGGTGTCCTTGTGCATGAATCATAAAAGGTTAGTATGCAGGAATAGCAAGAAATTAGTAAATCTAATAGAATGTTTTTGTTTCCCACAAGAAGAATTCAATACAAAAGTGAAGTTTATGCTTCTTTTACATAGAGTGCTGATTAGACTGCATCTGAAGTACCTGGACAACATTGATTACCTTTTTTTTGGAAAGGATGTCAATGTGCTGGAATCAGTTCTGAGAAGATTTACCAGACTATTAGCTGGTAAGGGCAGGTTATCATCTGAGGAAAGGATAGGGTTGTATCCACTGAGGTTTAGAAAAGTAAGTAGTGAGTTGATTGAAATGTAGAAGACCCTGAGGGGTCTTGACAGCCTGGATATGGAGAGGATGTTTCCTCTTGTGGGAGAATCTGGTACTAGGGGGCTCACTGTTCAAAACTCAGGAGGCAAACATTTAAAACAGAGATGAGGTGAAATTTTATCTCTGAGGCTCATGATTTTTTGGAACTCTCTCCCTGCAAAGGTGAAGGAGGTAATATCCTTGAATATTGCTAAGGCTGAGTTGGGCAGCCTCTTATTAAACAAGGGAATGAAAGGTTATCAGGGTAGGCAGGAACGTGGATTTGAGGTTACAATCAGATCGGCCATGATTTTATTAAATGGCAGAGCATGATCTAGAAGTTGAATTGCCTACTCCTGCCCCTAACTCAGATGTTTGTATACTCATATGACTTGTTGCCAACATTGATGATCTGAAGATTCAGTCTAGCCGCAACATTATGACAGTTCCACAAATGAGGAACTTCAATTCTGAAGATAGATTGTTGCAGTTAGTACTGTTTACATTGGAGTAGGCTGAGAGGAGATCTGATAAAAGTATTCAAAATCATGAGGGGTCCAATATTAGATACAATGGATAGGAGGAACTGTTCCCTAAACTGCTCATTAAAGGAACAAGAACCAGGGGCACAGTTTTAAAGTAATTGGCAAAATAAGCAAAAACAATATGAGAGAAAGCTTTTTTACACACAGTAATTTGTTAGGCTCTGGACTGCACTGCCTGAGACCGCGATAGAGGCAGGTTCAATTAATGCATTCAAAAAGGAATTAGACTGCTATTTGCAAAGGAAAGAGTGCAGGATTACAGGTAGAAGGCAGAAGAATGACAATAAGTGAAATATTCATTTGGACAACCAGTGCAGATACAAAGGACCAAATGACCTCCTTCTGTGCTAAAATAATTCTGCAATTCTGAGAGCGTGTTTGTAATTTGTGGAAACCAGGTCATCTTGCAAATTCCCTACCTCTGGGAACAGCTTTCCAATAACATTGCTCAGCATTATGCCCAGCTTCCTTCTCCAATGCAAGTTGCATTTTTTAAAAATTGATTTATAGAACATGAAAGGCTTCATGGAATTTTGATTTGGATTTCAGTAAGTATGAAATAAAAATGTTGTTAAAGAGACTTTTTGTAGTTACACCGCAGCAGGTTGGAAATAGAATGAATCATGTCCTACTTTGAAAATTGTTTCCTTTAATGCCAAACTGCACTGCCAGTTTTGTATGAACTTCTTGGTACTAGGATGCCATAAACGCGCGTACAATACAGGTGCCAGGTCTTCAGCAGTAAGACAGTATTATCTTGTTGGGCAAATGGAAATTTAACATAGTTAATGCAACTAAACACAACACTGGCAAGAGCTAAACTGATAGCTGAAAAACTGAAACAATTAACAATGGAGAACAGTTCACAGAAATTACCTAGAAAAAGAGATGTTTGCTCAATTCTAATATTTCATAGTGACTAAACAAAGCTTGACTGAGCCTTAAGTTACGAGCTCTAAATTGAGAAATTTGCAGATGATCTCTTTTGTTGGCACATTCAGCAAAGTCAGCTGATGAAAAATTGTCATGAATTTTTATGACTGTTAATGAATCTTCATTCAGGTTAGGGGTTTCAAAATTAGTGAATGTTCACCATCTCATTAGGCTGTAGATGGATCTGCAGATTACAATTTTACAAAGATTTAAATGTTATCAAAATCAGAATATAACTAAAAGCATTTAGTGTGAACCAAGAAAACGATTGCTTTTGTGTAATTTGGTAGGACTTAAACAGAGATAATCAAAGCACAGAATTGCTTTCTATTATTCTGAACACTGTATGTTTTATCACCTAACTTCTGAGGAAGGGTCACAGGACCCGAAATGTTAACTCTGATTTTTTCTTCACAGATGCTGCCAGACCTGCTTTTCCAGCAACTTTGTTTTTGCTCCTGATTTACAGCATCTGCAGTTCTTTCGGTTTTTATATTTTATCACCTAATGTCCACAACAACAAATTAAAAAGTAGCAGATGTAGTTTTATATGTTAAAACATACTCATTTCAATAATATAACACATTCCTTAACACAATTATAAACAAAACTTTGCTTCAGTATATAACCTATCCTTGGGTGTGGGGTGGAGAAGTAGAGTAGAGATGAATTTGGTCTGTCCCAGTGACACAATTTGATCTCATTGCAAATCTCTAGCCGATTTTTTACTGTACGCAATTTTCTATTCATTGAAGTTGATAGAATGATACTGCTAACGTTTTTTGGATGCTTGAGTTCTCATGCTATTATTAATTTTACTCGGCTTAACTTGAAATTAAAACCTTACCAACATTTTCCAATTTAATAGAAAGTAAAACTGGCACTGCATATACATAGCTGCTGATTCTTTTCAAGTCCATTTTACCCTGTTGATGTTGGCCAATTTTAAAGGAGAACAATTCCAACTACTCCAAACTCTCCACATAACTTTAATCATCCTGGTAAACCTCCTCTATATCCTCGACATGCATCCTGAAGTGCGAAGTCCAGATGTGCATATAATACTCCATCAGAGGCTTAACCATTGCTTTTGAATACAATGACCCATGTTACAAAGCTTCTGAATAGCCATATAAACTTGAACTGTCAACATCAAAAATTTGTAAACTTGCACTCACACCCACACCCACTCCACTCTTCATTCCTCGCCCCAACCAAGTCCTTCTGCTCTTGCACCCGCCTCAAAATAATAGAATGTTACATTGCTTAGAATAAGCCAATTCACTCTTACCTGCATTGACTTATTTTTGAATTTAGGAGCCATGAGATACAAGTTCATGCAACCCACTGAAAGAGGAAAAATCTCTTCTTCTCTGTCTTAAAAGGGCAGCCTCTAATTCTGGACTTACCCACAAGAGGAACCATGACTTTGTCCAGGTCATTCAGGATCTTACATATTTCAATCAAGTCACCCCCTTCACTTATCTAAACTCCAGTGGAAAATATCCAGTTTACAGCTTCCACATGTTTGAATACTTCTTTCAAAGATAAAAGGTACTGCAGATGCTGGAGAATCCGAGATAACAAG
>JAHRHZ010000012.1:68172100-68283013 GCA_024137785.1 Ginglymostoma cirratum | reverse complement strand
AAACAGGTTAGGGAGGTGGAGATGAGCTGGGCTGGTTTTGGGATGCGGTTGGGGGAGGGGAGATTTTGAAGCTTGTGAAATCCACATTGATGCCATTGGGCTGCAGGGTTCCCAGGCTGAATATGATTTGCTGTTCCTGCAGCCTTCGGGTGGCATCACTGTGGCATTGCAGGAGGCCAAGGATGGACATGTCATCTGAGGAATGGGAGGGGGAGTTGAAATGGTTGGCGACTGGGAGTGCTGCTTGACCTGCTGTGTTCATCCAGCCCCATGCTTGTTATCTTGAATACTTCTTTAGTCTGTTTATAGAATCCTTACAATGTGGAAGAAGGCCATTTGGCCTATCAAGTCTCCGCCAACCCTCTGAAGAGCACCCCACCAAGACCCAGGCCCCTACCCTACCCTTGTAACTCTACATTTTCTATTGCTAATCCACCTAGCCTGCACCCCCCTGGACACTATGACCAATCCACCCAACCAGCACATCTTTGGACTGTGGGAGGAAACCCATGCAGACACAGGGAGAATACGCGAACTCCACACAGACAGTTTCCTGAAACCCATGTCCCTTGCACAGTGAGACAGCAGTGCTAACCATTGAACCACCATGCCACCCCAAACTCCCTCCTGAAGTCCGCTCTTATGTTGCTCAATATCTACTACAACTGGATATTTGCAAAAGTTGTATCTTCCTAAAAAATCAAAACCATACCCTCTAAACCCAAGTCTAAGTTATTTATATCTTACAAGAAAAAGTAATCATCCTAGTACTGATCCTGGGATTCCATTATATATTTGTCTCCAACCGAATAAAAGTCCATTCACCACAGTCTGTCATCAATTCCTTAGCTCCTGTCCCTTTAATACAATGCATTTTTTTTTCTGAACAGGTCTATTTGGTTAGTTAATCAAATGACTTTCAGCAATTTATATCTAAAATGTCTACTACTCCAGCTTCAGTTTTCTGTTATTTCTTCAAAGAACTTAGAAGAGATTTGTCTTTAACTTATCAGTTTTTCTTATCCCTTGTTAACCAATCATTCTTGAAATGAAACTTAATTCACTATTAAAAACGGTCTCTGGCATAGGGCTTTCGAAACTGGGCATCGCAAGACAAGATTGTAGGATTTCAAGCTCTGGGGCAGTAATGGCTGCCATGAAGTCTGATAGAGTGCTAACAGCCATGAGGTCTCTTTAAATCTTCACTTGTTTTTTCCATTGGAGGGTATGGCTGAACAGATTACTTTCTCAGATTCCATTGCTATACAGGAACACGAGAATTAAAAGTAAGATTGTCATGATTTGGCCAATCAGGTTTGTTCCACCATTCAATAAGATCATCGCTGATCCGACATTGTGGCATAAATTTTCCCGTCTTTACCCCATAACCATTGACTCATTGTTTATAAAAAAAACTATGCAACTGAGCTTTGAGTATATTCAGTTATCCATCCTCCACTGCCCTCTGAGGAAGAGAATTTCACAGACTAACAAACTTTTGAGAGAAAAGAATTTCTCTTCATCTCTTAAATAGGAGATCTCCAATTTTAATACTATGTCCCCTAGTTCTAGACCACCATACAAGGGGAAACATTCTTTCAGCTTCCATGTTAGGGTTTATTTCGGACAGAAGCAAATATAAACATTGAGAAATGTTACTACAGCTGTACATGGCCTTAGTTAGATCATGTTTAATGATCTCATGTATTTCAATAAGATCTACTCTCATTCTTCCAAACTTCAACAGGTAAACGTTCAACTTTACTTAATCTTTCCTCATAAGGTGATCATTCCACCCATAAATCAATGCTGTGAACTTTCTCGAAATGCTTCTAATTCAATTATTTCCTTTCCTGAGGAGACTAAAACTGTACATAGTATTCCAAATATGTTCTAACTAAGGCCCATACAACTGTAGTAACATTTCTCAATGTTTATACTTGCTTCAGCCTGAAGTATGCCGAACATTCCATTTGCCTTCCTGATCACTTGCTATACTATATATCAGCTCTTTGTGATTTATACACCAGAACATCCAGATCCCTTAGGATGGCAGAGTTCTGCAGTCTCCATCCATTTAAACCACATACTGCTTTGCTATTCTTCCTTCCAAATTGGGCAAGTTCATATTTTCTCACATTATACTCCATCTGCCAATTTTTTGCAGACTCACTTAACATATCTAAATCCCTTTGTAGACTCTTTATGTCTTCTTGACAACCTACTTTACTACCTTTGATGGTGTCATCAACAAATTTAGCAACCATACATTTGGCCTCCTTGTCGAAGTCTTTGATTTAGATTATAAATACTCCACAAGTTATAGCTTGCCAAATTTAATATTATCCACACTTTCTGCTTTATGTGAGCTAACCAGTACCTTATACACACTGCGATGAAGGTTTGTAATATTGTATTGTAGTTGGGAAGCTTGATTCTGAAGTGGAATTAATTTTTAATTCTGTGAAGGTCTGATTTTATTTTGATAGTCAGTCAGTCATTTTGAGCATTGAAACAGCATTTCCAAGAAATCATGTTATTATAACTGTATGACCAATTGGCTCCTGCAGAGTTAATTGCTAAGATTGCTGGCCTGATTTTATAACCCAGGGAGAGGGAGCCAGCAGCAGGTTCATTCAAAATGAGGAAGTGCGTAACAGCAGAGGTGCTGTTCACAACAGTGTCCAAAAACAATCAGCGCAAGGCATGTTCCAAGACTGACCCCCCATGGTAAACAAAAGGAAAAATAAATCTTGTGGTTCACATAGACAAGTCTCACAATGGGAAATGACTTGCCTGTATGCACCATCAACTGGGATCATAACAATATTAGTATGTTTTCCCCACACCATGAGCATTAAATTTGTGTTGCAACCTTTAATGGAGTCATAAGCTTTTGGGAATCGAAGTACAACACCTACAGGTCTCTTTTTATCCACTTGGCTTATTGTTTCCTCAAAGAATTCCAATAAATTTGTCAAACATGATTTTCCTTTCATTAGAACATGTTGACACTAATTGATTGTGTCATGATTTTCTAAATGCCCTGCTTTTACCCCCATGGTAATGGATTCTAGCACATTTATCCACGACAGATTTTGTACACCTGGCCTATAATGTTGTGCTTTCTCTTTGCCTTTACCTCCTTTTTTGAAGAGAGGTATTAGATTACTGATTTTTCCTCTGCTATGATGCTTCTAGAATTTAGGAAGTTTTAGAACATCAGATCCATTGTCTGTGCTGTCACTTCTTGTAAAACCCTAGGATGAAACCCGTTCGGTTCTATTTGATTCCCGGGCACATTTGTCACCAGTTACTAATTGTTGTAAGTTCCTCCCTCTCTTTGACCTCTTAATTTTCATGTATTCTTCATTTGTTTTTTGAAGACAAATACAAAATACTTGCAAAATATTTCCTGCATTTCCTTGTTTCTCAGTATTAATTCTACAAACTCACATTGTGAGGAACTAACACAGTTTTTATTTTTAAACACTCAGAGTCATAGAGAAATACAGCTCAGAAACAGACCCTTCAGTCAAACCAGTCCATGCCGAACATAATCCCAAACTAAACTAATCCTGTCTGCCTGCTCATGGCCCATATCCCTCCAAACCTTTCCTACTCATGTACTTACCTAAGTGACTTTCAGATATTGTAACTGTGCCTGCATTCACTGCTTCCTCAGGAAGTTCATTCCACAGGCGAAATGCCCTCTGTATAAAAAATTTGCTGCTACATCTTTTATCAAATCTCTCTCTTCCCACCTTAAAAATATGACCACTAGTCTCAGAGAAACTTTTTTTTAATACTTCCAGCAAATTTCTCTTAGTCTCTAATTTTTACCTAGATTTTTTTTATTTGTACTTTACTGATTTTCATAGTCTGTCCAATCTTCTTTTATATTACAGACCAATACAGTCTCATAGCTTTTTCTTTTCATTTGATACTACATTTAATTGCCATAATTTATCACGAATGTCACATCCATATCATAGATCTATAAAATCTTGAAAGGATCCTGTGAAGCAATGGTAGTGTTCCTACCTGTAGACCAAAATATCCAAGTTTGTGTACCCTGCAGGTGTCATAACAGGTCTGAACAAATTGACTAAATAGCCATAAGTCCCCAAATGGTGTTGACAAGGTGAATTTGGAAATGATATTTACTCTTGTAGCTGGATCCAGAACTAGGGGGCACTGTGCAGAGATTAGGGGTAGTCCTTTTAGGGCAGTGATGACACTTCTGGAAGGTTCTATCTCAGGAGGTGAGGCCATTGAATATTTTTAAGACAGAAGTCAATAGATTTTGGTCAACAAGGGAATCAAATATTATTGAGGTTAGATCAGAATGTGGAATTTGAAACACAAACAAATCAGCCATAATCTTATTAAATGGTGGAGCAGGCTCATGGGTCGATGTTTCCCAATTTGTATATTTTCATAACTGCTGTTGAACAACCACCTCTGGCCCTGGAAGCCTAATTTTATATTTGTGTGATTTCAGGTTTTTCCATTCTATTAAAGCATCAATATTTTAATATTTTGACCTTGGAATCATAGAATTCCCACAGTGCGGAAAGACGACATTCAGCCCCATCGAGTCCACACCAACCCTCCAAAGAACATCTGCCCAGACCCAGGCCCCCACCCTATCCACGTAACCCCACATTTCTCATGGCTAACTCACCTAGCTTGCACATCCCTGGACACTACAATTTAGCGTGGCCAAACCACCAAACCTGCACATTTGAAATATGTGGGAGGAAACCAGAGCACCTGGAGGAAACCCACGCAGACACGGGATATGCAAATTCCACACAGTCACCCTGGCACTGTGAGGCAGCAGTGTTAGTCACTGTGGCACTGTGCCATTCCATGTTTATGATAATTTAAAGTCTAATGTATAGATTGCCCCCTATCAATTTTTCTTTCTCTAACATTTATTAAGTTAAAACTAGTCAGTAAATTTTACTTCCTGCTTTGCTGTCTGAGAATTTTTCAGTGTGACTTGTTGGCTTATCTTGGATGATGACAGTAGTCACTGGGAGATCCCCTTAACTGGTACCAGTTGGGTAAATGTTCAGCAAGATGAAATCCACACTTCAGGGATTTTTTTTGTGGGTACTTTTCTCAAGGTCAGCTACAAATCCCACTGCTTTGCCATTGACTGCAATATCTGAACCTCTATATCCTGTCTGGTTGGGGTTCATACAAGACTTTGATATGGTGAGCTCTATATTGGGAACAAAACAGAAATTGCTGGGAATATTCAGCAGAACGGTACTGAAGAAGGGTCAGAGATAGCAGGAACTGCAGATGCTGGAGAATCTGAGATAACAAGGTGTAGAGCTGGGTGAACACAGCAGGCCAAGAAGCATCAGAGGAGCAGGAAGGCTGACTTATCGAGCCGAGACCCTTCTTCAGCCCCTTTTCTGAAGAAGGGTCTAGGCCCGAAATGTCAGCCTTCCTGCTCGTCTGATGCTGCTTGGCCTGCTGTGTTCATCCAGCTCTACACCTTGTTATCTCTGAAGAAGGGTCACTGGGCATAAAATGTTAATTTGGCTTTCTCTCCACATATACTGCCAGATCTGCTAAGTTTTTCCAACAATTTCTGTTTTTGTTTCTGATTCCCAGCATCTGCAGGTCTTTCAGTCTTTGATCTGTATTGGGAACATTGGATTAAGAATATTCCATGAGAATTTTTAGCCTTTTCCACTGTTTGCTGAGATCAGCCATTAATTCCATATACTCACCTTCTGCCCACTTTCATTAATATTTTTGGCTAACAGAAATCTATTCTTTTATGTTTTAAAATTAAGAGGTGAACTAACAACAATTGTTGTTTCTAGAAGTGTTCCAAATTTTGATCACCCTTTGTGTTGAACTGTTTCCTTATTTCATCCTGCAAGTGAACTTTTGACTCATGCATTAGAGTCCTAACTTACTCAAATAGTTCCCCTATTCAATAACTTCTCGTCGCTCAGTTCTTGGAATCCAGGTATTATTATAGTGAACCTATGGTGCATTTTCTCCAAACAGTAATAGATCCTGAGGTGTGGTGCATAGAACGGCTCTCAATCCCTCAACGTGTGCACTAACTAGCTCTTCACGTAGCTTCAGTATGGTTCCTATAATCCCTTGTATTTTATTTCTCTTGTTATAAAGTCCAAAATTTTCCAAAAACATTTTCAATTATTTTCTCCACTTAATTTGATATGTTAATGAAATATGAATTTGCAACTCCAACTCACTTTGGACTTACATTGTTACCTTCCTTTTTACCTTCTTGTTTCTTCCTTTTTACGCTCAAAGTGGATAATCTCACATTTTTCTACTTTTAAACGTTTTTTTTCCGCAGTTTTGCCCATTCTTTTGACCTATCAATATCTCTTTCTAGTTTTATCAACAGTCTTTCCAATAGCTCCAATTTTTGTGTCATCAGCACATCTACATGTGACTTTCAATCTCATAATTAAGACTTGAAGTAGTTGAGGCCCCAACATGGATCATTGCTGCATCCTGGAAATTACAAGACCTGCCCATTACCCTTGCCCTTTGTCTCCTTCTGCTCAACCAAATTCCTAACCAGATCAATAATTTGTGTTCAATTGCATGAGCTTCAATATTGGCTAGTGGTCTTTTGTGAATGACTTTACTCAACAGTGTTTCTGCGAATCTAGATGAATAAATATGGTTCAACAGTACCTGCCCATTGTTTTCAGTATACTCTTCAAAAAATTGCCAGGCATGACCTCTCTTTTGCGCAAATCCAGGCTGACTCTAACTGATCAGTATGGAGGGATTATTTCACAAGAAAAGGCTAAACAGGTTTAACTCTACCCACTGAAGTTTAGAAGGATGAGAGGTGATCTTATTGAAATATATAGAACTGGATGGACTTAAGGGATTGGACAGGGGTAAATGCTGACAGGATGGTGCTCCTCACAGGACAGCCCAGAAGCAAAGGGCATAGTCTCAGAATAAAGGGTACCAATTTAATACTGAGATGAGGAAAAATTTCTTCTCTCAGAGGATTTAAAATCTTTGGAATTCCTTATCAGAGAGCTGTGTGGCTTATGTATATTTAAGGCTGAGAGAGATAAATTCTGGAACATTTGGGGAAATCAAGGGTTATGGGAAAGGGACAGGAGAGTGGACATGAGGAATGTCGAATCAGCCATGATCCTATTAAATGTTGGGGCAGGCTCAAGAGGCCAAATGGCCTACTCCTGTTCCCACTTCTTATGGAGAGAATTTTCCTTTTTTTTCATTCAATTGAAGTAGGCTGGGTGGAGGTGAGCAAATTAGGTGATGACAGCCATGTTACATTCATTGTTCAGAAAGCTAATTCAATCACCCATCAATCAGCTCATTAAGTCCATTAAGAACTGATAAGCGAGCATGGGCAAGCTTCACTGCAAATCATAGGCCTCAACAATGATTTCCTGGGTCACAGTAGCTGCCAGCCAGCCAGCCAATCAGAGATGGCAACATTTGTGACCTAAAATCTGTCAGGTATCACATCTCACTGGGGTAGCGCACTGGAAGCCAAGCCCCACTATCCCCAGGGCTGCCTCAGTTGTGAATAGCCCTAATTCCACTTAACTGTATAATTCAGGTTAAAAGAATATGCAAATCATTTTTTTTTCCATTCAGAAGAAAATAATTATTTATCGCAATCAAGCTGTTCTTAACCCAAAGCAAAGTGTAGACAAAATGTATTGCCAATCAACTCTGTGTTTACACTCTATCTGTTTTTAAAATTCCCTATTCTTACACTAACAGGCACATAGACATAAGGCAAGACATGAACGTTATGGGTGGATAGAAAATAGGGAAACACATTTCAACAGCACCAGTTTTGAACACAGGCATCAACGAACTGTTTTCTTTAAGTTCCTTTTCATATCTTTCGATTCTTTACAACTCGTTACTGATGACACGAGATTGTAGGTATTTCAATTCTTAGCTTTCAGTCAATGGTCGAGAATTCATGTTTTCAGTATCTCTGAAGGTGGATTTCCCTTTCTCCTTTCAACAGGGGATTTACAGAGACAGCAGCTTACAGAGGAAGAGTGAGGGATAACAGTTAGCTGCTAAGGACTTCCTTTCACCTCTACACACAGAGATGAGAGACAGAAAGAGAGATGGATGCTTTCTCTTCACAGGTTCAATGTTCCTGCTGCAATGTCCATGCACAAGACTGTAGTCACCTACCAAGGAAGCCATCAGGAGATTGTTGCCATGCTGAGATCGCCAGATCCTGCAATAACTAGTGTTGATTGTCTGGAATTTTCCTTCACTGTTAGAACAACATTATACATACAACTCAAAATGTGCTCCTGTAACTTGTTTTAAAACTGCAGACACCTTTTAAGTAGCTTCCTTGTGTAGCCAGATAGCCCAGAGCCTGAATGTCTATGTCTGGAACTAAAATAAGTACTCTTAGAGCAGCGAATACTCTTAGAGTAGGAAAGCTCAGGACAAGTCAAGCACAAAGCATCTGCACAAGACAAAGACAGGCAAGGACAAGCCCGAACCTTCCCTGGAAAATTAGACTGGTTTGTGTATTGGAGTATGATGAACAGACTCACTGATGCTCTGAGTTGCTACCATGATCATGTGTGGAGTAGGGAAGGTGTCCTTGACACATCAGAGGATGGGCACTGACAGTGTCATCTGTACATGACATCGGGGGTCCCATTGGATACCATGGCCTTGACCTTACAAATCAATTGGCTGATGGCCAGAGAACATTCTGGAAGGTTACAGCAGGGAGGGATAGGAAGGGACATCTGATGGTCGTTCCCTCAGTAAATACTCGACCTGGCCCAGTAGCAGAGCTCCAACCATCTGGGGAGAGATGACAACCACTTGCAAGACCAACCTTTGCCAACTTCAATAGAACCGAATATACAACCTGGCCAAGTTCAACTACATGGTTTGTACTTGGTCCTAGTCTGATAGTCAGTCGTTTAGAAAAGAGCTGTGACACAGGCTTAATGTTGTGATTGTGTTATTGACCAGACCAAACTCCATTCAAATATATCAAGGAGATAGTCTAGACCCTAAGATTTATCTTAATTGAGGGCATATGTAAGGTACTGTGTTCCAGATGCAATTTGATCAGTTACAGTACTTGGCTTCAAACAAAACACGCTTACCCCATAGTTAAAATACAAACAAAGGAAAGAAATGGTATAACTTAACTCTACTGCACAACTTAACAGAATAATAGATTAATTAACCACTAAACAGCAAGTGCTCCAATGTAGTAACATCCCACAAACACACAATTGGCTATGGCAAATTCAGTAAAATGCGGTGTCTCACATACAATGCTTCCCCAGTTCAGGAGCAAAAAACCATCAAGAGAAAATTCTGTTAGAAAGAGAGGTATGGCAGCTTCCACAAGCAACTTCAAAACCTCAACAACTGCTGAAAACTAAACTAAAACCCTGGTTCTGTGGGAGCCTGATGCCACCCATTCATGCTGCTTCTATTGTTCCAACATTCAAAAAAACCCCAAGGCCTCATAGGCAGCATATTTTATTGGCTTGAAACAGATTGCTCAACCCCAATGGCTCAAAGCCTCTCTCCAAAAGAAAACCATGATAAAATACACCTCTTAGAGCGACAACATTGTCAAAATTGATCGCGCAATTAATGTAAGATTAGGAAGTTTTATCACAAAAGGGCAGGGTTTTAGATAATATTCAGCCATAAAGGCCCTTTTATGTTTTTTGGATTTGTATTTCATGTATTTCTTTGTCGTTCTCTCTCTTTGGGCTCTGTCCTATCGTTTACTTCCTACCCCACCCACCACACTATTTTCTGCATATAAACTGACGTTTTCCCAGCCACCATAAGTTCTGAGGAAGGGTCACCAGACCCGAAACGTTAACTCTGTTTTCTCCTTCACAGATGCTGCCAGACCCGATGAACTTTTCCAGCAACTTTGCTTTTGTTCCTAATTTACAGCATCCGCAGTTCTTTTGGTTTTTATTTAGTCTGAACCTTTGACGTTGCTTTCTCTTCACAGATGCTACCAGACCTGCAGAGTTTCTCCGGCTATTTCTGTTTTTGTTTCAGGTTTCCAGCATCCACAGTTTTTATTTCAAACATTTGTTTATTTCTTTCTCACTATTTTGCATCTAGAATAAATATCTAGCGATTTAACAGCCCTTTCTCTGTTCCTTAAGACAAAATAAATAGATTCAGTCTTTGAACCCACTAATATGTTTACTCTTTGTAAATCTGTGACATTTTATCTTTGATCTCTACCGCCATCCTTTCTTTTTCATCCTTCTGTATCAATCTTGAACTCAAGATGTGTTTATTAAACTACCAATTCCTTTCCTGCACTGAGCTTGACCCATCTTTCCAAATGGCCTCTTGTACACCTCCACTTTCACTACTACGTTTTTTTTTAAAAATCCATATAAAATATCGCCGCTATCCTTCACAAGTGCAATTTTGCATCCAATTCTTCCTTTATGCTTTATACTTTATAACTGTACTTACTAATTCCTTTTTTATCCTCTATTAGCCTCATGCCATATTCCCTTTTTGCTCTTCCAATCTTGTCCTCACCTCCCTTTATGATTTCTATATTTTACATGATTGTTGCGCCCTACGGCCTTCTTTTCCATTTTAGTTCAATTTTTTTTATTCTTTCGGGAGATGAGGAAGTTGCTAGCTAGGCGGCATTTATTGCCCATCCCCAACTGCTCAGAGGGGCAGTTAAGAGTCAACCATATTGCCGTGGGTCTGGAGTCATTTGTAGGCCAGACCAGGTAAGGATGGAAGTTTCCTCCCCTAAAGGATATTAGTGAACCAGATGGGTATTTCCAACAATCGACAATGGATTCAGAGTCATCATTAGACTCATAATTCCAACGTTTGTTGAAATCAAATTCCACCAGCTGCTGTGGTGGGATTCGAACCTGGGTCCCCAGAACATTATCAAGCTTTCTAAATTAACAGTTCATCAATAATGCCACTAGACCATCAATTGCAATCTCAAGCACCAGAACTTCTTGCCTCCCTCACAGTATCTTTCCTTCTAAAATCTGCATGCTTTGAACTTCATAAATTTGAGGCTAACTTGCCCTTGACCACTCAATGTACATCATCTTCCATTCAATTCATACTTCTCCTAAATACTATGGCCCTTGCCTTAGATATTTCACTTTTAAAGATTGCTTTGAGCAGCACCATACTTGTGGAATCTTGCCAATCTTGTGGAGGTGGGCCTGAAGTTGGGACCAGAAAAAAGCTTTGTAAAGAAATATATTGGATTAACTGGATAATTCACTCCTGATTCCAGCCAATTTCGCCAGAGGCTGGTGAAACGGACAGTGTGGGCAAACAGTTTGAATAATTAAGTACACATTTGTAGAGAAATTAGAGATTGGGGACGCTGCCAGGCATCTTTTTGCCAGTGGATCCCCTATTCCCAGCTAAAGCCAAAACATAGCAGACCCCTGGGGGCACTTAGTTAGTGGGGCATGAGCTACAAAACTTTCTATCACCCCCATTCCACAACCGAGTCACAGGCATCAGTAGATCACAGCTGTGGCTGCAGCCCATCCTGTGGCCAATAATCATTATTTTAAAAGAGACAAGATTCTGCAATTTATGTGAAAATTAATAATTTCTCAATAATGATATTATGAATTCAAGTGTGTTTTACTGCAATGTTTAAACTAATTTAACTTAACTCTCCACTTCTACAGGATTAAGTTACAGAACGCAAAACAATTGACTTTGTAACTGCTATAACCTTGGTATAAATTACTATTACTAATATTTAGCTGTTTCTTAATTATACCAGTTTAACGTAAACACAAATAAGCTGAAATAAAGTGCAAACAGACTGCATTAATGGAGAAAATGCAAATGTGTATTTGCAGCATTTTGGGAGCAATAGGGAGAAATGTTTGTTGGCAATGTCACAGGCTGGGGCATTGCTTCAGTGGGATTTATGTGTAAAGATAAAAAGGACATTTTCTACTTTAATCTTATCACAAAGAATCCAAATAAGAAGGCGGTAATAAGAATTAAATGCATAGCTATCCATCATGACGGTTGATGTGTTTTTATACTTTTGTGATTTTCTGCTTCTCTCACCCTTATAATGAATTTCTCCTCACACATTAAGCCCAGTTTTCAAGTAAAAGAAACAGGTTAATAACCATTTAGGAATGGGATTAAGTGTTCATGTGGATGGAAGTAATTGTATACTGTGTAGAATACTATGACCTACTTATGAACATACAAATTGGAGCAAAATAGACCATTTGGCTGCCCAAGCCTGCTTTGTCATTCAATATCATTGCGGATCGGTTTGTACTTTGATTTCCATATTCCATCTACCCCTGACAAATTTCAATTCTCCTAACAAGAATCTGTCCAGCTCTGTCTTAAAAATATTCAGTGACATTTTCTTCACCATTTCTTCTGTGGAGATACAGGCTGGTTGGCCTAAGACCAGTTCCAGGTAAAATGCTGCAATCCATTAGTAGGAAGTGGAGACAGGACAATTAGAAAATCAATATATGATAAAGCACATTCAGTATGATTTTATGAAAGGGAAATCATGCTTGAAAAAGTGACTACAGATCTTTGAGGGTGTAACGTACAGGGTGGATAAAAATAAGCCCACAAATGTACTATACTTGGATTTTCATAAAACATTCCATAAGGCATCACACAAAAGGTCAATCCACAAGACATGGTTTTCTGGATTTAAAACAACACACTGCAAATGCTGGAAATCGGAAATAAAAATAGAAAGTTCTGGAAAAACTCAGCAAATCTGGCATAATCATAAATCCCTACAGTGTGGAAACAGACCCTTCTGCCCAACAAGTCCACACCAACCCTTGGAGCATCCCACCTGGGCCCATCCCCCTATAACCCACACACCCCTGAACACTACAGGCAATTTAGCATGGCCAAACCACCTAGCCTGCATGTCTTTGGACTGTGGGAGGAAACTGGAGCACCCAGAGGAAACCCACGCAGATACAGGGAGAATGTGCAAACTCCACACAGTTGCCTGAGGGTGGAATTGAATCCAGGTTCCTGGTGCTGTAAGACTGCAGTGCTAACCACTAAGCCACTGTTCCACCCCTTCTGCAGATAGAGTTAATGTTTCGTGCCCAATATAACTTGAGTCCCATTGAGTTTCTTTGGAACTCTGTTTTATATATTATGTAAATACTCATGTTAGCCATTAAAGGACGGAAATATTAAGCTGGAATAAAATGATCATTTTCAGTTTGTACATCTCTGAGTAAACCTTAAGGCCTGGCGCTGTAGGTTCAACTATTTTATAATCTATATCAACAAGTTAGATAAAGGGACCAAATGTAATACATACAAGGTGGTACAAAGCTAGGCAGGAAAGTAAGTAGTGAGGAGGACACAAAGAGCAGAAATTCTACACAAATGGGCCCACTTCAAGGCTGGGGGTTTTGTGGAGCCTGGCAGCAGGCTGGGAATCTCTTTGTCAGAGCAGCAGGATTTGTCACGGCTGCGTTAAGATGCTGCCTCCAAGCTTTCCAACCAGAGTGCAGATATGATAATGAGCCACACCCATCAATAAATGATTCTCTATTTCAAGGCACCTCATCCGAGAACAGAACAGCTGCATTCAATATTATTTCTGAATGCATCCGGAAGAAGGATGGAAGCAAGACATAACAGCACAAGGGAATAAGCAGTCTACCTCTAGCCCCATTGAAGTCAATCAAGGTTGCATCATACAAACTGAAAGAACTGTGGATGCTGTAAATCAGAGACAAAAACAGAAATTGCTATTAAAGCTCAGCAAGTCTGGCAGCATCTGTGGAGAGAAATTAGAGTTAACATTTCGGGTCCAGTGACCCTTCTTCAGAAGTCAAAAGGTTGCATCATGTTGAAGTAATGAAAAGTGGAAAGGAAATGTCTTCGTAGTTGCACAAAAAGATTCATTTGATTGCTTATATGTCCGTGTCTTTATGTATGTGAAGATTTAAATAAATAAAGTGCTTCATTTGAATTCTCCATTATCCTGCTAGTTCTGCTTTACGTTCTGAATTGCAAATGGATATAAGTTTTCAGGAGAATGGCATGACATGAATGGAGGATGAGAAAAGGGTATGAATATCATTCAGAACCGTGAGAACAATTTGTTGAGGGAAGGATGCAGTGGCTTTACCATTGTTGTTCCCTACAGCTTCACAAATTTAAGGTTATCTGAGACTTGCCTGGGGGAGGTTGTTGTGGGCATCTCTGGTTAACAGGTGATCAGCCTCACCCTATCAATTTCCCCTCATCGGAGAATACCAAGCACCTCTCCTCCAGCTATATTCTTCTCACCACATTTTGCAAAGGACAACGGACCACCACCATTCTCAAAACTATTGCTTACTGAAGGGCAACCCAAGATCTGTGCCTTAGTTGCACTGCCCCTGACAGGTATATTGAGGCTGGACTGCAGTGGGAGCGCACATATCCAACTGTTGATCATGCAAGTACAAATATCTGTGGGATATACAACTGTTGCACATGGAACAAGCCATGATGGCCTCCAGAATGTACTGCACATCATGCAGAAAGTCTTCCAGTAGTTAAATACCAGTTGAACATTGAGGAAGTGAAATCCCTTTAAATTGATGAACATGCCAGGATGATGTGAGTGTACTGATTGCTAAGTGTACTGTCCTAACTCCCTATACGTCCTGGGAATTCAGACATTGCAACAACTGTCCTCTGGCTCTGAATGGCCTCATCACTGTCAAAGTGACCCTTGGGAAATGTCACATTGATCAACTGGCCCCCAAACCTGTGAGTAGCTGGTCGTAAATTTCCTAGATGTCACCTGCAGATCCCCTGAAGGAATAGGAGGTAACAGAAAATTCAGAGCCATGGTGATCTTAACTACCACTTCACCTGCACCTCGAGAAAGGAGGGCCTATTCCAAGAGGCTGCGGGTGTCAGCAGCAAGCCGTGATGAAAATCTGAGCCTCCTGAATTACTGCTGCTGCTTTATGCTGGGGAAGCCAATTCTTTCTCTGTAAACACTGTACTGCTGGGGGTGTATCAGGCTCCTTTGTGCTGCAATTCTGTTTCTGTTACCCCTGACTTGTGAAGCAGCATTGTGGCTCAGGGGAAAGTGGCAGCTGATATTACTGCTTCTCTTGCTGCTGCTTCTTTAAATGTGGCTGGCCCTCTTGTTCCTCACTGGAGCTCTGTTACGTTTCAAGAAGGTGAGGTGGCCAAAGTGTTGAACAGCAGGAGCTTTATTATGGAGGTGTTCAGACAGCAGGCAGCAAGGTTAGTCTGACCTGTTTCCCTCCAAAATAGCTGATGACATCACCATGTCACATGACTGGACACAGACGTTCTTGTGGTGAAATCACTCACAATATTTACAATCATGTATACAACAGCCAGTAAGTAAGACATTCCAGAGGATGTTGATTCTAATGTAGCATAGGTCAGTGTACCTCAGGCATCATTTTATTTTTCTTATTGTTTTTAACCTCTAGTATTTTAGGTGTACTAGGAACATCTTCTGTCTTTTCCTGAGACTGAGCATCCAAAGGTTTGCACAGTACTGTGGTACTCTCAACTAAAGTAATGTCTACCTCCGATGCTCCAGTTGTTGTTCTGTCCTCGCTTATGACCGGTTCTCTATTTGGCAAAGTTACTTGTGGACCTTCAATTAATGTTGTCTCTCGCACATTTGTTCTGGTTGCCAAAAGTTGATCTGCATGTCTTCTCCATCCTACAGTGTCTCTCGTCTGTACCATATAGGAGACCAATCCAGTCTGTGCTTCAGTGATGGCTGTCTCTCCCCTTCTCACCAGTGATGTAATTCCTTGCGAACAATTCTTGACCATTTTGGAAAATGCAATGTTCAGCTTTGTTCTCTTGTTGGAAAACCTGATTCTGTTGCTTCTGGTCATGCATGGTTTCAACAAATCAAAAGCTGTGTACCACTGACACTGCATCATGAGTAATGTTGGATAACTCTGAGTTAAGTGGTTGTGTTCTGGTATGTGAACAAAAATTGGCTCAATCTTTTGGAAAGTGATCCTTGTTCTTGATTTACCCATAAGGAATGTTTCATTATCTGAACAAACCTTTCTGCTAAGACGTTTGTGGCTGAGTGATAAACACCTGATACGATGTGTTGAATTACATTGTATTTTAGGTAATTCATAAACCTTTGAAAGGTATACTATGAACCATTATCACTAAGAAGTTGTTTCGGATTACAAAAAACCTCACAAAAAAGTCTCCCCCCAATCTTGCAATTATTTTCTCTGAAGATGGCATGGTCATGATAGCAACTTCTAGCTACTTAGCATGTTCATCAATCACTATGTAAAACAGTCACCTTTCAGAAGGTCCAGCATAGTCAGTATGGATTCTTCACCATGACCTTCTGGCCATTCTCATGGATGCAATGACAGTAATGGACCTCATGAATTCTTATGCAAGTTGCACGTATTCCTGCCTTCTCCTCAATTTCAGAATCAAGACTTGGCCACCAAAATTGTTTCTGGCTATCTTATTCATTCTGACAATGCCAAAGTGACCTTCATGTGGATGAGATAACGTGCATTTCCTTTGCTGTAGTGGACAGATGACCCTCATTCCCCACAGGAGGCATCCCATCACTATCAATGCAAGGGACCAACTTGGAGGGTTTAAAAGAACATGTCAGCAGCATAAGAACATAAGAAGAGGGTTAGAAATAGAAACAAGAGTTGTTCATATGTATGTATGATCATACAATCTTTGGGATTTGTGCTTTTTTATCTAAAGAAAAAAAACACTAAAACATTTCAACACAAATGTACAAGGTAGTATCACTACATGACTGCATCATCTTATACAGGGGTAGTGAGAACAAGAATAAAGCCCCAAAAATAGATTAGAATCTTTACAGTGTGGAAGCAGGCTATTTGGCCCATCAGGTCCACACCAACCTTCCAAAGAGTATCCCACCAAGACCCACCACTCCCTATCACCCTGCAATTCCCTTGGCTGACCTACACACCCCTGGACACTATGGGCAATTTAGCATGGTCAATCCACCTAATCACCGTACCTTTGGACTGTGGGAGGAAACCAAACCACTCGAAGGAAACCCCATGCAGAATCAGGAAGAATGTGCAAACTTCGCACAAACAGCCACCCAAAGGTGGGATCGAATCTGGATCCCTGGTGCTGCGAGGTCACAGTGTTAACCACTGAGCCACCATGCTGTCTCAGTCAGAGAACACCTACAGTGTAGAAGCATGCCATTTGGCCCAGCAATTCCATACTGACCCTCCAAAGATCATCCCACCTAGACACACCCTAACCTGCACATCTTTGGACTCTAGTCCTGTCCCGGGATGCACAAGCCAGGTGGATTAGCCATGGGAAATGCAGGGTTACAGGGATAGGATGAGGGTGGGTCTGGATGGGATGCTCTTCAGAGGATTGGTATGGACTCAGTGGGCCAAATGGCCTGCTCCACACTGTAGAGATTCTATGCTTTGGGAGGTACAATTGAAGGAGCCAATGAATTGCCGCAGCGCATCTTGTATGTGGTACCCACTGCTGCCACTATGGGCGGTGAAGGGAGTGAAGGTTTAAGGTGAGCAATAGGATACTAAATAAGTGGGCAGCTTTGTCTTGGATGGAATTAAGTCTCTTGAATGTTGTTTAGAGCTGAATTCATCCAAGTAAGTACAGGGAATATTATTACCCTCCTGACTAATGCCTTATAGGTGATGGACTGGCTGCTGGGAGTCAGGACCTGAATTATTCACCCCAGAATTCATGGTCTATGCTCTGCTTGTGTAGACAAAGTATTAACATGGCTGGTCCAGTTCAGTTTCTGGTAAATGGAACCTGTTTCCCCTCCCCACCCCCAACCAGGATTCTGCTCGTTGCAGTATTTCTAGCTATATTACAAGACTGATAACTATTTATAAGTGAATAAAAAACAAACTAAATTAAATGAAGCCCTAATATTTTGCATATTTTGTTACGACCAGTTGAGGTGGTGTGAATTGGCTCCCCTTTTTCACTAACCGCCAAATCTACCATCCTGCAACAGTCCCCACCCACACCCTCAGCTGATTGCAACAAAGATTTTTAATTCTTTTCAGCACATAACCAAGTCACATTTTGATTAACACACAGCCCACTAAGTTAAAATTAAGGATCCAATTGCAATGTTTTCTTGAGTGAAAGAGAAAGGAGTTTTATTACTTATCAAGCCCGAGAAGGAGACTAAATTGCAACAATAAATTTGCACACACAGGTATAAAGTTTACATTCTTCTCCAAACTGCTTTTGCCAGGGCGTTGTCTTTGAGATGCTAAGAAAGAGAGAGATAATCTGGAGGTGACTTTCATCCCAATATGTGAAATCTCCAGAAATGTATAAACACGGAGATACAACTGAGTTTTATCATCTTTTTATAACAACTTCAGGTCAGATTGATTCTCGCTTAATGGTAGTTTCATGATCTTGGGTTAACCTGTTCAGGTGACCACTGTGATCAATGTAAGTCAAAGTTCTTTCATTTTTAAAATCATTTTATGTCCATGAAAAGTCCAGGTATTAAAATCGGATAATAAAATGGAAAAATTGTTTATTTTTATTAGTATCATAGAATATTACACAATGCTTTACAATGTCCCTGCAAACAACAATTTGATAATGACAATATAATCTGTTTCACTGATGTTGATTGACGGATAAAAATGAGCTGTACACCAGGAAGAACTCAACTGCTCTTTTCCAAAGTTATATTTTAGCATCCACTTTCTCCAACTGAGAGGGTGACGTCCATTTGGCATCATATGAGAGAGGTAGCACCTGACAGTGTGGCACTCTTACTGTATTATTATGGAACATCAGCCTAGATTTTGTACTCATACTTCTGGGGTGGGACTTATAGAGTCACAGAGTCATACAGGGCAGAAACAGACCCTTCTGTCCAACCAGTCCATACCGAATATAATCCCAAACTAAACTAGTGCCACCTGCCTGCTCCAGGCCCATATCTCTCCATACCTTTCCTATTCATATATCCTTCCAAATGTCTTTTAAACATTGTAATTATACCCGCATCCAGCACTTCATCAGGAAGATCATTCCACACGCAATCCACCCTCTGTGTAAAAAATTTACCTCTTATGTCTTTTTTAAATCTCTCTCCTCTCATCTTAAAAATGTGCACCCTAGTATTGAAATTCCCCATCCTAGGGAAAAGACATCTACCATCAACTATATCTATACCTCTCACTATTTTATAAACTTCTATCAGGTTACATCTCAATCTTCTACACTCTAATGAATAAAGTCCCAGCCTATCCAGCCTCTCCTTATAACTCAAACATTCCATACCCAGCAACATCCTGGTAAATCTCTTCTGAACCCTCTCCAGCTTGATAATATCCTTCCTATAACTGGGCAACTAGAACTGGACACAGTATTCCAGAAGAGGCCTCACCACTGTACTGTACAACCTCAACATAAGGAAACATATCTTATACCCAAAGGACTCAGCAATGAAGGCAAGCATACCAAAAGCCTTTTTAACCATTCTGTCTATATGTGATGCAAACTTTAAAGAATTATGTACCTGAGCCCCTAGGTCCCTCTGTTCTACAGCACTACGCAGGGCCCTACCATTAATTGTATAAACCCTACCCTTGTTTGTTGTACCAAAATGCAACACCTCACATTTGTCCAAGCAGAACTCCATCTGCCACAACTTTCTGACTTGAAAGCCAGAATGCTATTATTGAGCAATTACTAATATCAAAAAAAGTTCATATATCTGAAGATAAAGAAATCATAGGATAGAGGTTATAAAATAGAATTCATCTTCAATGTCATGAGATGACTGGAAAGTGCATTTTTAACACTTGCAATGAAACAAGGGAAAATCCGGGACCTAGAAGTAGCCTTGCGATGCTAACTCTGGATAGGAACCTAAAAATGAGCTCTTCCAATTTCATAAGAGACAAAGTACAGTCTGTCTTGTCAGGAAAACAATGAAATAGAAAATATGGAAATTGATGAATAGAACTAAGGTCAGCTAAGTGGTGAGGCAGGACCAATAACAAAGTGTGATATGATTGCACTATATTGATGCGACTGGATCACAAAGTTCACATTTCTTTAGGAATAGAAAGGATAACACCATTGTCTTTCTACCTCACAGAAAATAACAGCCAAAAGTTTAGAGGGAATGAGGAAAGATAACACTATGTACCTAAGTCATTCAGGAAAAATTTGTTAAGACTAACTTTCAAAATGTTTACTTGAAAAAATGTTTTCTAGCTTCTGTGTATATGTGAGAGAGAGAGAGGGGCTAGTTCAATTACTGACGTTTAGTATCAGATAACTAGATGATCTATTATCATCCATGATCCAGAATTCAAACAGCTAATAGTCTTGATTGATCTTGACTGGAGTGCAATACCTGAGAGTCCAGTGGCAACAGATTCACTCAAAGACTTCAAAAGGAACTTGTTTAATTATCTGAGTAAAAAAGATTTGAAGGGCAATGGAGATTTTTTGGGGGGAAAGAAACTGGAAGAATTGCTCTTCCGGAGAGTAAGCAAAGACTTAACAGCCTTCTTTCTGTGCTGTAACATTTCCACAATTCTATTCTACAGTTCAACCATATTACAGCTATAACTTTTCCCAGATTTAATAAAAGATCATCAACCTCATGCATTAACTCTTGTCTCTGCACGGAGGTCATGTAGTTTAACAACTTCTATTGTTTTAGGCTAGTTTCTCCTACAGGATAACAATTCATTAACTGTTTAAATTTCCATCCAGGCCTTAAGCAATGTCGGATGTTGATGGACACAACTAGAGAACAATGCATAATATTATGTATTCTATTATGTGCGTTGTGTCATTGTGGCTATAAGTTAATGGGAGTCAGAGCAATGTTAGACTCAGGCAAGATTTGTGGCCGAACCAGATGAGAAGTCTGGTGATGCCTATCTTCAAATTGGATACATCTCACTCCATCTTTACGTATTTTTATGAGTAGTACGGTGAGTTTATTGCTTGTAAAATTCCTTGTTAACGTCCCAATTTGCCTCAGTTTTGCACAGCTTCCTATTTTACCAAACATGCTAAACAAGCCGGATATCAGGGAAATGCAACTTGGAAATCAAAGCAGGTACCTGATGCCTTTAACACACCACTTACTCTGAAGGACCTCCATTTTGGACATGGGGTATTGACATTTCATAGGCTCCAGCAACACGCATGCCATATTGTCATCAGAAATGTACCTTCTAAGGTACTAAGGTAAGCTTCTAAGGGCCCTCATGGCATATCTCCACTCCACATACAGGATGCTTCTGCACTTCGGTGCTGTACCTTGAGGAGGAACAGCACCTGTTACTGGAATAATGTTGTAAGGACACTGTGTGCATAGGGACATGCACCCAGTTCTGTGACAACCACCCAGGACTGGATTAGGCTGCGTCTCTGGGCACTTCACTCACATTCGCAGCACTCACTCACTCTGAACATACCTCACATTGCTCATTGCTTGTCTGCCTCCTCTCCACCTATCCTCTCCTCTCTCCATCCTCTATCCGCCTCCCCCTCTCTCCCTATTTATTTCAGAACCCTCTTCCCCTCCCCCATTTCTGATGAAGGGTCTAGGCCCGAAACGTCAAACTTTCCTGCTCCTATGATGCTGCTTGGCCTGCTGTGTTCATCCAGCCCCACACCTTGTTATCTCACATTGCTCACTGCTGCCTTATATTGCCTTACCTTTGAGCACTTTGACCCCTGAGGCAGAGATTTTACATTACAATTAATCTCTCTAATTAGAAAGCTGGAATCACTAAGCAGACTGTTGTCCTGCCTTTGAGGTATAAGGCCCTAGGTCTGTTGGCCATGAAGAACCCAGTCACTGGTAGAGGGCAGCCATTGTGTACTGGTTCCAGTCCCTATTCCCGATAAATGTGGATTGGGAAGGACATGCAGCAGGAAAATAAAATTGTTGATATGAAGCTGATCAACCAACATTAAGGTGATCCCACAAAACAGAAAGTACTCATGCTGTTCTCTTCACTTGAAGCAAGACATTACTGGTTGCCAGTCCAGCACTCAATTGTTAAATTCTTATCCTTCTTTTCAAATCTCTCCATGATCGTATATCTCAATATCTTCACTCAGAGCCAGAATTCTTCAATTATGCTCCTATGAATCACTTCGGAAAGTTTTGATCCATGAAATGCACTGTACAAATGCAGGTTACTATGGATGTAGCTTTTCTCTTTTGTCTTTCGTCTTGGTAACATGCTCAATCAAAAGCAGCACAGGCTCATATCACGGCAGCTCCTAAAAACTGCTATTTCTGGTCACTAAAATACATGGTATTGTTTGTCAGGTACAAGGCAGAATAAAAGAGAAAATAACTTTTGTTATAAACCCTTCAATCACTTCTTTATTTCCACTTGATGCTACATGAGGCAGCATCATCTCTAGAGGCCTAATATTATTACAAACTGGACCTCAGTGACTACTGAATTAACTCATCTTGACCACATGATGGTTTTACGCTGCTATGCAGGCTGACACAAGGAACAAGGGCACATGCTGCTGCTTGCACTACTGTCATTCAATGTGCTGAGAAAACAGACAGAAATCTTGTCTTTGGAAGTTCAGCCCATTTGGAGATCAAAGTTGGTAAGTCAGCTTACAGTTATGACACATAGATCAGTTGGTTCAAGGACAGTGCCACAAGCAGCACAGGGTGACAGCTATTGTTGATACGACAGGAAACCTGGTATAAATTCCTGTCAAAACTTACAGTCCACCACAGACACCACGGTGCATTTACACACGAGTCCAGATCACACTAATGTGTTATCCATTAAGAAAAAATGCTTTTAAATATTTCCAATATTTTAAACAGTAAATAAGACTGCCTTTTTTTGGTATCTAAGGAAATAAAAATTGCAGAACCCACTAAAAAAGAGGCAGCTTTGCAATTCAAAAAGACTCTATGAATTATCACACTCCCTGAGGATTATTTTTTTCAGTAAGGTAGATAAAATTTCTTTTTGCCTTATATACAAACAGTGGGGTTGTTCATAAGAACATAAATAAAAAATAGGAGCAGAAGTAGGCCATTTGGTCACTTTGTTTAGCAAAGATGGTACTTGTCCAGAGACAGGCATGTAACAGTGCTGCAAAGACATCTGAACCAAATTCTAAATATGAAATTTGAGATAGGAATATATGCACAGGAGTAAGCAATTCAGTCTGTCAAGCCTGATCTTCCATTCAATAATGGCTAATCATCTACCTTGATGACATTTTCCCCACTATCACCATTTCCCTTGACATCATTAATCTCTCAATTTCTGTCTTGAACATGTTCAATGATTGACTTTCCACAGCTCTCTGGAGTAGAGAATTTCAAAGATTCACCATCTGAAAAAAGCTGAAAGATAATCTGCATTATACAGCTCAATAGTGTTTATCTTTAAACGGAGCAATAGTTAACATTTATGTAAGGTTTACTGATTTCTTAAGTAACTTTTACACAGTTTAAAACTTTAACCAATTAAGTAAAGGATTTGTAGAATTAATGGGTAAATATCAACAACAGCTGGTGTATTTATATAGTACATTTAATGCAGAAAATGCCTCAATGGACTTCATAAGAGTGATTACCAATGAAAATTTGACACCAAGAAATAGAAGTAGAGTTAATAGAGGGATCCATTGTAGATTTACTGGCAGGATATCCGGACTCTAAGGGTTAAACTATAAGGGGAGTATAAACAAATTAGAGTTGCATTTCCTGCAATTTTGAAGGTTAAAGAATGATATGATTGAAGTTTATAAGACATTACAGGGGAATGTAGAGGATGCACCACTATTTCTGCTGTTCGTGGAGTCTAGAACTCAAGGGTATCATCTAAAATTACAGTCAGATCTTTCAGGGGTGCTAAAGGAGAAAATCTACATTTGGAAACTCCACAATGTCAACTGATGCTAGGTCAATTGTAAGTTTCAAATTTGAGATTCATAGATTTTTTGTTAACCAAGCATATTAATAGGTAGGGACAAAGGTAGGTATATGGAGTTAGATCACTGATCAGTTATGATTTCAATCAATGACGAAGCAGGCTTGAAGGACTAAATGACATACTCCCATTCCTATGTTCCTATGAAAACACAGGATTAGTTTACACATGTGCATTGGCGACGTCCATTTTCATATCAATGCCTCCTCTCTTGACCCTTCCTCCTGCCTGTTAAATTGTCAGAGTGCATATCCAACATCTAGTACTGGATAAGCTGAAAATTTTTCCAACAACTGAAGCCATTTTGTTTGGTCCCAACACAAATTCCCTAGCCACCAACTCCATCCTTCTCCCTAGCAACTGTTTAAGGTTGAACTAGATGGCTTACAACAAAATGAGTTTCAAATCACATATCCAAATTTCAGTAAGACTAGCCATTTCCACCTTCTTAACATCACCCGAGTCCATCCTGCTTCAAAACATTGGTTTCTAAAACCCACACCAATGCCTTTGTTGTCTCTAAATGTGACTATTTCAATGCATGCCAAAGACCCCCCTCTTTCTTCCCTCCATGGGTTTGATGTGATCCAAATTTCTTGTGCCTAAACTCACATTAAGTCTTGTTCACCTATCATTCCCTGTCCTGATTGAAATACATTGGCTTTCCATTTAAGAAATATTTCAATTTTAAAATTCTCATCCTTCTTTTCAAATCACCTCCTGCCTATAATCAGTTGCAGTCCGACACCCTCCAAGATATTTGCATTCCTCCGGCTGAACATTCCTGGTTTTTAATCTCTGCACCATATGTGATCGAGTGTTGATCTGTAAAGTCTCTGGCTCTGGAATTCACTCACTAAACCTCTCCATCACCCTTTCTTTTCCCTCCTTTCAGAGTCTACACAAAAAAATTACCTATTTTGCAGTGTCACATTTCATAACACTCCTGTGAAGCACCTTAGCGACATTTTATTACACAAATGTGTTATGTAAATCAAATTGTTGTTGTAGTAATCTTTCGTTGTCCGATAAAGAGGATTTGGATTATTCACCATGCTGAATTGTTGTCCATTCCACAGTGCTTATGTTGGATTAGTAGCTAAAACGTAGCAATAAAAATTGGATTTAAATTTGGCTGCAGAGACAACAGCAGTGGAAGCGAATTCACAAAATCAAAGCACAGAAGAGGCCGAGATAACAAGCATGGGGCTGGATGAACACAGCAGGTCAAGCAGCATCATAGGAGCAGGAAAACTCGACGTTTCGGGCCTAAACCCTTCATCAGAAATGGGGGAGGGGAAGAGGGTTCTGAAATAAATAGGGAGAGAGGGGGAGGCGGATAGAAGATGGATAGAGGAGAGGATAGGTGGAGAGGAGGCAGACAAGTCGAAGAGGTGGGGCATTTGGCTTGACTTGTCTGCACTTGCTCTTCAAGCAAGCAATTCATCCAGTGCTAATTTCCTCATAACCTTGCATATCATTCCTTTGCAAATAAGAGTCTGCAAACAGAAAGCATCCATCTCTCCCTCTATCCATCTTTTCTCTCCATGCAGAACAAGGACAGAAAAACCAAGAAAGCTTAAAAGAAATAATTCTACAACAAAAATCTTAGGTCCACCTGATCAACCATAGAACTGAAGAGTGACCCATCACCCTACACACAACAGTGTGTCATCAGGGATAAAAGTTAAAAAGAAAACTGTGAGACAATTCAATCTACACTTGAAAGTTGGACCTGCAATTCTCAGAATTCTGTTCATCCCATTTATATTCTTTTACCGTCAGTAGTACCTGTGTCAAATTGTTTGTAGTAATCAAGGGTGAGTGTGTGGATTGAAGGAGTATGGTTTAAATCATGTTTTAGTTGATTAGAAATCCTTTTTTGCCTCTTTCTTCACATTAAGTTTAGAGAACTTGTTTGTTACTGATAAAATCTGATATGAATTACTTATGTCCCGATAGGCAAATTTTGGTGGTTGAGTTGGGATTTTGCGATGTTTGTGGAACAGTTCTGCACCATTATCAGCTCATTTTTCCTGTTTAAGTCATGTCAATGGATTCACATCTTTATTATAAAGTGTGGTACCCAGAACTTGATGCAATACTCCAGCTAAGGCCAAACTAAAGTTTCATACAAGTTTAACATAAAATCCTTACTTCTGTATACTATCCCTATTATCAAAACACATGATTCCCTAGACTTTACTGACTGTACTCTCAACTGGTCCTGACACCTTCAATAACTTGTGTGCATATACACCAAACTCCACCTGCTCCTGATCCCCCTTTAAAATTTTTCCATCTATTTTATGTTATCTCTCCATATTGTTCATATCAAATGAATCACTTCACACTTTTCGACTTTGAATTTCTCTGGTACTGGTTTGCCCAACAAAAACAATAAGCGGTATTGTATAAGGGTCTGAGCAATGTAGGCTGTGTCAAGATTTGTAGCAGATTCGGATGAGAATAAGGATGAGGCCCATGTCAATGTCAAAGTCATCTTGCTCCATCTTTTATGATTTCACAAGTGGCTCAGCAGGAATCTCACTAGGCAACGGAGGTAAATGTTGGTGATTAATGCTTTTTAAATGCCTTGCCTCATTAACAGTCAGCCTCCCATCTTATCAAAGCCATCATGCAAGCTCAGGGTTGGGAAAACTTGACAAGGAAACCAAGGCAGGTACCTGGCAGATTCAGCTCATGGTTTGTTCCGAATAACTTGCACACTGGACACAGGGCGATAACATCTCAGGCATAATCAATGGGCACCAGACACACGCCCTTCATATCCAGACACTGCCATCCAACGTTTGCCAATGTAGGGCAATCATAATCCCAACTCTTTGTAATACTGGCTGGCCACTCAGCAATCTCAGATTTTCAAAGTTGGTCAGAGATCTGGCGTGTAAACAGTCCTGGGTGCCTGTCTGTCACTCTTTCAAGATGGCTGAACCTGGAGGAGTGGAAGGAGTTGGGAAGTCAAGGCTGAGGGGGAAAAGCAGAGGGAGTTGTAGAACTGGGGATAAGGACAGTGATGTCAGGTATCTCAAAGTGAATGGAGAAAGACATTGGAGGGCACAATAGAAAGTGGGACAGTTATTGACTGCGACCATCAGCGTGGCCTGCTCAGGGAGAGTAGGAAGGACATTCTTAAAGTGAAATGATGGGGTTCAGGGAGCGTGGAGAGCAATTGAAGATGACGCTCAATGTGGTGGGTCTTCACATTGGGGATGATGAGCAGAAATGGGCTGTCAGGATAGAGTACGGTAATAGGAGACATGCAGGCTCTGGGCGTGGGGGTAAGTGGTTGTTGTGTATGCAATGGTTGGGGATGGGAGATCTCCCGGCTTCTAGGTGGGGAACCAGTGCAGCTGGCATTCACCATCAGCTGTAATTTATGCTCTCTAGATGTGAAGTGCTACTAGAAAATAATGGCTGGAACAACATCCAGGGTGGGGAGGCTAAGTGTCAGTTCGATGAGCGAGGACGCTGAATCTACATTGGCTGAATGTTGTGACATTGTACCAACAAAAACATGAAGCATCTATTTGGGAGCACTGTGGCTCAGTGGTTAGCACTGCTGCCTAACAACGCCAGGGACCCTGGTTCAAATCCACTCTCAGATGACTGTCTGTGTGGAGTTTGCACGTTCTCCCCATATCTGCATGGGTTTCCTCCATGTGCTCTGGTTTCCTCTCACAGTCCAAAGATGTGCAGGTTAGAGTGAATTGGCCATGCTAAATTGCCCACAGCATGCAGCGATGTATAGGATAGGTGGGTTAGCCATGGGAAAGGCATGGTTACAGGAATAGGGTAGGGGGTAGCGGGTAGGATGGTCTTCAGAGGGTCTGAGCAGACTCAATGGGCCAAATGGCCTGCTTCAACATTGTAGGGATTCTATGGTCCGAGTGCATCTAAGTTGGCCTTGTAATCATTTCATCACCAACGTGCAGCACATTCTGATTCAGCATACCTGGTGTGTACCCAGTCTTGAGTTGTTAGATTTGTTTGAAGTCTGCACCACTTAGCACAGTGATAGTTCCACACAACACGATGGAGGGTATTTTCAAAGTGAAGGCAGGACTTCATCTCCATGATCACTGTCCTTTGGTCACTCTTACCAATACGGTCTTGGATAGATGCATATGTAGCCAGCAGATTGGTAAGGTCAAGTATGTTTTTACCTCTTATTCGTTCCCTCACCACCTGCCTTCTACCCAGTCTAGCAGCTGTGTCCTTTAGGGCCTGACCAGCTCAATCAGTAATACTACTGCCGAGCCACTCTTGGTGGTAAACTTTGAAAGCCGCTTTCCAGAGTAATTTTTACACTGTTACCACCCTCAATGCTTCCTCCAAGTGTTGCTCAACATGGAGGATTACTGATTCACCAGGAAGAATGGTACATGGCAATCAGCAGGAGACTTACTTGCTCATGTTTAAAGCATTGCCATGAGACTTTATTGGGTTCGAATTCAGTGGTGAGGATCCCCAGGGCAAATGCCTCCTGACTGTATACCTCTGTGCTGTCACCTCTATTGAGTATATCCTGCCGGTGGGACAGGGCTTATCCAGTGATGGTGATGATGATGGCTGGGAAATTGTCAGTAAGGTATGATTCTGTGAGTATGACTACACCAGGCCATTGCTCGACTAGTCTGAGAGACAGCTTTCGGCCCAGATACTAGTAAGGAGGACTTTACAGCGTTGTTTTTGCCAGGTGGTCTGTCTGGTTTCATTTCTTTCTTGAGACTTCATAGCAATTGACACAACTGAGTACCTTGCCGGGCCATTTCAGAGGGCACTTGAGAATCAACCACATCGCTGTGGCTATGGAGTCACATGTAGGCTAGACCAGGTGAGGATGACTGATTTCCTTCCCTGAAAGACAGTTGTGAGCCAAGTGTTTTTTTTCTGACAATCGACAACAATCAGAAGATTCTTAATTCAAGATATTTTTATTGAATTCAAATTTGAACTCGGATCCCAGAACATTAGCTGAATTTCAGGATTAAATGTCTAGCAATGATACCATTAGGCCATCGCCTCCCCCATTGCAATGGGCACTATGAGCCAGACAGAAATTCATCGATGCCTCCTTCCAGCAGATGAAAGTTGGGTACAACAGCATATCATCAACTGTGAGGTATTTTGGTCAGATTGCTACAATCAGGTTGGTATTGTGTGGGCAAAGTGCTCACTTTTTTTTCCTTTTTCCCTTTCTGTAAATAAAAGCTCACACTTTGTATTTGTCTAGTTGCTACCCTGTACATGATGTTCCCCTGCTGGACAATGACAACCTGCAAGTCTACAGTGGGCATTTTGGTCAGGATAGCGCAGACTAAGAGGTTGTTCAGAAGAGATGTAGCTATGGACATGTGAAGTGTGTCTCACGGTGGTTAAACAGGAACGAAGCTGACAAAATAGGGTTTTATGTGTGAGGGTGTGTCAGCCACATCAGGTACGTGTCATGGCCAGCTGCGGCCTTATGCTGCTATGCCACTATATTTGCTGATGACCAACCCAAGTTACCAACAATCATCTAAGTACGTAACAGCCTTTTCAAGACTACGCTGGCACAATGGATTCTGGTGTTTCAGCAGATATTGCTGAATGGTGAAATCTTTCAGGAATAGTGCATGGGAAGATGGAAGGGAAAACAGGTGTGAAAAATGCCATGGCACGGGGTAGGTAGTTAATGAGGTGAACTTGATACGAAAAATCGAGAAGTCTCACGATGCATCACACTGAATAATCCTCCAAAAAATTCAACGCAACTTTGACTTAGCCAGGAAGCATAAGATTCGGAGGAATACAAAGATGAACAACAAAAGGAATTTAAAGCTTGATAAAAGAATTAGTGCTTTATCACATTTTTCCCTTGCCTCATGTAGTGACACTGCTGGAAACATTTCCTGGTGCAATCTTGCTTCTGTAAATTTTGAAACTGAAAGGAGAATTAAATGAAAAAGGGCAATTTAAAGAAAAACTACTTTGCAATTTTATCGAGTAGAATGGTCATACTCTATGAACACTGGGATTGATTGATCAGACCTAACCTGACTAAATGCAAGAACATAACTTTATCTCTGTACTCAGATTCGGAGTGCTAAAATGACAGATGTATAGAAGGATTACCCTCATACATAGCATTTCTTTTCTCATAAGTTATTTTATCCATCTATTTGATGTAAGGTCATGCTTTCTTCTTTCTTTTCTATCTGAGATTATGCCTTGTTCCATTTCCATTCTGTTTGTGTTGCCTGGTCATATATGAGCCAGAATTCACAGCATTTCCATGTAAATTGAATGCCATGTAAAATTAACCATGTAAAAAGCATCCAGCTGTAAGTGTGTTAAGCACCAGGGAAGATAGCAAAGTTTGAATAGATTGTAATTTTTGTAATCAATTATCACTGTCAATTATGATAATTTAGACTAATTAGGCTAGTATTATTTGCTACATAATCATAAATGTTCAATAGTGGTGAATTAAAATATGCAATTGGAACAATAATGGAGGGACAGACTTGACCCAATTCATGTCATGTGAACATGATTTGTCATGCTGATAGAGTATCCCGTGGCATTAGGCTAGACCACGACAGCAAGATAAGACATGTTGTCACTTTTAATACTTGGAAAGTTTAAAGTCAAAAATGAGGATGAAAAGTGAGGATAAGAGGTTATGTAAGGTGTATTAGTTTGAAAATTTATCTTGGAATCTAAAGACTCTTCCTCCAGACTCAGGAGGTAGAAGGACGGAGCAGTGAGATTCCCATCAGTCATGTTTGAGCAGAACTCAATTACAGTATCCAAAATTATTAAAACAGCAAATAAAAAATGCCAAATGTTCAATCTATGGGAGGATGCTGTAACATCCTGAGTTTGTAAAAAGTGCTAAATAAGTGTGTGTCTTTCTATATTTAACACTTGTGGATATTATTGGGGTTCAACTTCAATAAAGTAGGATTCGTTGCAGGAAACCAAACTAATCAATGTCATAAGTAATGAAATATTTGAGTGAACGTATCAACTAACTAATGGACCAATGAACAGCCTTTTTTTAAAATGGAAAAGGAAGCAATGTACTGAACCATCCAAGCATCCTAAACGCATGTTACATAAACACTGAGAAAAACATTTTCAAGCAGCAGGTCATTAAGGTTTGAAATGCATTGCCTGAAAGTGTGGTGCAGCCAATTGAGGCAATCGAAATGGAATTAGCCTATACTCATAGAGTCATAGTTGTCTACACCACAGAAGGAGACCATTCAGCCCATGTGTCTGTACAAATTCACAAAAAGAACTGACTATACCAATTCCATTTTCTGGATTTTGGCCTACAACGCTGGAAGACAATGGCAATACAACTGACTATCTAGACACTGCTTAAATTTTACAAGAGTTTCTAACTCAACCACCCTTTCAGGCAGTGGTTTCCAGTTTCTCATCACCCTCTGAGTGAAAAAAAATCACAACAGTTCTCTTGGCTGCCTGCTTCTTACCTTTAATCTATGCCCCTGGTTGTTGACCCATCTACTAATGAAAACAGTGTCTTCCCACACACCCTCTCTATGTTCCCTGTGATCATGTAGATATCTGTCAGATCCCCTCTCAACCTTGACCTTATCCACCTGTCTCACTACCTTCACAAATCTGTTGATGTGCACATCAGGATCTCTCTGATCTTCAGTACTTTCCAGGATCTAACCATTCATAGTTGAATCCCTTATTTTTTTGGTCCTCCCCAAGTTCTTTATCTTGCATTTTCCAGGTTGAATTATATTTGCTACTGCTCTACATACCTGAACTGTCTGTTGATATCCTCCTTCAGTTTACAGCTGTCCTCCTCACTATTTACCATCCCACCTATTTTTGTGTTATCCGCGAACATTCTCAATCATACCTTCTACATTTAAGTCTAAAGCATTCACTTACACCACAAACAGCAAGTCCCCAGCACTGAGCCCTGCAGGATCCCAATGGAGCCAGAATTCCAGTCACAGAAAGATACCTCGATGATCACACCCTGCTTCCTTCCTCTCAGTTAACTTTGGATCCAGCATATCACTTTATCTTTGATCCCATGGGCTCCTACTTTCTTGGCCAGCCGCCCAAAGGGAACTTATCAATAGCCTTGTTAAAGTTCATGTAGAACACATCAAATGTATTACCTTCATCAACACTGCTCAAAAAAATCTAATCAAGATTTTCAAGTACCCACATCCCTTAAGAAATTCCATGCTGACTTTTGCCTGATCAATCCATTTCTCTCCCAGCAGATACATTCTGTCACTCAGAATTCTTTCTAATAACTTCCCCACCATTAAGGTTAGACTGACTGGCCTGTAATTTCCTGCTGTATCCCTTCCTCCCTGTTTTAATAACGGGACAATGATATCAATCCTCCAGTCCTCTGGCACTTTACCTGTATCCAGAGAGGATTTGAATTATTTGAAAAGGAACAATGCGCTGGATTACAGCAAGGAGGCAGGAAAATGGCATTAAATGTCACACTCATTTGGAGAGATTGTGCGAACACAAAAGGCTCTTCCCACGCTGTAAAAGTTCTGTAAGTCTTTTCTCCAGGGGTGCTGTGCAGACATTGAAGTTACACTGTAGTACAAAGATTAATCAATTTTTTAGTGAGACCTAATGTCTGATAGTCTATGAAGTCAGTAGTGCTGATAGAGTAGGACAAAAGGTTTATTTCTGTCTTATAAACTGGTGCAAAGACTTTCAGAGTCACAGATACTTTCCTCAAACCTTGCCCCATGCTTTGTACACAGAACATGCAGCAGTTGATACTATCAACTAATTACAAGTCACATACACATATTCACGAGCACTGGGGTTCTGAGCATTTTATTAACAGGACGAAAAATATAATATAATGTTGATGAACTTTATAGGGTTAGAATAACTAACAGCCAAATATCCCTAGAATATTTTGCAGTTCATGATTATTCTTGAACTCATACTGAGAGTGCAGTGATAATACAAAAGAGTGAAGTCTGACAGGGTGTAAGTAAGTGCCATCCAGTACGATTATCCTGATTAACTTTGGACATAGCTGCATCCTGGAGAAAAACACATGTTTTCTCTGCAGCTCCCAGACAGTTATAATAATATTTTATCAGTTATCAGGTGCAATCTTTGTATAGTATTGACTTCCCTAGCTGTTAAGAGTATGATACAGGATTCAGGAGAATTCCCACTTTTGCCAGTCATCTTGGAAAGCCATTCATTTTCCAAAACATTCACCTACTATGGCACATAATGAATTGTTTTGATCAGATTAAACTTTACATCCTTACTGAAGAAGTAAATTCAGATACTTTAGAGACTTTTAAGCAACTCTTGGATAGGCACATGGATGATGGCATAATGTAGGGTATGCAGGGTAGTTTGATCTTAGTCGGATAAAAGGTCAGCACAACATCGTGGGCTGAAGAGCCTGTGCTGTGCTGTATTGTTCTATGTTCAATGTTCTATATCTGGGTGAGTTTTTATACTTGGTATTGACTATTCTGAAATGAATTGTCATGTGGCTACTGATTTCATGCTTTAATATTGGTAGAACTATTGGCCTGAAGGCAAATTTGAAGACTGAGTAGTACACTGTCCTGACACAGATTTAACAGCAGCTGTTATTCACTTTATGTTGCATGCATTTTGACACCATTGAGTTTAACTTTGACTCTTACTTGCACCTGGGCATGACCATCATTGCTTTCAGTATCCCGCACCATCCCCCCCCAACAAAAACAATGGGCAGTATCTTATAGGGATCTTACTTGCTCTGAAGAACCTCCATGTTGAACTTGAGACAGTAATATTCACAGGTGAGGATAGCCACAGGTGAGGTGCTGGAAGACTGGAGGCTGCCTAATGTGGTGCCACTATTTAGAAAAGGTGGCAATGAAAAGCCAGGGAACTATAGACCGGTGAGCCTCACATCAGTGGTGGGTAAATTGTTAGAAGGGACAGGATTGACAGGTATCAATGGGATATACTCTTTAAATTCGGGTTGATTCTTAACATTGATCAACATTATATCATTGTCTATATCCATCACAGTACATTTCAAATGGAAGAAATATAAAAATGTCATGAACTGAGTCATGAAATATCTTGCCAGCCTGTTCTGTTTTCTTTTCTACTGTGATTTAAATGACTCTGGCTAATTTTTTAAAAATCTACTTTTTGATACTTTGAAGAAAGTCTAACCACCTATTCCAAATATTGACTGGCACTCTGCTTTGAAATTGTAATGAGCACATTCTGTTCTTTGCACTTAATATTCTGATAGCTGTGATCATTATGAATGCTTGGCTGAATTTCAGGTATTAACGGCTTTCAACACAGTACTTGTCTCATTCAGCTGAGAATGAATGACAGTGTTCAGAGACTGTAATAACAGGTTGTACCTTTGATGTGTTTTCTGGTATGTTGAAACAAGCTAATAGATTTATAATTATTGTTGTGCTTTTCACATAGAAAAATACATTCTTTCAATATCGGTTATAGTATTGTTGATGGAGGCTTTTATTAGATCAGTGGGGAACGTACAGTTTGAGAGTCAGAAAATGGATACATTTGTAAATGGGCTTCCAAGAAGAGAATCCAGCCTAGTGATTTCCCAAACTTTATCAGAACAACCATTTCTCAGTGGTTATACTGTCACAACAGAAATGTTGTGAGTTCAAGTTTCACTCAGAGACTTAATAATATATTCAGTGCTAAGGAGGTTAGAGATGTTATCTTTCAGATAAAATGTTAAACTGAGCCCCTATCAGTTGGAAGTAAATGATCCCTTGGCAATATTTCAAAGTGGAATAGGGGAATTCTTTCCAGTGTATTGGCTAATATTTACCCTTAAGCTATACCACTACAATATGTTATCTGGTCATTTCATTGCTGTTTGTAGGACTTGCTCTGTACAAATGCCTGCCTTGTTTAGAGTGACTATTTCAAAAATTACTGAATTTATTGTAAATTATGTTTTAATTTCCTGAGGTGCTGAAAGGTGCCATATATATGAATTTCTCCCCTTTATTTGGTTACTGGACATGAAAACTGTCTGTTTTCCACATTTCAAGAAGTGTTCATCACCTGTAAAATGCTTTGAGATGTGCTGTGATCATGAAAGTGCCAAATAAAATGCACAAATTTTCTTCGGTTTCTTTTACCATTATTTGAATATCTTGCCTCATTATTTCATTCCATCCAGCTATGCAAACACCTATATCAAAATTTCCATTCATTGTGCTTCAAAATCCAGACAACAATGTCTTTCTGCTCTTCTCACTTCACTATCATTGGCAATGTCTTTCTGCTCTTCTCACTTCACTGTCATTGGCAATGCCTTCAGCCATCACAATGGGAGTTTCATTCCAAATCCATCAGTTGTGCTTCAGTGTTCTCCACCTTTAACAGCCTTCTCAAATCCTACTTCTTTGACAATGGCTCTGATTACCTCCCCCTAATTTTCCCCCTGTTTCTGATTGGTGCCTAATCTGCCCCATTTATGAAGAGCTTTGGGATGTCTTACAACATTATGGACATTTAAGCATAAGTTGTTACTGTTGTTCACAGGTACAGTTTAATTCCGCTGGAAATAAAAGCAGAAAATGCTGGAACCACAGAGTATACCAATTATGATCTGAAAAGGGCCAAGATCTTTATCTTGAAACTAAAACAGTGAGCAATGGTTATTCCGTTCAGGTGCTGACACCACTGCTATGTTTTTCCATTTTTCCATTTCAGTTTCAGGTGTACTGTACACTCCTATCATGTTTCCTGTAGAGGTACATTACATTATTTCATCCTTGCAGTTTTGAAATTATACTGATTTCTTCCTTACATCTTTCTTGCTGATGTTAAGCCACATGAAAAGAACAGCAAATAGTACTCTTATTAAAAATAGACCAACACAAGTTTTTCACTAGAACATAGAATGGGCATGAACTAACACAGCTTACATTAGCTTTCCCATGTTTCATAAGTTATTCAAAATTAGAAGTCTGTCATGTGTATGATGTACGTGGCCCACACAGGAGAATTAGCCTCTTCTGTGGGTTTGAACTCTAATTCTCTGGTTAGCACTTTAATTAAGTAACTTACCAGCTCCTCACCACTGCAATAACTGAATGCACCCAAATTTGCAGAAAATATCCCAAGTACATTTGTGCAAAAGCATTACAGAGATTTAAAAAATGCCTCTTTTAAACCACTCACAGTGTACATAAAGGAAACAAATCCATTTGACGTTCAATAAATTTCCATGCTGGGGAAATGTTAATTCAATAAATTAGTGTAAAGCAATTAGTTTGCTTCATAGAAACTCTGTAAATTATTTGAACTGGCTATTGTTTCATAAAATTTGTACCACATGGTGGTAAATTTCAAAAGTGCACTATTTCAATGGAAGTACAGAATTCCTAAAAAAAAAATTAACATCGTTGTTTTTACATTTTGTGAGGCTCAGTTAGGTCTCCTACACGATTCCTTCGGGAACATCTTCTATACATATGAGCACTACCATCTAGAAGGACAGGAGAAGAGAAAACAAATGGGAAGGAACACCTGCACCTGAAAGTCTGCCTCCTAGCCACTCACCATCCTACCTTGGAAATGTACATTATAAACGTAATTTTTTTATTTTGAATTGCTCATGAAGGTCACATTTCTACAGAGTCACATAAAATAATAGGATTAGGCAATTCAGCCCTTCGAGCTTGCTCCACCATTCAATATGATCATGGCTGGTCATCTAACTCAGTATACTGTTCCTGCTTTCACCCCATACCGTTTAATCCCGTTAGCCCTAAAAACTATATCTAACTCCTTATTGAACACATTCAATATAACAGCCTCAACCACTTGTGTTTCATCCGGCTTGACCACTTCAGTTAGTTCCCTGCAGAATTCTTCAGAAATCTTCTCTATGGAGGTATCTTATCAAATGCAAGTAGAATGGTAGATTCTTGTAGATCTCTTTACATATGTGACCATCAGTAGTTTCATTGCTTTCAAACTGTGTCTTGCATCTACATATCTTCTGAAACTGACATAAATTTTCCAAATATAGCATTCTGTATAATGAATGGCTATTGTGTAAGGACTGTTTTACCACTCCACCAGCATCCACATCTAAAGGATCACTAGACGCCATTTCCACCACATCCAACAGGCTGACTGATACGAGACTGGTCTATCACTACGCCCTACTTATAAAGTGGAATCACATTAGTCCTCTGGCTCATCCTCTGTGACCAGACTGGAATTAAAAATTTGTGCCAGAGCTCCTGTTATTTCCTCCCTGGTCTCCCACAGCAATTTGGAATACAAAGCATCTGGACCAGGGATTTGTCAACTTCTAAACACACTGAAACCTCTAATACCTTTCACGTCTTCTATCAATCTGCTCAAGAACTTCACAGTCCATCTTCTCCTTCTCCTGGGTAAAGGCAGACATTAAGTATTTGTTCAGCACTCTCCCAAAGTCCTCCAGCTTCACACAAAGATTTCCCCCTTGGTCCTTAAAGCGCACTACTTTTTCCCTAATTATCCTCTTCCCCTTGATATACTTGTGGATTATCTTGGGATTCTCCCTAATCTTGCCCACCAGCATTTTCTCTTCCTCCTCTTTGCTCTCCTAATTGCTTTCTTGAGCTCCCACCGGCATTTCCTATACTCCTCTAGGACCCCAAACAACAACAACAACAACAGTCTAAGGAACTGGTTCTGAGGAAGGGCTGCTGGACCCAAAACGCTAACTCTGTTTTTTCCTTCAAGATGCTGCCAGACCTGCTGAGCTTTTCCAGCAACTTTGTTTTTGTTTTTTTTTCCTCTAGGGCTCCAGTTGTTTTACTTTCTTTGCACCAATTACACTGCTTTCTTTTCCTTTTTACCCAGTATTGAGCATTCCTATAAACATCCAGGGTTCTCTGAGCTTGTTGCTCCTACTTTTCATCCTAAAGGGACCATGTCTGACTTATACTCTCCAGCAATATCTTTTTGAATGCCTCCCACTATTCTGCAGGAGAATTACCCTCAAGTAGTCGTTACTGGTCTATTTTGACCAGATTCTGCCACATTTTAATAAAACTTGCCTTCCCCCAATTCAAAGGCTTTTTTTACAGACCATATTTTTCCTTTTCCATAACATACTTAAAACATATAGTGTTGTGGTCGCTATCAATAAAATGCTCTCCCAGTGCCACCTTGATATTCGCACACCTGTCTTGTTTTGTTCCTCTAGATGAGATCCAAATCTGCGCCATCCCTTGTTGGACCTTCTACATGTTGATATAAAAAAGTCTCATCAATATATTTCAGGAAACCTGCCCCTCTAAATGCTTTACACCATGACTATTTCAATTAATGTTGGGGAAGTTGAAATTCCCTATTATAATTGTCCTTATATCATTTTTACACATCTCAATGAATTATCTACATACCTGCTTCTCTATTATCCACTGACTTTTTTTTTGGGAGGATGCTCACGATAATACACTCCCAGCAATATGACTGCCTCTTTTTATGCTTCAGCTCTACCTACAATGCCTCATATGAAGACCCTTCCAAGATATAATTCCTCCTTTACTACGGTAACTGATGCTTAATTAATAATAAAACACCACCTTCTCTGTTACACCCTCTGTGTCCTATCTGAAGATCCTGGAATGTTGAGCTTTCAAGACTGCCCCTCCCTCAACCATGTCTCTGTGACGGCAACAACATCACAGTTCCATGTGTCAATCCAATGTCCTTAACTCAGCTGTCTTATCTATGAGGCTGCACCTCATGAAGAGGCATTTTTGTACAGGATGCTGTTGCACACCATCCACCTCGACTCCTACATCCTCTGCCTGGACACACCTTGGAGTGCTTACTTGCCGGTGGACTTCCCCAGTCAGTGGGGGTTCCCTATCCAGGAATCCTCCGTCTTTCCATTGGGGACCTAAGGTGGAGGGTGTTCCATGCAGCAGTCCTTATAACCTCAGATTGCAGGAGTTCACAGATTCCCTGTCCAACTGTTTATTTTGCTGTACTGTGGAGTCCGTGGACCACGTATACATTGGTTTTGCGCCCCCTTTTTGGTTATTTGAATTAGTTTTTGTTGTGTTTTTGATTGCACCTCAGCCCTGCACTCTTGATCTTGGGTATCCGGTGCTCCTGAGCCTGGCCAGGCTGGCTATAAACAGGTGAGACAACAGGCTGTGGAACACATCGTGTCCATCAATGCTCTCGATGTCTTTAAAGAGAGGAGGAATACACCACAGGGAATACAGCGCTTTATGTTCCCCCTCCAAATCCATTTTTATTTAGTTCCTTCCTGCTCTCCTTACCTCCTTTTTTGATGGTTTCATAGAATCACTGGATCCCTACAGTATGGAAACAGGCTATTCAGCCTATCAAGTCCACACTGACCCTCCAAAGTTCACCCCACTCAGACCACCCCACCACAATCCCCGTAACCCTGCATTTCCCATGGCCAATCCACCTAACTCAGGCATCTTTGGACTGTGAAAGGAAACCAGAGCACCCACACAGACATGGGGAGAATATGCAAACTCCACACAGACAGTCACTGGAGGGTGGAATCGAACTCTGGTCCCTGGTGCTGTGAGGCAGCAGTGCTAACCACTGAGCCAGCGTGCTGCCCCAATACTTGCCTACCCTTAATGGGCTTTCCATGTAAATACTGAATTGGGCACACAGGTATTTTACTGGTGGTGGTTGGCAATTTAAAAATAAAGAAAAAAATCCAGGTGGTTTGGTCTGATGATATGTTTAGGAGATGTGGAAGATATCATTAATGCATTTTATGCATTACTATCTTATTAAGAACCATAAAGTTGCATGAAACCAAAAGAACAGCAGTTGTTGTAAATCAGCTAATAGAATCAGATCCCTATGGGACTTTATCTGAAGTCAATGAATAGACAACTATACTGGTTAGTTTTTCACTGCAATTACCTGTGGACACTATTTGAGACACTGTTACCAGCTTAAACAGCAACAACTGCTCAACCCCTACCAAATAGACGTTACCTGAAACTACCTCAAATTCTTCCTGATGCGCCATTGGGATGCAATTCAACATGATGTATGCGGCAGAATAATAGGCTCAAAGTATTTCTCTCACAAATAATTACGTACACAGGCTGAAACTGTCAGTTAGACGGACAATCTATCTATTCAAGCAGCCATTTAAGAATTGCCAGTCCTTGGCCTTCAGAATATGATTTCTGAAACTCTCATTGGTATAATCTACCCAGAATTGTCAGAGGCAGATCAGGAAGCATTGAACTCATTCATTGTCAACAAACATGACATGAATTATTTCACGAATCTCCACCAAAAGGGCAGGGAGTCAATTAGTTGAATTCTGTATGAAAACCAAAACAACTGCAGTTGCTGTAAATCAGAAACAAAAATAGAAATCCCTGGAAAGCTCAGCTGGTAGCATCTGTGGAGATGTCTATTTTCTATTTTTGTTTTAAATACTGTATGATTTTTGTAGGTGGTTTCCAATGTCAGATGGAATATGAGTTGCTGTTCCTGCAGCCTTCGGGTGGCATAGTTGTGGCAGTGCAGGAGGCCCAGGATGGACATGTCATCTGAGAAATGGGAGGGGGAGTTGAAATGGTTCGCGACTGGGAGGAGCAACTCATATTCAGCCTGGGAACCCTGCAGCCCAATGGTATCAACGTGGATTTCACAAGCTTCAAAATTTCCCCTCCCCCTACCGCATCCCAAAACCAGCCCAGCTCCTCCCCACCTCCCTAACCTGTTCTTCCTCTCACCTATCCCCTCCTCCCACCTCAAGCCGCACCCCCATCTTCTACCTAATAACCTCATCCTGCCCCCTTGACCTGTCCGTCCTCCCTGGACTGACCTATCTCCTCCCTACCCCCCTACCTACACTCACCTTTACTGGCTCCATCCCCGCCTCTTTGACTTGTCTGTCTCCTCTCCACCTATCTTCTCCTCTATCCATCTTCTATCCGCCTCCTCCTCTCTCCCTATTTATTTCAGAACCCTCTTCCCCTCCCCCATTTCTGTTGAAGGGTCTAGGCCCGAAACATCAAGATTTCCTGCTCCTATGATGCTGCTTGGCATGCTGTGTTCATCCAGCTCTACACCTTGTTATCTCGGAGTTTGCTTATGTATGCCTTCTGAAGGCAGCAGCACATTTAACAGTGCAGCTTCCTTCATTTAGAAGCAATATTCATTGGAAGTTCTAGAACATAATCTGCAGCTTTGGCACCTTTGAGGCAAAGGTCCAAACCTGCCTGAGTGCTTTGGAGAGGTAAGGCACCCATTTAGAGAGCTCAGGTACCTTTGCAAAACCTTTAAAACTTTTATCCAAACAACAGAGACCTAAAAGAAAATTAAGTACAAGATAACCCAATGTGGATTTTGAGGGTGGGGCCTATTGGCTAAGTAGGGCAAATATTTTTGTCCTTGATGATTAAGACACCCAGGTGGGAGGTAGGAAATGGTGCCTGGGAAGAGTTCATTTAATGCAAACAGGAGATGGTGCCTGTATACAGTCACCCCATAGGGGCATTGGGAGCACATATGCCCAGAGAGGTGGAACAGGACCAGAAACCTAAGGCAGTGCAAGGCACACCAGCAGGAGGAGAAGGCCAATCTGGTTTTACCAAGAAGAAAGGGTCTATGGACTGTATACATCACACCTGGATGTGATAAACAGCCCTTTGCAGAAGGTTTTTAACTGATGAGGAATATAATAACCTATATATGTGCCATGCTGCAGAAAGAACTGATGCCATATAATATTCTTAGCATGATTGACTTAATGTAAAATATTTACAGAATTTTCTGAGGTAAGGAACATTATAACTTATTGAAACACATCTGACGATGGAATACATCTTTTTGTTGTTTCTACAAAAGAGAGGCAGATAATATTGAATGCCACTTATGTATTATCGGATTGGGTGAAGCTAATGCAGCTCCATATTAAACCTTTCAGTATCAATACCTTATACAACCCAAACTTTCTTTCCCCACAGCTTACTCATAATGCAATCATGTATATAACCATATTATCTTTATCACTGACACTTCTCCGCCCACATCTCTGACTTCACAAATGCAAACAATCTACATACTTCACAATTTAACCAGAACACACTGTCTTCAGATTTGGGAAATTGGTAGATCTTCTGCTGGAGATCTGTTGCCCTTAGTTCTGATCTGTGGATCATTTCTCCACTGGAGGATCTTATCTCTCTTGGATATCCTTTGTGGAGGAAATATCCTTGGAGACTTTGACATTGGTCCATTTCAATACCTAGCTAACCTTTAATCTCCTGAGTTTCCTTGGCAGATGAACTCTTCTCTGCTGACTTAAATACTTGCCATAAAACATCATGTGTGGGACCTTTAAACACAAGAATACCCTTCATGAAAGGACTGGCTGCTTTGTAAAAACAAGGACTTTCTTCCTTGCAGTATCCAGAATTTCTGGACCAGGAAATATTTTTCCAATTGGAAGCAGTATTTTCTTTTTTGTGGACTCTTGGTGCTTAAACCAGGCAGTTTACATCTTCTTGATCCTGTCTGAAATTTGTGGATTTTGGTTCTGCTCCTCAAGGAATTGCTTGGTGCTCATCTCCCTCAAGTTTCTGATCACATAGGATGCCTGTGTGATTGTTTGACTTGTAAAACTGACTGCGTAAGTCATGTTACTGGAGGTTTGCTGGCTGCTTAACATTATCATTGTCACTGGTTTTGACTACTCTGCCATAGCAATGTGTTTACCAGCCTATCCTTCTAACTGAACAATGTCAATTTAAGATTCCTGAATGAGTTCAAGTGCATTTTATTGTTCAGTCTTGTCCTTAGTATTTGCTTCTTCTGGCAAACTGAGTTGCAACTGAGTTGCTGAGGTTTCTCTTCAGTGAGTTCAGGAGTGCTTACTGGCCTTGATAATCCTGTATAATTGTAGGTTTATGAGATATGATAAATTCAAACTCTTTTGAGATAGTTGGCCCTTATAGTTCTGACTGAGCCCTGGCTGCACATCTGGCAATGTATAAGTGTCTCCAATGAATCCTTTCTAATACGCTTTCCTGGATGGAAGCTTCTGTCATAAGCTAATACGTCAACCATGAAATGTTTCTGAACTGATGGTGTGTTTTCTTGGTTGACTCACTGGATTGTTGTTCTATCTTTCAATGAATATTGGTAAATATTAGCATAGTTTTCTTCACTCTTCTGTACTTGTCAAATTTGAATAACTCTGCCTTGGCTTTTTGGCCACAGTTTCTTCTCAACCACAGAAAATTATCTTTTGCCATTGAAGGGAGTTTCAAGAGATTTCTACTGTTTGGGTTCTGACATTGCTGCATAAGGCTTTAGTTCTTGAGGAGTTAATGGTCATACATTGGTTCCACTCACCTACTGATGTCACTTACTATTCTTCTCCAGGTTTTGCAGAGAGCGAATGTATGAATAGCAGCTCCCTAAGATTGTCGTAGCTATGCCTGATCAAATGTAGTTTTACTTATTGCTATCATGCAATCTTGTTACCTAAGATGAGTGCTTCTTCTATAGGTATTCCATGGTGGTGTGTCCTTTCCCAGTAATCACGCGATAGGCTTCTGAGAATGCAAAGAAAAAGAAGTATAGATGGCAACAAAGTACCTCTAACACGCACTTCCCATTACTGCATGCAGTTGGAGTTGGAAAATAACACAAGAGTGGTAATCTTGGCAAATACCACATGGTTACAGCGTGTCAATCCGAGCCTCACCACAAGGAAAAGAAATCCAGAGGAACCAGAAGGAGAAAAGAAACAAGCAAGCTTGAGCAACTTTAAGAGCATTACTATTTAAGCAAGACACACACAGTCAACCACTGAAACAAAATTACTGATAGAGAAACAGCAACAGCCATGAAAGCAGCAAAAAGGCAAACTCACCGTGCCAAAGGTAAAACCAAAATAGTTTTACTGAAGAATTCAATACCATATTGTAGAAGTACAAAGGTAGAAATATGGGCAAATAATGGAAAATCCGCAACATTACTGTTGTACTGAGTCCAACAAGCTGTACAGTCCTTTGCCTTAAAAGGACAATGGTGAATATAAGCTTGAATAACAGCAGATTTAAAGCAATATGAAATGAAACAGATTCAAAATGCTTTTACAAAAATAAGATTGACCAACACATTGAGAAGAAATTGAAAAAGACACAGTACTTCCTAAAAGATTCAAGGTCAGAGAAACACCATAGAGATCACAAGATTGAGCTTCATGAAAGTGATAGATCTCATAGCACTGCCTCAAAATTAAACACTAAGGCTGAACCTAATTCTGGGGGATGAAGCCTGCCAGGAGTTTGAGGTGACGGAATCTGGTCAAACTAGTCTGGGAACAGTTACTTCTCTGTATGTCTGCAGCAGAACAGTGGGGAATGTTCAAAATGGAATCAGCAAGGTACAGGCCCAACAGATTCCCTTGAGGAAAAAATGTAGGAGCAACAAGCCCAGGGAACCCTGGAGGTCTATGAATATTCAGGACTGGATAAGAAGGAAAAGGAAGATACAAATGGAACAAAACAACAGAGGCCTTAGTACAAGAGTGAAAGTACAATTAATCTCCACTTGGTGAGGCAAGGTTTGATCAGGGATAGTCAGCATGGCTTTGTCAGAATTTGAATTTTTCAAGGAGATGACCTGATGTGCAGATGACGGTCGTGCAGTTGTGTAGTTTTTATGGATTTTAGCGAAGCCTTTTACAATATTTTACATGGGAGATCAATAAAGAAAGTAAAAACTCATGGGATCCAGAGGGTCACCGCATTATAGGAAGAAAGTAACTGCACCAGAGGAGGGACAGTGTAGATCCTAGATTGTTACCTGGGCTGGATCAGTTTAGGCACAAAGTGAGACTGGATAAGCTTGGGTGGCATTCTTTAGATCAAAGAAGGCTGAGAGGGGACCCGATTGAGGTATATAAGATTATGAGAGGCATGGGCAGGGTGGATAGAAAGCAGCTGTTCCCTTAGTTGGAGGGTTAATAATGCGGGGACATAATTTTAAAGTGAAAGGTAGGAGGTTTAGAGGGGATTTGAGGAAAATATTTTCACCCAGAGCATGCTGGGAATCTGGGATGTACTGCCTTCGGGTAGTTAAGGCAGGAAACCTCACAACCTTTTAAAGAGTACGTGGATAAGCACTAGAAGTATCATAACATTCAAAGCTGCGAGCCAAGTGCCAGAAAGTGGAACTGCTGTAGATTTACTGTAGCTAATAATGATCCAGACCCAATTGACTGAATCATCTTTTCTGTATTGTATGCTTGTATGAAATTATATCAGAGCATTTAGATAAGCTCAAAATAATCAGAGAAACAACAACTTTGTTTTGTGAAGGTAAATCATGTTTAGCCCATGTTCTGGAGATCTTTTAGGAAGTAACTTGTCCTATGCATAAAGGAAAATCAGTGAACATACTGTACTGAGATTTCTACAATGCATTTAAGTGTCACGTCAAAGGTTATTGCGGAAAATAGGAGGTGTTGACATATGAGGTAGCTTACTAGCATGGATAGAAAATTGGCTGGCTAACAGGAAAACTAAGCTTCACACCGATTGGGAAAATCAAATTGGGAGAGGTGGATATGAGGAAGACTTCACAGAGTATATTTGATACAATTTCCTAGAACAAGAAGTTGTGGATCCAACCAGACACCAGGGTATTTTGGATATTGTTGACTATAATGACGCAGGTTCAATAAATGATCTCACATTATAAGATACCCTAGGAAACAATGATCATACCATGATAGAATTTATCATTCAGTTTGACAGTGAGAAATCTGGATGAAAAGCCTAGATTATGCCAATTTATGCCAAACATTAGTAAGAATAATTTCAAAGGAATGAGGGCAGAGTTTGCTGGACTAGATTAAGAAAAGAGTTTGGCAGAAAAGACAGTTGAGTAACTTTGGCAGACATTTAAGAAATAATCCATGACTCAGCCAAAGATATATCCCAATAAGGAAGAAGGATTATAGGAAGGGTATAAACTAATTTTGGCTAACCAAGGAAGTTACGGACAGTAACAAACTGAAAGAAAATAAAAACATACAATTAGGCTAGATCAGTGGCGAACAAGCGATTGAGAAATAAAAGCCAACAAGAGGTGACCTAAAAAATACTAACAAGGGAGAAGATAAATTATGAGGGTAAACTAGGAAGTAATATAGAAACAGAGAGACAGAACTCATTTAAATATTTAAAAAGAAAGAAGGAAGCCAAAGTGCTCTCAGAGAATGAGGCTAGAGAAATAATAATGGGGAACCAGGAAATAACAAAGAATTTGAAAAAATACTTTGGATCAGTCTTCACAGCAAAGGACACTAATAGCATACCAAAATATTAATAATTAAATGGTAAGAATGGGAGAAGAACAAATAAATGAAATAATCCCCACTGGAGAAAAAGTACTAGGAAAACTAATGGACTTAAAAATCGATAAACTCCCCTGGACCAGATGAATTGCATACTAGGATGTTAAAGGAAGTAGCTACTTAGATAATAGATACACTGGAACTAAGTGTCCAAGAATTCATTGATTCAGGAAAAGACAAAGAGGATTAGAAACAGCCGATTTGGGGCAACTTTAAAGAGGGAAGGAAACAAAAAGCAGGTACATATTTAGGTCAGTTAGCCTAACATCTGTTATTAGGAAATGTTAAAGTCTATTATAAAGGATGCTAGAGCAAAACATTTGGAAATACATAATAAAAATCAAGCAGAGTCAATAGAGATTCATGAAGGGGAAATCAAACCTAGCAATTTTTTTTTATAATTTGCTGAGGAAATAGCAAGAAGATTGATAATGGAGAATCAGTAGAGGTAATATAGTTAGATTTCTAAAAGCCATTCAATGAGGTATGGAACATAAGACTATTTAATTAGACAAAGGTCTATGGTTTGCAGGTAATCTATTAGCATGAATAGGGGATTGGTTGACAATAGAAGACAGGTAAGGAGGGAATTTCAGAATGGCAATATGTAACAAGTGGAGTGCCACAAGGATCAGTGCTAATGGATATCAGTAACTTGGATGAGAGAAATGGATGTTCTATAACCAAGTTTGTGCACAAAAATAGATGCGAAGGCAAGTAATCAAGATAACACCAGGAGTCTACAGACAGGTTATTTGAGTGGGCAAGAACTTGTCAGGTGGAACATAATGTGGAAAAATGTGAGGTTATGCACTTGAACAGAACAATGGGCCGAATATTATTTAAAATGGAGAGAGACTGCAGAAATCTACAGCATAGAGGGATTTGGGTCCCCATGCATAAATCACAAAAGGCTAGGATCCATGTTCAGCAGGTATAGAGAAGGCAAATGGGCTGTTAGACTTATTTTGAAAGGAATACAATATAAAAATAGGGACGTCTTGTTAAAGATATATTAGGCATCAGTTAGACCATATCTGGAATACTGTGAACAGTTTTGGTCCCCTTATCTAAGGAAAGATATACTGGCATTTGACATAGTCTAGAGAAGGTTCACTGGGCTGATACCAGGCATGAAGGGACTGTCTCACGACGAGGGCTTCAGTATTTTGGGCTTGTACGTATTGGAGTTTAGAAGAATGGGAGGAGACATTATTAAAACATGCGAGCTTCTTAGGGCAATTAATTGGGGGAATGAAAAGAGGTTGTTTTCCCTTGTGACAGAGTTTAGGACCAGAGGGCATAATCTCAGAAGAAGAGGTCAGCCATTTAAGACAGAGCTAAGGAGGAACTTCTTCTTTCAGAAGGTAGAGTATCTAAAGCATTCTTTACCGCAGAGGGCTATCATTGTCCTGTCATTAAGAATATTCAAAGTTGAGATAGACAGATTTTTAATCAGTAAGAGAATCAAGGGTATGGGAAATGGGAGGATGATGAAGCAGACTTAATAGACCAAATGACCACGTTCTGCTCCTTGGTGTTCTGGCCTTATGATCTCTTTCTGGTTAGCAAAATGTAGCAAGTTGTAGTTCACAAGATCGCAACTGTTTGTAATTTATATAAATCATTTGGCTGAAGGAATTAACAGCATATTTGCCAAATTTGCTGATGACACAAAGATGCGTCAAAACTTAAGTTGTGAAGAGGGAATGCAGAGGCTACAAAAATACATAGATAGGACAAGAGAGAGGACAAATGCCTGGCAAATGGAGCATAATGTGGGAAAAATGTGAAATTGTCCATCTTGGCAGGACAAATAAAAGGAAGCGTATTATCTAAATGGTGAGAGATTGCAGAGCTCTGAGGTGCAGAGGGCTGGGCGGCATTTTGCATGAAATGAAGGAGGCTAATTCACAAATACAAAAATAACCAGGAAAGCCAATAGAACATTATCATTTGTTATGAGGGGAATTAATACAAAAGTGGGGAAGGTGTACAGGTCATGTCATAAAGGTGTTGTGAGGAAACAAAAATGCGAGGAAAGTTTTACACACAGGGTAGGAGGTGCCTGGAATGCACTGTTGGGGAGGTGGTAGAGGCAAAGACATTAGCAATGTTTAAGAGACATTTAAACAGACACACAAATAGACAAGTAATAGAGGGATATGAACCACGTGTAGCCAAATGGGATTAGTTTAGAATGACATCATGGTCAGTGCAGACATGGTAAGCCAAAGACTGAAGGGTTTGTTCCTGCACTGTACTGTTCTGTTTTTATGACACTGGTGAGTCCACACATCTAGAGATCATGTATTATATTAGGGACCTTTCTGTTTCTTTCATGATTGATTAAATAGAGAAAAGATTGTTTTAACATCAAGGGCTATGGAAGGAACAGCTGCACTCTTAAAAAATCAGGCTACTGAAATTCATTGTGTGGGATGTTGACAGTGCTGCAAGCAGTGAGGGGAAAATGTATGCAGAGTGAAATTTGGCCAACAACTATTTGTGCAATTGTGACAAGTAATGGATGCCAAAAGCCATCAGTCTTACGGCAACTCCCTAATTGGCTCCTGAGTAGCTAAACAGGCTGTGGATATAAAAGATACAGAGAAAAGCCTTTGGATTGCTGGAAGGGAAGATATTGCACACCTTTCTGTTAGCAGTTAAAACAACCATAAATTCTAAAGTAAGCTACTTTTTCTTTCATTGTTGCTGCAAGTTATTGCATTTAACCAATAACTAAGAGATTTTGTAGTTAGTTTACCAATTGCTCTGTGCCTCCTGCAAAGAAGTAAATGAACCTGGCAAAAGGAAATTGAAGAACAAAAAGTGTTGACAAGCCAATAAGATGTCTCAATGAACCCTGGAGATGTGCTATTGAACTGTGTTTCTATTTTTTTCCTTCTAGCCATTAAACCAATTTTCTTTTCTCAATCTATTTTTTTTTTGTGTTTATAGGGGTTTTGAAAGGAGCTTATTGTTTTACATAATAGACAGATGGTGATATCTCGAATACTTTCTTGTGAGTAGTAATTATTTATTTGTAATAAACAGTAGTTCTTCTGAATAAACATAGTACAGAAACCTAGTTGGTGTTTTCTGTTAACCTGATCTACAGGTAAATCAGCAACTTTGTATGTCTTGATTAAATCATTAACGTTTGTGGAGACCCTAGGAGTAGTGGGAACTGAGAATCAACACACTTTCCCAATGGCTCATACTCACTGCTGTTGATGTATTGTTCCATTGCAGATTCTGTCATTGATTTATTCCAAACTGGGTAGTTGCAGACAACTTTCATCTCTCTGTATGTGAATTTACCATGAATAAAACAAGAGATGTGAATTTCTTTGACATTTCAGTAAGCTTCAGAGCTTCTTGATTGAAATGGTAACTCTAATGCAGCGTGTTTCATATATTCCATGTAGGTTGCCTTGGCTTATCAGGTAATCACAACAACTATTTTAGGTCAGAAGAGTCCTTTTTAAAACCAGGTTCTGTTCATGAAAGTCTCAAGTATTAAAGTCAAATGAAGAAAGTTGAATAATGACAGTCAATTTTCACCACAATTCTAGAAAGAAGTTTGTGGACTATATGTTCTAGGAGGTGATCACCCCACAGGCAGTGAGATCAAGACAGTGAGTGAAGGGCCATCATAAAAGGTAGGAGGCACATGAGTCTTCAGGGTGTGTACCACTTTCAAACCAATATTCAGCACTGATGTCTACTGGTCCTGAAGGAAAGCAGTTCAGACCATGATACCAAATTGCACAGAAATACAAAAAGGCTTGAAGTATTGTGTATGAGGGATGAATTCAGACTCCAGGGATATTAGGGCTGGCTGTGGGTCAGGAGGCAGCTATTCAAAAGGGATATATTGAAAATTTATGCAAAGACTGACAGGGTAGTTCCATTACAACAAGGGAGAAAGACAGGTAAACAAAGTCAGGACTCTTTGGATGACAAGGGAAGTTGTGAATATGAAAGAAAAAAAAGTGGGTGTAGAAGAAGCAAGAATCAGGTCAAATGCAATAAATTGAGTGTTGAAGTGAAGAGCAAATAAGACTGGCAACAAAAGAGTATGAGCATAGAATTGCATTCAGCATAAATGGGGAACAAAACATTGTTTACCAACATGTAAATAGTAAGCAGATATTAGGAGATGGTAACACTTGATTCAAGGCAAAGGACATGGCCAGAATACTTAATAATTTCCACTGGCATTTTCTGAAGTAGGGGAAGCTGATAGAGTGTTGATAGAAACAAAGGAGAGAAGTAATGAAGGGGTGAAAATTGGTAAAAAGAATATACGGAAAAGTTTGGCTATGCTTAGAGACAGTACATCACCTGCTCCATATTGCTTTCATCCAGGTTGTCATATTGTTCAAATATTCACTAGAAATGAGGAGAGGTGCAAGAGGATTGCAGAGTGGCAAACATGACAACCTTATTTAAAATATGGGCAACCTTAAAAGGATAAGGGGAGATCAGACCAAGGTAAAGTGAAACCAAAGACTGACAGGAAGAACAACGAATAATGTTTAAAGAAATGATGTTTCAGGTAGAGGGTAGTTAATAGTAATGTAAAATGCAAATAGCAAACAGAGATTAGGAGATGGGGTGGGTCCTATTCCAAAAGAAATTGTAATATTTGATTCAAGGCAAAGGAAAAGGCCAAAATACTTAATGAATAATTTCCGTTGGTATTTTCTGAAGAGGACGCTGATACAATATTGATAGAAACAAAGGTTATAGAGGCAATGAAGGTAATGAGGAAAGGGGCAAGAGGATTACAGAATGGCAAATAAGACCATAAGACCATAAGACATAGGAGTGGAAGTAAGGCCATTCGGCCCATCAAGTCCACTCCGCCATTTAATCATGGCTGATGGGCATTTCAACTCCACTTACCCACACTCTCCCCGTAGCCCTTGATTCCTTGCGAGATCAAGAATTTATCAATCTCTGCCTTGAAGACATTCAATGTCCCGGCCTCCACTGCGCTCCGTGGCAATGAATTCCACAGGCCCACCACTCTCTGGCTGAAGAAATGTCTCCTCATTTCCATTCTAAATTGACCTCCTCTAATTCTAAGGTTGTGCCCACGGGTCCTAGTATCCCCACCTAACGGAAACAACTTCCCAGCTTCCACCCTTTCTAAGCCATGCATTATCTTGTAAGTTTCTATTAGATCTCCCCTCAACCTTCTAAACTCTAATGAATACAATCCCAGGATCCTCAGCCGTTCATCGTATGTTAGGCCTACCATTCCAGGGATCGTCCGTGTGAACCTCCGCTGGACACGCTCCAGTGCCAGTATGTCCTTCCTGAGGTGTGGGGCCCAAAATTGGACACAGTATTCTAAATGGGGCCTAACTAGAGCTTTATAAAGTCTCAGAAGCACATTGCTGCTTTTATATTCCAACCCTCTTGAGATAAATGACAACATTCTATTCGCTTTCTTAATCACAGACTCAACATGCAAGTTAACCTTTAGAGAATCCTGTACTAGCACTCCCGGATCCCTTTGTACTTCGGCTTTATGAATTTTCTCACTGTTCAGAAAATAGTCCATGCCTGTTTTCTTTTTTCCAAGGTGCAAGACCTCACATTTGCTCACGTTGAATTTCAGCAGCCATTTCCTGGACCACTCTCCTAAACTGTCTAAATCATTCTGCAGCCTCCCCACCTCCTCCGTACTACCTGCCTGTCCACCCAGCTTCGTATCATCGGCAAACTTCACCAGAATGCCCCCAGTCCCTTCATCCAGATCATTAATATATAAAGCGAACAACCCCAACACTGAACCCTGAGGGACACCACTTGTCACCGGTTGCCATTCCGAAAAAGAGCCTTTTATCCCAACTCTCTGTCTTCTGTCAGACAGCCAATCCTCAATCCATGCCAGTAACTCACCTCGAACACCATGGGCCCTCACCTTACTCAGCAGCCTCCCCTGAGGCACCTTATCAAAGGCCTTTTGGAAGTCCAGATAGATAACATCCACTGGGTTTCCCTGGTCTAACCTACTTGTTACCTCTTCAAAGAATTCTAACAGGTTTGTTAGACATGACCTCCCCTTACTAAATCCATGCTGACTTGTTCTAATCCGACCCTGCACTTCCAAGAATTTAGAAATCTCATACTTAACGATAGATTCTAGAATTTTACCAACAACCGAGGTTAGGCTAATCGGCCTATAATTTTCCATCTTTTGCCTTGATCCTTTCTTAAACAAGAGGGTTACAACAGCGATTTTCCAATCTTTTGGGACTTCTCCTAACTCCAGTGACTTTTGAAAGATCACAACCAACGCCTCTGCTATTTCCTCAGCCACGTCCCTCAGAACTCTAGGATGCAGCCCATCGGGGCCAGGAGATTTATCAATTTTTAGACCTTTTAGCTTTTCTAGCACTTTCTCTTTTGTAATGCCTACCATACTCAACTCTGCCCCCGACTCTCCTTAATTGTTGGGATATTACTCATGTCTTCCACTGTGAAGACTGATGCAAAATACTTATTAAGTTCTTCAGCTATTTCCTATCTCCCTTCACTAGCCTTCCAGCATCAGTTTGGAGCGGCCCAATGTCTACTTTTGCCTCGCGTTTGCTTCTTATGTATTGAAAGAAACTTTTACTATCATTTCTAATATTACTGGCTAGCCTACCTTCGTATTTGATCCTCTCCTTCCTTATTTCTCTCTTTGTTATCCTCTGTTTGTTCTTGTACCCTTCCCAATCTTCTGATTTCCGAGTGCTCTTGGCCACTATATAGGCTGTCTCTTTTCCTTTGATACATTTCCTGACTTCCTTTGTCAGCCATGACTGTCTAATCCTCCCCCGGATAATCTTTCTTTTCTTTGGGATGAACCTCTGTACTGTGTCCTCAATTACACCCAGAAACTCCTGCCATTGTTGCTCTACTGTCTTCCCCACTAGGCTCTGCTTCCAGTCGATTTTCGTCAGTTCCTCTCTCACGCCCCTGTAATTACCACATTTGAAATATGGTGTCAGACATTCCTTGTATCTACAAGCTTGTCAGTTTTAATATCAAAAGTGTGTAAGGTTTTAGAACAATAATCAGGGAAAAATATCAACAGGCGCATGGAGAGGTTTGAGCAAATTAACGAGAGGCAGTCCTGATCTGTAAAAGCAGGACACGCTGAACAAACATAATGTAATTGTATTGATTGATGAAGTAACAGAGAAGATTTGTGAAGGTAAAGCGATGAATATTGTCCGCATGGATTTTAATGAAGGGTATGACTAAGTATCATACAAAACCCTGGTTAGCAAAATTGAGGATCATAGGAGATCAGCACCAACTTTCTGGTCAATGGAAAACCCCAGGATTTCAGTAGTAGAAGGTGCAGTTATGGCAATGCAATTTAATATCAAGGGATGATGGTTAGGTTGTATCCTGGGCAAGGTGGTGTTGCCTGCAGTTGTGTGGTGCAAATGTAAGCCTGATGTTGACCAGGTCGTGTTACATTTAGACATAGACAGCTTCAGTATCTGAGAAATTGCAGAAGGTGCAGAGTACCATGGAATTATCAGCCAATGTCTGCATATCCAACATTATCATCGAAGAAAGATCATTGATGAAGCAGCTGAAGATGGTTGGGCATAAGACACTACCTTAAAAAAATTGCTACAGAGATGTCCTGAAACTGAGATATCTGACCTCCAACAACTATAACCATCTTTCTTTGTGCTAGGGCTCTTTCATGCCATACACCATCAAATGGGGCCTTGATGTCAAGGACAGTCACTCTTGCCTCACCTTGGATTCAACTGATTTGTCCATCGTTCAACAAAGGCTATAATGAGGTCAAGAGCTGAGTGGCCCTGGCGAAAGTCAAACTGGGTGTTAGTGAGTAGATTGTTGCTAAGCAAATGCTGTTTGATAACCCTGTTAATGACAGCTTCTATTACTTTGCTGATGCAGACTGATGTAACAGTAATTGGCCAGGGTGTATTTGTCCTGTACTTTTTGGCATACAGGCCGTATCTGGAGAGTTTTCTACATTAACAGGTAGATGCCAACATTGTATCTGTAGTGGAACAGTTTGGCTAGGGTCATGGGATGTTCTGGAGCACAACTCTTCAGGTCTATTGCTGAAATGTTGTCAGGGCCCATAGCCTTTGAGGTATCCAGTACCTCCAACCTTTTCTTGATATCACATGGAGGGAATGGAGTTGGTTAAAGACTGGAATCCGTGATGCTGAGGATCTCTGAAGGTGACAAAGATGAATCCTATGATGGCACTTTGGTAAGGATGTGGTCAAGTATATTTTTCCCTTTTGATAACTCTTCCTCCACATGTTGCAGGCACGGTCTAGCAGCAATTGCCATTAAGACTTGACGAGCTCAGTCAGTACTGATGCTCCTGAGCCATTCTTGGTGATGGATATTGAAATCCATCATTCAGAGTACATTTGTGCCCTTGCCACCCTCAGTACTTCCTCCAAGAGTGCTAAGAAAGGGGATTGGGTACATGGTAACATTGGGGCCTTTCATTGCCCATGCTTGATCTGATTCCATGAGACTTCATTGAGTCTGGAATCAATGTTCAGGACTCCTTTGGCAGTTCCCTGCTGGCTGTACACTATTGTGCTGCCACCTCTGCTGGACATGTTCGGCCAGTGGGACAAGGCTTACCCACCGATGGTGATGCTGTTGTCTGAGGCATTGTCTGTAACATATGATTCTGTAAGTACTACTTAACCGGTCTGAGAGACAGCGCTCCAAATTTTGGCACTAGCCCCGAGACTTTGGTAAGGATCATGTTGCTGTATTGACAAGGCTGAGTTTGCAGTTGTTAGGAAGCAGATAGCTATGTTAGCTCTCTGGCAGATTAATTTTATTAATTCTACTCCTTTGCTGTTTTCATTTCATTTACATCCAAATTCACTGCACATGAATAAAATTCTCCTTATCTCTCAATCTATTACGATTTATCAAAAATTAGACTGTTTTGGTTACTACTAATTGTTGTCAGAGTTTGTCCGCATCTACACAATTATAATCCTTCACAACGTTGATCATCTTTATTAAGCCATCCTTTAAACTTCTCAGATCTGGGGAGGACTGTATTAGATTCTCGCAGCCATCTACCCTTCAGTCCTGGTACCACTGAAGTCTATACATTTGCATCCTCTTCAAGGCCAAGAAACTCTTTCAAAGTGTGGTGCCTGAAATTGGACAAAGTACTGCAGCTGAGACCTAATCATTTTTTAACAGCTGTATCAACCAGTCCGCTTTGTAAAGCCCAATCTATTCTGTTCTTGCGTGTTTTTTAAAATTGAACCAAATAATTTATACATACTTCCTGAAGTCTAGAGAACAAAGAGAAAAGCTACAAGTATATATCCAGAATCATTTTTTTTGTTCTTAATCCCTGTCAAACACATGCACAGAACTTCTCCCTAGAAACTCTTCACTTGAATAAGCTTACTGAAATTTGTCCTCCATCTTTTACTCAAATTTTGAAAAACAACTGAGGTCAAACTGTCAGAATGTAAAGAAAAATATTCTATCATTGCAACTGACTGAGCATTGCAAAGACATTCTCAGAAATTAGGTACAATGCATACCATCATACTTCACAATCTAAATTCAGTTAATAGCATGATAGCTCCCAGCAAATAATGTCAAGTCAAAGTCCAAATTTCTAAGGGAAGCTGATGTTTAGAAGTAAACATTTTAATGAAAGCATTAAAAACCATAGAAACAATTCAATACAATCATGACACTGCGATTTTCTTTTCTATTTTTGGTTAAGCACTCATTTTACACTTTGGAAAAGCAATGAACATTGTCTTTGAGTGTGCATTTGAGTGATTTATGAGGAAAGGATAGATATGGGGTGTGGGGGGTAAATACGGGATCATTTTTGCCTTTTTTGGACGTCAGAATTGCCCTTGGGCCATCAAATGATCATTGTGGTGTTTGTGTACACCTTTAGGCAAATCATGTCAGAAATACATATATGCATACATACAAAATGGAAACAGGAGTTGACCATTCAGATCTCTAGCTTGCTCCACCATTCAATAAAATCTTTGCTGATCTGTTTGTGTTTTGAAATTCACATTCTGATAACCTTTCATTCCCTTCACCAAGAAGAATCTATCGACCTCTGCCTTAAAAATATCTGATGAACTCGCCTCTACCACCTTCGGAGGCAAAGTTGCAAAGCTAAGTAAATCTTTAAAAGAACATTTTCACCTAACTTCTGTCCTAAAAGCATGACCTTGAATTTTAAAATAGTACTCCCTAATTCTGAATTGACTCACATATTTCTATGATAAGAAAGAATTGCATCTCATTAGCCCTCATATCTATCTGCATACTAACGTTTTTTGACTCATGAACTAAAACATTTAAATCCCTCTGCACCTCAGAATTCCATAGTTATTTGCTATTTCAGTAAAAGCCTGCTTTTTCATTCTCCCTTCCAAAGTGAACAACTTGAACATTTTCCCACATTGTACTCTATCTGCCAACTTTCGTCCTCTTTCTCAATCTGCCCATAACCATCTTCACTCCCCTTGTGTCTTCTTCACAACCTACTTTCCTACCTATCTTGGTGTCATATGCAAATTTAGTTCCCACGGCTTCACTCCCCTCAACTAAGTATTCCATGTGATTTGTAAAAAAGTTCAGGCCCCAGCACAGAACCCTGCAGGACTCATTTGTTGCATTCTGTTAAAGACCAATTCATGCATTTTCTCTCTTTTCTTCTGCCAGCCAGCCAATCTTCCATATGGTAAAATGTTACTCCTATACCGTGAACCTTTCCTTTCCACAAAAGCCTTATATTCAGCCTTATTTGCACTGCATCTCTACTGATCTATCCCCAAACTTCGTTCACCTATTTCTTTCAGCTACTTTAACTTTCATGCTCACATAGTTGCCCTTATTTAGGTTTCAAATACGAGTCTTAGCCCTAATTTCCTCCCTTTGAAACCAAGTGTAAAATTTAATTGCATTGAGGACGTTGCAACCTAGAGGTGCCTTTATTTTGAGGCTTTTAAATAATCCTGTCACATTAATAATACTAAGTCTAATATAGCCTGGTCTCTGGTCAATTTCAGAAAGTGCTGCTCTAAGGAACAATTGCGAAAGTGTTTAATGAACTGTTTATCTAGGCTATTACTGCTAATCTGATTTTCCAGTATTAATGTAGACCAAAGTCACCTTTGATTATTGCCACCCCTTTATCACAAGCACCCAATTGTCGTTCTTACGTACTTTATCATTCAATATGGTTGCATTTACAGGGCCTATTGACCACTCCCATGAATAACTTATAAGGTACTATTCGTCATCTCCACATAAACTGAGTCGACATCCTGATCTCCTAACTAAGGTAATCAGAAGCTGTTCACTTACACACAATAACCTGCCACTGGAAAAACCCAGGGCAGGCATATTATATTGTAAATCAACATGCAATACTGAATGGAGGCTGAGGTGCCATTTAAGAGCTCATTACAGCTGACATGTTTTCTTTACCTCACCCAACTGAACACATATACGGCACGTATATAAGGACGTATCCAGCAGTGCTATATAAATGAATCATCAATTAGTAACTGGCTGCCTGGGGTTGATTTCTTTTATGTGTTACTGGCTAAGCCAACACTTACTGTCCAATCTGATATGCTCTTGAAAAAGTGGTCTTAAACTGCCTTCTTGAACCCCTGCAAGTCATCAGCTGTCATGAAGGGAGCTCCAGGTTCTTTTGGCACTGAAGAAATGCCATTGTGGTTCCAAGACAGGATGGTATGTGTCTTGGAGGGGAACTTTCAGTGGTGGTGTTCCTGTGTATCTGCTGCCTTTGTCCTTCACCATGGAAGTGGTCATGGGTTTGAAAGGTGCTGTCAGAAAAGCCTTGGTGAATTTCTGGAGTGCATTTTCTAGATAGTACGCACTGCTGCTATTGAGCATTGACGGTGGAGGGAGTGAATATTTGTGGATGAGGTGCCAATCAGGTGGACTGTTTTGTCAAGGATGATGTCAAGTTTCATGTTTTGTTGGAGCTGCACTCACCCAGGCAAGTGGGAAGTATTCCATCACACTCCTGACTTGAGCCTTGTTGATGGTGGACAGGCTTTGGGGAGCCAGGAGGCATGCTATGTGCTGCAGGATTCCTAGCCTCTGATCTGTCACGGTAGTTTTTATATCATGCATCTGCTGCCCTTGTCCTTCTCATGGTAGAGGTTGCAAGTTTGGAAAGTGCTGTCAAAGAAACCTTGGTGATATATAGCTGTCATTATGCATAGGTGGTTAAGGGTCTGAATGTTGAAAGCGGTGGATGGGCTGCCAACCAATCAGATTGTTTTGCCCTGTATATTGTTGACCTTCTCGAGTGTTGCTGAAGTTGCATCCATCCAGGCAAATGGAGAATATTTTGTCACTGTAACTGCAGTCCTTTGGTTTCTTTTCTGTCTGCATGTTGATAGTCTGCAATGGTAATGCCACTGAATGTCAAAGATGCAGTGATTGTAACAAGGTCAGCCAGGCAGATCGCATGGAATATGAGTTCCCTGATTGAGGCTGTTAACCTGGTCTAATCAGGGAGCCCTGGCTGACAGATAAGAACGGGAGTGTCAAACATCCTGTTCACTCTGAGATCTGGCTCTGAGGGAGCTGGATCAGTGTCATGGACTTTCCACATTTAAATAGAGGGTGACTTGGCATCAGGACACATGCTTCTGTGGAGTTGCTTCATTGGTGACAAGAGAAAAGCACACTCCTGAAAATATTTGACTGCAATAGTCATCTTTGAGTTCGGGTAAGCATTTCTGGCATCAAACTGTCATTTGGGAAGCTTGACTCGTTCAATCCTGCTGTCCAAAACTGGGCCCAAGATGTGGAAAGAATGTATTTTCTTTTCACTGCAAATGACATTTGGGCAGATGAAAAGCAACGTGTAATTCTCCTGACAGCTTCTGGACCCATAGCTTTCTTGGTTATTTGCAGCCTAACCTTCCCTGAGGCACTAGATACTAAAATCTTTCAAGAGTTGATGAATTTAGTTAAGTAATATTACAAATCCAAGCCTTCTCTGATTCTCAGACACTATTGGCTTTACTCAGCAGTTTGAGAATCAGCAGAATCTGAGAGACTATCGGCTTTATTTGGCATTTCGAGAATCAGGAGATTCCGTATCGGGCTTTTAACTAGGTTAAGATGACTGACAGAGGCATGTGACTTTGCTTTAACCTTTAATGAGATGCTGAAGGACCACTTACATTCAGACAATGAAAGCCATCAATTTAACTGGGACAAAGACTGGGACCATAGTAGTCCAAGCCAAACAGAGACACGCAAGGGAATTCCTAGAGGCATGGTTCTCCACCCATCCTTCAATCAACAAACATGTAGAATTGGACCCCATATACAAACCCATACAGATCAAAACTGGAAATGACACTACTCAACAAAATGGACCGGACAGTGTCAATTCCAAGTAGAATAGCATCGCTTCATCGGAGGCTCCACTGATGATGTCGTCTAGCATGGTGACGAAACATCTGAATGAAAACAAGACATTTCGGTAAGCAATTCAACAGCCTCATCCACAACCCGGGCTATAGATCTTTGCCAAAACTTTAAATTTAGTATGTATGATTCATGAGGTAACCATGCAAAAGCACCTACTAATGCATGTTTTACAATACACTGAGTCCCAGAAGTGTTGGTCACAAATAACGGGCCATCATTTACCAGCAGGGAATTTGAGTATTTCCTAAAGTCGAATGGGATTCAAAATGTAAGGACAGTTCCATGCCATCCATCATCCAATGGTCAGGAAGAAAGAGCAGTCCAAACTTTGAAGGCAGACTTAAAGAAACAGCCTACAGCTTCACTAGATACCAAACTGTCCCAGTTCTTATTTCATTATAAGATCATCCCTCATGCAATATAGGGGTAGCTCCAGCAGGGTTGTTAATTAAGAGATGACCCAGCACCAAGTAAAGTTTAATCTTCCTAGACTTGGGAGAGACGGTGAGATGGCATCAGAAACTCCAATGCCAGACATATGACACTCCTAAACGTGAGAGACAGTTTATTTCAAGGGACAAAGTTTGCTTGTAAGAATCACGGGGATGGCCCAGCATGGGTAACAGGCGTGGTTGATAAAGGTCAGGTCCAGTGACGTATAAAGTTTGGGTAGGTGCGACGGTCCTGAACAAGCTCCAGACATAAGAGGCAAACCACTGTGCATTATACGTTGCCCATATTCGAGGCAGAGTTGGGGGAACCTGATCCAGTGATAAAATTCCCCAGGAAGAACTACGAAAAAAAGAACTGGCCTATGTCCTCAGACTCAGAGCGGGTAGGGAATGTAGTGATTGTAATGAGGTCAGCCAGGCACACTTCATCGACTATGATTTCCCTGACAGGGGCTGATAATCTGGCTGGGCAGCATGGTGGCTCAGTGGTTAGCACTGCTGTCTCACAGCATCAGGGACCCAGGTTCGCTTCCAACCTCAGGTGACTGTGTGGAGTTTGCACATGCTCCCCACGCCTCTGTGGGTTTTCTCTGGGTGCTCAGGTTTCCTTCCACAGTCCAAAGATGTGCCAGTTCTGAGGAAGGGTTACCAGACCCAAAACATTAACTCTGTTTTTCCCTTCACAGATGCTGCCAGACCTGCTGAGCTTTTCCAGCAACTTTGTTTTTGTTCCAAAGATGTGCAAGTTAGGTAGATTGGCCATGCTAAATTGCCCCATAGTGTGCAGGCTAGGTGGATTAGCTATTGGAAATGAGGTGTGCTAGGGTGGGGAGTTGGGTCTGGGTGGGATCCTCTTTGGAGGGTTGGTGTAGACTCGATGGCCTGCTTCCATGCTGGATGAATAATCAGGGAGCCCTGGCTGACAGATAATAACAGGAGTGTCAGATATCCTGCTCATTCTGAGAGTTGGCTCTGATGGTGCTAGGTCAGTGTCAAGGACTTTCTGCATGTAAATAAAGGGTGACTTGGTGATGGGATACCGGCCTCTGTGGAGTTATTTCAAAAGAGAGAGGTTTAGGATCTCTATTATTGGAGATGATCATTGCCTGGCAGTTGTGTGGTGCAAAATGGGACACACCAATTGCTCCTAAATTATGTGCACCGGTAGTCCTTTCCCTGGAAAACAGCATGAAATGGAGAATGATGAAGAGCTAGTAAGCTGCTGGCCATATTCACCAAGTACATGTTTCTACTTCAACCGCAGGAAGGAACAATGAGGCAGGCATTTGTCTTTCAGTTAGATCTTCCTCACTGAAATGTGTCACCTGCTGCAGCCAAGATTGCAATGTCAAAACAAGGCATGGATCACATTCTGAGAGGCTGTGAAGGAGACTGCTACGATAAATGCATATGCGCCTGGCTTCTTCCAGGATAGTTTGGCAATACTTGAAACATCTCACACGCTGGTATCTACTGTTGTGTAAGGGAGGTCACTGGTGCTCTCTATTCATTTAAAGGTAATGACATTTTATTTCCCCTTGCCGTAGAGAAACAGCAAGAGTCAGTATATTATTCTTTCCTAAGATTGCAGGCTACACCACGATGTGACAGTGCCTTTAACTGTATGCACATTACTTCATGAATGCAGCGCGTCAACTCTGCCCTATTTCAGAACTGAAAGAGATTCAATTTCCTGAATTTCCACGTTACATACAACCATGGGCATCAAATTATATAGGTCAATGCCCAATTTCTTGACAGTGGCCATGATGCTTTTTTTCTGTAAGAACCCATTGTGCTAATTGAGTTTGATCCACCTTTGCAAAGCAATGAACGTTAAGTGGGCAATGAGAGTTATCTGCTGATGACAAAAGCAATAGCTGCAATCTCAACTCCCCAAACACCAATGTCTTACATTCCTTCTGTTACTGACCATGGTATTGTCTGCCTGGTCACAACACTGAAATAAGATGCAATAAAACACATGATTAAAACATCCTCAACCATGTTTGTAAATGAAATCATGCCATGTTGCATTCAAAGCTTAATAAATTATCTTCATACTTCCTTTAGTGCCCATCTTCCATTTGGCTTTTCCAGTCCTAGTGTGCCTATACAAGCTGGTGAAAAGCCATTGACTTTCAGTAAAGGAGACTGCAAATGGTTGTCAATGATCAACACAGGCAGCAATAGTCCTACAAGACCTGGTTGTGGACTGTGCCAGCTTGACATAGGCAGCAGCAATGACACTGGCAGAGTGGCAGGGACTGGAAAATGAATTCTGTCATTCTGGGAGACAACAGAAGTTTCTGATTCATGCCACTGCTCTTTCTGCAAGGTTGCATGTCAGCAATATAAAGTAGGCATGTTTGTATAGATTGCTGGGCTGCTGTGGCATCCTGCACACCATAACCTACAGCCTTGATAGCAATGTGAACTTCCATTGCAACACTCACACTGCTTGTTAGTCAAGGCAAGTGCATCTCAGCCATCAGATACTGCATCATGGTGGGTCCATTAGATTAGTGTCGATTATAGATTATAGATTCCCTACAGTGTGGAAACAGGCCTTTTGGCCCAACAAGTCCACACCGCCCCTTGGAGCATCCCACCCAGAACCATCCCCCCTATAACCCACACACCCCTGAACACTACAGGCAATTTAGCATGGCCAATCCACCTAGCCTGCACATCTTTGGACTGTGGGAGGAAACCAGACCAAACCCACACAGACACAGTGAGAATGTGCAAACTCCGCAAAAGACAGTCACCTGAGGCTGGAATCGAACCCGGGTCCCTGGCACTGTGAGGCTGCAGTGCTAACCACTGAGCCACCATGCTGTCCCAAAATACATGGGGGTAGCACGGTACAAATACAGTTGGCCATGACTTCCATGTAGGAAAGGATGGGAAGTAATCTCTGAGTGAAACCCTGAGTCGAGGTAATACCGTACTTCGGTATAAATTAAACCATAAATTAAACACAGGATTTCTGGCAGGCTCCTCGATGCACAAAAGAATTTCATTGTGTATATCCATCATCATCCCTCTGCCCCATCTGAGATCTCATCTGAGTCCTCAGTGGCAGAATTCCTGTGTGACTTAGTCCTCTAGCAAGCAGGCAGAGGAGATTCCTTTTCTCCCTCTCCCTTGGTTGCAGCTCACTGGCCTGTGCTCAGTCTGTCACCACATAATGATCCCACCTCTGTGCTATGCTTTAAATTACATGCATAGTATCTGAGCTGAAGTTTACAAGTGAAATCCATCAATCCATCTTCACCCTTAGAGACAAATAGCTGCAGATGCTGGAATCCAAAGTAGACAAATAGGGGACTGGAAGGAGACAGCAAACCAGGCCTGAAGAAGGGTAATACCCAAAACATTGACTTCTCCTTTCCTCCAGATGCTGGATGGCTTGCTGTGTTCTTCCGGCCTCCTGTTTGTCTATCATATTCATCCGTGCTGCTTTCTTGTTATTCCACCACTGTCCAGCCAGATGGCACTTCTTAAATAAATGAAAGGAGAAAAGGACAAGGGTAAAGATGTGATGGACAGTAAAGCAAGGCAGTGATGCAAAGCAAGAAGCGTATGGTTAAATCTTCTGCAGACTGTAAATTAAAAGAACTGATGGATTGCGAGAAAAAGGATCTGGCATCAGGAGACAACAATTTCCAAGCGGATTTAAGAAAATCACCAAATTAATTCAGGAAATAAATGTTACAATTAACGCACAACCTAAGCCATGAGCCATGCCAGTTAAAATTTGTTGATGGGTGATACTGAGCATTTGATGAATTTAATATTGCATGAGTCTCACACTGAAGTTGTAAGGACGTAGCCTTTGAAGATGCACTCACTGACATTGACTACTCAAAAGAGATCAAAGAATTTCTTGTGCACAACATCCAGGTCTTCAGAGTTGACTCCTGACATTGACATTCAAGACTATCTGTTCTATTGCCTTTTAACATGAAACTTGAGGACCTCAGTCTCTTACCAATGCAAAGCTTCTCATCATTCACAACTTCTCCACCAAGATTTCCACCTAAAAATCTTGGAGCCCGCACTTTCCAGTGCTGTGCCACTATATACTGTTCAATGATTCACAGGCCCACACAAATTCTACCCAATCTCACTAAGCCCTATTAGATGCGCAGGCGAGCTTTAAGAAGTGCAAGATAACTTCAATTGGTGCTAGTTGCTTCTAATATTGGCTCCCAAATCAGATGTGTAGCCAATTAACAGCATTTCTAGTGCTAGCTGAACGCTTGAGTCATTGAAAAAGCAGCATGATGTTGACATGACCAGGAGAGACTGAAACGAAGCGTTGACCTTCTTCAGAGAGCATTATTGGCATGGCAAAAGGAGCAAGGTCTTTGGTGACTGATGATTTGGCAAAGCTGAAACAATGCATTAAAAAATCAGCAAGAAGAAGCTGGAACAATGTACTAAGGATTTAATGAAGGGATTCTGTGCATAAGATTTGCAAAAGGGGATTCTTCAGTTTACCTTCTGGTGAAACAAAAACATTGATCTGACGTGGATATAATCAGAAGTTTAAAACAAAGCTGTACAAGCTGTACAACTGTTGGTCTTCAGGTTGTATAATGAGCGTCTCTGCTATATTGCATATAAGATGTTGCACACACATATTGTAGCATATTAGAAATCAACAAATTCCATAGAGTATGGAAATTGCTACAACTGCGTACTATGCCAAACGATATCTGAAAGAAAAATACCTGGTAACATTCCACACTCTACTTGACTTATTATATACTCCTGCTGTTTTCCCAGCTGTTATAATCATTTTTGTTAATTATTTTAATACCATAGTTGCAGCTACATAATGGCATTTCCTTATCAATGTTTTCTTCATTAGTCTTGTGTCTATATCATGCTGTCTGTATGATATTCATTGTGCCAACCAGATTACAATACAATGACTAATTTTAAATAAGGTATATATCATTAACAATAAGAAATGTTTTGTGAAATCTTTCAGTAGCTGGGATCTGCTAATATTCACAAATACCTTTGTCCTTATCTGTAATGATTTATTCAGAACCTCTTGATTGAATTGTTGCCTTATAATTAACCACCAACTATCTATTATCCTACATTTATCTGACAAGTGAAGACCTCATAAATGTTGTTTCTATCCCTTTAGCAAGCTGATTGCCACCATGCATTATATCCAGCTGAGATATCAGGATGTTCTGAGCTTTGGTTTTGCTCCAGAATTACACTCCTGCTGCTCTGTGATAATTTCCATGACTGTAATTCAGACAGGCCAATAGATATATATTGAATTTTCAATCATGATGGCCTAAATTTTTTGTATTTAATACAAATGTGGAGAAAATCAAAGTTAATCCATGCCAGCAACTCAAGCACAAAATGCCATACCTGAAATACTTCTAACGTCATTTCAATGTAAAATGTGACTTTTGATTTCCATTGAAAAGCATCAGTCTACCCTATTCATGAACACTACTTTAAATAATCTACCAATGGCACCTGGAGTTAAGAGATTCCTAGATTGTCTGAAAAGGCTTACGAAATGAAATAGTGTAGTTAGATGTCATGAATTACTAGTAATTAAGTAATGGATAACAATACTATTTAAAATGAGTTCAATTATTTTGATGTTATTTTATTAAATTCTAATAATTTTCCATGAAAGTGATTGGCAAATATTCTGGGATAAACACGCTGTCCAAGATCGTCCATTCATTCATTGAACATCTCAAAACATAACAACCACCACTATTAATTTTAATTGACAGAAAGATCACAAGCCGTTTGCACACATGCAGAAAACCCTAACCCATGCATGTTATTAAAATGTAACTGTTAAAATATAATTCTTCGTTTGAAATGTTGCATATGGGCACAAGTTAGTGTATTTTTTGTGAATAGGTAGAAAGCCCCTGACTGTAAGATATACTAGTTGCATACTGATGAATTGATAAGTCTGGTGAGAATGAAGGGTAAAAATCACATGCTTTGCTAGAGCTGTCTCTTAAAGTTACAATAAATCAGGCAGACAGTGTCGGCCTTTGAAGATAAATCTCTGAAGGCTTGTTGTGCCTCTCTGAACTGCCTCTGAGGCCAAGGGACTGAAAAGTGCCTGAATGTCACATTAAATCTACCAGGAGAATGGAACACTTCAAAGTAGAATGCAATCATATCTGATGGAAAATACATTTCCTGAAAGCAGCTGACAAAAAAGTAATCTTTGATGGGTCTGTTGAATAACAATTGATATTGTCTTTTCTAACATTTTTCATTATTACTGACTTATGCTGGCTTCTTCATGTATTAGAGCAATATTAACTGTTTGACAGGGACAAACCAAAGAATCCAAAAACTGCAACACAGACAGATGTTCTTGAACTATTTTACTCGATATAATTCGGAAAGAAAGAACAATATTTTCTGGTTTAATTGAGTTTTTTAGTTTGTTCCGCTTTGTTTTATTCAACAGATATACATTGGTCAAAAAGATCTTTCACGAGTCAAAACTGGATAAATTTGACGGTTTGAGACTTGTATGCAATGGATCAAAATCTGGGGAACATTTTTAGTCTTGTAGTACCTCCAGAATAAGAATTGTTTTCAGTTAGGGCTGGAGTCATTATAATTTCATTTATTTTGGCATTTTTGACAAGGTGGCTTTTAAATAAAGACATTACAACCATATGCGGGGAGGCCAAACCTGAAACTCTATGAATATTTTTTGACTCCACACATGCTGCCTGACCAGCAGTATTTCAACCATGATGTTGTTAATTTCGCTTTACAACATCCACAGTAATTTTAGTTTTACAAACATACCAGTCAAGTTTTCCTGTATTACTGGCAGTAACATGACTTCTAAAGTAGGTTCATTAATATTGCTATTACATTTTCAGACATATTTTCCATAAGCCAATCAAATATATATATATGACTGCCAAATGTACATTAATTGGATGTAAATTACCTCACTGATATTATAAATATATGTTACTATATTCTCTGATTCCGGTCCAAGATGACAGCAGAGTAAGATGTTCCATCTGGAGCTCCTCTGTTCTGCCTGTTCTTTTTCTTCTTCTCTTTTCTTTTCAAACTTATAACTTTAAACTTACTCGGAGGGAATGGAGGAGGCAACTCCTGGACCAGAGGCCGTCCCAGGCCGGTCCAGGAGACGAGTCCCAGAGGCAAGTCCCAGACCAGCTGCCTGCACGGGTATGAGATTCCCAGAGGCATGTCCCGGACTGGAGACCGTCGCGGGGAGGCGAGTCCCTGACTGGAGGCCATCGCGGGGAGGCATGTCCCAGAATTGAGGCCATCGCAGGGAGATGAGTCCCTTGCAGACTAGAGGCAAGGCCTCTAGCCTTGAAGCCCAGTGTGATCTGGAGATTTGGCCCAGTGCCATCTGGAGCCTAGGTGCTGGCACGAACTTGGGTGGAAAGGATTGTAATTCAAGTTTTTTTTTTCCTTTTTATTCCTATGCTGGATTTTTATTTATTATTCTTTCAATTTTTTACCAAATACTTAATTATCTATACCTAAGTACCTTGTTTCTAAGATGGCGCCATAAGTGGTGACATTGCAAGCTTTTCACTGCACTCATTCGAGCGCACATGATAATAAAGTTAATTCTGGTACTAATTCTACTATGCTTATGAAGGAGGAGAAAAGATGTTGCTGGGAAAATCCATACAGACTCAATTTTATTGAAGAAATTCCCAAGTTTCACAACCAGGCAAAAATTTGAAGGCAATTCCTAAAGACAGGTTAATGGAGTTTGCTGTGTAAGTGCATTGGGACCCTGGAGCAACCTTGGTATGATATCACAGGGCTGCATATCACTGACTATAAATACCACAGAGGGCATGGAGTTAGGACACTCTCAAATCTGGAACTCTGCACCAGGCCAGATTACATCATGGACATGAACATACAAAGAAGATAGTCCTTGCTGAATGTAATTATAAGTCAGAGCCTTATATATCTATGATTACCAACATAAGCAATATTTAGTATTAGTGCATAATATATTGTTATTTGAAAGTCCAGACCAGAAGGCAGTTCTTGATCAGTCTGTAAAAAACCCAAACTCATAGAGGGGCATCAAACCACATGATAAAAGAGAGATTGTGACTGAAAATGTTTCCTATTGGATCAAAAAAATGAACAAATCCCATCAAGTATACATCAATAATGACGATAAGAGAAACTAAAATGTTTAAGCACTGCAAGAAATTCATGAGGTACATTCACTGTATCAAGAGAGTTAAACTTAGCACTGGGATACCATTTCACTCTATCAACTCCAAACACAAAGGTATGGGGAAAAAATAACATTATAAAGCTTGGATGAAATCAACTAGGCAAAAGCAACATATCCACTTCACCAACACCTTCCACCCAACCTGAAGTTCACCTGGACCATCTCCAACACTTCTCTCTCCTTCCTGGACCTCTCTGTCTCCATCTCGGGCAGCCACCTAGAAACCGATGTCCATTTCAAGCCCACTGACTCCCACAGCTACCTGGAATACACCTCCTCCCACCCACCCTCCTGCAAAAATGCCATCCCCTATTCCCAATTCCTTCGCCTCCGCCGCATCTGCTCCCAGGATGAGACATTCCACTCCCGTACATCTCAAATGTCCTCATTCTTCAAGGAGCGCAACTTCCCCCCCACAGTGGTCGAGAACGCCCTCGACCATGTCTCCCGCATTTCCCGGAACACATCCCTCACGCCCCGTCCCCGCAATAATAACCAAAAAAGAATCCCCCTCGTCCTCACATACCACCCCACCAACCTCCGGATCCAACGCATCATCCTCCGACACTTCCGCCATCTGCAATCAGACCCCACCACCAAAGACATTTTTCCCTCCCCACCCTTATCTGCTTTCCGGAGGGACCACTCCCTCCGCGACTCCCTTGTCCGCTCCACACTCCTCTCCAGCCCCACCACACCCGACACTTTTCCCTGTAACCGCAGGAAGTGCTACACCTGACCCCACACCTCCTCCCTCACCCCAATTCCAGGCCCCAAGAAGACTTTCCACATCAGGCAGAGGTTCACCTGCACATCTGCCAATGTGGTATACTGCATCCGCTGTACCCGTTGTGGCTTCCTCTACATCAGGGAAACCAAGCGGAGGCTTGGGGACCGCTTTGCAGAACACCTGCGCTCAGTTCGCAACAAACAACTGCACCTCCCAGTCGCGAACCATTTCAACTCCCCCTCCCATTCCTCAGATGACATGTCCATCCTGGGCCTCCTGCAATGCCACAGTGATGCCACCCGAAGGCTGCAGGAGCAGCAAATCATATTCAGCCTGGGAACCCTGCAGCCCGATGGCATCAATGTGGATTTCACAAGCTTCAAAATCTCCCCTCCCCCAACCGCATCCCAAAACCAGCCCAGCTCATCTCCACCTCCCTAACCTGTTTTTCCTCTCACCTATCCCCTCCTCCCACCTCAAGCCACACCCCCATCTCCTATCTACTAACATCATCCCGCCCCCTTGTCCTGTCCATCCTCCCTGGACTGACCTATCTCCTCCCTACCCCCCTACCTACACACACCTTTACTGGCTCCATCCCCACCTCTTCGACTTGTCTGCCTCCTCTCCACCTATCCTCTCCTCTATCCATCCTCTATCCGCCTCCCCCTCTCTCCCTATTTATTTCAGAACCCTCTTCCCCTCCCCCATTTCTGATGAAGGGTCTAGGCCCGAAACGTCAAGTTTTCCTGCTCCTATGATGCTGCTTGACCTGCTGTGTTCATCCAGCCCCATGCTTGTTATCTCACATGTCACAAATTATTTTCCACATAATCTCCAAAATGACTGAATTAGAACATATGAGAGAGAAAAGTATGATTCCTAATTCAATGTTAATTTTGTACTTTCTGAGGCCAATTTCTGTCTCAAAATTGTCCCATATTCAGCTATGGTAATATTTGGACAAAAAATAAACAAAAGAGTCATGCCAATTTACTATTAATGATTTTAAGACTAACCTCATTTTGAGCAAATAACACCTCCACAGAAACAGGTAGTATCTTCTTCACAAATGTACGACAAAGTCAGATAGTACAACATCATTTTTTAATCTTTTCCCGCTTTGTTGCCACCCAAACACCGTGAGCAGAGTAAGTAGGGAAATAGCTATTTTCAGCAATATTTAAAATGTATGTACCTACTAACAGCTAGAGCATTGCAACGTATTGGGAAAGACTTTCCTTCTATTTGAAAGTTTTGTTTGTTATTGACATGGTTTCAAGGAGTATCTAGGCTCTGTACAACTCTTCAGGAGTTCCAGAAAAATGATTCTCTCTTCAAGGTGGGGGTTGCATCAGGCAAATTCAGTGTGAATAGAAGAAGATGAGAAGGTGACGTAGCAGCAATAAGAGACAAGAGATAAGTCTCCAATGACACGGAGATATTCTCTCAAGAATCCATACCATTTCAATTTGGTTTATGGAACTATAACTACATTTCTTGGAGGAGCTGTATGTAAAACGAATAAGCTTTTCTTAGAAGGTTGTCACAGATTTATGTCACCTTTCACAAGCAGATTTAATACTAAATACCACAACTTATTCAATTTCGCCTGTTGAGTCACTGTAACCCTCAATTTCAATGCCTTAGATACCTTCTAGACTGAAGCAGATACTAGAATATTGCATAATACTCTTATCTTTTGTCAATCCCTCAGTCTACTCTAAGCCTACCACCCTACCCAACTGCCTCGCACCTCGGCTTCCATCCCCACACCTGTCCCCCACACAAACTCTGCTCTTTCCCCTTGCACAATAAGTAAGAGGCCAACTGCTTGGGGATATAGAGTATGCCCTGAAACTTAGCTGGCAATTCTTCACGTGCAATTAACTGGTCTCTAGAGCAATTGCCCTGCCTGAGCAGATTACTGAAATACTTAAACAATGGATTAATCACTATTTTGTTATTTTACTGGGAGAAATTCAGGCCCCTTATGAGTCAATAGGGAAATTTTCCACATTGTCAGGTACATGCAATGTTGCTGTAGAGTAAAGGGTTAATAGTTATTTTACTGTAAGAATAATTACTGACTGTGATATAAGACTACACGGAACAAAAATTCAAATAATCAAGGTCTCTGCAGCATATCCTCTCTTCCCATGCCTTGTACATCATTACATTTAATAAAGTCTTTTAACGTTCACTTACAACAGTATAGACCTGATTTCTTCATGGTAGCAGTGGTGACCAGACCCTCAGAACCAGAAGTAAACTGCACTAAGAGCTTAAAGACCAGCAATGGTCAGCAATGAGACCAGCCAGTGATTTCAAGCCCACCAAGGCACCAAAATGTGTAGAGGGAAAGATCACACACAAAAGCTTAAAAATGTCGAAGGCCCACAGCAAGAAACAAGAGAAAATTAATCAACTACATTGAATAACACACTACAGTAAATCAAAAGACTTACAGGGCAGTGAATGAAAGGAACATTCACTAAAGCCACCAACAGTAAGCTTGCAAATAAACTGATCAAAACCATTGAGGCAGGAACACAGCTCAGCCAGTTTTATAGTGAGTCACAAGTATTGAGGGAAACTGTGTGACAGCTACAGTAGCAGCAGGCTACAAGCCACAACAGTGTACAGGTGTCCCAAAGTAGAAGACATAGAGGGGCAAGATAAACTCTTCCTGGAAGATGTGGCAAGTCCTCTGCGTAATTTTGATAACCCTGATTATGCAGACCCACAGGATGAATTCTGGCATGCAGAAATCATGGTAATTCTAAATTGGACACAAAGGCATATGTATCCATTTGTTCAAAGAGCATATCACGGCTAAGAAAAATTTCTCAGACCATCCTGCATTCAACTTTGCAGCACAGAAGTTATTAAAATCAAAGGGGAAGAGCAGATACATAGCTGCACTTTGTGACAATAGAAGGTAAATCACAGAAATCCTGTATTTCTTTCCTAATCAATGGATTTATTTATTTATTAAGTGGATCTGCCTGGGGACCTTTAAATATTCTCTGATAAGAGATTCTAGAAATGCTGACGTCAATTCGGTTCACCAGTTATTATTCTCTAATTCTGCAGTCACTCTAAATCTAGGCAATGATTTTCCAATTTTCGCAAAACAGAAGCTGCAAATGATTGAGAAAAAGGCACCAAAGAAGGCAGTGACCGGCCACCAGAGGGCATTTCAGCTGACAGTCACAGAGAAGGAACCTACCACTTGCGTTTTTCATTCAGTCGAGGCTGAGAGTTTTGAACTTCTTGTACTCTTGGATTCAGGCAGCACTCTTCTTAAAGTTTCTGATGTCTCTTTTAAGGAGACTCCTGGCATTTTCTTTTACATTCCATAGTAAACTTGAATCTGTTTCTTGTCCTAGTCATAGAATCCCTACAGTGTGGAAACAGGCCCTTTGGCCCAACAAGTCCACACCGACCCTCAGAGCTTCCCACCCAGACCTGTCCCCCTATTAACCACTTAATCTACACATCCCTGAACACTACAGGCAATTTAGCATGGCCAATCCACCTAGCCTGCACATCTTTGGACTGTGGGAGGAAACCACAGCACCCAGAGGAAACCCACGCAGACACGGGGAGAAAGTACAAACTCAACACAGACAGTCACCTGAGGATGGAATTGAACGCGGGTTCCTGGCGCTGCAAGGCAGCAGTGCTAACTGCTGAGCCACTGTGCTGCCTTTGTTTGGTGATCTCCTATAATGCAGACTAGAAGTACTATATAATGTATTGAATTCCTGTTTGCATCTCCAACATGTGACAGCGATGATGCTAGTGTGATGGCATTGAAGGTAGAGAAAGTACAGAGGACTCCAACAAACTCTTTGGAAGCAATTCTTTTCAGAATGAGCAATTTCTGCTTATTGCATTAGTAGTCATGTCCGAAATCGCTACCAGCCCATATACTGGTGGAAACAGGCCATTCGGCCCAACAAGTCCACATTAGCCCTATGAACAGCGTCCCATCCAGACCCATCCCCTTACCCTATCAGTAACCCTGCATTTCGCAAGGCTAATGCACCTAACCTACACATCCCTGAACACGATAGGCAATTTAGCACGGCCAGTCCACCTAAATTAGCACATCTTTGGACTGCAGGAGGAAATTGGAGCACCCAGAGGAATCCCACGCAGACACGGGGAAAATGTGCAAACACCACACAGGCAGTTGCCCAAGGGTGGAATCAAACCCGAATCCCTGGTGCTGTGAGGCAGCAGTGCTAACCACTGAGCCACTGTGCCGTCCTTTACCTTCTGCTCTTAAACAAATTACATCCTTCCAAGAGCAATTTTAATGTTCATGTCAGCTTTAAAATAAAACAGCTACCACAGCAACACTTCGTGCACAAAGATTTCGAAAAGGCTTATCATTTTACTGGCTTACACTAGCCTATCTTGGGTATTTTTGTACCAACTCAAGTTCATTACTAGTTAATCCAATGACAGTTTCAGCACACTGACTGTAAGGCCACTTACAGTTCTTTCTGAGATGCTCACAATTAGATACATCCAGCAATACAAAGATGAGAGTGGCCAGCTGCAGATCCCAGTAACATGGCATCTACCAAGGCAGTCTGATCAAGTAGGATCTCCTATACTTACAGGGATATTTTTTGTATAAATGGCGAGAACATAGACATTCTTCCATGCTGAAAGCAGGCCATATAGTCATTTATTGCCCCGTCGAACAACTGAAGCTGCTATCGTACTGTGGAGGATCATGACATCACTGACCTCTTTAACCATTATCACTTCCACCCTCCAAAGGTGAAAGGGACTGTGGATCTCAGAATATGCATGGCCCCAGCATAAGCATGCCTGGTACACACTATTACATTTGACATAAATTTTTGTGGTGAAAACCTATTCTGTTGTTAAACGAGAAAGGATACAGAAAAAAAATTATGAAGATGTTGCCAGGACTGAAGGGTTTGAGCAATGAGAAGAGTTTGGATAGGCTGGGATTTCATTCCCTGGAGCGTTAGAGGCTGAGGGGTGACCTTATGCAGGTTTATAAAGTAATGAGGGGCATGAATAATGTTAATAGCCAAGGCCTTTTTCCAAGGACAGGGGAGTCCAAAACTAGAAGGCATAGGTTTAAACTGAGAGAGGCAAGATTTAAAAGGGACCTGAGGGGCAACTTTTTCACACAGAGGGTGGTGCATGTATGGAATGAACTGCCAGAGGAAGTGGTAGAGACAGATATAATTACAACATTTAAAAGGTATTGGACAGGTATATGAATAGGAAAAAGATATAGACCAAACGCAGGCAAATGGGACTAGTTCAGTTTAGGACACCTGGTTGGCATGCATTAGGTGAATTGAAGGGTTTAGGCCCGAAACGTCAAGTTTTCCTGCTCCTATGATGCTGCTTGACCTGCTGTGTTCATCCAGCCCCATGCTTGTTATCTAGGTGAATTGAAGGGTCTGTTTCTGTGCTGTATGACTCTATGACTCTAAATACTGACTTCATACAGAAGTTTCCCATTTGGATGCTGGAAGTTAGTAAAAGCATAGAAACATCCCAAAAATGGTGCATATATTTTTTATGCCATTTTTCCATATATTCATGCTTTTTCCAATTAAATTGTGACAGGCAAGCAGCAGAACCTTCTGTGCATATTCATCCGCAGATCTTTCATAGACCTTTTGATCCGACTATGGACCACCAAAGGGATGGGGATGGGGATGGGGTTGGGAGTTGATTTTGATTTTGTGCAATTGTATTAAAACTCACAAAGCACACACATCTTTCGGCAAAGAATATACTTCAGATTGTTCTTGGCTACTTTAAAATGTTAAATTTGCACTGTAAAAGTATGGAAGTACTAAAATTGCAAATGAAAAATGATCAATATGGTTGAAATGAATGCTATACTGACTCAGGGTGATGCTTTTTGCTTTATCGTCAAATCTTCTATGGTTATGCAGATACTGGATATTTGGAATTGCTCTGAGAGGGTTTATTAATGGGTAAGCGAAGATAAAGAGATGCAAGCAATTAAAGCCATGACCTGGAGTAAGTGACAAATAATCCCTGCCACCTTAAGAATGTCTAGAATGTAATGCCTGCTGACACTGAAAAAATAGAAGATAAAGTATTTATAGACAAAAATGAAGTCAAAATAAATCCAAGATAAACACCTCAATCTACAGGCAATTGACATTGCAGCCCAGTATTCAATTTACTCTTGATAGCTCTTGAAGTAAAAGTGTTGCTGTATTTGATGCCTGTAAGGAGCGTGACCCATCTGGTTCTCTTTGCCATCCCCTATGGAGCAGCAATGCAGCATGCCTGCATGGTAGTTGAAAGATCTTTCAGCGAACTGCCAACCATCATTGCAACTATCAACAACAAACCTGTATTGCCGTCTTTACAGCAAATTCATCTGGCTCTGATCACCAAGAGCCCATGAAGACAGAAGGGTACACCAAGTCACATAGTCATATTTAGTAGGTGCAACTAGGTACATTGACAGTTGGTTAATCTGCCATGTCTTCCAAAGCCCTATATATACAAGCATTCACATATCTTAGTGATGTTTCCTATGGATGCAAAAGCAGACAGTAATCAAAGGAGATTGTCATCGCTGGCCTGCCTCAGAAAGGCTCAGGTATATGGAGCATAAATCAATTGAATCATGTCTCATAAATCATCAAAATTCATAAAAGGCTTACTGGTATAAGCTTTCAAGTGGCCCAGTCCAAGTTCTCTGCCTTACTTTTCCTTTTTGTGGATCTGTTGTGCAATCTAGTGCAGCAATTTCCTGTAGTGAGAGCAATGCTATTTCAGCAGTAGCCAGTAGGTCCCAGTATTGACAAATATAGCACCGACGCAAGCTTTTTGGTGATGGTTGAATGTTGTTTCTCGGACTGGAGGCCTGTGACTTAATGGTGTGCCATGGGGTCGGTGCTGGGGCCTTTGTTATTTGTTATTTACATAAACGATCTGGATGTGAATGTACAAGGCATGATTAGTTAGTTTGTGGATAATACAAAATTAGGAGGTATCTTTGTTAGTGAAGAAGGTTATGAAAATTACAGAGGAATCTTGATCAGATGGGGAAGTGGGCTCAGGATTGGCAAATGCAATTCAATACAGATAAGTGTGAGGTGCTGCACTTTGGAAAGTCAAACCAAGGTAGGACTTATACAGTAAATGGTAAGGTCCTTAGGAGTGTTGCGGGACAGAGGGACCTAGGAGTAGAAGTACGTAGTTTGTTCAAAGCGGCATCATAAGTGAACAGGGTGGTGAAGAAGGCATTTAGCACGCTGGCCTTCATCATCAAAGCATTGAGTATAGGAGTTGGAACATTATGTTACAGTTGTATAAGTCATTGGTGAGGCCGTACTTGGAGTATTGTGTACAATTTGGTCAGCCTGTTACAGGAAACACATAGTAAAACTGGATCGGGTGCAAAGAATATTTACAAGATGTTGCCAGAACTAGTACGCCTGAGCTATAGGGAGAAATTGGCCAGGTTAGGACTTTATTCCTTGGAATGTAGGAGAGTGAGGGGTGACCTCAGTCAGATGTATAAAATCATGAGGTGCATGGATAGAATGAATGTATATAGTCTCTTTTCCAGGTATGGGGAATTTAAAACTAGAGGGCTTAGATTTAAGAGGACCTCAGGGGCAACTTTTTCATGCAGAGAGTGATGCATACATGGAATGGGCTGCCAGAGAAAGCAGTCGAGGCAGATACAATAGCAACATTTTAAAAATATTTGGATAAGTACATGGATGAGAAGGGATTAGAGGGATATGAACCAAATGCAGGCAAGTGGAACTAGCTGAGTGGGCACCCTGGTCAGCATGTACCAGTTTGGGCTGAAGGGCCTGTTTCCATGCTATGTTACTCTATGACTCTATAACAATAGTCCTTCTTCTGCTTTCCTGGGGAGGCAATGACCTAGTGGTATTATTGTTGGACTGTTAATCCAGAGACCCAGGTAATGTTCTAGGAACCTGGTTTCAAATCCCAGCAGATGGTTGAATTTGAATTCAATAAACATCTGGAATTAACAGTCTAATGACGGCCAATAATCCATTGTCAATTGTTGGAAAAACCCGTCTGATTCACTAATGTCCTTAAGGGAAGGAAACTGCCATCCTTACCTGGTCTGGCCTACACATGACTCCAGACCCACAGCAATGTGGTTGACTCTTATCTGCCCTCTGGGCAATAAATGCTGCCTCGCCAGCAACGCCCTCATCCCATGAATGAATAAAGAATAATCCCCACCTCACCAACCAACACCACCCCCTTCCCCCACCCCTGTGCCCCTGCTCCATGTGTAAGCCTTGATAGGGAATTGTTTTGCCCTGGAAATGTCTCATCGTAGAGGTATCATTGTGATATAAGAGAAAAACCTATTCCCAAATTCTGGCATCGTGATGAAAATCCCACCAAAAGTGTTCCCTGATCAGGGAACTACGACGCTTCGGAATGATTACAGCTGAGCTGTGTTGTGTCTGGAAGCAAGAGTTGCTCTTCATTTTTCTGCCCTGAGTCAATTCTATCGAAAATGAAAACTATCGGATTTCTGCACACATTTGTACTCTTCCAGCTTCCAGTCCATGGTCCATACCTCCGTTCAACCAGCATGATTTGGGATGTCTTGCAAGACAAGCCCACCTTACTGAAAATTGTAGAAACTCTGACATGCCCACTTCCAGATAATTGTCAACTGCATGTAAAAAAAACAGGCAGGAGGGGTTTTCCACCCCGCCTCTGCTTTCCCATTACACTGAAAATAGTCAGAAATAGAATTGAAGGCAGAACTTTTGCCTTCACAACTCAGAAACATTATTTTCTATTTTCTGACTTTATGTGATGCCTAACGGTGTGAGAAAAGACCGCCCTACTTCGTGTATCGCATCTCATTCATAAGCTTCGAAGCACATGGTAAACAAACTCTGAAAGTAGTACTAAAGGCCACAAGGCATATCCTTCCTCTAGGAGACTGAGCAATGGAGAAAGGTAACACAGGGGCATAAATCTGTTGCTGTGGAACTGCACAGGCTGCAGGAGCCCCAAATAATGGTCCCAATTTCACGCACTACCTCAGGCAGCTTATACATTGGAGTTGTTGAAAAGTTAGCCAGTTGCCTCAACTTCAGCCATTGTGAAGGGAAGGAATAATGGAGACAAATTGCTGGACATATGATAGTCAGTTATGACAGCTGTGGAGTGAGGAGAATGCAGGTAAGCTTTTTTTAACTTAAAAAAACTTTAAAACTTAAAGGTTTTACCCACATGTTATCAATCACTATTTGCCTTAGTTGTTCCCTTAAATATTGAATTTAGCCCTTTTAATGTTCTATATCTGGCTTCCAATTTTAGATGTTTCTAATTCCCTGATAATTTAAAACTTGATCAGTGTGTGCTCACAATCGCTCAGGTTGCTAATACTTTCAGTTAGTGTATATTTTTCTATAATTTACAATGTGTATTTTAAATCTGTTGTCTGGAATTAAAAGGTTGCAGATCACCGACCTATTAGAGAAACCATCCAGTTTTCATTAGATTGAAAGAACAGCTGTCAAGTTTGTCTAGCAATGCCAGTTTGATACATTGGCAGAAAATTAAGACCGTACCCCATTCAGTGTACCCCATTCAAGCATGCTTTACTAACTTTGACATTAAACCAATTGAGGTTTCCTAGTTTGCATTTAGCAGCAATTTCCTGTTAAAATGCCAAAGATTGTTTGACACACAAATTAACCACCACGGAGGTATCATTTCCTTTTTTAAAAGCTAAATAGTGTCTTGTGAATGAGGATCATTCAGCTTTTGGGTGTGGGAAATATTTATTTAGTATATTCCTGCAGCTATCAGCAAAATAACATTGGCAGTGGACCTGATCATTTCTGTCTTATTCTTATGAAACTGATGTGCCAGGAAAGGGGGTGGGGTATTAGGAAAATGGGAAGGAAAATTTAAACAAAGGCGCAGCATGGTGGAGCGTATAAAGAAAATTGCCTGGGAATTTTTTGGTTTAATCAACTGACAACTGATAGTTCAACCATAACGCAATAATGGGACATTTCGAATGATTTGTACATGTGCAGTTTAACGGCAGATATTAAAATGTTTTGAAAGATCATTGGCTCCATCTGCTGGATTATTTTCAAAACTATGCATTTTTGCCATTCTGGCTTTACATTTTTACAGATAGCGTCAGACAACTCTCCGCTATCTACTGCTTTCCCTCTGAAAGAGGTAGCATATAGTCCACAGTTCACATCTGCTGCTGCATGCCAGCATTCTTACTTTCAATTCTCACAATTGCTTGTCCTACTGCACCCATAGCATTACCTCTGAATTAACCCAATTCTTGAACCTCTCCTTTTTTTTAATCTCAATGTTGCCCTTAGGTGATTTCTTACAATGAATGACATCAGATCCTACATGGGCTCTGGGGACACTTCTCTATCTCATCACTATCTCTCTTGATTCCTCCATTAGTCTGAACTGTCAGTTTGGTTGTCCATCATTCAGAGCCGGATGAAATGCAATTTTCTCCAGTTAAACATGAGAGAAACCCATGCTTTTGTCCTTAGTAATCACAATAACTCTATTCCATTTCGTGGCACATGCTTCACCCTGTACCAGAATATTTGCTATTTCAGCTTCCAACTGAATCTGAGCTGAGCTTCCAGTCCTATCTCCTCTCCATTAAAAAGATCGGCTACTTTTACCTTTTTACCCTGCCTAAGCAATCTGCTGATGAAACTTTCATTCATTCCATAGTTTCCTCCAAAAATGACTATTCCAATAATTTCCTGTGTGGCCTCTCTTCTGTCACCCTCCATAAATCTGAACTCATCCAAAGTTCTAGATAACACTGTGTGGAGCTAGAGGAACACAGCAGGCCAGGCATCATCAGAGGAGCAGGAAAGCTGACGTTTCGGGTTGGGATGTTTCTGAAGAAGGAGTTGCCTCTATCTATATCTTTAACCTACCTCAAGTTTACAACCTTTCTCTGTTTTCCTCAATATTGGCCTCTTTTTAAATCATTTCTACCTTCACCCTACCATTGTAGGCTATGCCTTCAGCTGATTGAGATATATGCTGTGAAATACTTTCCTTAAATCTATCTCTCTCTCTCTCTCTCACTGTCTTCCTTTCGGGCACTCCCAAGCCCCCATCACCTCCTCCTAACATGTCTGCCCCCACCCCTCCCCTACGACGAGAAAATATCTGTGTCTTTGGCGTGATTCTTTAAGAAACAATTCTCAATGGTCCTGATCACTATAACATGTCATTAGTTTTGTAAGGAATACATGAAGGTGCCGTCACTCACAGAGCTGGTTGGGAATTCCGAGATCCTGACTTTTTCCAGATTTTCTACCAGACTCCTGCCAGAGATGTGATGGGAGTCCAAATGACAACCTGAGGAAATCCGGTGGCTGTGGACATTTTTAATGATATTGAATTAAGACATTTAAATGTTGTTGGCAGCTTATTTAGTCTTTCACTAAAACTAATGATGGGATACCAATTGTAAGCAATTATTTACACACTTTCAAATTGCATTATTTTTTAATTAACTATTGGAATTATTCCGCAGTTGGAATTCTGTGAAACTATTCATACTATACAAACACTGCTATTTTCACAATTACTTTATAATATTTTGAAGTTATAAAAGGCATTCCATAAATGCAGATACTTCCTCCTTAATTCAGGACATGTATTAACCAGCACAACATTTCTAGGATACTTTGACCTACCTGGCTCAAGTTTCTATATGCACTGAGGGATTTTGGAAGTAAAAAACAGCCTATCAAAACTTTCAGCTCTGGTGTCTGCATCATGATTTCTTACGAGCTTGATGCATATCTCCCAAATTCATTTCCAACCTCAATGATGCATGCAACAGAAGATTTAGGCCAATGCTCTGATTACAAGGCATCCATGAAGATAGACAGAAATCACTGGGGGAACCTATCAGGTCTAGCAGCATCTGTGGAGAGAAAAACAGAGTTAACATTTTGAGTCCACAGACCCCTATGTCAGAACCATTCTGTCAAGGAGTTACTGGACTCAAACTATTCTATTTTTCTCTCCACAGATGCGGCCAGATCTGCTGAGCTTCACCAGCACTTCCTGTTTTTGTTTCAGACCTCCAGCCATCCACAATTCTTTGTCTTATCCATCAACCTAGCCTGCCTGCTCTTACTCATTCGACTTCAAATGGCTGATTATTCTCTGGCTTACTGCATATATCTCTTCCCCTCCCCTAACCTCTCTTCTTTCAGATGAACTATTAAACCAATACCCCACCTGATGTCCCAGCTGGATGTCAATGGTCCCATAGCACTATTTGAAGAAGAGCAGTCTTCCCAGTGACTGATCGATATCTATATTTTATCTTTCAAACAAAAACATTTATAGGAGACTGAGGGATATGGGCTGGGGAAAGTTTGTGGCAGAAATGGACAAGTCCGGTGAGGCAACTTTCTCCATCTTTTATACTTTCGCTGAGAGGCATGGTGTGCATTTTGCTAGGCAACAGCAAGTTGTGAATTAAGGGGGATTATTGATTGTCAAACTCTTTATTAATGACCTAACTCACCTCATTAATATTCAGTTTCATATTTCAATCATGCTAATCAAGCTAGACATTGAGGAATCTCAACATAGAAACCAGAGCAGGTACCCAGCGACTTCCGTTTACCACTGGCTGCAAGAAACTTCCATGTTAAATCGCACCAAACATCCTCTCGGCAGAATTCCCAGGCGCCAGCTACAGACACCCCCCATACATAGACATTGGCATCCAACACTTGCCAACCCCTCATGATCGTTGTGATGCCTTTATGATCCACTTGCAGCCAGCTTAATAATCACAGACTTCCGTTGCAGGGTTCATCAGCATCTAGGTTGAACGTCTGCAACACTTTGTGGCAAAGGCAGGCACCCTGTTTACAGACTGGACTCTGCTGCTTCTCAAAGATGCTTGCTTGCTGTCTTAGCACTAAGTCTCTTGTACGATCCTGCATGCTCATAGCACTTCTGCCTTTCCAGTCATGCCTCTTAGTGTTTCAGCAAGGCCAAAGGCTATCACTACTGTCATGTTGATAAGTTCTTTTGTACAGGCACACCCCATCAGGCTGCTCATCATGCCTGTCAGTAGGAATCTGTCTGAGAGTGGGAACAGGACACCAAGATGTCAATATAACGCATGCAATATTTGCCAGCTGCCAGAACAGCAAACAACCGCACATGAATTCAACAGATTGGCCATGTCAAAAACTGGGTGGGGGCTCGTCCTCAGTACTGTCAAAAGGAGTGGGGCTGCAGTTGGTCAGCAGTCCTCGTGCTGTCAGTCAGGGCCACTGTAGGTAGTAACCTAAGACTTGCCGGGTTAGTCAAAATGGAATTAAATTAGAATGAAATGAGGAGAAGATATATGAAACTTGGTGATGACCTGATAATGAGAATGATCACAGGTTGTTACAGTGTTTGTGCTTAGGCTACAGTAACGTATGTATTTGTTTACATCAAGCATTGTAGTCCGACAGGAATGGACTGAATGGTTAGTGTTACGCTGGTAAAGCTGAAGTTTTGTTTAAAACAGATACAGAGAATAAGATCTGATAATGTGGACTATTTATCAGCTGATTTTGTGATTGTCACGGAGTTGTGCTGTATAAATATCATACAGTCGATTAGATGACATATAAGTGGTGAACAGCAAGTGTAAGCTAAAGTTTTATGTCAAAGTTCATTAGGGGCAAGAGATAAGTGTTTTTCCAAGAAGACACAAGCAAGTCTTAATGAGTTAATTCATCAAACCGATACAGAACACATGACACATTTGTGACATATGTCAATGATCAGACTGTTAATTTTCTGAAGATTGGATCATGTTAAAGGCTTCGAATGTACAGCATATTTTTTTATATGGGAACAATATAAAGCAGCTTGCCTCACAGTAAAAATTTAGTTAGTTTGAGGGAAGGTCTACTGATCAACAAAGATTTGATTTAATTTATTGTTGTCCCATGTACTGAAATATAGTGAAAAGTGTTGTTTTGCATGCTCTACAAGCAAATCGCACTATACAAAGTGCATCAGGATAGCAGAACAGAGTGCAGAATACAGTGTTACAGCTGCAGAGAAGGTGCAGAGGGGGAGATCAACATTAATATTTTAGAGGTCCATTCAAAAATCTGATAAAAATGGGGGAAAAGCTGTTCTTGAATGGGAATTTGTAATTGGAACTGAGCATACTGGTCATCTGTTCTGGTCTGATCTTTGGGACAAGCCCTTGTAAAAAGGTTCACTAGTGATTGTAAGTAGTTTATTGGTAAGATAAGTTTTAATTTACTTCGCTTTACCAAAAAAAAATTGGGAATATTCTGTTGTTAGAACTTCCTTAAAAATTGGGAATATTCTGTTGTTAGAACTTCCTCGGATTATTATAATCCTGAATAAACTGAAGGATCAGGAAAAGTGAGAATGATTATCGGCTAGCCAACCGGTAGGGTTCAAGATAAACAAATAACCAGGCTATGTAATGGAAGAGGCAATTGATGTTTATATGGCAGAGAATCCACTTAAGGAATGTTGGATCCAGACTATTTTGAACAGTAAGGTTCCAGTCCAGAAAGCCAATGACTGGACTCAGTCTACTTGTAAGGCATCAATGAGAAAGAACATTTGGCTAAAGACATTGCAAAGAAAAGAAAATATTTCACAGCAAGAGATAAAGGAACTAAACTGAAAATTAGAAGGGACGATGGAAGTTGTAGAAAAGTTATTGAAACCACATGAGGAAGAGAGCTGGAGACAATTAGAGGAATCAAACAAATGGTGAGATAGAAAGACAGAAATGGTGTAGCCGATTGCAATTTGTTGAAATTCAGTGTATCAATTATCAACAGGACCATGACAGTCCTAAAGAAAAGGAATTTCTGCAATGCTGCGGAGTTGAGGATGCAGAACAGCAGCAAGCAGACCTGAAAGTAACTTATCAGGGTCTGGTCAAAGAAAAGTCCTGAAGACAATATTGGGAGGAGAATCATATCAAGATTAAGGGGACAGACTACAGGAGGTTCTGAGGCAGGTCAGAGCATGAGAGCAGGGATGTTCAGGGTACTGGACAGTCAAGTGGATGGGCCGCATCCCAGAATCCCTGTAAATATCCCAGAAAATGTCTGATACAGAGCCAACATAAGGTGGGTTCAAGCAGGCTGGATGGGATAATACAACATGATCACATGGTAGCATAGACCCCTGACCATTTATGAAGAATGGCTGAAACTTTCGCAAAATTAGACTTTGGAAGGACCCATTTGGGTATTTCCAAGAGTTGTATCAGACAGCCTTCCCCCATAATTTGGATAGGCAGCATAAATGGAAAGTGTTTTATCTGCCTTATCCTGTAGCTTGTTTGCTGTCCTCCCCACTATTTCTAAACACGGAATGGAGAAATATGCTACACAGCAAAATGAATGTGCTAGATGCCATGGGTAGCATTTGGGGAATACCAACCAAGCTCTTAGATAATTTCCAGCAAGGCCGAAAATGTCCCCTGTCTTAAATGCAAATCGAATGTGGACGGCTAAGAGACAGCCATTCCTGGGGTTGTCAAATGCAGAAATGACCTTACGCATGACCTTTTCTGAAACGTCAGCTTTTCCTGCTCCTCTGATGCTGCCTGGCTTGTTGTGTTCATCCAGCTGTACGCAATGACCTTACGTATGTCGTTTTAATATATACTTAGGCAGCACTTGAGGAACTTGGCCCTCTGGCCACTAATAATGCAGAAGATGCCACGTCGAGGAAAGTGACCCTTTATTTTAGAAAGAGACAATGGGAAAAGAATGAACGGCCACAACAGAAGCTTAAGGGGAAAGGTGTGTTGAGTAAACAACAGGCCTTTACTCCGAAAGGGATCTGGCCTCGTGAACAGGCATCAGCCTTGAGGCCAAATCAGGGGCATGGGAAGAATACGACAAAAACGAAGGGATGACTAGTTTTAATACATGAGTACAAGTGGTTAACTGCATAGAATTTGGCTAATCTGTTCAAAAGGGTAGGGCCGTATAGACCAGTTAAAGGGGATCTTGAAATCAAGCCAATTGATCCTGATGAAGAAATGACAGAACTTCTAATATCTAGGATCCAGATGTCAATCCCTAGCCCAGAACAACAATTAATGCATTGCTCAAGACCCAGAGACTGCATGATGAGCAATTGGCTCAAAATGATGTCTGCTCTACGTACACTAGCTGAGTAGCAGAGCAGAGCCAGGAACATTTGCAACAGATAAATCAGGGGAGTTTCCCCTTCTGGATTACTAATGACCAGCTCAAGAGCTTACCATCTGGATTGACGAATGTGACCAGTTCCCAACGCATGGGGATTAACATGCGTGTATTTGGCCAAGGCTGATTGTCCAGTTAAAGATGGAATATTGATAGGACTAGTGTCAGCTTATCCATAATTTTGGGAAAGAGAAACTCAAATAGGTTTGTCAAGTAGGGAACCTTGGAGTCATGCAAGAGAAACATCACATGATCTACAACAACATTCACCCAATATACAGTGCAATCAATAGATGTGATTTCAGGATCCAACCTAATTGCATGTAGGATGGAGAAAGTAGCTACCATCTGCCCCCACCCTGTCTACAACACAGAGGAAGCTTCATGTGGTTTTAATGCTTCTATTAGTTATACCATACAAGCAATCTCAGCTGTTACAGGCGTTATGTTCTCACCCATGAAAGGATCAAAAATGACAGCACATAGATTAAAGTGATTCATAAACAAGCAACAGTGACATGAGGAAAAATTTTTTTCACACAGCGAATGGTTAGGGTCTGAAATCCCCTGAAAGTATGACGGATGCAGGTTCAATGGCAATATTCAAAAGGAAGTTAGATAGTTATTTGAAAATGAAAAATGTGCAGGACTACAGGGAGATGGTAGGAGAACAGCACCAGGAAAGATGATCATTTGGAGAGCTGGCACAGATACAATGGGCTGAGTGGCCGACTTCTTCCCTGCAAGAATTCCATGATTCCACTTTACTTTTCCAAGCTCGGTGAATCATAAAACAAAAACGTAATGACGTAACAGCTGTCCTTCAGTGCCTATCTCACTGTTAACACAACTCTGAAAGTAAATAAAATAATGAATATTGTAAAAGACTGTCAGTCCTGAATATGCAGTAAATTCAATTAATCAGACATTTTTCCACTGGATGATAAATAATGGCTTAAAAATGGTGCTTTTTAATGCATTCAGCTAGTTTGCATCACCATCCAAATTTCTTCCTTCACAACATGCAAATGAATTTAATCCTGTTGGATTGGGTGAGCGCCACATCCAATCATAAAATGTGTCACTGTCACATGAATTCAGAATCACACAGTCAGTTGACCTAGAGGCCAAATCCTCTGGGAGCGGGTCGGAAGGCAAAGCCAGAGTCTGTTAGAGTATATAATGGAGTAAACTGACTGGTGCAGAGAACACTGCGAAACTGAAAAAAAACTAATTAATTTTAAATAATTAACTAAGTAGAGATGGCAGGCCAGGTGATGTGTTGTAGCTGTATGATATGGGAGCTAGCTGATCCCATTGAGAACGGCAGTGACTACATCTGTAGCAAATGTTGGCTGCTTGAGGAGCTCTGGCTCAAAGTTGATGAGCTGGAATCCAAACTCCAAACACTGCGGCGCGTCCGGGACGTGGAGAAATACCCTGGATGCTGTGTTCCAGGAGGCAGTCACACCTGTTAGATTAACTAATGTTAATTCGATCAGCGGGCAGGGACAGCAGTGTGTGTCTGCGAGTGAGGCAGGTAGAGGGACCCTGCAGACAGGAACACAGGAGCCGCAGCCCTCGACATTGTCCCACAGGTATGAGGCACTTGCTCCCTGCGTGGATGAGGAACAGGGCAGCAGGAAGGATGAGTCAACTGACCATGGCACCATGGTCCAAGAGGCCATTCAAGAGCGGAGAGCAAAAAGACAGATTGCAGTTGTAGGGGATTCCGTCATCAGGGGGATAGACAGTATCCTTTGCGAGCAGGATAGAGAATCCCACATGTTGTGTTGCCTGCCCAGTGCCAGGGTGCAAGACATCTCTGACTGGCTTGAGAGGATACTAGAGAGGGAGGGGGAGGATCCAGTTGTGGTCCACATAGGTGCCAACAACATAGGCAGGACTAGGAAAAAAGACCTGTTTCGGGATTATGAAAAGCTGGGAACAAAATTAAAAACGGGTCTTCAAGGGTCATAATCTCTGGATTGCTGCCCGAGCCACATGCAAATTGGCATAGGGAGGCGAGGATCAGGGAAGTAAACATGAGGCTAAAAAAGTGGTATGGGAAAGAGGGCTTCCTTTCCATGGAGCACTGGCATCAGTTCTGGGACAGGAGGGATCTACGCCGCTGGGATGGACTCCACCTGAACAGGGCCGTGTCAAGTGTTCTGGCGAAAAGGGTAAATAGGGCAGTTAATAGGACTTTAAACTAGTAAGTAGGGGGGAAGGGAGAAGTGAGGTAGAGGGAGAATAACAATTAATGGAAGGCAAAGCAGCAGGTTAGCAGGTGACAACGAAGCTTCAACTCCATTGAAAATTAGGAAAAAAGTTAAAGGGAAGGAGAACTCAAGAGCTGTTAGTAATGGAGGTAATAGGACCCAAAAAGAAGGTGCAAAAACTGGCATAAGGGCACTTTATCCGAATGCTCTGAGCATTCGAAACAAGGTGGATGAGTTGATGGTGCAAATTATGGCAAATGGGTATGATTTAGTGGCCATTACAGAGACATCGTTACAGGATGGTCATGACTGGGAGTTAAATATCCAGGGGTATCAAAATGTTCGGTAGGACAGACAGGAAGGTAAGGGAGGTGGCGTTGCTCTGATTTTTAATGATGATATCAGAGCGGTATGAGAGATGATATAGATTCTACTGAACAAAACGTTGAATCCATTTGGGTGGAAATTAGGAATAGCAGGGAGAAGAAGTCACTGATAGGTGTGGTCTATAGGCCACCAAATAATGACATTGTGGCGGGGTGGGCAATAAACAAAAATAGCTAATGCATGTAAAAATGGTACAGCAATTATCATGGGGGATTTTAATCTACATATCGATTGGTCAAACCAGGTCAGTCATGGCAGCCTTGAGGAGGGGTTCATAGAATGCATCCGCGATAATTTCCTTGAACAATATGTAGTGGAACCTACAAGGGAGCAAGCTATCCTAGATCTAGTCCTGTGTAATGAGACAGGAATAATTAATGATCTCACAGTTAGGTATCCTCTCGGAAGGAGCGATCACAGTATGGTCAAATTTAAAATACAGATAGAGCATGAGAAGGTTAAATCCAGTACCTATGTCCTGTCCTTAAACAAAGGAGACTATGAAGGAATGGGGGAGGAGTTAGCTAAGGTAGAATGGGAGCAAAAACTTTATGGTGGGTCAATTGAGGAACAGTGGAGGACTTTCAGAACAATTTTTCACAGTGCTCAGCAGAAGTATATTCCAGTGATAAGGAAGAACTGTAGGAAAAGAGAGAGCCAGCCATGGATGTCTGAGGAAATAAAGGAAAGTAGCAGATTGAAAAAAAAACATACAAAAAAGCAAAGGGTAGTGGGAAACGAGTAGACTGGGAAATCTTTAAAGGCCAACAGAAAGCCACAAAAAAAGTTATAAAGAAAAGTAAGATACATTATGAGAGTAAACGAGCTCAGAATGTAAAAACAGGCAGCAAAGTTTTCTATAAATATGTAAATTGTAAAAGAGTGGTGAAGGTAAACATTGGTCCTTTAGAGGGTGAGCAGGCCAATTTAATAACTGGGAATGAGGAAATAGCCGAAACAGTCATTTTGTGTCGGTCTTCACAGTGGAAGACACAAATAACATGCCGAAAACTAATGGCAAGAACGTTATAGCAGGTGAGGACCTAGAAACTATCATTATCACTAAGGAGGCAGTGCTGGGCAAGCCAATGGGGCTAAAGGTAGACAAATCTCCTGGCCCTGATGAAATGCGTCCTCGGGTACTAAAAGAGGTGATGGGGGAAATAGCAAATGCACTAGTAATTATTTACCAAAATTCACAGGACTCTGGGGGGGGTTCCTGCAGATTGAAAAATAGCCAATGTGATGCCACTGTTTAAAAAAGGAAGTAGTCAAAAAGGAGGTAACCAAAGGCCAGTTAGCTTAACTTTAGTAGTGGAGAAAATGCTTGAATCTATCATTAAGGAAGAAATAACAAGACATCTGGATAGAAATTGTCCCATTGGGAACACCAGCATGGGTTCATGAAGGCTAGGTCACGTTTAACTAATTTGGTGAAATTCTTTGAGGACATTACTTGCATGGTGGACAATGGGGGACCTGTGGATGTGGTGTATCTGAATTTCCAGAAGGCATTTGACAAGGTGCCACACCAAAGGCTGCTACATAAGATAAAGTTGCATGGTATTACAGGTAATGTATTGGCATGGATAGAGGATTGGTTGACCGGTAGAATGCAAAGAGTAGGGGTAAATGGGTGTTTTTCTGGTTGGCGGTCAGTGGCTAGTCATGTGCCTCAGGGATCAGTGTTGGGAACCCAATTGTTTACAATTTACATAGATGATTTGGAGTTGGGGACTAAGTGTGGTGTATCAAAATTTGCAGATGACACTAAGGTGAGTTGTACAGCAAAGTGTGCAGAAGATATTGAAAGTCTGCAGAGGGATATAGATAGTCTAAGTGAGTGGGCAAAGGTCTGGCAGATGGAGTACAGTGTTGATAAGTGTGGGGTCATCCATTTTGGTAGGAATAACAGCAAAATGGACTGTGTTTTAAATGGTAAAAAAATTGCAGCACTTTGCTATGCAGAGGGACTTGGGTGTCCTTGTGCATGAATCGCTAAAAGTAGGATTGCAGGTGCAGCAGGTAATTAAAAAGGCAAATGCAATTTTGTCTGCAGGGATGGAGGGATGGAGTTTAAAAACAGGGAGGCTATGCTGCAGCTGTATAGGGTCCTGGGGAGGCCACATCTGGAGTACTGTGTGCAGTTTTGGTCCCCTTAATTGAGAAGAGATATACTGGCACTGGAGGGGTGCAGAGAAGATTCACTTGGTTGATTCCAGAGTTGAAAGGGTTGGATTATGAGGAGAGACTGAGTAGACTGGGAGTATACTCATTGGAATTCAGAAGAATGAGGGGAGATCTTATAGAAACATATAAGATTATGAAGGGAATAGATAAGGTGGAGGCAGAGAGGTTGTTTCCGCTAGCAGGTGAAACTAGGACTAGAAGGCATCACCTCAAAATAAAGGGAAGCAGATGTAGGACTGAGGTCAGGAGGAACTTCTTCACCCAAAGGGTTGTGAATCTGTGGAATTCCCTGCCCAGTGAAGTGGTTGAAGCTACCTCCCTGAATGTGTTTAAGGCAAGGCTAGATAAATTTTCGAACAGTAAAGGAATTAAGGGTTATGGTGAGCAGGCAGGTAAGTGGAGCTGAGTCTCAAAAAGATCAGCCATGATCTTATTAAATGGCGGGGCAAGCTGGAGGGGCCGGATGGCCTACTCCTGCTCCTAGTTCTTATGTTCTTAATTTATGGGAGGTGTGGTGACTGGAACAAGGTTGGCCAGGTGGATCTCATTCAGTATGAGTTCCTTGATTGAGGCTGTTAACTTGGTCTAAATCAGGAAGCCCTGGCTGACAGATATCAGCAGGAGTCGCAGGGGTTCTCCCCACTCTAGGGTTTGGTTCTGAGCTAGCTGGTCAGAGTTCATGTACTGTCAATGCTTAAATAAAAGGTGACTGGTGACAGGATACCGGCCTCAGTGGAGTTATTTCAGCAGGTAAGTGGACACCAAATTTAGGGGCAACCCCATACCTACACATGTTTTGAATTCAATCAGTTATGACCTCGTTGAAACATGACAAGGATGGTTATTAAAACGGAGGGATCACTTGTGTGCCTTTTAGCCCAAGGGGAGCCTTGTAAGGCTCGGTTAAAACTGAGGTGAATGTCCTCACGGAAATTGCCTACTCCGCTGCAGACTGTTCTCCATGTGGAAGAACAAGGAGAAGCAGAGAGTGGTTGGCAGTGAGCCAGGGCCAGCTACAACCTGCAAGCTAAGCAGAGGAGGAACCTGGTGCTGCTGCAGGTCCTGTAAGAGATTGCACTCAGACAACCAGCTGCAAATGGAGATTAGCTTACCCTGTGGGATGACAGTATGTTTCTTTTTTTGTTTATACCCAGGAGTGCTCTTACACAAAACTGAATGTTTTTCTCTCATAACCAAATCACCCATGGTATTTTTTCATCTCTTAACCACCGCCTGTAAATCACCCGCTTTCCAGTTGACTACTTTACACAGCAAAGCCTGTTAAGAGCAGTGGTTCAGGAATATAGGCAGAAGCTCAAATACCGGCAGCTATCAGAACTCTAGTGACTTTGAAGATTGCAATTATCTCACCAGACAGTGACGTCTGTATAATATGATGGCAAGGGAGATTAGCCCCAACTGCATTAAGATTACCTGACGTTAGTCTCCCAAAGACGACTATAGCCCAGAATATCTCAGCTATTGCCTTCTTCCTGATTACTTCCAGAGATCTATGTGGCATCTCAGAGATCACGGCACACCATTGCATCGAGGTGGTGACTACTGCATTATTCATGACAGGAGAGGAGTCAATCAATTTTGCTACAGATATGATTAGTCAGGCAGATAGAGCCAGAGGCATTGGAGCCCCAGCTACTTTCCCTTCGATGCATGTGACTATTAAGATACCCACAGGCCAGCCTGGTGCTTTCATGTACAGTAAGATGTTCCTACTCCTTAAAGACACAGCCAGTTTATGATCAGTGGTGTAGAATTCTGCAGATCTGTGCGCAGTACCCTTGAAATAGCATATCCTGAGACCCTCCCAGAAAAGACTCTTCATCTCACACCACAATAGTATGTATGGATTTTTGGCAACTAGGTGTACATTACAGGTGCACAGAATCATTCAGCAAAATGTGATTAAAGCAGGAATTATGTAATAAAGCTGTGAACAGCAGGATTCAAAAAGGCTGCGAAAGGCAGGAATTCTCCGTTTAGTGCCAAAAGGCAAGAATGCTCCATTTTAGCTGCAAAATGCAGAAGAGCTGTTATTATAGTGAAATAAAAGCATTTTAGCAAGTAAACGTTAAAATCATTTTCTAAAGACATGGCATCAGAAATATTATGACTTAATTTTAGAGAGGGACTGAGCAAAACATAAAATTGGAAATCTTAGAGATACCAAATGCCAGCAAAGTTTAAGAGGAAAATCAAGCAATTAGTTAACCAATGAACAGGATAATTCCCTCCTTGAGCCAATATGCAAATATATAACTGATGTAACTTAGAGCACAATACAGGTTGATGAACAAAAAGCTATGATATTTTAAGTCTGACATTAGATGTGGATATGACTCAGGTCAAGCAGAATATTTAGTTTCCTTACCTTCCCAGGAGGAATCCTCAGGAATCATAACAGAAATCATACTAAGCCAGAAGAAATCTTCAAATAGCAGAATTGAGGAAGTAATGCAGTTGCTAAAAGTGAATAGGAGTTCAAACCAATCAATATGTTGAAGTAAAAGGCTTAACTACTTCAGTATGAATTACTGGCTAATTGAGAATAAAAATCTGACATAGTTTGAAGATCTGGTGCACCAATCTCTATGGAAGCCACCAGCGTTGAGAAGAAATGACAAATGTCCAACGATTCAAGACACCAGAAGGCAGAAACTACCTGTCTCAGTAGGGAAGACATCTTCCATGAAGGAAATCCAAGCGATTAAAGGTCCTCTGCTTTAAATCAATGTATAGACCTCAGATTTTCAGGAAGAGAACCAGAGGCAATAGTCATCCACTCAGAAAAGTAACATTTTTGAAATTAGAAGATAATGCATTCCAGGAGAGAAGTGCAGTGATAATATCCCTACCTCTGAGCCAGGTGCCCTGGTTTAAATCCCATCTGTTCCAGGAGGTGTGTAATAGTATCCCTGAACAAGATGATATGGGTGGCACAGTGGCTAGCACTATTGCCTCACAGCTGCAGGGATGCAGGTTCAATTCCAGCCTTGGGCAACCGTCTGTGTGGATTTTGCACATTCTCCCCAGAAATCTGTGACAGCTAGCCATACCCATTCAGGCTGTTAAACAAAACAAGGCCTCCCAAGCTGTTTACTTAAGTGGTCTTCAGTAGCCAGCTCCTCACTTCTGCCTTGCAACCTCTCTTCAAAATAACCTCTTAAAGTGACAGCATCGTCACAATACCAACATAACCTGTAACTAGCTGCTCACAGGGAATAATCTAGATCTTGGGTTTGAATCCCGTCACTGCCACCATGCAGTGGGTACAGTCAAATCAAATCTATATACCATGCGGCTTGTGTATTTAAATTGAAACTGCACCTCCAATATTGTTGGTTTTCTACCACCATCCTTTTTCAGGGTAGGGATCCACATGACCTGCTTGGTCTACTGTGGTAGAGGAAAGCCATATACTTTACAAACTAGAAGATGATCTCATAATCAACAAGCAGCAGTTTATTACATGTTAGCAACTAGTTAAGGGTTACATTGATATGACAGATATTGTTACAGAGACAGTGAGGAGGACCTGAAAAATGTTCAATCACACTCCGTTGAAATTCAGCCCTTATTGGCCATCCCTAGTTGCTCAGAGAGTTAGTGAACAAAATGGCCATCAGGCCACGTTTTTACTGATTTCGAATTTTCACTACCTGCTATGGTAAGAATTGAATTGATATCCTCAGAATATTAGCCTGGGGATCTGAATGATTAGACCAGCAACAGTACTACTAGTCCATCACCTCCCCTACGCAGTAATTGCTATTCCATTCTCCCTCCATGACAAGATGTAGTCAATTAACTAATTTGACAATAGGTATCAAACATGTATCTATCCAAAGCCCTGAGCAATCACAAATTCCAAAAGCAATATAGTTGTTAATATTGTTAATATCTAAGTGTACTTCAATTAAATAGTTGGAGTCTCAAATTAACAATGAGAACAGTTATTATTTCGATGCAACCTGTTGAGATTTTTTTTTTAAATGTTGGTATTGCATTACAACTGTAAACCAAACACAGTTTTTCAAAGCGTATCAAGCTCCCTGAGATTCAGTACTGATCAAGTGAGCATTGAACAATACACTATTTAAAGTTCTAATGAATAAGTGCCCTCTGTTGTACATGGCACCCACAATAATCACTTCTTGCCAGCATCACTGCATATGGTTGGTACATAATCAAGTTGACCCCTTGGCCTCAACTGCTTTTCTGCATAATAAGTGTAGTATTTCAAAATGGATGAAATCTGTCATTTTCAACAGCGGCTTTGCCCGAGATAGAGTATGCCGCAATTAATGTGGGGTAATTTGCTTGTAATTCAAGTCAGGAATTAGCTATAGTAATAGCTCTTGGTGAAGAAGTGGATTTCCTTGTTTGAGGCTAAGCACAGGATTAGCAAAATTCTTCACGGAGAAACCTTGATTTTTTTCAAGGTCTTTCAAGTTCTCAACACTGGAGAGATTATGACTGCTTAAGGCAGACCTGGCTTTGAAAAACTACAAAGTATTTTAGAAAAGGATTTCTAATAGCCAGACCTCTACTGAAGAGGGAAGAGTTTTATACTGTAGGATTATTTAAAGCATAAACTTCAAAAATAATTAGTTTAGCAGGTTTGGGTCAATGCAGGCTAACATGTTGAAGGCGCAGCTTAGCAGGAGCAAATATGCATTTTTCTTCTGCTAATTATCCTGCGCATTCAAAATGTGGATGGAAGAAAAATATTCTCACTTTTTCCAAACTGAAGGATCACAATAAGCGTTACTACATTATAAATTTTAATAGAATACAAGTAGGTGACTTAATTGTTTTACTACTTGTTACTGTTCAATATCCTTCCATTCACTCTTCACAAATCTCACTTGAAAGCAGCAGGTTGTCAGGCTTGGAAATTTCCAGTAAATGAGTGGAACGAGTTTCTGTGTAGCCTTCATCCAAATATATGTTTAATACATAAGGGATTACCAAGCTGAAGCCAAGGTTCATGAAACATTATGTAATATATTAAACTGAGAATCATAAAATAATTAAAAGTCTAAGAGCACAAGCTAAGTTCAACGTCTGTGCTTTTGTTTGCAATTTAGTTTAGGGCAATGGTCCTTTCTATAGCTTATTTAGTTGAAAATTGGGCAAATCTTGCATCATTCTCTGTAACTCAGAAGGCAATGGCTTTTCTGGATTATAATAAAGGCATCAAAGCATTTTGCTTTGATAGATTATTTAGAGAAAACTAACCTGACAAAGTGTCATGCCGCTAGTACTGAATACTATTGTGCTCCTTAGGCCCAACATTATTCTTCAATAGCTACAAACTGTAGAAATAACAATTTGAAAAGGAATTTGGTCCAGATTTTAACTGCAAGGCTGTTGTTGCCAGCTCACTTTTGACATTGGTTCGCAAAAAGATATCTTTAGTTCCCAGATGTAATTAAAGTGCCAAGAACCAGATTTCAATTTATTCCAGGTTGGAAATTCAGGCAGCTCGGAGACCATCTAATGACATCAAGAAATTATTGAAGTTGGCTGCCAGGCAGTGCCAAAGTAGTCTTGTGATCAGGAATGGAAGAAGTAAAATGAGACCATAACAGTAGAATCTTCATCTAACCATTATGGGGCTTGAAAATATGGTCCAAGAAAAATGAGAAAGGAATGTAAAAAATAATCTTTGGTCTTTGTCAGGCCCCAATCTAACTCAAAGCTAGGTTCAACTGGTGGGAAATTTACTGTCACTTCATACTCACCTTGCCACATAAGGGTTACATTTTGGTCCCAGTAATCAGGGCTGATATTCATACGTAAAAATATGAGCTGTGACTATGTCTGTATTGTTTTTAATGAATAAAGTATACTTCTGAAATTAAAAAAAAAGTTTTCCCAGGAGTTAAGTGGGGGTCCATTCAGTTACTGGGCCATCCTGGTGCCTCGAAGCCATGTAAACATCATCTTGCTACATTAAGAAATGCCCTTGATTAGTTTGTTGGATAGAGTCACACTCCAATGTTGGTTTAAACTGAACTGCTTCAATGACAATGTATGTATATAAGGACATTTTTATGAATAAAGTATATTTTTGAAATTTAAAAAAACCTCACTACCCTAATTCAAAATCGAAAAAGAACTGCGGATGCTGTAAATCAGAAACAAAAACAGAAGTTGCTGGAAAAGCTCAGCAGGTCTGGCAGCATCTGTGAAGAGAAATCAAAGTTAACATTTCAGGTCCATTGACCCTTCCTCAGAGGCTTCTACTAACTAGATCAGATTAAAAGTGCTCTGTTTTAATAACATCAAAAGGAATATAGTTCAACTCTTCCCTAGATTCAACAAAACCTGAATAGGGTTCGACACAACCTAATTTGTGCTTCACAATATTAGAAAATACCTAAGTAAAACTAACACTTGCATCAACAATTCTCTCATACGTGCAAGATAAAATCTTCCATTTATAAGACTTCTTTTGAAGTGAACAAGCCAGCAATCTGATAGGACTTATGAAATGGACAGTTCCAAGAGTTTCTAGATAGAAACATTCAAGCCCACCCAGCAATAGGGAAGGAGCTTATTGTAAGTTTTACATTAGATCACCTCGAACAGTTTATGAAAGGGAGCTCAAAGGTTGCAAGCAATGAGTGAAGATGTGAAACAGGGTAAGAAGCAGGCTTCATGTTAGGACCACTGCTGTTAGCTTTATTTCTGGAAAGGTAGTTGTGAATTACACAGATTCTGCATAGGGGGCTCAGTCATGAGTCAAAAGCTGTTGGATGACGCTGTGTGCTTAGAATTCTGAATAAGGTTCAAAAATTAATAGGAACTAGGCCTTGGGGTTATGATTCAGAGGAAGTCCTGAGGAGATGAGAAAGATAGAGAGTCCTGAGAAGATGGGAAGGTGACTGGCTGTCTGTTGGGCGATGCCATGAGGGAATCAGTAAAAGTCTACAAGAGCAATATTTCAATGTAAATGTTAGAATGGGGTTTGAAAAGCCCACAGACCGTAATTGCTTGATGGAACTGAGCAAGCTTGGAGTTTAGGGCAGAAAACCCAAGACTATCTTGTGTAAGTCAATCAAGAGATGAAGTTATGCCTGTGAATTACTAGTGCAGTGCTGGTTTCGAGTCTAGGGAGCGCAGACTCAGAAAAATATGTGCGAGTAGGCAGAACAATGGCTCAATGGTTAGCACTGCTACCTCACAGTGCCAGGGACCTGGCTACAATTCCAGGTGACCGTCTGTGTGGAGTTTGCATGTTTGCCCTGTGTCTGGTGTACCAGTTTCCTCCCACAATCCAAAGATGTGCAGATTAGGTGGATTGGCCATGCTAAATTGCCCATAGAGTCCAGAAATGTACAGGTTAGATGGATTACCCATGGGAAATGCAGGGTTGCAGGGAAAGGGTAGAGGGGTGATTCTGGGAGAGGAGCTCTTCAGAGAGACAGTGTGGACTTGTAGGGCTGAATGGCCTGTTACCACACTGGAGGGATTCTATAAAAATAAAAAAAAAGACAAGATAAGCATTGACACAAGAACAGAAGGTGCTGGAAAAGCTAGGTAGGTCTGGCAGCATCTGTGGAGAAAGAAAAGGTCGAGTTAACGTTTCGGGTCCGGTGACCCTTCCTCAAAACCAAAATGTTAACTCTGTTTTTTTTTCTTCAAAACCAAAATGTTAACTCTGTTTTTTTTCTTCACAGATGCTGCCAGACCTACTGAGCTTTTCCAGCAACTGATTTACAGCATCTACAGTTCTTTCAGTTTTTATTTAAGATAAGCACTGAGTCAGTCCGTGACTGAGCACTTGTTATGGGAAAGTTACCAGACTAGACTAGCAAAAGTGAAGAATTGAAATCCCTTTAGAAAATCAATGAGGTTTGATGGCCAATTGTGCTATTAGTGTCTGGGGTTGGGGTGGCGCATTTGATTGCATTTACTATTTGATGTCCTTTGTGTACTGTACGATCACAGTGTATTATCCATGTTTACCACATGTTAATTCTTGGTGTTAGAACTAAGTTGAACATGTATTTTTAATTACATTGCTGTTCTAAACATTGTAGAGTAATGGTCATTGCATTACGACCAACTTGGGAGGAGTGCACTATCATTCTTTAGTCACATTACTGGTCACAACATAAATGTAATTGTTTTATCCGTCCCCAATATAGCCAATTACATGCTTTCTCTTCATCAGATATCGAATTTTTAAAAATCCATCACTTTTTCAATAAACAAAACATCTTGCACATATCATTTTAAAAAAAACTTTATCCACATAGATGCATAACTGGTTATACAGCTTATAATATGAAGTTATAAACGTCTTCAGCACTAAATAACCCAAAACACAATCACCAACTCGCAAATACACACCAGACATCCATGTAAAGTGAAAAAATGGATTCCTCTCTGTAAAGGTTTCATTAAAAATTGACCAATAAAGTCTTAGGCCTTAACGACAAACAGAGTAAGGCATGAATTCCAGTGGCTGTCAGTATGATGTTCTTGTACACAAACACGGATGTCACTGAACACATGCCGTTCTCTGTGGGACATTTGCGAAAATACCAATAAATTCTTTCAGAGGCTTCTTATGCAAGAACTGCTGGGCCAGGATTCCAGATACCACCCTGGATCCACAACAAAGGTTTTTTTACCCCCGGAAACAGAAGAACTGAGCTGGGAGGCTTTTTCCTGTCAGCGGGCTTCTCCCAGTGATACCCAAAACAGAAACTGGAACTTGTCAGTTACAAACCCAGGAAATAAACAAACACTTCACAAACATGTGATTACCAAGAAATGCCTTGTTAGAGAAATGTTCCAAAATCTTTTCATTGACCACGTTTAAAAAAAAAATTCACACATCCACCTATTCACAATTCAATACAAATCCATAAAAATTCTTAAATACAAAACCTTCCCAACAATTGTTATTTGTTCAAATCAGTGGAATCATATTGCTTTATTTTCACAGCAAGTCTCCTGGATCTCACATTTTGCCTACTTTGCAAAAAGCTGCAGGTCACTAACCAGATCATAACATAAATTTGGTAGTCTTACCCAGGATTCTAACATAATTTGGGGCTTATCTGAGATTTGGAGGTGACAGGCAAATGCAAGTGCTGGGGTATGTTGAAGTGAAGGCTGGTTAAGATTTTATAATTAATTTTATTAACGCTAGTAACTCTGACTTCTCCAGAAGAGGAAGATTTATGTCTGAGAAAATAACCAATGCTAGGTTAATAGCATTAGGAGAAAAATTGGAGATAGAAGATAGAGTGGGTGGGGGAGGAGGAATAAACGATAGGTGGAGATGCAGTCCAGAGAGAGACAACAATAGTTGGACAGACAAAGAAATAGCTAAAGTTCAGCCTGGGGGAATCAATATCTGCTAATTGGGAACATTAGTGGCTGACAATGGGTTGTTTGTGGATGTTGGGGTAAGGACATGGCAGGAAGTGGTCATGGTCTAAAATCATTGAAATTGATATTGCGTCCCAAAGTCTGCAAGTGGAAAATGTGGTACTGATCTTCCAACTCGCTTTGAACTTCACTGGAGCACTGCAGCAAACCTGAGACAGAGATGTTGGCCAGGGAACAGGGTGTGTATGGCAGGCAACAAGAAGCTCAGGGTCATTTTTGTGGACAGAATGCAGGTGTCTTGCAAAGCAGTTGCCGAGCCTGCATGGGTTGAGGTGGCAGGGTAGGAAGTGTTTGGGCTCCCAAGTCAGTCTATTCCCTCCCACATGACTAACCACATCCTTCTTTCTTTTTGTTATTTTAGTTGGTTCCTTTAACTTTGGAGTCAAGTTAAGATGTCCTTCTTTCTGCGGTGGGGTGAGATTGCAGCAGGTGGGGTGGGGGGGAAGCTGTTGAACAGTGGATCCAGTCCATTCCTTGATGCCATGGCAGTTACAGCTTGAGCAACTGTCTCAGTGTCGATGGTGGGGTCTGTTCTCTTTTTTCTGCTGTTTTGGTAGCATCTGCAATGGCGGCAGAGTGAATGATCCCTCAATCCTCGGGAGTTAATTTGATCGGTCCCTCGGTGCTCAGAAGATGAGATAGGCACCAGTCCTTGAGAGTTGGGTCCTGGCTATGGTGACAGCGGGCACAGCTTCAGCATGCATCTTCCATGGTGCTGTGGCCTCAGGGAATGGGAGTCAGTGGGTTTGTAGTGGATATTAGTGGCCAGCCTATCCCCAGAAATGGAACCAGAGATATTGAGGAAGGGAAGGGAGGAGTCAGAGTTAGACTCAGGTGAAGTGAGAACAAGATAGAATTTGGAAGCAAAATAGGTAAACCTTTCCAATTCCGGAAGATAGAGGGAAGCAGCACCGATGATGTCATTGATATACCGGAGAAAGAGTTGTGGGTGGGGGCCAGAGTAGGACAGGAACAAGGAATGTTCCAAGCACCCCACAAACGGACAGGCATAACTGGGGCCCTTGTGTGTGCCCATGGCCACACCTCTGACCTGAAGAAAACAAGAGGAGTTAAAGAAGTTGTTCAAGGTGAGGACGAGCTCAGCCAGGTGGAGGAGGGTGGTGGTGGATTCCTTTGTCCGTCCAACTGTTGTTTTCTCTCTCTGGGCTTTACCTCTGCACATACTTTACCTCCCCCCACATCCCACCCCACTTTCACATACATACCAACCTTTTCCTAGCCACAACCAGTTCTTAAGAAGGGTCACCGGACCCAAAACATTAACTTTACATTCTCTCCATAGATGCTATCAGACCTGCTGAGATATCCCAGCAATTACTGTTTTTGCAAAGCATAGATTATATGGTTTTAAGAAAACTGGTTTATTCAATGGAAATGATAGAATAGAGAATAGAAGTGATGTTAGAAAACCAGTATGTTTTCACTGCTATAAGGTAGGATATGTAAAAGCAGATTGTTGCATGTGGGTTGGTTAACCAGCAGGATTAATAAGAATACTGAAGCCGTCTTCCAAAAATAAAGTATCAGTGACAGAAATGTAACGAAAATGGATGTTAAAACAGTGACAATGATGCACATGAAATGTGTTTCCTTAGAATCTACTAGAACAAGGGACATAGTTCAGGTAGTCACAGGAATTTATTCTTGGATACTGCCACATTGAGCCAAGTTACTGGAGGTTATAAAGGTTTTGTCTATGTGGGAGAAATGTTACCTAAATCCTCCAACAAAAAAAACTATACAAATTAATATTTTAGAGCTACTGGAGCAGATCTGTCATTGATGGCTGATGATGTGATTTGTGTTCCTACAGTCTGAAATAAAGAAAGTTTTACCATGGATTTATGAACCTGTTTGTTTGTTCAAAGGTAATTCATGAAGTGACTTCATAGACAGAATTGTGACTGTGAAAATTGTTGACTGTGGGAATTGTTCTCAGTTTATGTTTTTAAGGAATTGAATTTATGCTTGGTATTAGTTTGGCAGCTATAAAATTCTTCACATTTGCAAGAGTTTCAAGATAGCCCGTTGAAGTGAGAGAAACAGAGATTTTGCAGGAGGACCTGGATTGTTCCCCACTTGTGCTGTAGCTACAGCCTAAACCCATAAGGCTAGAAAGGATCAAACGTAAAAGACTGGTACATTGCTTGGATGAACTAGAAAATGGCTTGGACAAAGGGAATAAGACTCCCCTGCTGCAGGTTTATTCATCTGAAATGATGAAAATCTTTTGTGGAGGAAGTGTTTGAGGCAGTTGAGTTTAAAGCTGGTTGTCAATCAGAAGTACGTGCTTTCCATAAGAAACAATAAAGGACCCAATGGAAGAACATTTCTCTATGAACAGAGGAGAAAAGTAAGAAAAAGAATGCTCTGGCTTCAAGTGGAGAAACTTACGATAAAGTCCATTGTGCCGCATAGCATGATTAATAATCATACAATATGGAATTATAACATAATTTGGGGCTCAACTGTAATTTGAAATCCACAGTCAAATATTTTTGACTCCTCACGGAGTCCTCTAGAGAGAACGCATGTACTTCAGCTACCTTCCCAGCAGGTACTTCTAGCTGCAGCATGCTTAACATAGAATCTGCTTCTACTTCGTTCTCATACCTCTACTCACCGTCTTTAACCTTTATACACCTGATTAGTGAGCCCTGAACTACCCTGAGTGACCGAACAAAGACCTTGCAGAAGCCCCTCCCCTACTGCTAGGCAGTATTGAATATTGCCTCCAAGAAATTCTTGGAACTCTGTACTCCATAAATATTATCACACAGATAACTGGCTTGCTCAGTACAAAAAAAATCACATGAGTAAAAAAAAATCCCTGTGAAATTTTAAGGTCATAACATAAAGCATAATAAAAACATAAGTAAATCAAAAAGACAAAGATTTTTCTAATATCCCATCTTCCAATATTTTTAACAGTTTTCCTCTGCCCGATTCTCCTGAGTTTTGAATTTTGTTTCTGCTTTCATCTTAGCTTTGCAAACTTTGAGCAGGAGCTAGTGTCGGCAATTGTTTCACCTGGGAGACCATTTCCCATCACTCATCCATCTTTCTCCTCAATGATGCATTCGTGCACTATCAAAATGTTTTCCAGCATTCTACATACATAAGGAAATTCAGCTCGCGGGCACTCATTATGTGTGTGAAAAATGGGAAGCCAACTGTTGAAAAATACATTGTGCAAGCAAGGGTGGATTGGCACCTTCAACTTACTGATTCCCAAAGCTTGGCTGATGCCTGGAAACGGGGATGCAGACTATCTACCTCACAACTGCACCTCCCAGTCGCGAACCATTTCAACTCCCCCTCCCATTCCTCAGATGACATGTCCATCCTTGGCCTCCTGCAATGCCACAGTGATGCCACCCGAAGGCTGCAGGAACAGCAAATCATATTCAGCCTGGGAACCCTGCAGCCCAATGGCATCAATGTGGATTCCACAAGCTTCAAAATCTCCCCTCCCCCAACCGCATCCCAAAACCAGCCCAGCTCATCTCCACCTCCCTAACCTGTTTTTCCTCTCACCTATCCCCTCCTCCCACCTCAAGCCACACCCCCATCTCCTATCTACTAACATCATCCCGCCCCCTTGACCTGTCGGTCCTCCCTGGACTGACCTATCTCCTCCCTGCCCCCCTACCTACACTCACCTTTACTGGCTCCATCCCTGCCTCTTCGACTTGTCTGCCTCCTCTCCACCTATCCTCTCCTCTATCCATCCTCTATCTGCCTCCCCCTCTCTCCCTATTTATTTCAGAACCCTCTTCCCCTCCCCCATTTCTGATGAAGGGTCTAGGCCCGAAACGTCAAGTTTTCCTGCTCCTATGATGCTGCTTGACCTACTGTGTTCATCTAGCCCCATGCTTGTTATCTACCTCAAACAGGCCTTTTGTTGCTTAAATGTGCAAATCAGATTCCACAATGGTTCCAATCCAATAAAAAAATCAGGTACAAATAAGCAAACATGCACCATATGTTATCTGCCTGTTTGTGTGAGACTTTCAGAGCTTAGTTGGATAGTTCCTGAAAACAGGAGCCATGATTGCAATTCCCAAAAACTGCCTGCCCAGTCATCGTAAAATGAGCAGCAAACCAATCTCTTGATATCTATTCACTGGAATGATTTCAACATGCATCACTGCTACTGTTCATTGATTGCAAACATCAGCAGGTGGCCCAACATTACTACTTCCAGCAGTACTTAAAACTGGACTATTTAAACAGAATCATTTAGAGTGGAGGGAATAGTGTGTTCACTGTGTCGTGGAAGAATCAAAAAGGATTTGGTTTTGTGTCAGGGAAATCGTGTCTCGTAAACTTGATCGAGTTTTTTGAGGAAGTAACCAAGAAGAATGATGAGGGCAGAGCAGTAGACATCCTTTACTTGGACTTTAGCAAAGCCTTTGACAAGGTTCCGCGTGGTAGACTAATTAGTAAAGTTAGATGACATGAAGTTCAGGGAGAGTTTGCCAATTGATACACAGAGAGTGATGGTGGAAGATTATTTTTTGGACTGGAAGCCTGTAACCAGTGGTGAGCTGTAGGGATCAGTGCTGAGTGCACTTTTGTTTGTCATTTATATAAATGATTTAGATGAGAAAATAGAAGGCATGTTTGCGGTAGCAGAGTGAATAGTGAAGGTTATCTAAGATGACAAAAAGATCTTGATCAGTTGGGTCAGTGGGCTGACGAGTGGCAGATGGATTTTAATTTGAATAAATGTGAGGCATTACTTATTGGTAAAACAAGCAAGGGCAGGACTTATACAATTAAAAGTAAGACCTTGGCTAGTGTTGTAGAACAAAGAGGCTAGGAGTTCAGGTACATAATTTTTTGAAGTTTGCATTAAACATAGATAGGGTGGTTAAGAAGGCATTTCGCACACTGGCCTTCATTTATCAGACCATTGAATATATGAGTTGGGATGTTATGTTGAGGATGTACAAGAATTTGGTGAAGCCTCTTCTGGAGTACTGTGGGCAGTTCTAATCACCCTGTTATAGGAAGGATATTATTAAGCTTGAGAGAGTTCAGAAGAAATTTACCAGGATGTTACCAGGAATGGAGGATTTGAGTTCTGAGGAGATGATGGATGGACTGGGACTTCTTTCACTGGAGCATAGGAGTTGAGGGATGACCTTACAGAGGTTTATAAAACCATGAGGGGTGTAGATAAAGTTAATGGCATGTATCTTTTAACTAACATGGGGAATATCAAGACTAGTGGGCATATTTTTAAGGTGAGAGGAGAAAGATTTTAAAAACTCCAAGGAGCAATTTCTTAACACAGAGAGTAGTTCACGTGTGGAATGAACTTCCAGAGGAATTAGTGGATCTGGGTATAGTTACAACATGTAAAAGACATTTAGAAAGTACGCGAATAAGAAATGTTTGGAGGGATATGAGCCAAGCACAGGCAGGTGGGATTAGTTTCATTTGGGATTATGGTCAGCATAGACTGGGTGGAACAAATAACTAACCATGGGAGAAAGTGTGCACCAAGGATCTTGGATCCTGGACTGGAAGCCTTAATGACGGAGGTAGAAAGGAGAAGTGAGGACCTGTATCTTCAGGACCCCAAGAGGCACTCCAGACATACAATGAGAAGGCAATTTAGTCATGGAACTCAACGCTAGCAAATAATTCCAAAGACTGAGATGCATGTAGGAACATGTTAAAAGATATCATTTAATATTCAAAATTAACAAATGCATTTTCAGGGGAAGAGATTTGTTGGCTGCTACAGTCATGTTGGTTTCTTTTTTGGTCTGACCTAGTTTCTCTCTGTCTTCTATACAGCCCACATTGTTCAGCTCCCAAACAACCAAACACCCCATTGTTGACAGAGAGGGAACATTGTCATTGTTAATAAGTCCCTAGTCCACAAACAAATCAGTCTCATTTTTAAACCACCCCTCGGCTCCAGTTCATCCATACTTTGTCAGAATCTACAGCTACAAAAACAGGGCTCACAAGTGGCACTAAATTCCTTGCTTTCAAAGCCATCCTTGTAAATACCTGGATTTCAAAACAGTTCTTTCTTCATTTCAATACACAGTGTTAAAAAGCACAATAAAAATGATGTGGCCTTTACACCTAAAAACTATTGGCAGGATTTTCCGAGGAGTGTCAATATCTTGCAGATTGCCACTCTCCTCTTCTTTTCGCACCACAAAAAATCTCCACACTGCTGACAGGAGATCCCAAACTAGGGCTCCTTCAGCATTTCAGAGCTTTACTTCCAAGTAGACTGCTCCCTTCTAGTGCAGAACTATCAGGGGAAGGAAACCTATACTCCATTTTTCACAGAAATAAGGCCAACATTCCATGAGCTTCCTGATTACCTGCTGCACCTATGTGCTAGCTTTCTGTGGTTCATGTGCAGCCACCCTAAGCCCCTTTGTGTCACGCTCTCTGCAGTTTTTCTGCATTTAAATAATGCTCTGTCCTTTTGTTGTCCCTTCCTAATTCAACAACTTCACATTTTCCCACATTATACTCCATTTTCCAACTGCTTGTCTGCTCACTTAACCTATCAATATCTCGCTGTACATTGTTTGTATCCCTCTCGCAACTTACCTTACCAATTATTTTTGTGTCATCTGCAAATTTGGCTACGGTGCATTCATTTCACTCCTCTAAGCTATTAATTGTATTATAAACAGTTGTGGTCCAGCGCTGATCCCAGTGAAAATCTTCTGGTCGTGGTTCACCAAACTGAAAAAGAACTCATTATCCCCACTTGCTGTTTCCTGCCGATTAGCCAATTCTCTATTCACACTGACATTCAACACCATGGACTCTTATCTAATGATTTAACCTTTTGCGAGGCACTTTGTCAAACACTTTCTGGAAGTCCAAATGCAACACGTTTACCGGTTGAGACTTCCTCAAAAACTCTTATCGATTAGTCAGACATGATTGCCCTTTCACAAAGCCATGATTATTCTGTTTGACTGGATTAGGATTTTCCAAGTATGTTGCTGTTACTTCCTTAATAGTGGATTCCAACATTTTTCCATCAACAACAGATGTTAAGCTAATTGTCCTGCAGTTACCCACCTTTTGCCTCACTACCTTTTTGAATAGTGGTATCACATTGGCAGTTCTCCATCTTCTGGCAGTTCTCCAGATTCAAAGGATTTTTGAATATTTACAACCAATGCATCCATTATCTCTGTAGCTACTTCTTTTGGAATCCTAAGATACAAGCTATCAGGCCCAGAAGATTTATCTGCCTTTAGCCCCATTAGTTTGTCCAATACTACTTCTTTAGTGATGGTACTTAATTCCTCCATTGTCTTGTCTTCCCTAACACTGTAATCCTGTAGTCCTTAAAACTTCTCTTCTTTTCCAATTCCAGCCCCCATGCATTCCTGATTTTAATCACTCCATCATTGGTAGTTGTGCCTTGAGCAGCCTAGTCCCTGAGTTTGGAACTTCCCTCCATAAACTTTTCTATTTTTCTAGTTCTCTCTCCACTATTAAGATACTCCTTGTGTGGTTTGATGTCAACTTTTTTTTAATGGTGTTCAGGTTTAATACTTTTATTAGGCTATATAAATGTGAGCTGATTTTGTTATTTATACACTTTCAGGCAGTTCGAAGAGGTTCCCTGCTCTGCAGTTTTTTCTAGACTCAGTCTTGATTGCATTTATAATTTTAAAAGATCAGAATAAACAGGTGCAATCTTTTAATAGGCTGCAGGCTACACCACCATCAGCATCACCAGGCTTTTCCTGTCCCACTGGCAAGGCAAACTCACCAGAGGCAGCAACACAGTGGTACACAGTTGGGAGGGAGTGAGACTGGAAATCCTTCACATAGATCCAGGATCCCAAGACACCTTATGACATCAGGTCAAAATGGGCAAGGAAACTTCCTGCTGAATACCCTATATATCATATGATCCTCGCTCAGCTCACGAATCAGTACTCCTCCATGTTGAGCAATATGTAGAGGAAGCACTGATTTTGGAAAGGGAATGAATTTTTTCTGGGTGGCTGGGTCAAGAGACTTCAACACCAACAGTGGCTTGGGAACACAACTACTGATGGAGCTGGTAGCGTCCTAAAGGACATAGCTGCTAAACTGTTTCTGCTCAAAGTGATGAGGGAACCAACAAGACGGTAATGTCTTAGTGATACCATCCACACCAACCTACATTTCAGAGAAGAGTCTATGTATGATTGTAGTTATAAGACTGACCATCGCAAAGTCTTTGTGGGGGGTGAAGTCTCATTTCGCATTGAGACTAGCCTGCTTCATGTTGGGTGGCACTAGTGCCATTGCGAATGGGATGGACTTCAAACAGATCCAGAAACTCAAAATTAGACATCCATGAGTACTGTAGGTTATCAGCAGAATTGAATTAAACCACAATTCATAAACTAGTGTTCTGGCATATCACCCACCTTACCGTTACCATCAAGCCAGGGGAACAACTCTGAGTAAATGAAGAGTACAGGAGGACATGGAAGAAGCAGCAGTAAGCAAACCTAGCAATCGGGTTTCAACCTGGAGTTGGGACAAAACAGACCGCATGTCAAACTATGGAGGTAGTCTATCAGGCTCAAAAGTTTATCTATTTTTATCTCTCTGCAGATGCTTCCATACTTGCTGGATTTCTCCAGTAATCTCTCTGTTTGCGTAATAAAAAATGCTTAAGTGCTCCTGCACCCAACGAATCAAATCTAAGCTTTGCAGTCCTGCCGCATCTAGTCATGAATGATGGGGGACAATTCAACAGTTAACAGAATATAGATGATCCACACTATCCTTATCGTCAATGATGGAGGAGTCCAGAACATCAATGCAAATCACAAGGCTGAAACATTCACATCCACCATCAGCCAGATGAGCCAAGGGGATGATCAAGTTTGGCCCCTCCTGAGATCCCTAGCATTACAGATGCCAGTTTTCAAATAATTTGATTCATTCCAAGAAAAGAATATACTGGAAACTGCATAGACTATGGGCCCTCACAATATTCCAACATTAGTACTGGAAAGTTGTGTTCCAGAACTTGCTGCACCCTTAGCCAAGCCATTGTAGTACAGCTAAAACACTGGAATCTACCAGACAATGTCTAGGTATGTCCTGCACACAAAAAAAAAGGACAAGTATAACTTGGTCAATTACCACTTTAATAGTCTACTCTTGATGTTCAGCAAAGCAGAAGGACGTAGTCATCGAAAGTGGTAGTAGGTTGCACTTGAAAGGGAATAATCTGCTCATTGATGCTCAATTTCCATTCCACAGTGGCCACTCTCCACCTGAATTCCACGGACAAAAGAAATGAATTCCAGAAGGGAGGTGAAAGTGACTGCCATTGACAGCAAGGCAACATTTGACCAAGTCTGGCATCCGGGGGCTCAAGGAAAACTGGAGTCAATAGGTATCATATGGAAGTTCACCACTTGTTGAAGCCGTACACATTGCAGAGGAAGTTGACTGAGGCTGTTGGACGTCAATCATCTTAGACCCAGTACATTACTGCAGAACATCCCCAAAATGTCCTAGGCCCAATCATCTCCAGCTACTTCATCATAATTATCTCCCCTCTATGGCATGGTCAAAAGTGAGAAAAAGCAGGAGATTGGCACGATGTAATGATGCTTAATTGAAGAGTTAGTGCAGGCAGGATGGACAAGAAGTGGCCTCCTCTGCACCATAACTATTCTGTAATTCTGTAGTCTATGCAGCAGAAGGTCGTTGGTTTAAACCCCACTCCAAGCCCTATATATATAGTGATTAAAGTTCAGTTTCCATGAATGCTCAGAAGGATTGTAATGGATGAACTATCTGTTTTCTACCCCCGCCACTTTCCTTTCCAGTGCTTTCATGATGTAGGCTGACATCCTCAGAGAGTTCCACATCTATCAATATCACAGCATTTCAGGTGAAACATTAAACCAAGAATTTCACTCCTTGTTTTGGTTGTTTTCTGTTCGCAAGAAGGTTTATGGTAATGTTCTCCAGGAACCAGGATTGCGACTACTCTTTTCCTTGATCTGTGTTAACGAATAGACTTGAGTATGGAGGGCTCAATGACAAAATTTGTGAATGACACAAAATTTGGAAGCATTGTGTACTGTGAGGAGGATATAAACAAATTGGTTAAATATGTAAACTCTTAGTAGATTAAATTAAAGATGAGTAGTGTGAGATGAATCATTTTAGCAGGAAGCAGGAGGAGACGCAATATAAACTAAAGGATACAATTATAAAGTGGCTGTAAAATGAAAGGCACCTGGGAATATTTAAGTATAAACCATTGAAGCCAGGAGGGCAGTTGAGAAAGTGGTTAATAAAGCCGGTAGGATGCTGGGCTTTATAAATATGAACATGGAGTACAAAAGTATTGAAGTTATGATAATCCTGGACAAAACACTGGTTTTGCTTCTGCTAGAGTACTGAGTTCAGTTCTGCACCCACACTCAGGGAAGGATTTAAAAGTATTAACAGGGTGCAAAAAAAATTTCATGAGAATGGTTCCAGGATGATTAACCTCATTTGGATTACTGGGTTCCTCGAAAGAGATGATAAAGAGAAGATTTGATAGATGTGTTCAAAATCATGAGTGGCATGGGCAGAGAGGAAGAAATTATTCCCATTGACACAAGGCTTGAGAATTAGAGGGCACAGATTTAAGGTCGCTGGCAAAAGAAGCAATGGAAAAATGAGAGATAGTAGGAACTGCAGATGCTGGAGAATCTGAGATAACAAGGTGTAGAGCTGGATGAGCACAGCAGGCCAAGCAGCATCAGAGGAGCAGGAAAGCTGACATTTCGGGCCT
>JAHRHZ010000012.1:68063747-68162100 GCA_024137785.1 Ginglymostoma cirratum | reverse complement strand
GCCTTCACGATGATGAGTTTTCGCTGTAAGCAGCAAACCACCACAAATTCTGACACATGCTCTGTTGAGTATGACAGAGCTCTTCCAGTGCAGTCCAGGCAGCATATACATTGTTGAAGCATCCCAATGGTCTGTCAATCACGTTTCATTTGGCAGCATGATCAATGTGTGTGTGTGATGTAGGGGGCATATAGCCAGGTGGTCTGCAGATAGCCCTTCTCTCCCATTATCTGCCCTAGATTGTTGTGCTGCCTCAAATAAAGATGATACAATGGGCTGCCAAAGAATGAAGGCATCATGACTGTTTCAATGATCCCAAGTAATAATCTGTAGGATGTAGTGAGTTTGGTGACACACTAGTGTTGTATAAGGTAATGGTTCTGAAAGAGGTCATGTCAGGGGTGTCAGTAAGGGCGCACGTCCAGTGTGAGGGAGATTCAACCTGATTTACACAGAGGCCGAGTGAGTATTTCTTGGAATTTGGTTCAGAGTGGGAATTCGGTGCATGGGGTTAAGTAAGGTTTACTGCAAGAATTGAAGTGTACTGAGTTTGGGGTTCAGCGAAAGCTGGGCAGATTTTGTTTCTACTATTCGTTTTATCAACTTCCATCATTTGATTTCCAATTCTGCACAGCAAAATGAACGGGTAATCCAGATGATGGTGTTGTAAGAAATTGCACTTTGTATCAGTGTTGTAATTACTGTATTGTTTTGGCAGTATTTTAATGTTTACTCGGTGCTAAAACCTTTTGAGAGGAGTAGAATGTATTAATTATAAATTAAGTCAGAACTACTGAGCTGAAGACTGAGCTGCAGACTCTGTGGTACATCGGTGGAGGGTGGTAAGTTTCCTGAACACTTTAATCTAGGAGAAAGGGAGTGAGAAAGAATGCTGTGGCATTAGGGGCAGTAAAGTGAGGGAGATTGACATTGTTCTCTGTAGCAGAGTGAGCTCAGTTGGCTGTGTTGCCCGCATCTGCCTTGGACCAGGCTTTGGAGTATCTGCTCTAATCTGGAGAAGGACTTGCATTGGGAAGGGTAGGATCCAGTGGTCAAGGTCTAAATTACTACCAACTACATAGATAGAACTGGGAGAAAGGTTCTGCTGGGGGAGTATGAGAAGTTAGGTGCTAAATTGAAAAGCAGAACATCAAAATTAATCATCTCCAGATTGCTGTCTGAGCCATGTGCAAACGGGTATAGGGTGAATAAGATTAGAGAATTGAACTTGTTGCTAAGGACCACTGTGGGAGAGATGGGTTCTAGTTTGTAGTGTATTGGAGAAAGCGAGATCTGTACCTTTTTGACAGTCTCCACCTGAATTTTGCTGGAACTTCACAAGCCACATAACCAAGGAAGTAGAGACATGTTGAAATTAAACAAAGAAAGTGAGGGATTTAGCACGTGTCATTGTAAAAAAAAATCAAGGGATAGAGTCAAGACAGGATAGCAAAATGAAGGTCAGAAAATGACTGGAGGAACAAATCATAGAAAAGCCAAAGAATAGATCCACAGTCACGGTTAGTCACAGTCACAGTCACGGAAAACAAATATACAAAAATAAAGGCTTTGTATCTGAATACATGTAGCATTTAAAACAAATTAAATGAATTGATATGCACTTTGAAATGAGTAAGTATGATCTGATAGCCATGGCTGAGACTGCAGGATGACAAAGATTACGATCTGAATTTTGAGTAGTATATGACATTAATGAAGGAAAGGAGACAGATTAAGTTGGACTGGCAGCACTCCTGAGCAAAGATGGCTTGTTGAAATAGTTAGCAATGACTTTGTTTCAGGAGATCAAGATGTGGAATCATTTTGGGGCGGCATGGTGGCTCAGTGGTTAGCACTGCTGCCTCACAACTCTAGGGAGCTGGGTTCAATTCCAGCCTTTGTTGACTGTCCATGTGGAGTTTGCACATTCTCCCCACGTCTGCGTGGATTTCTTCTGGGTGCTCTGGTTTCCTCCCACAGTCCAAAAATGCACAGACTAGTTGGATTGGCTGTGGGAAATGCAGGGTTACAGGTTTATGGTAGGGAGGTCATTCTGAGTGGGATGCTCTTCAGAGGGCCAGTGCAGACTCAATGGGCCAGACTTCCATTCTGACAGGGTTCTATGATTCTAATTGAAGATTAGTAGACTCCCTAGCAGTAACCATAATATAAGGAAGAAGACAAGATGAAATATCAGGTACTTGTCTTAAAGGATGGTAATAGTTATGGATGATTTGGATTATATATAAACTGGAATAATCACATTGGTATTAGCAGCTAAGATGGTTTCTTAAAGCAGCACATTCAGGAACTGACTCGAGAGCATTCTGGACTTGATTTGGTATTGTTTAATATGACAGGATTAATTAATAGCCTCAGAGTAATGGCAGCTCTAGGTAGGGGGTGATTACTTTTATTTTATTTGTACATGATGTGCTTCACTGGCTAGGCCAGCATTTATTGCCTATCCCTAATTGGCATTGAAAATGTGGTGGTGAGCTGCCTTCTTGAATAGCTGCAGTCCATTTGGTGCACGTAGATTCACAATGCTATTAAGTAGGGAGTTCCAGGATTTTGACCCAGTAACAATGAATGAACAGTGATAAGTTTCCAATTCAAGATAGTGAGTGGCTTGGGGCATAACTTGCAGGTGATGGGAATCCCATGTATCTGTTGTTGTTGTCCTTCTAGATTGAAGTGTCATGGGTTTGGAACTGTCTAAGCAGTCTTGATGAATTTCTACAGTCCATCTTGTAGATGGTACTCATTGCTGTAACTGAGCAGCGGTGATGGAGAGAGGGAATATTTTTAGATATGCTTTCTCCTGCATTGTGTCAAGCTTCTTGAGAGTTCTTGGAACTACACTCATTCAGACAAATGGAAAGTATTCCATCATACCCCTGATTTGTGCTTTGTAGATGACTGATAGACTTTGGGGAGCCAGGATACCGCAGTACTCCTAGCCTCTGACTGTGTAACCACAGTAAATATATAACTGGATAAGATTCTTTTTGCTCAATGGTAACCCTCAGTATGTTGATGGTAATGGGATTGAGTAACGGTAATGTGGTTGAAAGTAATGAGAAAATCGGTACATCTGGTTAGTGATGGCATTGTTGGGCACTTCTATGGTACCAACATACATGCCACTTGTCAGCCCAAATCTGGGTATTGTCCAGATCTTGTTGCATTTGGACTTGGACTGTTTCAGTACCTGAGGTGTGGTGGGTGGTGCTGACCATTGTGCAAATCATCGGCGAACATCCCCACTTCTGACTTTATGATGGAGGGAAGGTCATTGATGATGCACTGAAGATGGTTGAGCCAAGGACACTACCCTGAGGAATTTCTGCAGAGATATCCTAGAGCTGAGATGCAATATCACTCTCATTGTTCTTTTCTTTCAATGTGAGGACTTTTGAGGTCTGTGCAGAACACTTGATTCCAAAACTGGTTGCCAATCAGCTTGCACGCAACCTCAGAGCAACCTGGGAGCAGCCATGCAGATTAAAGGGGACGTTACTGAGATGCCTGACCTCCAACAACCACAATCTTTGTACCAGGTATGCATCCAATCAGCTGAGAGGCTTCCCCTGACTTCCATTATCTCCAATCTGCTAGGGGTCCTCAACCATACTCGGTCGAATACAGACTTGATGTCAAGGACCCACCTCTGGAATTCAACTCTTTTGTCCATGTTTGAACCAATGCTGTAATGAGTGATCCTGATGGAAATCAAACATTTCTTCAGTGAGCAGGGTGTTTTTCAGCAATTGCTATTTGATAGCACTGTTGATGACATAATCCATCATGTTACTGATAATTATGAGTAGACTGAAAGGGTGGTAATTTTATGCACAGTACATACCTGGGCCATTTTCTACATTGTTGGGTGGATGCCACTTTTAGCTGTACAGGAACAGCTTGGTTTTTGTTTAATTTAATCATGGATATGGTTGTTGCTGGGCCAGAATGTATTGCCATACCTGGTTGCTCTTTAGAAAGTGGTTTTGAGCTGCCTTCTTGATACTCTGCGGTCTATGTGCTGTAGGTACACCAATAATACTACTACGGAGGGAATTCCAACCTAATAGCATTATTGGAATTGTTGTAGATGGCTGACCGAACCAAAGAGCCAGTGGGTTGGCCATGAGACATATTGTGAGCATTGACAACATTTCACAATAATTGAGGACCTGCTGGTGTTAGATGAAAGGCCGTTTGTTCCTGTTACATGACACTGATAAATTGTAGACAAGATATACCAGCGACAGACCAGGATCACAAAGTGTGGCCACAGAAAACAAAGGAGATTGAGGACCTAATAGTTTACCTCATGTTATATACCATAATCATTCTGATGAATTTAGAGTCATAGACATATTTAGCACAGAAACGGACCCTTCAGTCCAACTCATCCATGCTGACCAGATATCCTTTATAAATCTAGTCCCATTTTGCAGCATTTGGCCCATATTCCTCTAAATCTTTCCTATTCATATACCCATTCAGATGCCTTTTAAAAGTTGTAATTGTACCAGCCTCTCCCACATCCTCTAGCAGCTCAATCCATATACGCACTACCCTCTGCATGAAAAAGTTGCCCCTTCGGTCCTTTTTACATCTTGCCCCTCTCACCTTAATCTTATGCCCTCTAGTTTTGAACTCTTTGACTCCGGGGAAAAGATCTTGCCTATTTACCCCTTCCATGCCCCTCATGATTGTGTAAACCTCTATAAGATGACTCCTCAGCCCCTGGTGTTACAGGGAAAATAGCCCCAGCCTATTCAGCCTCTTCCTATAGCTCAAACCCTCCAACCCTGGCAACATCCTTGTAAGTCTTTTCTGAACCCATTCCAATTTCTTTCCTATAGCAGGGAGACCAGAACTGCATGCAGTATTACAAAAGTGGCCAAACCAATGTCCTGTACAGCCGCAATATGACCCCCCCCCAACTCCTATGCTCAATGTAGTATTCCATAAAGGCAAGAATAACAAACACCTTCTTCACTATCCTAACTACCTGTGACTCCACTTTCAAGGAACTTTTAATGTGTGTGTTACATTGGATGTGTTAATGCCACACAGTCTGTGTGCGAGAGAAGGTGTTGCACTAAGCTTTCAGAGGGAGTAATTGTAACCATACCCATTCCCTACAGCGCCAACCTAATCAAAAGGAGTTGTGATTTTTGTTGTCATACAATAAACCTTTTCATTATCTAAGAACAATGCCTCATTTATAGATACTTGACAGTGATTTATCCTCGACTACTAATCACTAGATAGGACAGAGCAAAGATAAAGGTGGAAAGGTGGCATCAAACTACCTCAAAAAACTGTTAGTCAGAGCAATATATTGGTACACGTAGAAAATCTCACAAGGTGTCAGCCGTGGTCATTGGGCAATATTTCACAACCAGCTGGTCATAAAGGGAGTGAAGTCCCTTCCAGTTTTATTTTTGCATTTAAAATTAATGTACAATGTCTACTACATGATATTTATCCAGACAGTGGCAACCCATTAGGAAGCTTACAATCCCCATTCTGCTTTTTCCTTCCTTGGCAACAGACAGTAATATATGTTCTGTTCTCTTTGTATATGAAATCTCAATGAGCCTCCTTATACAACAGTGAACCCCAGAGTGGGAATGGTTGCAAATATCACCTGGATCAGCTTGGAAGAAGCTCAACACAGACAAAATCTTCACCTTCAGAGCCACTAGCAATGCCATTCTCACCCTGCCTGAAGCTGTAGTTGTAGTTGAAAAGGCCCTTCTTACTGAAGCAGAGTAATCTGACTGTTCCCCACGGAGTTCAGGTGGTGCAACTGCTTCCCGATAACCTTGGGCCGATAGGGCCTCCACTTAACAGAGATCTTCATCTCCCATTCCTCTTCCCCGTTCAAACATTTGTCCTTCTCTGTGTTGCCACTCTTCATTCTCTGTCCTGCTACAAGCCAAGGGGAATACAAGCTCCTGCACCCACGACGTAAGTGGTCAGAGCAAAATCCTTGAAGTCAGGATCCAGTCCATCAGCACATGCCACAATACAACCCTGTAACCTCAGCAACTTTAAGTAAATGGATAAGTCACCAAAGACTTACAAATTCAGAAATACCCAGTAAAATTCAGTCAACAACTAACCTGAAAGTAGTTGATGATTCCTTCAAATACTGTTGATGGGGATTCTTCCTGCAACTTCACCCATTTCCATGTGTTCAATGTTAAGACAGGGCATGAATTGGAGTGCTTAGCTCCAAGATAGTAGTGCTGATTTTACAGGTTGATTGACATCATGATCTGCCTACTCTCAATGTTTCTGGTACACATGCATTCCCTGCTCTCCCTCTAATGCTTTCCTATCCCCTGTCGCTGCTACTGGTGAAATGGGTATGCTTGAAAAATGCCATTTTAGAAGGAAAATGTGCCTGTTACAGTCAAAATATAAGTATTGCACAGCTGAATTTTGCAGCCACATAATACTCATACAGATTATTTCACTGCTAGACCTCTGTCTCCCTCCAGTGTTAACTTAAATAACTGCAAGATATTTTTGTGCGAAATTCCTCAGTTGTAGATAAACAAACTAAAGTGAATAAATCAATTTAGAAATCTCCAGACAAATTATGTATCACGTATTTTAAATAGTTAAAGGACAGTAGATATTGAACAGAAAGTTATGAAGTCCAGAGATATGACATATAAAAAGGAGACAAAAAGCCCTTCTCCATTATAAGACCATACTTGCTATGGGCGCATTCCTGTCTAACAACTTCATTAATTAAAAAAGATTTTTGCTAGCTATTAAAATTTATTCATTAGTGAGAGTGATTTCAACATGTTAACACAAGAATCCTGTCTTTTTCTTTAGAGAATGACTTCTACAAAAGGCAAGGATAAGATCTTGCTTTCCAGATTTTTTTCCCCCAGAATGTTGTGGGGATCTGGAACTCACTGCCTCAAGGCTGGTAGAGGTGGGTACCCTGAAGATAGTTAAGAACTGTTTGGATGAACATTTGAAACACCATAGCATACAAGGCTATAAGCCAAGTCCTGGAAAATGCATTTAATATATTTGGTAGTATAGACAAATTGGGCCAAAGGGCCTCTTTTCGTGTTATAAAAATACCATGACATCAGTGCCATCTTCTATAATTTAAGACCTATTTTCTTGCAAGTCAACAACAACAGGCTTTGTTGAACATAACTCTACACAGAGTGTAGTGAGAGACAAAATGCTATCTACAGCCCTATAGATCCAGGTTTGAAGGGCCTAGGCCCGAAACGTCAAGCTTTCCTGCTCCTATGATGCTGCTTGGCCTGCTGTGTTCATCCAGATCCACACCTTGTTATCTCCATTTCCATGTGATCTGATATCATTGTAACATAATTTGCTTTGCACATGCCCAGCAGCTAAATTTAGAATGAAGGCAGAATTCACTTCACTCCACATCTCTCCCCAATTTCTTTTAAGTACTCCTTTTTACCACTAACATTTAACCTCAAACCATTGACCATGTGTGTTTGGGGGAGGCATGGTTGCTCAGCAGTTAGCACCGTTGCCTCACAGTGCAGGGACCTGGGTTCGATCCCAGCCTCGGGTAATCATCTGTGTGGAGTTTGTATATTCTTCCAATGTCTGTGTGGGGTTGCTCTGGTTTCCTACGACAGGTTAGGTGCATTGGCCAAGCTAAATTGCTCATAGCGTCCAGGGATGTGCAGGCTAGATGGGTTAGCCACGAGAAATGCAGAATTACATGGATAGGATAGTGGTGTGGGTCTGGGAGTGATGCCCCTTGGAGGGTAGGTGTGGATGTGATGGGCCGAATGGCCTGCTTTCACACTGTAGTGATTTAATGATTCAATGCTCTTGCTCCACTTCCCCACAAAGGAAGACAAGGAATTGAAATTCTCATACTTCACATCTACTGTTCTCTGATCTAGGGATGAACGTGATAGATGAAAAGAAAAATGGAGAACAATGCTGGACACAATCAAATGAAAAGATTTCTATCGCTCTAGAGTAGAAATTTCTCTTTCAGTAGGTTCCAGTATCACTTCAACACTTGTTGAGACATCAGATTGTTGAGGTGCTGCCAAGTTCATCTTGAGGACTCTATAGGAGATGATTGTGCCATCATGGACAATACATTAAAATGCTAATGCAGGATCAATAGAAATTTCCTGTGTGGTGCTCTGATTTGCAGATCTATTTCAATCTGCAGGTGATCTCTGTCATTAGTAAGGGAATGAATTTTATTGCTTTATCTATCTAGATTACTTTCTGAAATTTAGATCACCTCTCATCAGCACTAAGTTTTCTTTTAGACAATCATTCACGGTGATCTTGGAGTTCTGAATATTTCTGCGTGATAAGCTTTTTCCTCCATCAATATATCTCTCTGTTGTGTCACTTAGATAAGAATGCTGATTATCCAAGTGTAAGATTTTTTGTACGTCTTCTGCAAGTTTCTTATTTTCAGCCGACAAGATTTGATTTGTTATGGTTCTGTCTTAATACATAGACACATAGCTCAGCAGTTACACTGAGCTGGTTGGACTGTGGCCAATTCTTGTTGATCTATTCAAGCTCATTATGATGTTCAACTTTAAACTTCAGCAAGGTATTCTGTTTTGTCAGAAGTTCAATACTTTGTCTTGTAGGTTTCGACTGAAAAAAACTCCTTGGTTCCTTAGCTTGCTGGTTAGTTTCTCTTACAGTGTCTAGCTGCTATCTCTGCAGATTAACAAATTCTACATGCTGAATATTAATATGATCCAAGTTGGATTTAAAGATCTCTTTTCTTTTACTAGCTTTTCTCACTAGCTACTTAGAGTTGTTATGTATCTTGATAGACTTTTTTAAGTTACAGTGGCAGAATAGATATTGGTACTCAGAATGAGGATTCCTGGACAGTGGTTCTATCTCCTTCAAGATCCAGAGCTGTTCTCCCCACCTGAGTTCTTATCACAATATTATATTGAGTTATGCACTCTTCACCATTAACCATTCCAGAGCCAAACACTATATGTAACATCTCCAAACAGGCCTTTGTCCCATTACTAACATTGAAGCATTCATGTATATAATTACTTTTACCCCTCCTTGAAGCCTTTGACCTCACAAATTCAGGTGGTCTGCAAGTTTCACTATAGTTCCAGAATGCGTTTCAGAAAGTTGAAAGACAGTAGGCCTTTGGCTTGGCCATTTTTGACCTTGATTATGTTCTTGACTGTACGGGGTCTGTAAGTTCCTTTTGCCACTACATCTTTCACTTAGTTTGTCCAAATCAAATATTGGTGGACAATTGGTCTACAATTGGATGAGGCTCTTGGTTCCTTTGTACATCTCCCTCAGCTGCACAAACAATATATGATCACACCTGATCTGCTGTATGTTTCCTGTTGAGGTCCTGCATCCATATATGTTGCTTTGATGCACAGTGTGCCACTGTCATGCAAGGTGGAATCTAATATAGTCGTCTGCTTGCTGCTTCCAGTAAGGCTATTCCTTCTTACATTCATTGTCATATTGTGGGGTAAATCACCAAAACTTTTTTTTTCCCATTCACGGGACGAGGGCATCACTGGCTAGGCAGCATTTATTGCCCAGAGGGCTGTTAAGAGTCAACCACATTGCTGTGGGTCTGGATCACATGTAGGCCAGACCAGGTAAAGATGGCTGTTTCCTTCCCTAAAGAACTTTAGTGAATCAGATGGGCTTTTCCCCAACAATCAATTCATGATCATCATTAGACTCTTAATTCCAGATATTTATTGAATTCAAATTCCACCATGGCGGGATTCTAACCCGGGCCCCCAGAACATTATCTGGGTCTCTGGATAAACAGTCCGGTGATAATACCACTAGACCATCACCTCCCCAGGTTTTTAACCTTTAATTCAGATACTTAATAAGAAATCTCACAAACAATCAAGTACTGAAACAATGATTTAAACTTTACTGTTTGCAGCAACCAAAATAAGACCCCTCAAGTAAGCAAGTTAAACCTCACAATTTGACTGTTGCCTGATCAATGGTGGAATCTGGCCAGGATTCCAACCAACAGTGATCTGTCTCTATAAAGTGTCCCGGGTTCAATTCTTATGCTGTGTTGATCTTCGAAGTTCTGCTACTGACTTGTTCTGGTGTTGAATTCTGATACAATTTTCTCTCTTTCAAGTTTGCGATGTGACATTATGATGATTCAATACATTTTTTCATCCCCAACATTGATTACTCTTCTGGAGACCTCAACTCTGTAGCTTTCCTGCTTATCAGAAGTGGCTTCCCTGTTCCTTGTTATATTTGGAGTTAGCTGCCTGTCTAAAACACAGCTTTTCCTGCAATTAACTCCGTTACTTCAAAACATTATTTCTGCAGGCAGTATTAATTGCCCATTTGTCACAAGGCAGCAGATTATCAAGCAGTGTCATCTCTTTTCCACCAGGAAACAGCTTGTTTGTGTTGTTTCTTTCAAGAAATTGTTAATTCACACGTTCCTTTTAATTCTTTTATAACAGTTTCACCTTGCCCTTTTCATCTCAAGAAACAGTTTATTCCAGAAGCAGTTATTGCTGTTACTTTCAACCAATAAAGTTATTAAAGTTGCCACATTTACATTGTCATAGTTCTTCCTATTTGTTCATTATTTTTAATATGATGAACAAACACTAGTAATTAGCCATTTTCTATCATATCGATTCATATCCAAACTGAGTTGCTACATCATGCACTATTTCATTATGCAGTACAGATATATGCAAACTAATAATCAATAAATGAATGCAGAATGATGATCAGTAAATAAAACACAGAAGTAATAACGTACAGTAAGTAATAAACATGCAGTATGCTGTAAAATTATTATGTCTTAACAAGACTGGTACCCTTTTCATTTGCTGCATTTGTTGCTGATGCCAACAGCAAAACATAAGTGACGGAAACAAAATAGACCTGAGCACACAAAATAATAATAGCAACAAGATGTGAAATAATACAAACCCACGTGGCCGTGTGTATATTGCTTCCCCAATTCCAGATTTCATCCCACAAGAATGTTCCATAATGTTTTTAAAATGTCTTGATTCTCAGACTATTGTGCTGAACTTAAACATGCAGCCTGTGTACCTTTCTCAAAATCCCTTTTATTTCTTCCAAAATGTTGCCTTTGCAGGACATTTAATATCCGATTGCTGTTTATGTTACACAAAGTTACATTTATTTGATGTTGACTGTTCTTTCCTGCTTCCCTTCTTAACCTGTTAATTGCATCACTGTGAAATTCTCAGATGTTAATGACATGGGGGGCTCATCAACTGTGGCAATATGGGTAGAGCTCAAACATAACATGGGTGCAATAACTCTGACAGGATTACACTATAAGCCCCACAACAGAGATTGAGGAACAACTATGTACGCAGATTATGGAAAGATGCAATAAAAAGAGTTGTCATAACGGGTGACTTTAACTTCCCAAATATTGACTGGGACTCCCTTAAAGCAAAAGGCTTAGACAGTGCAGAATTTGTTAGGTGCATCCAAGGGAGTTTCTTGAAACAGCATGTGGATAGTCCAACTTGAGGAGGGGTCACGCTGGACCTTGTATTGGCTAATGAGCCTGGTAAGGTGACTGACCTTTCAGTGGGAGAGCATTGTGGAAACAGTGATCACAACTCCTTAAGTTTTAAGATAGCTATGAATAAGGATAAGTGTGGACTTTGTGGGAAGGTACTAAATTGGGGAAACGCAAATTACATCAGTATTAGGCAGGAGCTAGGGAGTAGTAATTGGGAAGAGCTGTTATCAGGCAAGTCCACATTTAACATGTGGAATTGTTTAAAGACCTGCTGATGAGGGTTCAAGACTGGCATGTTCCAGTAAGGAGGAATGGCAAGGAAGGCAAGGTAAGGGACTGCTGCATAATGAGGGAGGTTGTGAATTTAGTCAAAAGGAAAAAAGAAGCATATATAAAGTTTAGGAAGCTAAAATTGGCCAGGGCCTTTGAGGAATATAAAGAAAACAGGAAAGTACTCAAGCAGGGAATTAGGAGAGCAAGAAGGGGCCATGAAATGATCTTGGCAAGTAGGGTTAAAGAGAATCCCAAGGCATTCTATACATACATTAAAAACAAGAGGATAACTAGGGAGAAGGTAGAACCACTCAAGGATAAAGGAGGGAACTTGTGCTTGGAGGCAGAGAATGTGTGTAAGATCCTAAATAAGTATTTTGCATCGGTATTCACCCAGGAAAAGGATTGGAGGATAAGGAGATTTGTGTGGAGCATTCTATTATGCTAGGGCATTCTGAGATCAAGAAAGAAGTGAGGTTGGGTCTCTTGAAGAGCATTAAGGCTGATAAGTCCCTGGGGCTTGATGATAGCTACGGCAGGTTTCCGAGACAGGCAAGAGAGGAGATTGCTGGGGCCTTGTCCGGGACTTTTGTATCCTCACTAGCCACTGGAGAGGTCCTGGAGGACTGGCAAGTAACTAATATTGTTCCTCTATTCTAAAAGGAAAATAAGGATAATCCAGGAAACTATAAAATGGTATTCACATCAATGGCTGGGAAGCTATGGGAGAAAATTCTTAGGGATAGGAGTTATGCAGATTCAGCATGGCTGTGTGCAGGGCAGGTCATGTCTTACTAACTTAATTGAATTTTTCATGGAAGTGACGTATGTGATCGATGAGGGTAGAGCAGTGGATGTTGTTTATATGGATTTCAGTAAAGCTTTTGAGAAGATTCCCCATGGTAGCTCATCCAGAAGATTAAGATGCATGGAATCCATGGTGATTTGGCCACATGGATTCAGAATTAGTTTGCCATTGGAGACAGGGGGTTATGGTGGAAGGGTGTTTTTCTGGCTGCAGCTCCATGACTAATGGTTTTCTGCAGGGGTCTGTACTGGGATCTCTGCTTTTTGTAACTTAGATGAAAATGTAGATGATTGTGTTAGCAAGTTTGCAGATGATACAAAGATTGTTGGAATTGTGGATAGTGTAGAAGGTTGTCAAAGGATACGGAGGTATATATGTCAGATGCAGATAAGGGTGGAGAAATGGCAGATGGAGTTTAATCTGGGCAAGTGAAAAGTGCTGCACAATGGGAGATCAAATGTTAAGGAAAAGTATACAGTTAATGTCAGGACACTGAACAGCATTGACGTACAGAAGGATTTTGGGGTTCATAGCTCCCTGAAAGTGACCACATAAGTAAATAGGTTGGTAAAGAAGGCTGAATGGTATGCTTCCCTTTGTCAGGGAATTGAGTACCAGAGTCAGGATGTCATGTCACAGCATCATAAGGCTTTCTTTAGGCCACATTTAGTGTATTGCATTCAATTCTAGTCGCACACATTAAAGGAAGGATGTGGAGGCTTTGGAGAGGGTGCAGAAGAAGTTTACCGGGATGCTGTCTGGATTAGAGGGTATGAGCTATAAGGAGAGCCTAGAAAAACTCGGGTTGTTTTCTCTTGAGCAGTGAAGGATGAGGGGAATGTTGATTGAAGTCTACAAAATTATGAGATGCATAAATAGGGTTGATGGTCAGAATCTTTTTGCCAGCATTGAAATATCTAACATTAGGGAGCATGCATTTTAGGTGAGAGAGGTGAAAATTCAGAAGAAGACGTGAGGGGTGAGTTTTTTACACAGACAACGGTAGCAGTCTGGAACGCTGTGCTAGGGGTCATGGTTGAGGCAGATATGATAGGGGTGTTTAAGGGGTTTTTAGATAAGCACATAAATATGCAAGGAATATGAAAGAGCGGGATTAGTTTCATTTGGCATCATGTTCAGCACAACATCATGGGCAGAAAGGCCCGTTTGTGTGCTGTTCTGTTCTGCTCTATGAGATGCAACATTGTTAGTGGTGTCCCCTGCCTGGCTATTAAGCTTAATTAACATTCATTGCACTGAATATATCTTTAACTTGAGAAGTTCATTATTTAATTAATCGCTTATAGCACTGATGCCTAGATCATTAACTGTGGAAATGCCTGCATCATAAATGCCTGCAGCATCTCCTATTGAACCTCTGTGCTTCCTGTTTTTCACCTTAATAGTGTAGATCTCTTGACTAAACAACCTTTTTACCAATTCATTATAAATGTTAGGTAAAGGTTTTGGATAATACAATGGTGGCTGAGAGATTCAGAATAACTAGTACAAATTCATGATGGACATTTTCATACAACACTTTGTATTTTACATAATTATGCCTCCTCCTGGTCCTTCTTTTCTTACAGGACACTCTACAAGGCTTTCAGTCACTTGTGAAGTGTGATTGGACATTCTGTGCATAGCATTAACACTAAAAGGGATTGTGGGTAATCCAAGATGGAGGACATGAAAAAGTTGTGGTTGTAAGTGTTGTTTCTTTATTGAGGTACTTTCAGTGTTGGAGCTGATTTCTTCAAATTCTTGGAGCAGTAATTACTGTTGTATAAGCTGTTGTGTAGTTTTGGAGCTTAGGAAAAAGAGATCAAAACAATGGCTCTTTAAAAAAGGAGGAAGGGGGAGCAAGCAGGGATCATGAGAGAATTGAAAAAATGGAGCAGTGAACCTGCACAGCTGATAGCCTCTGCTGTTTAGTTTCAAGTATCTCTAGACATAGATGTTTGTCCTAAGAAAACTAAACAAACAGTGAAATTCACAGCTGATCTTGGAGAAACCTATGTGGGGGAGCTTGCAGCAGGGGAACAGGAAACTGGCCATTTTTTTGAAAAGTGTAACCTTACTTTTTTTGTAAATCAACAATAGTGAGTAGAGTGTTTTTTTTTGTTTTATGAGATCTATCTCTTGATGAAACTTTAAAAATATAAAACATAGGTACTAAGTTATCCTGGAGCACTGTTTTTAGAACATTAAGACTGGGCTATTTTCAGGGTCTGTACATTAAGATGCAATGATGGCCTTCAGTAGAGTGATGTGCACTTCCTGTCAGATGTGGGAGATTAGGGAGAGTTTTTGTGTTACTGATGATCATATTTGCAGGAAGTGTGTTTGGTTGCAAATCCTATCCAATCACATGTATTGGTTGGAGCAGCAGTTGAAGACAATGATGGATTTACAGGTGCTAGGGGATGTGATGGATGCCAGATGCAGGTAGGGAGATAAACTGCACATACAGTCAGGTGGATGGATTACCTCCAGGAAAGGTAGGTGAGGTAAGCAGGTAGGCTCCTTTGGCTATCCCCATCTCAAACAAGTACGCTATTTTGGAAAATGCAGGGGGTGATGGACTGTCTGGGGAATGAAGCACTGATAGCCAGGCTTCTGGTACCGAGACTGGTTCTACTGTGATGGTGGCTATGTCAGGTTCCAAGCGATTGATTATAATAGGGGAGTCTCTAGTCAGAGGTTCAGACAGACGTTTCTGCAGTCAACAATGGAATGTTGTGTTGCCTCCCTGGTGGATATCTCAGAGAGGGTGCAGAATATCCTCAAAGTGGGAGTGGGACCAGCAGGAAGCCATTGTATGCATTGCAACTAACAACATAGGAAGAGAAAAAGACAAGGTTCTGAGGAGAGAATGTAGGAAGTTAGGCAGGAATTCAAAAAGTAGGTTCTTGAGGGTAGTAATGTCTGGATTACTTCCGGTGCCATGAGCTAGTGAGGGTAGGAATAGGAGGATAGATCAGATGAATGTGTGGCTGAGGATTGGTATAGGGGAGAAGGATTCACGTTTTTGGATCATTAGAATCTCCTCTGGGGTAGAAGTGACCTGTATAAGAAGGACAGATTGTACCTGAATTGGAAGGGGACCAATATACTAGCGAGGAGATTTGCTAGAGCTGCTTGGGAGGATTTAAACTATTGGAGATGTGGGGGTTGGTGGTGGGACCCAGGGAGATAGTGAGAAAAGAGATCAGTCTGAGATGGGTGCAGTTGGGAAAAGAAGCAAGTCAAACAGTCAGGGCAGGCAGAAACAAAGCAGAGAATGAGGTAGGACTGATAAATTAAACTGCAATTATTTCAATGCAAGAGCCTTAACATGTAAGGCGGATGAACTCTGGGCATGGTTGGGAGCATAGGACTAGGAGATCAAGTGATTACAGAGTCATAGCTCAGAGATGGACCGGACTGACTGCTTAATGTCCCAGAGTACAGAAGGTTTGGAAGGATAGAAAGAGGGGCAAGAGAGGAAGGGGAGTGGTGTTTTTGCTTAGGGACAACATTATAGCTTAAGATATTCCTGGAAATATGTCCAGGGAAGTTATTTGTGTAGAACTGAGATAAGAGAAAGGGCTGATTACCTTGTTGGATTGTACTATAGACCCCCAGTAGTCAGTGGGAAATTGAGAAACAAATTTGTAAGGAGATCTCCCTTATCTGTAAGAATAATAGGGTGGTAATGGATTTTAATTTTCCAAACATAGACTGGGACTGCTATAGTGTTAAGGGCTTGGATGGAGAGGAATTGTGTGTACAAGAAAACTTTCTGATTCAGTATGTGGATATACCTACTACAGAAGGTGCAAAACTTGACCTACTCTTGGGAAATAAGGCAGGGCAGGTGACCCGGGTATCAGTAGGGGAGCACTTTGGGGCCAGCGACCATAATTCTATTAGTTTTAAAATAACGATGGAAAAGGATAGACCTGATCTAACAGTTAAAGTTCTAAATTGGAGGAAGGGAAATTTTGACAGTATTAGACAAGAACTTTCAAAAGTTGATTTGGGGGCAGATATTCACAAGTAAAGGGATGGCTGAAAAATGGGAAACCTTCAAAAATGAAATAACAAGAGTCCAGAGATGGTATGTTCCCGTTAGGGTGAAGGGCAAGGTGATAGGTGATAGGAAATGCTGCACGACTAGAGAAATTGAAGTTTTGGTCAAGAAAATGAAAGAACCATCTGTTAGGTATAAACAGCAGGGAATGAGTGAATCGCTAGAAGAGTATAAAGGCAGTAGAAGTGTACTTCAGAGGGAAATCAGGAGGGCAAAAAGGGCACATGAGATTGTTTTGACAAATAGGGTTAAGGAGAATCCAAAGGAATTCTACAAATACATTTTTGGACAAAGAATAACTAGGGAGACAATAGTACCTTAAAGATCAGCAAGGTCGCCTATGTGTTGAACTGCAGGAGATGGGGAGATGCTAAATGAGTATTTTGCATCAATGTTTACTGTGGAGAAGGATATGAAAGCTAGAGAACATTGAGAAATAAACAGGGACAACTTGAAAAATGTCCATATTACAGAGGAGGTGGTGCTGGACATCTTAAAACTCATTAAAGTGGATAAATCCCCAGGTCCTGATTAGGTGTAGCCTAGAACTCTGTGGGGGAAGAAAGGGAAGAGATTGCTGGGCCCTTTGCTGAGATATTTGTATCATCGATAGCCACAGGTGAGATACCAGAAGACCAGAGGTTGGCTAATGTGGTATGACTTATTAAGAAAGGTGAAATAAGAGGAATATGGGTCAAATTCTGGAAAATGGGACTGGATTAATTTAGGATATCTGGTTGACATGGGCGAGTTGGACTGAAGGGTCTGTTTCTATGCTGTATAGCTCTATGACCCTATGACTCTAAATAGACTAGACTTCCGTACTGAATGTGAAATTAGTGCATGAAATTATGAGTGGAAGCATCTTCCAACATTGTCAGTCTGCACATACCAGCGTTTGGTCAGATATTCACAGTACGTCCACCTCCTGGGCACTGGATCCTGAATGTTGACTTTGTCCTTCATTTGCAAAAGCCAACAATATAATTCCAATAATTAGCTTCATAGTTTATGTAAAGCTCAAATACCAAAGATCAAGGTAACTTCTGCTTTTATTTACAGTTTCAGCTTACACAGATCTTTAATCTGAATTTTGTTCTTCCAATTTTTTTTTTTCTCATCAGGCTTGTTGCCTGTGAAATATTCAATACGGACACTTCAACCAATTTATTACTACAAAAGTCGTTTGCCAAGTTGTTTACTTTATCAGACAAAGGAGGTTGTTCAAATTTAGTTTTATTCCACTTTACTCTCTCTCTCTCTCTCTCTCTCTCTTTAGGGTTTGTCACCAGGAAATGGGAATTAATTAGGTTTGAGGTCCGCTTTTGCTAAATTTCCATTCCAGTCCTTCTAAGTTGTATCAGTAAAGCATGTCACACATCTCTGACACTACAGGAGATAGGTCTTAGCCCTTCTCATGGCTGACTCTTGAATTTACCCACACATTTAACTAACCTAGCTTCAAATTCTACTGCTTGTTTTTCTCACTTTTCAAAGCGCATGGTATACAGCCTAATTACTGTGCGATTGCCTGTATTCTCATTTGTGTCGTTGAATTTTCAGTAAATCTTTATCTTTACTTCTGGGCTTGTACCAGACTGGTATGGGTAAATACTGGGAACTTTTATCTGAGTATGGCAGAGGGGTGCCTGAGTTGGGATTATGATCATACTCCCTGCACTGAACTGAATAACATGCAGTTTTGTCCTCAACCAATCCCCAATCAGAATCACCCCATTCGGCCCCCAATCTCTGTACCTGTCCCAAAGCACAGTGAAACCTGTTGGAAAGCTGTGACTTTAAGGCGTCAGTCTCTCGTTGGCATTTAGAATAATTAGCATTCTGCACTTTTTGCTCAAGCTGTGCTTGATGCAGTACTTTAACTGATGTCTGGAGATCTTTGCGTTTACTTTCCAGTTCATAAGTTTTAATTTTTGACTCCTGAACTTGCCTCTGTGCCTTCTCAACGTCTCTTGTTCACTGTCTCAACTTGAGTTGAGTGGCAGATGGAGTTTAATTTTGATAAATGTACGGTATTGCATTTTGGTAAAGCAAACCGGGGCAGGACTTGTACAGATAATGGTAGGGACCTGTGGAGTGTTGCCGAACAAAAAGACATAGGGATGCAGGTGTATGGTTCTTTGAAAGTGGAGATGCAGGTAGATAGGCTAGTGAAGAAGGCATTTGGCACTTTGTGCTGTTCTGGTCAGTGCATTGAGTATAAGAGTTGGGACCTCAAGTTGCAGTTTAACAGCACATTGGTGAGGCCACTTTTCAAATTTGGTTGCCCTTCTATAGAAAGGATATTGTTAAATTTGAAAGGATTCAAAACAGACTCCCAAGGATGTTGCCATGATTGGAGGGTTTGAGGTATAGGGAGAGGCTGAATAAGCTGGGACAATTTTCCCTAGAGCATCAGAAGCTGAAGGGTGCCCTGATAGACGTTTATAAAATCATAAGGGGCATGGATAGGGTGAATAGCCAAGGTGTTCTTCCCACGGTGAAGGAGTTCAAAACCAGAGGGTTTAGGATTAAGGTAAGAGGAGAAAGATTTAAAAGGGACCTGAGGGACAACTTTTTCATGCAGAGGGAGATGCACATATGGAACAAGCTGCCAAAGGAAGTGGTGGAGGCTGGTACAATTACAATATTTAAAATGAGTCTGGATGGATATATGAATAGGAAGGCTTTAGAGGGATATGGGCCAAATGTTGGCAAATGGGATCAGATCAGTTGAAGGTATCTGGTCAGCCTGGACAAGTTGGGCCAAAGAATCTGCTTCCATGCTGTACGACTTTGATTGTGTGACTTATGGCTTTAACTTGAGACATAAACTACCTTTTCTTCACTGGCAATCTCTAGGGATTTATACTTTCCCTTCAACATTTTGTCTTCCAACTGGAAAACTGGCTTTTCCTGACTGGAAACCCCTGGGGTGTCAAGTTTCTGTTTTGGCTGTGCATTTTCTGACTTCAACTCACTTATCTCAGCATTTCTCTGCCTTAACACATACTTCACACACAAAATATCTGCAGAAAGGTAACAAATTCCCATCCTCTTTGGGTGCACGCTTTCTTATGAACTTCCTGACTGACTGACTGTTAACAAATGATCTGGTGTCCCAAGGCTCTTAACTTCATAAATTTCCCAATTCTCTATCCACTTTCTTATTCAAGTATTCCTTAACCAAGTTCTCCCATTCAGATTGATTGTCTGCTCTGGTTTCAAAGATAAGTTCCAAAGCTCAATTCAATAATACCAAAATAAAAATCTTCCATATAAGTCTGAAAATTGCTGCCTCTATCCTCATCCACCCACTTGAATTCCTGACCATCAAGTGGGGCAGCCCATTTAAATTGGGCCCAGGCAGGATTTCTGAGAATACAAAGCTGGTAAGTTTGACTTTGGAGCAACTTAAAGTCACATCTTATCGAAGCCCACACAGGGACATCAAATGTTATGGAAAAATCACCATAACTTACCTTTAATTCAGATACTTAGTAAGAAATCTCACAAACAATCAAGGACTGAATCAATGATTTAAACTTTATTGTATGTAGCAACCAAAATAAGATCCCTCAAGTTAAGCCTCATAACCCCACTTGGCCATTACCCAATTAATGGTTGAATCTGGCCAGGATTCCAAACAATAGCAATCTGCCTCTAGAAAGTGTCCAGGGTTCAATCCTTGTGCAGTTTTCATCTTCAAAGTTCTGCCACTGACTTGTTCTGGTTTTGGATTCTTACAATTATACAATTTTCTCCCTTTCAAGTTTGCAGTGTGACATTATGATGATTCAATACATTCTTTCATCTTCAACATTAATTACTCTTCTGGAGATCTCAAGTCTGTAGCTTTCCTTCTTATCAGAAGCAGCTTTCCTGTTCCTTGTTCCATTTGGAGTTAGCTGCCTGTTTATAACACAGCTTTTCCTGCAATTAATCCCTTTACTTCAAAATATTACTTCTGCAGGTAGTCTCAACTGACCATTTGTCATGAGGCAGCAGATTATCAAGCAGTGTTATCTCTTCCCTGCCAGGAAACAGCTTGTTTATGTTGTTTCTTACTGGAGATGATTAATTCACATGTTGAATCTAATTCCTTTATAATAATTTCTCTTTGCCCCCTCACCTCAAGAAACAGTTTATTTCAGAAAGAGTTATTGCTGATTTTTCTAATCCATGAATTTAATAAAGTTGTGAAGTTTACATTGTCGCAGTCATAATCCAATGGATTTAACTATGGAGTTAATCTGTTTTGCAGGATAGCAAATTGAGTCTTCAGTTTCTTTCCCCTCACTTGAGGCATGGTGACCCTCAAGTTAAACTCAATCCTAGTTATCTGTCTTTCTAATAAGACAGCAAACCTAAAGTCTGCTGGAATAATGGCAACTGTACCTATCAGCAACTTTGATGGTGATACTTTACAATGGAGCGGATGGACCAATAATTTGACTAGGCTGTATAAATGTTAACACCTCCTTAAAACACCATTATGTAAGGAATCCCTCATGTAGCAAATATTTCACACAAGACCCAAACAACTGCAAATGTGATGGTGGTGTATAACTTTTATTTACTGCTAATAAAATTAGTCAACAGCAATTAGATAAATCATCTGTCTGTTTCTGATTATTCCCACAGCAAATCTAGAACAACCAGGTTTTCTTCAATAACCAGCAAATCTTCTGCAGCTGTGAAATGCTATCCACACTCTAAGCAGGTCATCGTTGAGCCTTTTCCCATTCTTTGACACCAAGGAGTGGTAACACATTCTTGCTCATTCTTCCATTTTTAGTTGTTTGAGCCTATTTTGGCTTCTGTGCCCTACAACATTGTGGCAGGGGCAGATCTTGCAATGCAATTTCATAAACAAATTCCTCATTACAATTCATCTCCAACATTGATTACTCTTCTCGAGATCTCAAGTCTGTAGCTTTCCTTTTTATCAGAAGCAGCTTGTAAAGTTGTCAACAGTCACTCTCAAGAATGTATTCATTGCCATTTGTAGCTTTGCCTGTACGCAGCTTGTCTCATCGGCAAACTTTATAAGGCAGAGGTTGAACCTCTGTATCTATGGATGCATCCTCGTCAACTCTTTCTCATCTAACAGAAATACCGATTGTCAATATTCCATCTCTATGAACTCTTGCAGGCCTAAGATGTAACCTAGAAGTTTCTCACGAGCCCAAGTAACTAAGACAGCCTCCTTCTAAATGACTGCTGAATGTGCCTCTGTCTGACAATGTTCCAAAGGTAAAATACACTAGGTTCTGACACCCATGTGGTGTCAGCAGCACTGTTTCTAACACTGTAGCTGAAGTTTCAGAAATGTAATGGTCTGGAAGGATGCATTGTAGTGAGTTAACATCAACGTGTCCCTGATCTTTCGGAAAGAATCCTCCTGATGTTGGTTCCAACACCAGTCTTGAATTTTAGTGAGGAGTTGTCTTAAGAGTTCAGCCATTGGAGCCAAATGAGGCAGAAAATTTCGCCAACTGTTTTACCTTTCCTAAAAGTGTCCACACGTCATGAACAGATTTAAAGTGTAAAACTCCTGAACAGCCTTTGTTTCCATGGGTTTGCCATTATTCTGTCATTGTTTACAATATCTCCCAAATAGTGAACAGATGTCTCAGAAAATTTACATTTGTTTTTGAGGATGAGCCCTTCAGCCTGTAGACATTATGAACTATGTGGTCATGATCCTTGATATCTCACCATCTATGTGGCATTTGATACTTCCTAAACATTGCAGCATATTGGATACAACCCATTGAAAAGGCATTTGGGGCTAGGGAAAAATCAAATGGCTATGTGTTGAAGCACAGTTTTCCAAATGGAGTGACAAATCCGGTATACAGTAGTGAATGCCCATCCAATGACAATTATCTGAACCTATTTTCAACATTGAGTTTTCTCTCCTGTTAGAAAATTGGCCACATTGTCACTTACTGTAGATATTGGGTGTATTTCTCTCCTCATCACCTTGTTGAGCTGTGTAAAGATCGATATTAATCCTTATGATCCCATGGCTGAACACAATTTAATCAATTTTGACACCAGGAAAAATGACACACATTCTGGTCATTTCTTCAAGTTGCTTCTGAACTTGTTTTATTCTTGGAGTCTGGAAACATAATGGCTCAGCATCTCTCTTTAATACAAAGCTGTATTCAGAATTAAGTCTCTTTAATACTGTGAACAGTTTAGGGTACTCCTGCTCAAAGCTGCTCAAGGTAGCATTTATACCTGCGTTGTTTAACTTCGATCTTTTGAGTGTATCAGTTGTGAAGTATGTATGTGTTTTATATTACCTTACATCCCTTGTATCGCAGAGTTGCCTTCAGCAAACTTTTAATCTTGAGATCTATACTGTCTGTACCATGTTGTTTCACTATTATAGGTTGTAACCAGTGTTTCTTCATCCATGGTATACATGCTGTTAATATAATGATTGTCACATTCGTATCAAACTTAAAATTAATTAGATGTCCATTGACGTAAACCTCTTCTTGCCAAAATGACTGACTTGGTTCACTAACTGCCCACATGAAATTGATTTTTCTTATATTGTAGGTAGGTCCATCTCACAAACGTCGGTGTTTATAGTTGTTTGATCTTTTGCTGCTCTTATCGTGTTCAACATCTACACATTTTGTAAAGTGACTTATTGCTCTACAGCTACAGCATTTTCTAAAAGATGGGCAATGCTTATGCCAGTGTGATTTCTTTGCTTTACAACACTGATGCTGACTCTTCACAAACGCTATCTGGCCTACTGTCCTCACTGGCATCGTGCTTGCATCTTTAGAGTTTGTGTGTCTTGCAAACAGAATGGATCCTGTTACTCTCCTGTGATTATGTTGTCCTTCTATGCTCTGGATTCCTCTGTTGATTTATTTTTAGTCTATTCTTGTTTTATTTTCTCTGTTTACTCCCTCTTTGTTCCCACTAATCTCCTTGAAGGCTAACTTTGTTTTTCCTAATCATCTCCTGCTCTGTCTACATAATTCTGCATGCAACTCCTTTCCACAAATAGGAGATCTGTAGAATAATCTCTCGAATGCATGTCTCTTCTTTAACTTTGATCCCTAACTCCTTTAGTGGTCTTTAAATTTTTCTTGTGTATCACAGAATGTGCTTAGAGTTGTAAAGAAACTGTGTATTTACATATCTAAAGTATTATGTAAAGTGTTTGCTTGAAAGAGAAAAAGGAAACCTCCTCTAATCCAAAATTCTCATACAGTCCAAAGTGAAAGTGAGAAAGAAAGCAAGGTCACAAGAAACCTGTAAATTTGCCAATATTCCAGAATCCACCAGTACACCAAAGGGTACTTGATTAAGACCATAAGACAAATCAATTGATGACACATTCTGAACCACTGAGTGGACTTGGTGGTCAAACTTAAAATTTAGAGCTTGACTCAGTCAAAGTTTTTATAGAATCTCTAGTGTGGAAGCAGGCCATTCAGCCCTTCAAGCCTACACTGACCCTCTGAAGGTCATCCCACCCAGACCCACCCCATCTCTGTAACCCTGCATTTCCCATGGCTAGTCCGCCCAGCCTGGACACTAAGGGCAATTTAGCGTAGCCAATCCACCTAACCTGCACATCTTTAGACTGCAGGAGGAAACCCATTCAGACATGGGGAGAATGTGTAAACACCACACAGACAGTTGCCCGACAGTGGAATCAAACCTAGGTTTATGGCACTGAGACAGCAGTGCTAACCACTGAGCCCCAATGCTGCCTCATGTTGAAAGACCAGGTCAATCTGATGAAAACAGAAGAGATACTAAGGCAGCAAGAGAAAGAAGCTAGAAGAGTTTGTTGGAAGTTGGAGGAAAATAAAATTATTAACTAAATAAGAAATTCCTAGAGAATCTCAGCAGGTCTGGCAGCATCTATGGAAAGAGTAACAGTTAACATTTCAAGTCCAATAACTTTTCTTCAGTCCTGAAGTCCTGCTGAGTTGCTCCAGCAATTTCTGTTTCTGCTTCAGATTTGCAATAACCACAGTTCCAATGTTCTGAAGAAGGATCACTGGCCTCAAAACATTAATTCAGCTTTCTCTCCACAGATGCTGCCAGACCTGTTGATTTTCTGCAGCAATTTCTGTTTTTAATCCACAGTTCTTTGTTTTATTTGTTATTGTCATTATTTATTTTCAGATGGTGATACTTCTGTTCAATGTGTAAGAATGTCAGTGCAAAGTTTTTTTTTAAATTTGTGTGTTACTCTGGCACAATCAGTCATGTATGTTTCAGATGTGATTATACTAGAAACAAATATGCAACCAAACCTGTTTAATTATCAGATGTTGGTGTGAGTTTAATCATCTTATATTCTGACCAATCACATGCATGAACCATTTTATATTTTAAAATAATTTTTATTTTTAAGTGGGGAAGGAGTGCAATATATATAATGTTTTGTCATATCACCCTCTCTGCTGGCGTAACTCATGCTGTTCAGTAATAGAAATAGAAGTTGCTGGAAAAGCTCAGCAGGTCTGGCAGCATCTGTGAAGAAAAAAAATCAGAGTTAACGTTTCAGGTCCGGTGATCCTTCCGTTCAGTAATGCCTGCTTGCAAATTTAACCCATGTAATACACAAGGAGGTAGGAAACAGGACCAAGGCAAACTAGTCTGTTGTTCTTAAGAGTGTACTGGAAACTTATGGATAGCTTTGGAAGCCCTAAAGACTGATGACTGGTTCTGAGATCAGACAGCTCAGAGGGGATGAGCAGTTACCAAAGCACTATCCAATTTTCTTTTTGTGGTGACAGTCAGTTTATTTAAATGCGTGCACTTAATCTGTTTGCATGCCCACACATGCACTGCAAATTAAAGAGGCTGATTTAGGCATTGTCTGTGTGGGGAAACTTGCTTAGCACACTGGTCAGTGGGAACATTTGCAATGACCTAGTTTTAAATGTGAAAACAGGCTCAATGGGCCTCTTCTGTACTATGTCACTATATATGTGGCAGTATCTGTGGAGAGAAAAGGACAAGTAATGTTTTCAGTCTAGTGCAGCTCTTCTTCAGAACTGAAAGGAGCTGGAAAATGCTAGTACCAGAGGGAAGGAGGAGCAAGATCCTCCTTGCTGGTGAGAGATGATGAGTGTGCATAGAGCAAAAGACAAAGGCAATGATAACGATGGTAAATGAGGGATAGATGTGAAAATAGCTGTAAATAGGAGGAGAAAGTGTATCGGTTCTGTCAAAGTAAAGCCAACAACACACATGATTCAAGACCTAGCTGCACAATGAATTTAACTGAAAATGTGAAGCTGCTTTGCTCCTTTCAGTGAATAGTTTAAATGAAGATGAGTACAGGAGGAAACTGGTTGTAGCATAAACTGCAATTTGGCAACAGCGCCTGAAATGTTTGCTGGACTTCATGCATACATAATAGGTCTGAGGCAGTTCCAACTACACGACTCAGTTACGTACTGAGCAGTCTGTAAACCAAAATATGGGAAGTGCACAAAAATAATGCACTTTGCCAACAAATTACCCTGTTGAGGAGATTAATGACTCCTGCTTATATTAATTTGCATTTAATTTTGGTCAGCTTTCCATGTTACAAACTTGTACAACTTAACAGTATAGCAGAGAACTAAGTTCTTAAGATTGAAACAAAGAGTCCCCTGTTTCATGTTATGAAACAAAGTCCCAGATTCTCTCAGTTGCATTGGAAACCCCATTACCGACCCTGATGGTCACAAAACAGACACTTACAATCAGGTCAGTTCTTCCCTTTTAAGTTCTTGGCCTGGAGCCTCGTGTTACGAAGGAGTGGAGACTAATTCAGTAATGTTTGTAGTCAGCAAAAGAGTAGATCAGCACAGAAACCACACTCCCTTTTCCACCAGTGGCATATTCTGTGGTTTAAACACTCTGCAGTCACTATGAAAGGTAGTAAGCATGTGTGGAGCTAGAGTGACACGTGAGTAGAGGGTAGTGCCAAGGCAGCAGGTGGGTGAGGAGAGTTGGTGCAAGGTGGGTAAGGGAGCAGGATAGCGCATTGGAAAGGGAGGTTTGATCCTATGTGGGCAAGTGTGGTAGGGGACAGAGAGGTCAGAAGTTGGGTGACGGGTAAATTGATGAACACTTAGGGCAGGATGAGAGGTCAGGTCAAGGGGTGTTGTTAGGCATGGAGTGGTTTCTTTAGATTTGAGAGTGCTGGTAGGGAGCTAGGGGTGTCAAGTTGGTGAGGCTGATTGACTATAGGCTTATGGTAGGGTTGACTCAATTTCCAAGTCCCAGGTGAAAGGGAAGAGAAAGTGCAAGAGTGAGAGACAGCAAGTGAGATCCTGTGTGGTTAGCGATTAGGGCAGGGGGTAAATGCCAGGTCAGGGTGATTTACCTGGGGATGGGAGTGGGTGTCAGTAAGTAGAGTTCATTTTGACTCTAGTCAAGAGTCAGAATAGGCTCTAAATTCCTCTCTCCTTTCCTGGGTAACCAAACTTCAGTGGAGTCACAACCTTCTCACTTGAAGTTAGAGTTGAGGACATTTTTGGAACGTTCCAAAGTCAGGCAACAGCCCCAGGGAAATTTCAATTTCCCAGAGAATTCAATTCCAACAAATTCAGCTGCATTGTGATTTCCGCATGGACCCAGCACACAACTCCAATTTGCCTTAATGCAACAACCACATCCCCAGGGGAATTTCTAAGCTAAGGTTAGATTCGGTCCCCAACAGGTGAATGGCTTCTTTTCTCGCAACGAAAGGAGGGAGGACTTATTTGGAAGCAAAATACACGTTATGGAGATGGTTTTGATGAGGAGATCCTGATTACATCACGTCAGCCTCACTTAGAGAAAGGTTTCTCTAGAAGTAGTACTTGTAAGACCTATGATGCACATTATGGCATAATGGCTCCAAATCAGTAGGTGTTTTTACAGTTCAGCAGTTTATTGACCTGCTGATTGTTCAGTTTTCTACACGTGTATTGAAGAAATCATTCACTTTATATCAGATTTTGGCCAATTTCTGAAAATTTCTGATCGCTAAACAGCTTTTGCTTTTATGTGTTGACTTCTTTTATGTTGAATGAGTTCTTGCTGATGGATTGGCTGCAGAAGTAAGGGCAGCTGTTATACGAAAACATGAACAATAAAAGCAAGAATGGGCTATTTGCTCCTTTGACATTGTTTTGACATTCAACTAATTCAAGGCTGATTTGCTGGAATCTACCTTTCTTTAAATATCCATATTGTTTAATGTTCTTAGTAATGCAAACATCTATGATCATCTGTCTTGAATATACTCAATGATTCAGCATCCATAGCTCAACAGTCAAAAATTCTAAAGATTCAAAACTCTCTGGGTGAAGAAATACCTCCTTTTTCTCAGTCCTAACTAAATTACTTTTGTTCTCAGAATGTTATCCTTTATTCAAGATTCCCCCTCCTCCCATAGGGGACCCTCATCAAAAGCTTTCTGAAAATCCAAGTATACTATATCTACCAACTACCCTTTCTAATTTGTTAGTAACAGGTTCAACAAACATGATTTTCCATTCACAAATCCACAGTGGCTCAGTGGTCAGTACTGTTACCTCACAACGACAGGGACCTGGGTTCGATTCCACCCTCAGGCAACTGTCTACTTGGAGTCTGCACGTTCTTTATGTATCTGCATGGTTTCCTTCCATAGTCCAAAGATGTGCAGATTAGGTGTATTGGCCATGCTAAATTGCCCATAGAGTCCCGGAATGTGTAGGTTAGGTGGATTAGCCATGAGAAATGCGGGGTTATGTGGATGCTCTTTGGAGGGGTAGTGATGACTGAATAGTCAGCTCCCATGTTGTATGATTCTATGTGGACTGTGCCTAATCAGATCATTTTTCATAAACGTTATAAATAGATTCTCACATTTTCTGTTACCGGTAAAAGGTCAAGAGGTCTGTAATTCCAAGTTTTCTCCTGCCTTCCCTTCTTAAATAGTGGGGTGATATTTACTACTTTCCAATTGACCAAAACCATTCCAGAACCACCAATGTATCAATTATCTCAATAACTAATCACTTTCAACATTCTGGGACTTTGAATATCAGAGGCCAACAACATATCAACCTTTATTCCTACTAATTTCTCCAACACAATCTTCCCACTTATACTAATTTCCTTCAATTTCTCATTCTCCTTAGTCCCTTATTATCGAATTCTGGGAGTTTTCCTGTATCATCTTCAGTGAAAACAGACAAAGTAATCATTTAGCTTTTCTGCCATTTCTCTCGTCCCCATTGCAAATTATCTCGATTCTGCCTGTGTCAGTACCACGTTTGTCTGAGCCAAGCATATCCTTTTTATGTATATTTAGAAGGTTTTGCAGCCTGGCTGTGTTTTATTTTTGCTGGCTTACATTCACATTCTTTTTCTTCCTTTATCATTTTGTTAGTCCTCTTTTACTGTAACTACAATTCTCCTAATCTTCAGGTTTAAATCTATTTTAATTGTACACAATATAGCTACAGTTGGCTGACATTTTTTGGGGGGTTCTGAAGCTTGAAGGAATGTATAATCACAGCAAAGTACATGATAATTTTTAGAGATTATCACCTGTGTACCATTACACTTCAATGTACTTCCCAATCTACTGCAGCTAATTTTCCCTTCAAACCTTCAATTTCTTTTGTTCAAATTTAATATCTTGATGTTAGTTTGAAATTCAAACAATTTAAAACATTTTTAAACATCTTGAATAAATCTGTTTTTAATGCATCATTAGTCAACTCTCAAACCCTCTTGTCTTTGCACTGCTGGCCTTAATTGAGGGGTTTGTCCCAAATGCTTATAGCCAAACATTCATAAAACAGAGGAAAAGATGGATTTTTGCAGAATGTGCTGGAGAAAAATGACAGTATTTGACCCTTGATACAAGATGATGAAATTAGAGTACCCATAAGTCCTTTCTTATGCAGCATATGTTGTTCCCTTTGAGATTTGGTATTCTTGCGATTCCATCCTGACGAGGGCAAGATGAAAACCTTTGACAACACGTCTACCAGCAATATATAACTGTATAGTCCTTAATGTTTATAGCAAAAACAGCAGCATAAGCAGGGACAAAGATGTGCTTTGTGTAGCATGGATATGAATGGGTTTGTAAATAAGAATAAGAATTTTAAAAACAGTGTCTTCTGCTGGTGCCAGGAACAGTTGGGGACACAATGTTCAGGTCTCAATATCCATCCAGTGTTGCACAACTGCTCACATCAGTGGCTGGGTGCTACTACAGCTTTGTGACTGCACAGACTGAAATGTCTTAATGCCTGTAGTTCAGGAAAGAGTCCTGTCCAACAGTGGTCCACATTCTCTGCTGCCTCTCACTTGCTCTCCTTTCAATCACAGCTAAAAATTTCACTTTACCAAAAAACAACTTTTTTCTCTGGATTTCAGATAGTTGATCAATAAGTTTGAGCATTTTCCTTATTCAATTAAAACAGATTTCAAGTTTTTGTTAAAGTTAGAAATACTTCAAGTTGTTAAATGAGTCAATGGTTAATGAAGTTTAAAACTTAAGGGCACTTTACTGTACACAGCTTGATCGTAAAGGTTTGATTCAATAACCCTGACTTCCACATGAAATAATTTTTGACCACAGAAAATTGTTTAATACATGTTTTAATGTAGCTTAATATATTCATACATAAAGCAATGTGAGAAGACAGTCAACTGAGGAGAACCCAATCAAGTAGTTAGGCTAATATGACAAAATATCAAAAATTAAAGCCCTATTTTTTATTTAACCTTTATTAGATCTGTGACTTCAAAAGGTGGCATAGGAAGTGTGCCCTCTGCAGTTACAGTCAGCAAACTCAGCCTTTTAAAATCAAGTCTTTCTGAACTTTACCCTAACAGAGTTCAGTTGGAGTACACAAAAGTGATGGGTGAACAACTGTTGTTCAGAAGGCAGAGTTTTGGAAGAGAAGCTCAGTGGAGGATAATCAGAACAGCATTGATACCTTGGGACTTGCCTGTTACAAAGATTTGAATGAGGGCTTCAGCAACAGATGACCCCAGTCAAATGCATGGATAGACATGTCACAGAGATGGTAATTGGCAGTCTTAGGGGATGGCATAGATTACGTAGCTAGACACTCAATAGGGATCAAATAGGAAGCCAAGAGAGTACAAGCAGTCAGATTCATTCAATCTCGACACTCTTCAACAAGAGGGATAAAAATCAATGCCTCAGGAATGGAGTCTGCACTGGGACCTGAACCCATGGGCTTTTGATGTCCCAACAGCTGTTTGGAGGAAACATCTATCCAGCCAGTACTGGATATTAAAAATATAAAATGCAATGTGAGAATGCAGAGGAGTTGAGAGAGGTGATGAGGATGGTGAAGTAAGTTGTCATAAACTGACCTTATAGGCCTTCAAGAGCAGTTAAGTGTCACCTGAAGTTAAAGGCAATTCCATAAATTTCAGACTCTCACACTGAAGGTTAATGCCCTTGGAGTAGCAAGAACAGGGTTTCTTCGAACTCAGCACTAATTCAAATTGTCTTGTTGAGATCTTCCTGTGAGAATCTTGCTTGTCTCATTTCCCCACCAGTGAAAATAACGTTGGTCAGTAATGGGGATGGGGTGTTCACATCTGGAACCTCTCTCCACTTTCTCTGGAGATGGTAGAACTTAGTGAAAAATCTGACTCGGGTGCTTCAATGGGCTATCAAGAGATAACTTCGGACAGTTTCATATTTTCACATTCATTTTTCATGTAGAGGTAATTAATTTTATTAAATCTTCTACAAATCTAGTAAGCCTTTATTAGTATAGCAAGTTATTTAATTTTCTAATCCAGTGGTGCAAATTTTACTTGATTTAATATCCATAACCATAAGTTCAAACTGAGGCCTTCACACCATTTAAAAAGTCTATTCATTTCTTGGACACAGCTTGTTGACACACAATTTCCCACTTCGACCCACCAACTAATGCATAGTTTTCCATAAGGTTCAGATAGGTGATAGTTCTGAGATATTGGAACGAGACCGGAAGAACCAAAAATAAAAACCTCGCTGGCATGTGATGTGCATCTTTTATTCCAGATTTAAATTCAGAGCTATTTTCAGATCATAGGAGCATACAGCATAGGAAACAACTGTTCAATTTTTCCAAATTAATAAAGATCAGTTTCTTTTAATTTTCTCTCCTTTAAAATCTGAGACCTGATAATGGGCTACAAACCAGCCAATTGGTACATAGGCCAACTCAACTTTGTGTGGGTAATAATTTGCTCACCCATTTAGCTGCCATCTCTCACTAAAAGCTTTCTTGAAGGTAGGTAGTGGCATAGGAAATCACCAGCAGGGAGTCAAGACACTATGTACCAAACCATGGAATGTGTACAGGACAGCTACTTGGCTGAAAAGTGCTTGTGCACTGGAGCACAAATATGCCACAAGTAGCATATGTGGCAATAATTCCTGCTCGCCCAAAATTGGTTTCCTTTTGCATATCCCGCTGAAGGAAGCGTAACTGTTTTTCACCTGTTCTAAAATCTTTTCAAAGTTCAGATCATTCTGTAACTTTGACTTTTTTTTTGAAAAATGCAGTGCTATCAGAATATTTGCTGAATTACTCTGGGTCAAATCATTCCACATACCCCTTTAAACAGATATGCATGTTTAATATTTAACATTCATAAATTTATCCACTATTAACTCAGATTTCCACTACTAGTTATGTAATTGGATTAGATGTCAAATTTTGTTTGTTTAATGCTAAGTAGGACCAGCAGGCAAGTTTGATGTGTGCATAGTTAAAATGGCCTAACTGGAGTCTTACCACAGAAGAAAGTCATTTCCGAGTCTCTATATAGCAACTCAAAACAGTCACGATCCCCTTTTCTGTCCAGCAGCCCTTAAAAGTTTATTTCTTTAAAATGCTCCTTTGATTTCTTTTTGAAATCAGTGAACATCTTCACATCTTGGGAAGCAAACTCAGATATTGATCACTGTTGGGTTGAGGGAATGTAGCAAGGAAAAGGAAAGAGAGTTTGATCCATCAAAAGTCGCAATGTCCATTTGCACATGCCAGAGGAGTTCAAAATGGAAAGTGCTGAACTTGTTTTCTTACAGTACAATTATTCATATGTGCTTTATGACTACCTGGCTGCAAATTCCTAACCTAAAAGAATAGTTTCCGAATCAAATTTAAATTAAGTTCAATGTTATGCCGAAGCAAAATACAATGTTCTCAGTAGCCTCAGCCTGTCCATTTATGTCAAAATGTTTTAAATGAACAGTTCCCAAGTTCAGTGAGCAACAGTCAAAAAACTAATGCAAAAGAGCTGATAAAATCTTTCTTTACATCTCTTTCATTACATCTTGAATATAGAAACTAGGAGTAGGTTAGTTAGCCCTTCAAGCTTGCACTGCCATTTATGATGATCACGGCTGATCCTCTGTCTCAATGCCATATTCCCACTCTCTCCCCATTTCAATGCCTTTTAAATCTAAAAATCTCATTCTTGAACATATTCAGTGACTTGGCCTTCACATCCTTCTACGGTAGAGAATTCCGTAGATTCACCACCCTCTTGAATGAAGAGATCTTTCAATTCTGAGGAAGGGTCGCCAGACCCGAAATGTTAACTCTGATTTCTCTTCACAGATGCTGGAAAAGCAGGTCTGGCAGCAACTTCTGTTTGTTTCTTCATCTCAGTCCTAAACGCTCTACCCCATACGCTAAAGACTGGGTCCCCTGGTTCTAGACTCCCGAATCATGGAAAACATCCTCCCTGCATCTACTACATCCAGCCCAATTAGAATTTTAAGAGTTTCAGTCAGATCACTTTCATCCTTCTAAACCTTGGTGAATGCAGATTTGCTCAGATCTAGTCAGCTTCACAATGTAGAATAAAATTACATTCTATCCATAGTTTTCCTGTTTTATTTTACTTACAAATTGTGCAACCATAGTTTTCCCTGCAGAGTTCCATTGCCACAAATCAGTCGCCTTGAAGATTAGCTCTACTTGGGACAGTCTGGATTGAAGGGATACATAATAGAAAAAAAGAGCTCTGTAATGAGATTGGCTCTTGGCTAATTCAGTGGTGATTCCTCCACTAACTTGTGGTTTATTTCCAAGAGAGTGATAAACTGAATGGATTGTTCTGGTTATTCGGAAAGGAGACTAAATTTTTTTTTTTAATCATACTATATTAAAGAACCTTGGATGTATTTCACCATGACACAGAAGTTACAGTAAAAGCAAAAGTTAAAGATCCTGGAAAGGTTCTGCAGAGCACCAAGGTTTAAAGGTCAATAAGCCAACATCAAAAATGTCATTAACTTAAAATTGAATGTTTCTGTAAAAAAAGACAGTGTTAAAGCTTTTCATCTTGCATTCGCCAGGACAATTTGTAAGAATACCAAATTAAGAGGAAAACCAATACTTACACAGCTTGAGAGAGAATGGATAATTGGTAGGAGTGTTGAGAGAGAAAATGCACCAATTAATAGTTGGTTGACCGTCAACCACCAACCTTAGTTTAAAGCTTCAAACCAGGCAGAGTGACTGATCAAGACAATGCCCTGAGAAAACGATCCAGTGAACAACGATCAGCTATTTTGCTGACTTGACAGTCATTCAAGGTCCATTTCTCAGGGCAATGTTATCAGTCAACCTGTCTGGTTTGAATTTCAAAGAAAGCATAGCAGTTAACTGCCAACCAACTATCAATTGATGCACTCTCCATGGCAATGTTTTATCAATTAGCACTCTCCTCATACAACATTATGATTTTCCCTTAAAGTGGTATTCTTGTAAGTTATCCTGAGTGCAAGGAGAAAAGCTTTAACAAAAAAAAAATGCACCTCTTTAGCAGTATTCAAGTTCTATACTTATGTAACCAGAAATGCTAAATCAAAAAAATGTTTCTCTTTTCGCCAATGGCGCCAAATCTGATTTTTTCCAGTATTTCCTGAAAACCTAGAAGTCTGTTGTAGAAATACAATGCATCATTAAAATCAAAACTGAAATATCTTAAATATGATGTTCCTTCATAAAGTCGATCATAAACTCTGCCAGTTTTTGAGCTTCTTCCACTGTCACAGCATTATAGAGGGAAGCACGAATTCCACCAACAGACCTAGCACAACACAGATGTAATTAGCTCTATTTATATAAATACAAAATTTATAATAAACATCAGATCCCACATTTTGAGACACCCATTTATGTAATCGCATATTCTTAAAACGTACTTATTACATGGCATTCCTAAAGATTTACTCAAATATCAGAATCATGGTTCCACTATACCTTGAGTCATGTAATTTGTAATGATAGATTTACCTGTGGCCTTTTAATGACATCATGTTACGTTTAGCAGCTTTGTCAAGAAACTCCGTTTCAAGACTACTGTCCCCATTAGCATTTCCAATATGGAATGGAATATTCATTCTGCTTCTGTAGATTGAAGCAGGTAAACTCCTAAGATTAAGAAAAGTAAGTATTGTATTGAGCAGATTTCAGAATGACACCCCTCACTGTCAAAGTTTCATTTGTGCGATAATACCATCAAGGACCCTGGCAAATTGAAGTCAACAGCAGTGGTAGGGGAAAGAATGACATGGAGGAACTGCCTGGAGATATAAAATGCAGATGGTTGCAGGTGACTGATTTAGCTTAACCCCAAGACATTACCGCAGCAAATCCTCAGGGCAGAATCCAAGGATCAACCATGATCAGCTCCGATGACTAGGCTTGATGGGCCGAATAGCCTGCTCCAGTTCCCAAGTTCTATGCCTTTCCCTCCATTATATAAAAAAAAGTCAGATGTGGCAGTGCATTGTTTCTACTCCTCCATTCTACAGAACAGCTCCAAGATCAGTAACGCATTCACATCTGTCACAGTTTGCATATTTCCTTTCCTTGCCAAATTAACTGATGTACTACATCTATACTGCTCCTTCTCAATAAACTCAGAAGAATTCTATAAGTCATCAACTGCCTTCAACAGTAATCACAAAACCCCTAAAAACAAACAAAACAGCCTGTTCATGTGCAAGGCAATAACCATCTCCTACAAGAGAGAATCTAATTTTTTTTTCTTGACTGGTAATGATATAATTCACCTGCATCAAACCCGGAGGATTCAGCAGCCTGAAATAGGACTGGACCAGTTTTATTAACACTGCCTACAAAACAGGTCAGGGGCTAAGAACCCTGTACAGGGTACTTCTGACTCACAAAAGCCTGTCTGCTATCTACAAGGCGCAAGTAAGAGTATGATGTCATGATCAACAGAGTTCAAACATTCAAAAATCTTAACACCCCAGGACATAGCAGCCCGCTTGATCAGTGCCCTATACATCTTAAGCAATCACTCCTCTACCTCTGGAGCAGTGTGCATCATAATGATGATTACGCCAACAACTCAATGGTTCTTCAATAGCACCTCCCAAACCCAGAACAACTATCACCTAGAAAGACAAGGGCAGCAGACAAAACAGAGACACCTCCATTACAGTTGTCCTCCATGTCAGGCATCACTCTGATATGAACTATATGGCAATCCCCTTACTGTAATGGAGTCAAAATCCTGGAACTCCCTCCTTACGAGGCAATGGATGAACCTGCATACAAGGGCTGCCATGGTTCACAAAGGGCACTCACCACCTCGTTCCAGTAAGACTGGAATCTGTAATCACTCCCTAAAAAAAAGCACAGATAACTGTATCTTGTTCTTGCACTGAACATTGTAGTCCTACTCTCATTGTAAATACTCATTTACCTGGAGGGGATTTATATTCAGGTAATTTAAACTTCTGCAATTCTTAAAAGGTCTATAAATTGGATTGGTCACCCATTTATACTCTGTCTACTATTTTCCATTAACTGTAATGCAGATTAACAAAACCTGACATCACTCATTCTAGACCATCATAAAACCACAATTCCATCTAGTATGAACTGGAAATCACAATGCCAGTCATCTTATGCTAACCCACAAACAAACTCAATTTTTTGTTCACTAACTACCAGTGCTATTTTGCTGCACTAAGTTTAGTTTAACGTTCTAACGTGAATTCTCGATTTAGTGTTCAAGGTTTTGTATAGCATAAAAAGAAAACTTACACATAGAATCCATTGGATTGATCAATTACATCGTAAATCAGCTTTGACTTAACAATACTGTTTTGTTCCATCACTTCAGCACCACCACATTTCTTAATCCATTGCAAGACCAAGCCCATTATGTAAATGCTGAAAGAAAAGCAAATCTAAGTTATTACATTGTACACCTTTTGTAGATACGGCAAGATACCACAGCAAACAAGGCTAAAAAGATATTTTCAGGTTCAGTAGATAAGTATTTACTGATTCATTTACAACGAAACAGCTTAAGGTAGTTGCCACTATCCTTTTGTTTACACACCATTCTGAGATGAACAAGCATACACATGCACACACTTGGAACATCAAGTTCCAACCTAATAAAAAACTAGTCACCCAATATAAATACAGTAAACGCATGAATACCCTGGATTATTTTTTGAAAGCTAGAATTACGAGACCTAACTTTGTTCAGGAATGCAAGTATACAAAAGATGTTAATAATATTAGCCATAAATTTTCCAGGGACTTCATACCAACTCTATTTTACCCTGAAAGCAAATACAAGTCCTTCATGAAACTTACTTTCAGCACTGCTTAGGGTATATTCATTGTGTCCAGTAAGGAAACATGCTTGAAAGGGCTCAGGTTTTGCTATGGAGAGCATCAAAGTGGGAGCCTTTAAAACATATAACAAGTCTAGGATTTATTTTAAAGCTGCTGAATGTGGGAGTTGCTAGAAACTGAACAAGTGGTTACTTGTAACGTCTCAGGTTGACGTATTGAGAACTTTTTTAAAAAGGAACAACAGGACATAAAAGGTGCAAAATAATAAAAATCAGTTCAATTCAAAATCAGATGCGAAAAAAAAAACTTTAAAAAGGGAAAAAAGATCTGGTTGAGGCAAACTGGACATATTTTTAAATTCTCAAAGTTATTAATATCTAAAGGATTTTTGGCATGTGTAGAGTCTCTTTCCAGTTGATTCACAGTGGTTTAAACATGTATGGCATTTAAAAAAAAGTTGAAGTGACAAGAGTTAACATGTCTCGTGACAGTTTAGTTTGTATTCACTGTGCTACTGCAACAAATCCAAATTCAATACACTGCGAACAAATAATGAAGCAGCCACTGAAATGCTAAGTAGTAGTGCAGGGCTACTCAGGCTACTTCTTCTTGGTGCTGGTATCTGTATATTTGTAGTTGCCCAACTTGTTTTACCACCTATACACAATACAGAACCATTAGCCTCAATTTTGCCAAAAGTCTGCTCTTTATACAAATTGTTGTGATATTTCGAAACAAAGCTGCCACACAGAACTGCTTATGTTATCACCATAAACTGAACCAATAACTGCACTAACAATTTAGACACACAAGATAAAATAGAAACTATTTACCTGTAGGTTGAAGGAGTGTTGTAAAGAGAATTGCTACTCTCTTGTACTTTGTAGTCAAACACTATTGGACATTCCTTCAGTGCAAAACCCAAGAGATCCTCTCTGATTATTACCACTGTCACTCCAGCACAACCAATGTTCTTCTGAGCACCAGCAAAAATCAAACCAAACTGTTGAATAAAAAGTGTAATATACTAATAGTTTTGACGTTCTGAAAGACTGGAAATTTAGAGATTTTCCAACAGCAAACTAAATAAGTGGCTCAAAAGCTGAGAACGCCTTTCCCAACAGTGCTGTGGCTATACCAACCACATCACCCTCCCCCATTGAGTACAACGGTTTAAAGCTGCAGCTCAGCAGGCTTAAAAGCAATTAGGGAAGGGCAATAAAAATTAGCCTAGCCAGTAATATCTACTTCCCATTAACAAATAAGAAAAGTTGAAAAGTTAATTAAAAACTTCAGCAAGTTGGATTCAGCTGGCAGGTATTCTGACTGTGTTTACTACGAAACATAGGTTAGAAAGGATTCAGGGTTACTGATGCAAGGATAAATACTCCAAGGCAAAGAAGAAAACAAAAGAGGAAAAACTGTATTGCATTTATATATACTGATGTAAGAAGCGCCATATCAAAAGGAAAGTATACAAAACCAATGTATTTTAAAGTGAAGTGGCTATAGGGCATTCTGGTTGGGAATAGTGAACAACCCTCTCAATTATTGTATGCATTGGTTTCAAAGACATGGCTAATAAAAGAAATGAAGTCCTGAAAGCATAGTAGAGAGAGTTAGAAAGCAAGTTAAAAAACAGGGCTTTAAAAATAGTGATCTCAGGATTGCTACCAGTGTTACATACTAATCAGAGTAGAAATAGTGAAATATGTCACATGGATACATGGCTGGTGAAATGGGGTAGGGTTTTAGATTCCTGCGGCATTGGAACCACTTCTGGAGAAAGGAATATCTGCTAACGTGGTTGGGCAGAATTTAATACTAAAACAACAGAGCGATGGGAACCTATCCAAGGACACAGTAGAGAAAGAAACAAAAAGACAACTGCATCAGAAATGAGAAAAAAAAAGCAACTGGCTTGAATTCTCTGCCTCAAAGCAAAATATTATGAGCAGGACTAAAAGATGTTAAGACTACAACGATGTCCCCTAGAATCTGAATCACTGCCCCTCGCACCATTTCTCCAGGCACGCGAGGTCTTGTATCTATTGCAAATGCTCAAAGTATTACAAGTGGATGAATTGGTCGCACAAATTATTATGAGCTAGTATGATATAGTTGAGATTACAATGATGTGGCTGCAGGGTTACCAGAGTTGGAGATTGAATATTCAGGATGTCTATCCTTTCTAAAAACTGAAAAAAAAAATGAAAAAAGATTGAGGTGAGGTAATGTTAAAGAGAACATTAAATGCAATAGTGAAGAAGGCTGTTAGCTCTAGTAAATTGGAATCTGTATGGGCAGAGGTTACAAACACCAAAAGGGGCAGAAAACGACAGAGGGTGTTTTATATAGATAGCCAAATTGTAGTGGTAATGTTAGAAAGGCATGCAACAGGAAATTAGGGATGCAGGCAACAAAAGGTACTGCTGTAACTATGACCACCTCTAATCTGCATACAGATTGGGCAAATCAAGTCAGTTACAAGACCACAGAGGAGGAATTCCTGAAGCGTCCACAGGATGGTTTTCTGGATCAATAATTGAGGAGCCAAGTAGAGAAAAAAGGCCATCCTAGTCTGGGCGTATTGTATAATGAGAAAGGAATAATTGGCAATCTAACTATGAAAGGCCCCTTGAGGAAAGATGACCAAAACGTGACTGAATTCATTAGGATGGAGAGTGACGTAAAATTTATTGAGTCTAGGGTCCTGAATCTAAACAGAGGAAATGATGAGGGACAAGCTGGCTCCAATAAATTGGGCCACATTTCTTAAAGGGAAGAGGGAGAATAGGCAATGGCAAACCATTTAATGACTCCATGGAGGAACTGCAATTATGGTTCATTCCGATCTGGCACAAAACTAAAGATGGGCAAAGCTGGGCCAGCCTTGGCTAACAAGGGCACTTCGAAGTAGTATTAGATAGAAGGAAAGGACATATAGAATTGGACTAAAAAAAAAAGAGCAACAGATCTGAGGTTTGGCAGTAGTTTAGATTTTAGCAAAGAAGGACAAAGGAATTTATTGAGAGGAGGCAAAAGAGTATGAGGGTAAGCATGCGGGAAACTTTCAAACTGGTAAGAGCTTCTATTGACATGTGAACAGAATGGATTAGCGAAAACAAATGTAGGTCCCTTACAATCAGAAAAGGAGGACATTCTAATGGGGAAATAAAGATGGTAGACCACTTCCGGAAATGATACCAACCACCCCAGCAAACCGAGGTATATAAACAACAAGAGGGACAGAGTAGCAACGCTTTAACGGAGGCGCACTGACGATGTTACCTAGCAGGGTGACAAAAAGTCTGCAATCAAACACACCGGCTCGGCGAGCAAGTATATAACCCCAATAAAGGCATGTATACCTTGGAGTATTAAAAATGCATTAACAGAATTTGCTATGTTTAGACACTACATATTTATGAGCATTCAGGTGGGCCTAACCAATGTTTTGACTTTTCATTGTTTTCGCCACCAATTTACTTTATTTTTGCTCACTTTTTACAATAAACTTCATTACCACAAGGCTCTGATCCTTGTAACCTGATGTTTATTTATATGCAAGCCTACAGTGATCTGCCATGACAAAACATTTCCACGTGTAATCTGATGCCAAGTTGTATCGAAGGTTTAGAGAATTTGTTAGACAATAATTGTGAGCTTCATAAAGTTTTACAAATTTTAACAATATTACTGATCTTTTACATTTATAATTAAAGGCCATCATGTGTTTAAATTCAATCCTTGAATTTTCTGCAAGCCAATGAAGTCGGGAGATGTTGATCAATTTTAATAAGCAAAAGGATTTATTTGAAGTGGTATCTGATTTTAAGTGTTTCCATTATTTTGTGATGATAGTGCTAGTTAATGGTTGTACACAACTTTATTGTTGTTTAAACATTGAGCTGCCAACACTGGAGTGAAAGCTGATTATGTGATTGATTGATCTTTGTTATTTTATGATATCTGGTTGGCATGGACTAGTTGGACCAAAAAGGTCTGTTTCCACGCTGTACAGCCCTATGACTAACTTTAGAGCCGACGGATCATTTTATTATCTTGTTTAACATGGCCAGTACAAATTTTTGTTAACACCAAACCCCAGATCGAAGTTAGTTTTCTTAGTGGTTATTGCATTCTGCAGTTTTGGCAAACTGTCAATATCCCTGGATTCTCTTTAGTGTCCTTTAATCTACAGCTATTAGATTCCACTTGTATTATTTGATGTATAAACAGACAATAGTTAATACCAGTTACATGCAATTATCTATCCTTTCATGTAAGCATCCACACCGACCTTAAAGAACATTAAAATAAACAACTGTGTATTTTGCAGCATACTTTGCATCTCATGAACAATAGGATATGGTTGTCAAGCAACTCAACATGATACAACACAAAAAGCAATTCGGTCCATCACATCTGTGCATGCTCAAGGGAAAAATGTTCCATTTCCCAACTCATTCTTCAGTTTGTCCAAGGTATCTCCACAATGTTAAAAAAGAAATTCAATGAATACTTGTTTTAATATTTCCACCACCTTTCAAGATCATAACCTTTCTCTCCCCAGTCAGGTTCTTTGGTTCTTTTGTCATTTACCTTAAAAGCACCATCCTCATGCTATAACCAGAAGTTATTTCACCTCCTTTTATCTTTTTCAAAATAATTCACATTTTCATATACCTTTATCTAACCTTTCTCATGAGCCAAACCATTTTTCCTGATCCCTGCATGCAACTAAAGCATTTTGTTTACTAGCACAGTTTATCTAGGCATACCCACTGCAGTTTAGAGACAAAAGGTGGTCTTGAAAGTCTAGGGAAAAAAGGACCTACCTTGGAGACATCCACTGGCTTTGAAAGAAAACATGACGACATGTCACAGACCAGCACAGTTCCTTTTGTGTCCGGGACAAAGGGAAATTCCACACCATGCAGCGTCTCATTGGCACAATAGTAAACATAAGAAGCATTTGGATTCAAATTCCAACTACTTGGACTTGGAATTGCTGGAAAACAAGATTTTTGTTTTTTTTAAAAGAAAGAAAAATAAGATCTTATATATCCAGTTGGCTGTAATGGATCAATTAAACAGGAGGTTCTTACTTATGTAAGCATCAAGCTTGGGGTGAACAATATTCACTTTTCCATATTTTGCTGCCTCAATGGCTGCTTTAGCAGACCAGGATCCAGTCACCACATAATCGGCACACCTCTCTTCTTTCAAACCAATAAGGTTTAAAGGAACAGCACTGAACTGACCAGTTCCACCTCCCTGGAGAAAAATTACCTTGTAGTTTTCTGGAATATTCCTGCATCAAAGATACATAAACACAGGTGAATCTGCTCCTTTCTTGAGGGAGGACACCAAACACTGTCGTAAAAACTTTTGCTGAGATTAACTTTGAAATAAAATTAGAAAACTAATAAGCTTAGTGACAAGTGCATTGAAAGATCACAAAGGTTAAATAGCTGTTCCCCCAACTGTCACACTACGTATCAAATTACTCGAACAATCTCAGTGTTACGAAAGCACTTGTTACGATGTTGTGTAGAACATTCATGAATTAGAAGGCAGGAAGTTAGAACTTGTTTGTAAAAATGATAGTGGAACAACAGTGTGTGTGTAAAAAATTGTGCTTTGTCTGTGGTCAGAAGTTTAAGTACTGTACAGAGAGCCCCAAATTGAAACAAGTGTATTAAAAGACCTTACAGTTGGCAGGCTAAAGAATTTCTGAATATGTTTATTGCTGTCGGAGCTCTGTGCCATTGCAATACCTGGAACACTGCTGCAAGTGTGCACATAGTACACCATCTGCAACTGGGGAGTCAACAAGAAAATGCAAACAAAAAGAATTTACACCATTTCTGAAGAAGGGCCCCGACCGAAAACATCAACTTTCCTACTCCTTTGATGCTGCCTGACCTGCTGTGTTCCTCCAGCTCCATACTGTTATCTCTGACTCCAGCATCTGCAGTTTTTTGTATCTTTGAAAACAACAGTCTTGTTTTGGTGTTTTTGGCAACAAGCTGAACTCAGCCAAATAATTTAAAATCAAGCACTCAGTGGTTGAAAGTCAATTGACAACCCAAACCCAAACATAAGAAATTGATATGTCATTGGGGGTATATAAAAAAGGGTTTTTTTGGAACAAAAAAAGATTGAGGTGACAGCTAACTGCCATCTGAAGCAAAAGCAAATATGCCATCTAAGAAATAAACCTAGTTCTTACACAACATCATTAAGCTCACCTTTTTAAAAAAAACACCAAAGGTACCATGGCACTTCTAGCCAAGAGTCCTCATGGAAGAAATTACAGCAAAAACATCCCTGACAGCAGGATCAGCAGAAGAAAGGTGTTTATGAATGCAGAGACAATGGAGAAGGCAAAGCATTCCAGAAGACACATTCCATGTGAGCTTTGACAGACTGAGTTTTAATTTATTGTTTTCTTATTACTTGGATTTATATAAACGGGACCTGTGTTTATCAGAACACTATACGATTAGAATCTTATTTTGTTAGGAAATAGTTAGTAGTTAGAGGGGAATTGTTCAGTTTGTTAGAAGTTCTGTTAATTTGCTCACTATTAGGGTTAAATAAATAAATTGTTACTTGTTGCTTATAAAGTGAACATCAGGGATTCCTTTCATTTAACTACTCTTAACAGATTACGAGGGGCAAGGCGAGCTTCTCTGGATGTTTCAGGTTTAATTCATGGAAGGGAACCTCTACTCCCACCCTAACAGATTGGGGCTAGTTTTTCGGATTAGTTATCAGAGGGGTTTGACCTCTCCCCACCTTTGAGACATAGTTCATACCAATAAGAATACACTCATCAATTCCTGCCACTAAACAAGCACTTGGTTTCCCCGCCCGCCCCCATCCCTGCTACACGCACCATTGCTCCCAAATTAACATTACTATTGTCTATGTCTGCAACTCAACATCTAAAACCTTTGGGTCCCCTTCCCATTCAATCTCACTCCCTGCCAGTCAAGCCAAAAGGAATGGGGAAGGGAAGCAGAAGTGACAGTGGCAGAGGGCAGAAGATAGAGAGAAAAAGGTGGTGTTGTGTTTATTGCTGTCAGAGCCCTGTGCCATTGCAAAATCTGCAAGTATGCAGGTAGTACACCATCTGCAACTGGGGAGTCAATCAGCAAATGCAAACAAAAAATATTTCTATACAGTAATCAGTTTTGAACAGAGGGAATGGCAACAGCCACAACTTTGTTAATCTTTGAGAAGTGCCTTGGGATATTTTTAGTCCACCCGAGGAGGCTGGTACAGCAGTGTTTAAAATCACAAAGACAATACAGCAATTCAGTGAGCAAAGGCTGAGATTTTGAACTAAATAATGCAAATCATTAAATTGCTAGTCTCTGACTGTTGTAATACAATCACCAATTCTAAGCAATACGAATTACAATTGGAAAGGACAATTATTTAGTATAGTCACAGAAGGGGTGGCACAGTGGATCAGTGGTTAGCACTGCTGCCTCATAGCACCAGGGGCCAGGGTTCGATTCCACCCTCAGGTAACTGTCTGTGTGGAGTTTGCACGGGTTTCCTCCGGGTGCTCCAGTTTCCTCCCACAGTCCAAAGATGTGCAGGCTAGGTGGATTGGCCATGCTAAATTGCCTGTAATATTCAGGGGCGTGTAGAATTGGTGGGTTGTAGGGGGATAGGTCTGGGCAGGATGCTCCGAGGGTCGATGTGGGCTTGTTGGGTAGAAGGACCTGTTTCACAACTGCAGGGATTCTATGATTAAAAAAAATTGTTACGGTGCAGAAAGACTCCTGTCTTTCCCTGTAACCCTGCACATTCTTTAAATATAAAGAATTATCCAATGCCCTCTTACATGCCTCAAATTGAGCCTGCCTCTACCACATTTCCAGACAATGCATTCAAGACCACAAGCACTCACAGTGAGAAAAGAATTCTCATCTCGTATTTGCTTCTTCTGTAAAACATTAAGGCTGCGCTCTCTGGTTTTTGATCCATGAGTGAAAATAGTTCTTTCCCCCCATCTGCCCTGTCCACAAGCCACATGATTTAGAAATTCTACTAAAATCTCCCCTCAGTCTTCTTGCCAAAGACATAAGAAACCCACTTTCTCCAATCCATCCTCATAACTGAAGCTTCTTATAAACCTCTTAATTCCCTCCAATATATTTACATCTCTCCTGAAGTAGTACACAATACTCCAGCTGAGGTCTAAACAGTGTTCTATACAAATTCAGCACAACCTCCTTACCTCTTATACTCAAATTTAAGTCTAGAATACCATACGATTTCTAAAAATAAAATCTCTACCTATCCTGTCACCTTTAGTGACCTATGCATATATACACTCAGTCCTCATTATGTGAGAGATGGATAGGGCATAGAATTCTGTTGGTCGCAAAAAAAATGCAGATACCACTAAAGCCCCTCTCCTTTGTACACAATACATCCTGAAGTAAACAAAAAAAAACTTTAAAGCATTAAAAATACCCAAAAGAAAATACTTGGTTAACAAAACTTTTAAAACCATAAAAATACACATACATTTATCAGAGTAATCTTAAGAAAGACAAGATGAGAAGCAATTACAGTATACTGTACATTACAGTATGATACAGGTACCAATGAGTACACAAATCCACAGATAGCAAATCAGCGAATAACGAGGACTAAATGTACATCCAGCTCTCTGCTCTCGCATACCCTCACAAATAGCACCCTACAGTTTCTCCATGTTCTTTGTACCTCACACCACCACATGGACCATCTGCCACCTGTCTGCCCACTCCATCAACTTGTCAATGTCCTTTTGAAGTTTGACATGGTTCGCTCACAATTTACATTTATCAAAATTTTCAGCCATCTGAAAGCTTTGAACTAGCCTTGACTGTATAAATAGCAAGTGTGTTTAAAAACTCTCATTCAGCAAACAAATTCTCTGGTTAGCCAATTAAATGTTTTACGTGTTCCATTAATGTATGCAAGTATCAATTAAGTGATTGGAGAGTGATTTTATTTTTAAAAAACTGTTCATTGGATGTGAGTGCCACTGGATAGGCATTTATTGCCCATTCTTAAATGCCCGAGTGCAGTTACCTGTCAACCACAGTACTGTGGGGTTTGGAGTTGCATATAGGCCAGACAAGGCAGAAATGGCAGTTTCTCTTCCCTATACATAGAACATTACAGCACAGTACAGGCCCTTAATGTCGCACCGACCTGTGAAACCAATCTGAAGCTCATCTAACCTACACTATTCCATTATCATCCATATGTTTATCCAATGACTATTTAAATGCCCTTAAAGTTAGCGAGTCTACTACTGTTGCAGGCAGGGCATTCCACGCCTTTACTACTCTCTGAGTAAAGAACCTACCTCTGACATCTGTCCTATATCTATCACCCCTCAATTTAAAGCTATGTCCCCTTGTGCTAGCCATCACCATCCAAGGAAAAAGGCGTTCACTGTCCACCCTACCTAATCCTCTGATCATCTTGTATGTCTCTATAAAGTCACGTCTTAACCTTCTTCTCTCTAATGAAAATAGCCTCAAGTCCCTCAGCCTTTTCTCATACGACCTACCCTCCATACCAGGCAACATCCTGGTAAATCGCCTCTGCACGCTTTCCAATGCTTCCACATCCTTCCTGTAATGCAGCGACCAGAACTGCACGCAATACTCCAAGTGCGGCCGCACCAGAGTTTTGTACAGCTGCAACACGACTTCACGGCCCCGAAACTCAATTCGTCTATCAATAAAACCTAACACGCCGTACGCCTTCCTAACAACCCTATCAACCTGGGTGGCAACTTTCAGGGATCTACGCACATGGACACAGATCTCTCTGCTCGTCCACACTACCAAGAATCTTACCATTAGCTCTGTACTCTGTATTCCTGTTACTCCTTCCAAAGTGAATCACCTCACACTTTTCCGCATTAAACTCCATTTGCAACCTCTCAGCCCAGCTCTGCTGTGATGTTGATCGGAGAGAAATACTACCCAGGACATGGGATAACACCCCATCTCCCTCTTTGAAGCTGTGAAATGGGATTCTTCACTGTAGCAGGCATGTCATACCTTAGTTTAACATTTCATCTGAAGTTGACCACCTTGTAAAAAGTGAAGTGCTTCCTTAGCTCCGCACTGGGGTACCAGCTTTGATGTTTGAACTTCAGACCAGAAATCCAATTTAAATCCAGCACCTTGTGATTTTAGAGGCAGTCTGTCTCCTATCTCAGCCCTGCTGACACAGTAATCAATGATCAGTATTCCTAGTGACCGTACAATTGAACACCGATGGATGATGTAATCTCGGAATAAATCAGTTGAACATTCTAAAAGGATATAAGAGCATGTGCCACGCTGCGGTGGGGGGAGGGGGGGTGATGTTGCAGTGGCAATGACCCTGGATTAGAAATCCAAATATCCTAGGCCAGTGTTCTGGGGAACAATAACAGAAATTGCTGGAGAGACTCGGCAGTTCTGTTGGCATTTGTGGAGAGAAAGCAGAATCAATGTTTTGGGCCCAAGTTGCTAGACCTGAAATTTGACTCACCATTAACCCCACAGATGCTGTCAGACCCTCTGAGTTTCTCCAGCAGTTTGTTTTTTGTTTCAGATTTCCAGCATCTCTAGGTTATAATTCAATGTTTTGGAGGTATAGGTTTGAATCTCACCATGGCGATGATGAAATTTTGAATTCAGTAAAAATCTGGGTTTTAAAAAAACTAGCATAAAATTTCTTATAAACAAAAGTCCCATCAGGTTCATTAATGGGTTGCTACCTGGGACTTTGATGTTATGGCCATTTCGGAGACATGGATAGAGTAGGGACAGGAATGGTTGTTGCAGGTTCCGGGGTTTAGATGTTTCAATAAGATCAGGGAAGGTGGTAAAAGAGGGGGAGGCATTGTTAGTCAAGGACAGTATTACGGTGGTAGAAAGGATGTTTGATGAGGACTCATCTACTGAGGTAGTATGGGCTGAGGTTAGAAACAGGAAAGGAGAGGTCACCCTGTTGGGAGTTTTCTACAGGCCTCCGAAAAGTTCCAGAGATATGGAGGAAAGGATTGCAAAGATGATTCTGGATAGGAGCGAAAGTAACAGGGTAGTTGTTATGGGGGACTTTAACTTTCCAAATATTGACTAGAAATGCTATAGTTCGAGTACTTTAGATGGGTCAGTTTTTGTCCAATGTGTGCAGGAGGGTTTCCTGACACAGTATGTAGATAGGTCAACAAGAGGCGAGGCCACATTGGATTTGGTACCGGGTAATGAACCAGGCCAGGTGTTAGATTTGGAGGTAGGTGAGCACTTTGGTGATAGTGACCACAATTCGGTTACTTTTACGTTAGCGATGGAAAGGGATAGGTATATATCGCAGGGCAAGAGTTATAGCTGGGGGAAAGGCAATTATGAGGCGATTAGGCAAGATTTAGGATGCATGGGATGGGGAAGGAAACTGCAGGGGCTGGGCACAATTGAAATGTGGAGCTTGTTCAAGGAACAGCTACTGCATGTCCTTGATAAATATGTACCTGTCAGGGAGGGAGGAAGTGGTCGAGCGAGGGGACCGTGGTTTACTAAAGAAGTTGAATCTCTTGTCAAGAGGAAGAAGGAGGCTTATGTAAAGATGAGGCATGAAGGCTCAGTTAGGGCGCTTGAGAGTTACAAGTTAGCCAGGAAGGACCTAAAGAGGGAGCTAAGAATAGCCAGGAGGGGTAATGAGAAGTCTTTGGCAGGTAGGACCAAGGAAAACCCTAAAGCTTTCTATAGGTATGTCAGGAACAAAAGAATAACCAGAGTAAGATTAGGGCCAGTCATGGACAGTAGTGGGAAGTTGTGCGTGGAGTCCGAAGAGATAGGAGAGGCGCTAAATGAATATTTTTCGTCAGTATTCACACATGAAAAAGACAGTGTTGTCGAGGAGATTGCTGAGATACAGGCTATTAGACTAGAAAGGATTGAGGTTCACAAGGAGGAAGTGTTAGCAATTCTGGAAAGTGTGAAAATAGATAAATCCCCTGGGCCGGATGGAATTTATTCTGGGATTCTCTGGGAAGCTAGGGAGGAGATTGCAGAGCCTTTAGCTTTGATCTTTATGTCGTCATTGTCTACAGGAATAGTGCCAGAATACTGGAGGATAGCAAATGTTGTCCCCTTGTTCAAGAAGGGGAGTAGAGACAACTCTGGTAATTATAGACCAGTGAGCCTTACTTTGGTTGTGGGTAAAGTGTTGGAAAGGATTATAAGAGAAATGATTTATAATCATCTAGAAAGGAATAATTTGATTAGGGATAGTCAACACGGTTTTGTGAAGGGTAGGTCATGCCTCACAAACCCTTATTGAGTTCTTTGAGAAAGTGACCAAACTGGTGGATGAGGGTAAAGCGGTTGATGTGGTGTACATGGATTTCAGTAAAGCGTTTGGTAAGGTTCCCCATGGTAGGCTATTGCAGAAAATACGGAGGCATGGGATTGAGGGTGATTTAGCGGTTTGGATCAGAAATTGGCTAGCTGTAAGAAGACAGAGGGTGGTGGTTGATGGGAAATGTTCATCCTGGAGTTCAGTTACTAGTGGTGTACCGCAAGGATCTGTTTTGGGGCCACTGCTGTTTGTCATTTTTATAAATGACCTGGATGAGGGCATAGAAGGATGGGTTAGTAAATTTGCGGATGACACTAAAGTCGGTGGAGTTGTGGATAGTGCGGAAGGATGATGCAGGTTACAGAGGGACATAGATAAGGTGTTCAATTGTACGGTCACTAGGAATACTGATCATTGATTACTGTGTCAGCAGGGCTGAGATAGGAGACAGACTGCCTCTAAAATCACAAGGTGCTGGATTTAAATTGGATTTCTGGTCTGAAGTTCAAACATCAAAGCTGGTACTCCAGTGCGGAGCTAAGGAAGCACTTCACTTTTTACAAGGTGGTGAACTTCAGATTAAATGTTAAACTAAGGTATGACATGCCTGCTACAGTGAAGAATCCCATTTCACAGCTTCAAAGAGGGAGATGGGGTGTTATCCCATGTCCTGGGTAGTATTTCTCTCAGATCAACATCACAAGAGAAAAAAGAAAAAGACCATCTGGTTGTTATCACATTGCCGTTTGTTGGAGTTTACCAACTCCACAATTAGCTGCTATTATCTTTTACATTAGAATAACCACATTTCCAAAAAGTATTTTCATGGCCTGTAAACTACAAAATAAAAATTAGGGTGATTGTGAAAATGGTGTTATATTCTGTGAACTTTTATTTACAGTATGTGAATCTAAGTTCTCCTTACAGCAGTTCTCGCAGATCATTTTCTGTTGTGTTGACAATTTTGATGAAGTCTGAAGATCTGTGGCTCATTTCTGTTTGAAACAAAGGAGAAAAGATGGAGTTAGAGTATGAACACATGATGGCGTTGTTAACATAATCTAGAGATTTGTATGCTCACCTAGAACACTAATTCCAAGTCCCTTGTAATCCAGCAGTTCTTGTTGTGCTTGGAGCAAGACCTGGACACACAAACCATTATCCGTTAAAACAATGACACAACAATGTATCAAATTATAATATTTACCACAACAATAAATTAAAGACCTGAGTTACTTACAAGCATATTGAACTTTTAAGTAAGACAGGCTACTCTTTTTTGTTTAAAAGGCTGAGAATGCAATTCAGGAACTATTTAGAAAATTCCTGTGTGGATTACGCTCAGCTTTGAGAGGTATTCTGGAATATTATACCCTAAAAAGGTGTTGAGAAACTTCGGAAAGATTATTTCTGAAGGAAATACACAATACAAAAACCTGAATCCCTTCTGAGAGTTACACTGTCAGATTATTACAATAATTAGATAAAAGAAAGTAGTCTAGATGAAAAGACGTGTGCGCTCCTGGAAGGACACAGACATGAGAAGGGGTTAAAAACCAGTTGTGTGGCCTAGTCTGATGTTCTAGTGCTAGTGGGCTAGTGCATGCGGTGAGGATTATTAGTGAAAACACCCACTGGCCATTCTTTTGCTTGCAAGTGTGGAAAAAAAAAGGACAGAAATCCAGTTGCTGTAAGCAAGTCTTCAGTCTGAAGCCATAATAGAACAAACTAGACAACTCCTCACAAAATTCACTGAAGCCAGAATCACCAAATCAATTGTTCAACTGTCACATAGTCAGTCAATGGCGCTAGATCAGCTGTTGTGGTTATTCTCCTTAACCAAGGCCACAGGAGGGCTCAGGTGTTCAAGTTAAATTGGTGTTTATTGAAACAACCTTAGTCTTAGGCTGGCTAAACTTTGTTTAACTTTGTCTGTCCAATCTCAGCTCGGTGTCCTTCTGATACAAACAGAAAATCATTAGTCATTATTCATACATTGTACAGAAAGAAATGTGGACAGCAAGAAATCTTTCAGTTTCAGTCTCTTATACTGTTTCTAGGAATCTCTTTATACAGTCTAGTTTGTTGCCAAGGTTGATACAGGCCTTTGGGTGTACAAGGTTCCTATATAGTCATTTCTGCTGACACGGACACTTAGCAGCGTAAACCTTTAACACCTTAAAATGTGCCTTACAGCCTAGCTTATAAAAAAGCTGTTACTTCACTCGTGTTGGAATCACCTTCCGTAAAATCTTAATTCCCACTGTACACAACTTAAAACAGCCATCGACTTCTCAGGCAAACTGAAGACTCATTTGTTTTTTTTTATTTTTGAAACCTCAACTTTTTTACTCATTTCTAATCTGTGTTTTGTTTTATCCCATTTTAGTAACCAATAAACTCTAAATCATGAAAGCCTGGCTAAATTGGCTCCATTTAAAACAAATACATTGGAACTAGGAAAAGTCTCCACAAAAATAAAAATATTTTAAGTTAATGTTTTGGCCAATAGAGAGGGGGAGTCAAATAGTGAAAGAACGCCTATTTCGTCACCAAAAACGATAATGAACTAGAACCCTTGCCTGGGGACCAGTCGTAACAACATACACAATTAACTACAAAAACAGGAGACGGAATCTTATACGAGTCTGAACTGCAAGGGATACAGTGGGATTTGTGGCAGAATTGCACAAGAGGTCCTATGAGGCCTATTTTAACACATGGAACAGCCCTCTGCATCTTTTACACCTTTGAGTGGAGAGCAGAGTTTCCCGCTACACAAGGCAAGTTGCCAATCAAGGGGATTACAGCTTGTTAGTAACCTTATTAACACTACGAATCAGCTCATTAATATCCAGCTTCCTCTCTTAGCAAATGCACCAAGAAAGCATGATGTTGGGAATTCTCAACAAAGTCAGAGTGGGTGCCTGGCAACTTCAGTTCACCGCTTACTCCAAAGAATGTCCATGTTGGAAACCAGGCACCAGCATCTTAGGGCATTTTTCTTTTTTCCCCCCCTTTATTCATTAACAGAATGAGGGCATCGCTGGCTAGGCAGCATTTATTGCCCATCCTTAATTGCCTAGAGTCACATAAGTCTGGAGTCACATGTAGGCCAGACCAGATAAGGACATTAGAGAGCCACAAGGGTTTTTCCCGATAATCGACAATGGATTCATGGTAATCATTAGATTCTTAATTCCAGAAATTTATTGAATTCAAATTCCACCATCTGCCTCGGTGGGATTCAAACCTGGATCCCCAGAATGTTATCTGGGTCTCTGGATTATCAGTCCAGTAATTATACACTAGACCATCGCCTCTCGATGTTCCCATGCAACATAGCATGCTCCATGGATACCAACTACACCTCACATCCACATACATTGGCATCTGACATATGACAGCCTGCAGAAATCTGCAAGGGACATCTCCAATCCACTCAGAAGTATGCTTCTCCGCTTCACTGCTGAAGCAGCAGCTAGCATTGCAATGCTACATGCAAGGACAGTGTGCTCACAAACACACTTCCAGGTCATGGACTGGATCTGGTTGCATCTGTAGGACCCTCACTTGCTGTCTTAACACTCACTAACTCTCTAACCCTACTCACCAGCTAACTCTCAGCATCCCGTTTGTCTTTTTGCACTTTGCCCCCTCAGCCAGAGGAGCCAGGCTTCAAGGTATTGCTGTATTGCAGTATTGCCAGGCTGTTTCTCACAGCCCAAGCCAGGAAGCTGATCCTGGTTGTTAGTAGTCCTGCTCTATTTTGGTCTGTTTTCCTCCTGGATCATAAGAGGCAGGTATTAGGGGAGAAGAAAGTGGCTGGCACAGCTGTTACTTTTGATGCAGGTGGGGAGGTGTCCCGAGCAAGCGAATAGGCAGCGCAGAGGACACAAAGGGGTGTCGGAAGTTACAGTGGGTAATAGCAAGTGAGGGAAGATGTTGCAGCACATATTGACCTTCTCCTTACATTGCTGTGCATTCCTCTAAACTGCCAAGATTGAACTGTACTGGTTGGCAGCCTCAGGCCAGATTGGCATGGTCTGGTGTTGGGGCCCCCTCTGTTGGTCCTGGGAGGAGAGGACATCAATACTATGCACCTCCAGGTCCCTATCAGCTAAAGGAGGGTGACAAATTTCTCTTGTCTACCACGTCTGGAGCAAACATCAGGAACTGTGCAGGGTAGCTCTAGACTGACAGTGCTCATCCAGGTGCACTTCAGCCTTTAATGACATCTCCAACACTACAGACTCCAGTCAAATCTGCAATATCCCGGGAGCGGTGAGCTGTTCTGAAAATGACCCACAGTAAAATAGGATAGTACTGGACAAAAAAAAAAGATATCACAAGGGAAGGAAAAATAGTTAAATGAGGCAAATTTGGCAAGAAACAGCAAGAAATCACTAGGCCTCACAGCAAATAAATCTTAAAAAAAAGAAACAGCTTGATGCAACTTAGCCAAAAAAAAAGGATAAGATCCAGCCCAAGTTCTTTTTCTCAAATGCAACAAAAACAGAAATTGCTGGAGAACTTTAGCAGGTCCATAGGAAAGGCGATGGCCTCGTACCATCATTGGACTGTTAACACAGAGACCCAGATAACATTCTGGGACCCGGGTTTGACTCCCACCACAGCAGACGGTGGAATTTGAATTCAATAAATATCTGGAATTGAGAATCTAGTGATGACCATGAAGCAATTGTCAGGAAAAACCTATCTGGTTCACTAATGCACTGTAGGGAAGGAAAGTGCCATCCTTACCTGGTCTGGCCTACATGTGACTCCAGACGCACAGCAATATTGTTGACTCTCAACTGCCCTCTGGGCAATTAGGGATGGTCAATAACAGCTGCCTAGCCAGCGACGCCCTCATCTCATGAATGAAAATAAAAAGTCTGGCAACATCTCAGAAGAGAAAGCAGAGTTAGAGTTGCAGATCCAGTGACCCCTTTTCAGAGCTAATTGCACCTATTAAAAAGTGGAGGGTAGTATATGTGCTGAAGACAGGAGGTTTGTGGGTGTTTGGGGAGGGTGGCAGTGGTGGGAATCATGGTGAGCCAGGGAGAAAAGAAAAGCTGATAATTAGGCACCATTAGATGATAAAAATGGGTTGGTTATGATGAAGGCAGTCCATGTCATGACAGACCAGGGGTGTGGGAGTGGGTAAAGGACATAGAAGTTGGTGTTCAGGCCCTAAAAGTTATTCAATTCAATACTGAGTCCTGAAGGCTGTAGGGTCACCGATGGAAAATGAGATGCTGTTCTTTTAGCTAGTGCTAAGATTCACGGGAGCACTGCAGCAAGCCTGAGATGATGATCTACAGTGTTTCTAACAACTTCTCTTATTACAGATTTCTAATAACTACCCCACCCCCCCCACTCTCTCTTTACAGAGAATGTTTACATTAAGATGCTATCATTCAGAAAAAATGTTTAGTTGGATTTTAAATATACTAAAACTTTATATTTCAGAACCAAAACATTTTGTTCTTAAGTTCAAAGACATAAAAAACATAAACCTTGCAGTTGAAAGTCAATTGCTGATGATAACAAGACTTCACAACAAGGCTTATGCTATTAAAAGACTAAAAATACTTTGTAGGCAAATTACATATTAAAAAATTACAGAACAGAGCTGTTCCCTTTTTGCACAATGGAAAAAGGGACTTCACAGGTTCCAATGGTTTGATTGAGAAGTATAACTAATTAGATAGAACATAGATGTGCAATTAGTTCAATTTATACTCAGCAGAGGCAACAAAAATGTATGAGAGAGAACACTTTAAAAATCTCTAGAAAGCCAGGAAAGATGCATGGCAACACTACACACAAATGTAAGATGTTGATTAAATAGGAGGATTACTAGAACAATCCAACAGATAAAAATGCCAAAAATCACTATTACATGAATTCTAAAAGGATAAGCCTTCACTCAAGTGAAATATCTTTACTGACAAGCCGTTAAATAAAGGTTTGTTTTTAGATTGAACTGGTAAAGGGAGAGTTGAAAAAAAATCACAAATCAATTGATTAAATTAAGGCTTTTATCATGAAGGAATTTTCACCAAATAATTGAGGAACAATGATAAAGTATCACATTGAAGTAAGAGGACCTTGGACAGAAGGCTAACACCCATATTTACAAAGTAGCTGGTGTGCAAATAACATTGAAAACTGAGACCTCTTTGAAATTTCGTAAGTATCAGAATCCTTTATAAAAATGATAAAGTCATCATAGACCTTAACTGGAGGGTCACCACAGGCAAAAGGAGGTGGGAGGTGGGAGGTGGGAGGTGGGAGGTGGGAGGGGGGGGGGGACTATGGGGCAAAGAGATTGAGAAGGAGAGTCCTTCACGGTAACCTCAACTGATGCAGGAATTGAACTGATGCTGTTGACATCACTCTGTCACAAACCAGCCATCCAGATTGAGTTAATCACAATCCTATAACTTCTAAAAATCTGTCAAATGATATTTTCACCCATCAGGAGAAGATACCTTCCTCACTCAGGGCTTTAAAAAATGTAAAAAACTTTAAAATGTTGATGGATATATTCTATTCTTAGAAATTGAGAGATATTCGTCAATATCTATGATCATCATCAAGCTGGATTCTATGAGATTTTTGATCACTTTTGGCACTGTAGTTTACATACCCACTTAAAGTGGTATTTATTAGTTTCTGTGAATAAAATAGTAGAATTAGTAAATTACGTCATTTAGGTTTTTCTATTACACTGGAAACGAACACCACAATCTTAGACAATTCCTTAAAATTGTGAAAAGAGAGAAATCCCATACGTGTAAAAATCTGGGATGTTTATGACATTTTTTTAAATAACTACCTATGAAAATTAAGCAGGTTATTTGGAGGATGGTAACATTCTCGTGTAGCTTCTCCTCCTGTGGGATAGTTATCGAAAATCTTACAAACCCAAACCCAGGTATGAGAATGCATTGCATCCAGAACAGGTCCAAAGCAATTCTTAGCGGCAGAGAATTTACTTCTGTTCCTCCTCCTCCGCCCCACTTTCTCAACTTAGTAACAACTTAGAAGACTTGTCACAATGAGGTTCCTGAGCCTTGGATATTCCTCCTCTAGCATGAGTTGTGTGAATCTTCTAGCTTTATTTTTATCTCCTAATGAATTTGGTCTTTCTAATTCAAAGTGCAAACTCTCACCTGTGTTCCTGTGCAATGAACCAAAAAAAAAAAGAAACTTTTGGCCTCTAGCTGCTGTCTCTACCCTAGCTCGAGTGTTTTCAGGGGTAGCTTAAATCCCTCTCCTCCCTAAGCCCATGTTTCATGTTGCCATGGAAATATGTGCCTTATATCCTTGAAATTCCAACCTCTACCTGGGAATAAATAGACAGATTAAAGCCCAACTGTATACAACCCGAAAATTCACTTCTCTGGTACTCTAATGCTCAGTCTATCCACTGCCATTGTCTCCCAGTGTAAAACCCTAGACATCCTTCTCAGTAAAATCAAAGTCCTCTTTAAAAAAAAAATCACCAAACTGTCCAGACTTGATGGCACCCCTCATTTTCACTTAAAGAAGGTCCCAAAGTAACAAATATTAAATATGTAATGTTCACTAAATGTTTCAAAGGCTTGGTGATTTAATATATAACTTTGCTTTAAAGAGGTTTACATATTTAAAATTTGCTACATGAAACGTTTAACTGGGATGTTTACGACCAGCAACATTAATAAATGCTGAATTTTCAGATACTAAGGAGTGAAATAACACGGCCTGCAGTTTAAACAAAATAATTTTAGCATACAAAAATTGAACTGAACTAAAATAATATCACTATCTTAAAACAGATTTAATAAATCTGTAATGTACACAATTACTTGTACTCTAAATTCAAAATGTCTTAACTCTTTCTATACCCAGGCTTACATTTCAAACCTCTCAAGTCAGATTTAGCAAAGTTTGGAAGGCTCACTGTGTCATGTCTCAATCGCCTTTTCAGAAACATGCTTGTAATAGCATTATCCATAACATGTGACCTGAGGGTATAATTGCGTCAGAAGCCATCTAACCCAGCATCACTTAAAGCATGAACTGTAATAAAATCATCAACACTAGCCCAGGCACTTGCCCACGAATGTGATTGTTCGCATAATAGCCAGCCGTAATAAGCAAATGGATTGTTCAATCACATTATCTACACCTAGTTTCTTAAATTATGAGGGACGACATAGTCAGGTATCATATCTAGCTGGAGGCAAAACCCACATCACTAACTAAAACAGAAGTGGTTGGAAAAACTCATCATGTCTGGCAGCGTCTGTGGAGAGAAAGCAGAGTTAACATTTCAGTCCAGAACTAATGGAGAGTCACTGGACCGGAAACGTTAACTCTGCTTTCTCTCCACAGATGCTACCAGACCTGATGAGTTTTGCCAACGATTTGTGTCTTTGTTTCAGATTTCCAGCATTTGCAGTTCTTTGTTTGGTGTTTAACAGACATCACTAACTGCTTGATGTAAGTACTGTGACAATGATCCCCACAAATATTTCTTGCTCCTTCCATTAACTTATAGCAAGTTTGTCCCATCAAAGCTCCTCTAAACAGTACAAGATTGCAAGTTCTGCATACACCTTTTCTTAAGCTGAATCTAGTTGAGACTAAAGAGAGTTGTGTTACAGAGTCTAGTTATGAAGCACTAAGTGTAAATGTAGGTCCAACCACTCAGTGTAATAAGATTAATTGTTTTCCTTGATCTTGTTTCTTCCCCCATATATCCACAACTCTACAATATTTCCAGCTCTAACTAGCTTCTTTTTATCAATTGTAATGGTAATATCATTGGACTAGTCAGTCATTCAGATGCCCCAGTTAGGGACGAAGTAAAATATCACTATGGCATCCAGTGAAACTTAAAGTCAACTAATAAGCCTAGAATATACCGCTAGTTTCAGTAATGCAGACCATGACAGCTAACATTAATTGTAGGAAAACCTTGTTCAATGTTATTTAGTAAAGAAAATCTGCCTATGCAATTCTGTGGTTGACTCTTAACTATGCTTCGTAATCGCTTAGCAAGTCATCTCAGTTCAAGGGCAATTAGGGGTAGACAACAAAAGCTGTCTTTGTCAGTGACACCCACATCCCGTTGGAATACAAGAAGGGAAAAATTCCTCTATACCTCCATCCCCCATTAGGATTGCCAGATACCTCTCAACTTCTTCCCTGGGCAAACGCTCAGCCAATCCCCATCTCTTAACACATTGAAGACCCTCCACTTTGGCTCCTCACTTCTTCCATGCTATGAATTGCTGCAGGAGCTGAGCTATTTTTGCCCTTTATGGGATAGTTGAACATTCTTTGTACTAGTCCTATATTGATTTCCTTTCCTAATCTATTTTCTCAATACACAGATAACTCAAATGGTGCCACTCCCAAACTGTGTCCCAAATTGAAAAAACAAATTTTCTTCCAATTGCCACCCTTTCCTCCACTTCACACGATCCATTCCAGATCTAGAGTATGAGTATCTACTTTGGTTTGCAGTCTCAGTTCCTGACTCCACAATGACAGCTATATTGAATAAGCTTCTTCCCACTTCACCTCTCATAGGGATTCTATTCCACTCTTCCAATTTCCCCATTTCATCTATTTTGAAGATAGGAACATTTGGTAGAGAATATTGTAAAAATTTTCCCTTAACTGAAAAACACCCTCCAGTGTGCTTGATGGGTCTTTGACTATGTCTGCTTCAATGTCTGCACTCATTCTCGTCATCCTCTGCTGGAAACTTAAGGCTTCCCCTTCTACCATTCCCCGCATAAGCCTCCACATTTAAACTGATCGTCTGTCACCATCACCATTTCTGAATGACTAGTCCAATGATATTACCATTACAATTGATAAAAAGAAGCTAGTTAGAGCTGGAAATATTATAGAGTTGTGGATATATGGGGGAAGAAACAAGATCAAGGAAAACAATTAATCTTATTACACTGAGTAGTTGGACCTATACTTACATTTAGTGCTTCATAACTAGACTCTGTAATACAACTCTCTTCGGTCTCAACTAGACACATATCTGCCTTGTACCACAACACTAATTCACTTCTCAATCATCTGCAAAAGCTCTTCTTGTTCAACTTTTGTTCTTTTACTTCTTCCCTTCCTACTGTGCACAGTCACTAACATCTGAACTGAAATAGGAACTTACTGGTGCTAAATACACACAATCCAAAACCAATACATTATTCTCTACGTTGAGGAAACCAAAAAGTGTATGAGACAGTGACCAACCAATCAAGGGCATCTCAAGGATACTTCAGAATATTAGTAGAGATCATTGCATGGAGTAGGCTTGAGTGACCTGTTCTTTCTCCAGACTGAAGTGGTGTTTTTCCTCACAAATCCACTTACCCGTGCAAAATCTGACACACAATTTTGCTCATTGTGGGTCCAATGTTTGATTATCCACAATTTCCAGAAAAACTTAAGTCAAGAAACAAAAAGCACCTAAATTAACTATGAAAAAGCATTCATGATATACTGCACTGTACTCTCTGGACAAGCAAGTACTCACTATACATGCACAGTTCGCCATGTTGCTTTCTGGAGTATCTACACAAATATTTATACAATTTGATGTTAAAATCAGCATGTCATGCTGGAAACGCTTAATTGTCACATGCCATTATGATACATTTCTTATTTTATTAGGGGTTTCTCCCCCCAGTAGGGAAACTGTATAGTGTACTAAGTTTTTGGACAGGTGTGACACTTATCCAATTGGCTCCAAAACGCATTCAACATTTGCACTATTTTCCAAGAACATAACTCCTATGTATAGTGGGACTTCACTGTACCTCAGTTCACAGTTTTAACCAAGTCTGTCATTTGACTTCTCTACTTCACTCTGACCACCTACACTGTTTCAATAATATTGAAAGTAAGATGAGAAACAACACTTAAATCTTTCAGTTAAGCTCTTTACAACCTTCCAGAATCAACAGGAGTGAGCTGCAGCTCCAGGTCCTAATTTTGCTATTATCATCATTTATCCCAGTTCCATTTTTTGCTTCCTGATTTATCCCATTACCAACGCCCTTTGTCATTTAATCACACTGCATTTAATCTCAACTGCCTTCCACGTTATCATGAACGTGCTTTTTTTGTGCACACCCATACATTACCTCTGCACTTATTTAGTAGTTTTACAAAGTAATCGCTTGTAAAATAAAATCAATCCTTACATGCATGTGCACCAAAATGGACAGCCTGAAGACTATACTGAGACTGTACAATTTTAAAAAGGTGCTATCAGAAGCCGATGAAACGAGTAGATTTTTGAAAAATGAAATCCATCTGGTTCACCATATCCTTTAGGGGAGGGAATTTCCTGTTCATACCCAATTTGGCTCATTCAAACCTAGACCCATAGCAACTGTCTTCTGCAATCACATAGCATTCCACAGACATTTTCAAAACAGATTTAAAAGAGTATAATAACTTGGCATCAACCTTGGGACCAGACAAGGCAAAAGGTATATCCAGCGCAGTGAACCCTACAACCCCACCAACTTCAGTGTGCTTATCTGAAATTGAAACATTGTCCTACAAGCCCCAATCAAAAATCAGATTCCTATCTCTCAGCCAACTCTCCATTACCATCCCTGGTATCCCCAATTTCAGAGTGGGTGGTAGAGTGGCATATGGGAGATTACAAATCTGCCCCAGCAGCCTTCAACCTGGAATTCAGACTCCCTGAAACATGAGCAAGGAAATAAAAACAAACATTGACTGCTGGAAAAACTCTGCACTTCTGGCAACATTTAGCAAGAGAGAAACAGTTCATAGAGTCAAATATGAATCTTCAGAAAAAGACGACAATAAAATCTCCTCTTCCCTTTCTCAGATGAGGAATCAATAATCCTATGTTGAACTCCAATTGGAAGGAGCACTGGAGATAACAGAACCAGAAATTTGCTCTGCAGGACCCCACTCTGAGTATCTTGGGAATTTCATGGCTGGCTGAATGATGAAGTTGCACCTGCCAGACTGTGTTCTCTCACTATATGGTCTGATGCAAAAGGAATGAAAATCTACTTGACCTCACTCATTCCATCACAGCTGCATTTTTTTCAGCGCAGAAACAAACACAGAATGCTGAAGAAATCAGCAGCCTGGCTGCAGTTGTGGCGAGAGAAAGTCAAAAGGTCAGCAAAGAGTCCAGAGCTAGTTGTGAAGAAGGTCGTATAAGACTCGAAACATTAGCTCGGTTTCTCTCTGCACAGGTGCTGCCAGATCTACTGAATTCTCCAGCATCGTATGAGTGTTTCAGATTTCCAACATCTGTAGTATTTTGCCTTCGTTCATGATGGTAATGGTGTAAGTGACCACTGCACACAAATGTCTGTCTTCATAATGAAGACACTTTATTATGGCACTCACTAGAGCTAAAACTGGGAAATTTTTCAAAACCGATCTTGCAGCTCACAAATGGACACCTATGAGGCTCTGTAGATGAGTTATACACCATCATAATCTAAACTTGTGCATTGGCTTATCCCTGACTCTACTATTACCATCAAGTCAGGGAATCAATCCTAATTCAATGGAGTGTAGAAGAGTTTGCCAGGAGCAAACAAAAAGAAAATGTCAACCTAACAAGGCTATAAGTAGAGGACTACATGCACACAGGAAGAGTCCTTACCACAAATAGGACAACTCTGTTCAACTCAGATCCAATGTTATCTTCAAGTAATGGAAATAGCAATAGCAGCTTATCGTCAACTTCAGTTTCTCGATTGCTTTACTAGTTTTTGTTGCGCACCATTAGACTTATCCATGACCCAACTTGGATTGATCCATGTCTTTTTATATATAGATATTTACAGCACAGAAGGCAGCACATTCCAGATTCCCAACCCTCAGAAAAAAAAATTGCCAACACTTCACTCAGCCTCCCACTTTTTATCTCATGCCTACGCTCCCTGTTACTGACTCCACTACTAATGGAAACAGTGACTTCTTATCCACCTTATCTAAGCCTCTCAATCTTATGCACTATCAGACACCGCTCAACTGCTTCAAGGAAGCTAGCACTAGCCTATTCAAGCTTTCCTCAAAAGCTCAGACCCTCTACTTCAGGCAGCATCCTAGTAAATCTTTTCTGTACCTTCTCTAGTGTAATCACATCCATCCTATAACTGCACAATTCTTTAGTTGACCAGCATTTTGTATAGTTTCAGCATAACCTCCCTGTTCTTGAATTCTATGGTTCAGCTAATATAGGTAAATATCCCATATGCCTTCATGACCATCTTATCTACAAGCCCTGCTACTTTTAGGAATCTACGGCAATGCATATCAAGGTCCCACTCATATTCAGTAATTTAGTGTCCTACCATTCATAGTGTATTCCCATGCCTTATTAGCCCACCAGAACCACATTAACTCATGCGATTTTCTCCAAGAATTTTTGATTTCCAAGTCATAGCCATTTTCTGTTAGGATCTACAAACTTTAAAAGCAGGAGATTTCCTAGACACAGGATTTGCCCCTCTAGATTGGAAAATGGTACATGTCACTCCATTTTTAAGAAGAGCAAAAGGGGAAAACCAGGGAATTACAGACCAGTTAGCCTAACATCTATGATGGGGAAATTGTTCGAGTCTACAGTCAAGGATGGGATAACTGAACAAATTGAAACTTTTCATTCAACCAGGGAGAGACAGCACAGATTCATTATAAGTAGTCATGATTTAAACCTCATTTGAATTTTTCCAAAAAGGGTGACTATGATAGTGGACAGGCGACTGACTATGGATGCTGTTTATATGAGCTTCCAGAAGGCATAAAGTCCCAAATAAGAGACTTAACTAAAAGGTAAAAGTCCACAGAATTGAGGGAAAACTACAGACATGGCTGGGATAACAAGCGTGGGGCTGGATGAACACAGCAGGTCAAGCAGCATCATAGGAGCAGGAAAACTTGACGTTTCAGGCCTAGACCCAAGGGTCAAGGGTCCACACTATCCAGACCTCTCAATATTCTGTACGTTTCAATCAGATACCCGCCTCTTCCTTCAGAAGGGTCTAGGCCCGAAACGTCAAGTTTTCCTGCTCCTATGATGCTGCTTGACCTGCTGTGTTCATCCAGCCCCACGCTTGTTATCTCGGATTCTCCAGCATCTGCAGTACCTTTTATCTGAGACATGGCTGGGAAATTGGTTAAGTGGCAGACTACGGAAAGTAGGGATAATGGGCAGGTACTCAGATTGGCAGGATGTGACCAGTAATGTGCAACAAGGATCTATTTTAGGGCCTCAGTTATTCACATTATTAACAACTTGGGTAACTACATCAAAAGTCATATCCAAATTTGCTAATGACAAGAAGTTAGGCAGTATTGTAGATGACTGCATAAAATTATAAAGGCATATTGATAACCTATGTGAAAGAACAAAACTATGGTAGATAGAGTTAAATGTAAGCAAGTTGAGGTTATCCATTTCAGACTGAAAAGGAAAGATCAGGATACATTCTAGATGGTATGAAGTCTAGAACGTAAAGAGACATGGTGGTCAGGTGCATTGACCTTTAAATCATCACAAACAGGTGCATAAAATAATCAAGGAAGCTAATAGAATGCTGGCCTTTATATCTAGAGGACTGTAGTACAAAGATGCAAAAATTATGCTGCAGTTATACAAAGCCCTGGTTAGACCCCAATTTGTAGTACTGACAGGAGGTCTGGGCACTACACCTTAGGATGGATATATATAGTACAACTTAGGTTTACAAGAATGATACCCGGACTCCAGGTGTTAAGTTATGAGGAGAGATTAAATAAAATAGGCCTGTTTAGAATTTAGAAGGTTATAAGACCTTAAGATATAAATATAGGAGCAGAATTAGACCATGTGGCCCATGCAGTCTGCTCCAGCATTTATTCAATCATGACTGATATATTTCTCATTTCCATTCTCCTGCCTTCTCCCTGTAATCCTTGTTCTCCTTCCCAAATCATGAATCTATCTAGCTCTGTCTTAAATGCACTCAATTGACTTGGGCCTCCACAGCACCTGCAGCAATAATCTCCACAAATTAACCACCTTCTGGCTGAAAAATTTCCTCTTCATCTCAGTTCTCATGTATCGTCCCTTAATTCAGAGGCTATGCCCTCAGATCCTAGTCTCTCCCACAAGTGGAATCGTCTTCTCCAAGTCCACACTATCCAGACCTCTCAATATTCTGTACGTTTCAATCAGATACCCGCCTCTTCCTTCAGAAGGCCATCAAGTATAGACCCAGAGTCCTCATCCACTCTCCAAATGACAAGCTCTTCATCCCAGGATCATTCTTGTTAGTCTTCTCTGGACCCCCTCCAATTCTAGCACATCCTCCCTCAGACACAGGGCCCCAAAACTGCTCACAATATTCCAAATGCAGTCTGACCAGAGCCTAGTGCAGCCTTATCCCCGCTCTTGTATTATTGCCCGCGTGAAAATTAATGTTAACATTGCATTTGCCTTCCTAACTGCCAACTGAACCTGCTCATTAACCTTGCGATAATCCTGAACTAGGCCTCCCAAGTCCTTTTCTGCTTCAGATTTCCAACGCCATTCCCTGCTTGGAAGAAATAGTCTATGATTCTATTCTTCCTAACAAAGTGCATAATCGCTCAGTTTCCCACATTGTATTCCATCTGCCACTTCTTTGCCCACTCTCCTAGCCTGTCCAAGTCCTTCTGTAGCCTCCCCACTTCCTCAACACTACCTCTCCTTCCACCTATCTTTGTTGCAAAGTTTGCAGATGACAATGCCCTCAGTTCCTTCAGAACATTAGTGTATAACGTTAGGTTAAGAGGTGATCTGATTGAAGCCTTCAAGATAAGACAGTTTTAGTTTTATTTAATACTTCCACTGCTTGGAGATTCTCCATCTAGACAGCATAGTCTGACAATTAGAGACAGGCTGCTCAAGAAGGACGATAGGAAGCACTCCTGTACAAAAGGGTAGTAGATGTTTGGAGCTCTTCCACAAACGGCAGTGAATGTAGGATCAGTTGTTAATGTTAAATCTGATAATACCTTTTGCTTAATAAAAATTAAGGGATATGAACCAAGGGCAGATATATGGAGTTAGATCAGCAATGATCTCACTAATATCCTAAAAATTCAAGAGAGTCGGGGGGCAGAGCTGAGTATGGTGGAAAGGGTGCTAGTAAAACTGATTGGCCTGAAGGTGGATAAATCACCTGGACCAGATGGACTACACCCCAGAGTTCTAAAAGGAGACAGCTGAGAGCATTAGTAGTGATCTTTCAGGAATCGCTAGCGTCAGGGAGGGTCCCAGAGGGCTGGAAAATTGCTAACGTGACACCCCTGTTTAAAAAGGGAGTAAGGCAAAAGACGAAAGTTAGGCCGATTAGCCTAACCTCGATCGGGGGTAAGATTTTGGAGTCCATTGTGAAGGAACAGATTTCTGAATATTTAGAAATGTATGGTAGAATAGGGCAAAGTCAGCATGGTTTCTTCAAGGGGAGGTCATGCCTGACAAATCTGCTAGAATTCTTTGAGGAAGTAATGAGCAGGGTAGACCAAGGAGAGCCAATGGATACCATCTACCAGGACTTCAACAAGGCCTTTGACAAGGTGCTGCACAGGAGACTGCTGAGTAAGATAAGGGCCCATGGTATTAGAGGCAAGGTGCTAGCATGGATAGAAGATGACTGTCTGGCAGATAGCCAGAGAGTCGGGATAAAAGGGTCTTTCTCAGGATGGCAGCTGGTGACAAGTGGTGTTCCGCAGGGGTCAGTAGTGTTGGGACCACAACCTTCCACTTTATACATTAACGATCTAGATAAAAGGAACTGTGGGCATTCTGGCTAAGTTTGCAGACGATACAAAGATAGATGGAGGGCCAGGTAGTATTGAGGAGGTGGGGAGACTGCAGAAGGATTTGGACAGGTTAGGAGAGCGGGCAAAGAAGTAGCAGATGGAGTAAAACGTGGGAAAGTGTGAGGTCATGCATTTTGGAATGGAGAATAAAAACATGGATTATTTTCTAAATGAGGAGAAAATTCAGAAGTGCAAAGAGACTTGGGAGTTCTAGTCCAGGATTCTCTCAAGGCAAGCTTGCAGGTTGAGTCAGTAGTCAGGAAGGCAAACGCAACGTTGGCATTTATTTTGAGAGGACTTGAATATAAAAGCAGGGATGTACTACTGAGGCTTTATAAGGCCCTGGTCAGGCCACATTTGGAGTATTGTGTGCAGTTTTGGGCCCCATATCTCAAGAAGAATGTACTGGCCCTGGAGTGGGTTCAGAGCAGGTTCACGAGAATGGTCCCAGGAATGAGAAGCTTAACATAGAGGAACGTTTGAGGACTCTGGGACTACACTCATTGGAGTTTAGAAGGATATGGGGGGATCTAATCGAAACTTACAGAATACGGAATGGCCTGGACAGAGTGGATGTTGGGAAGATACTTCCAATGGTAGGAGAGACTAGTACCCAAGGGCATAGCCTTAGTGTATAGGGAAGGCCTTTTAGAACGGAGATAAGGAGAAACTTCTTCAGCCAGAGAGTGGTGAATCTATGGAATTCACTGCCACAGAAGGCTGTGGAGGCCAGGTCATTGAGTACATTTAAGACTGAGATAGAAAGATTCTTGATTATCAAGGGGATCAGGGGTTACGGGGAGAAAGCGGGAGGATGGGGTTGAGGAACTTATCAGCCATGATTGAATGGCAGAGCAGAGTCAATGGGCCGAATGGCCTAATTTCTGCTCCCATGTCCTCTGGTCTTATGAATGGTGGAAAGGCTCAAGGAGCTGTATGGCCCAGTCCTGTTCCTACATTCTTAGATTCACTTACAACACATTCAAACTTTTGCACTCCTGCCACATCCAGTTGTGAATTTTGGTGGGCAAATAACAGCGGCTCCATGAACATCCTCACCTTGAAAGAAGGCACCGCCCAGCTTGTAAGTACTTGCAATTAGCATTTGCAACAAGCTTCATCTAGAAGAACTGAGTCAATCATTTTGGCTCCACCAATACAAGTCAATCTGATTCACTTCACAAGACATCAAGAAACAGCTGAACACACTGGATGAAAAAGAGAGTTTTCAGACATTGCAGCCAGAATATTATCAATGCTGAAGACTTGTGCTCTGGAATTAACTGCATTCCTGGTCAAGCTATAACACAGGCATCTACCCAAAAATGGGTAAGGCTGCTAGGCACAGTCTGTGTGCAAGAAGTCACTCAAACTCTATTTGAATCATTAACACCCTGTTGATCCATTCTCAAATGGCAAAAATCAAAAGACAAGTCACTGAACATATTTAAGATAGATATATTTTTAGATTTTAAAGGTATTAGTAGTATCGGGAGAAAACTGATCAGCAATGATGATACAAAGTGGCAGAGCAGGCGCAGAAGGCCAAACAGCCCACACCTGCCCCTATTTCTGAGTTTCTACAAAGTATTTTCACAGTATTTAAATGATCAATTTTATATTTAGCAGGATTACATTATAATCTTTATGCAAAAACAAAAAGAGTAAAGAGCTGAATTTAATGCACAAGAAAAGAATGAGGGGTTGATGGCTGTGAATGTCTTCATCCCCGGACATCATTGTATGGTTCCCCAAAGCAGTGTCACAACCAAATTCAACAACTCAGTGGCCTTCACATCATCATAAACAATGACTTTGGAACATAATTGGTGCAAATTTCTATTCAAAATATTGGGTGTCAACAAGCAGGCTGACGATTTAAATATATAAATTGCAGAAACAGGCAGCCAAGAGGGAGCATACAGATGAGAAATAGAATGAGTCAAAGATAGCAATCCATAACATTTTTTTAAAAAAAACCCACAGCATGTGATCCACTGGCTCTTCTCCAAGAAGCAGGAAAAGCGAGGTCAAAAGGAAAATATAAAAAGTTCTTTTTGGAGCTTACTGCCAATGCATTCAACAGCAGGGAACTGCATCAAATATGTCCTTTAAACGTTTAAAAAAATTGCGAGAATTTATTAGGAGGACATCAAACAATATTCATTTAGAAGATAGATTAATGCACTTACAAGTCCTCCACTTTTACCATGAAGTGAAATAGCCAGAGGGAAATACTTCAAAAGAAGCACAGAAAGAAGACATCTGATTTGAATGAATCGCTTACTTCAGGAAATAACAAATATGGGCAATTTATAATATACAATACAAATGTGCAACGTAAAACAAAACATAAAACAACGTGCTCTCTCTTGCAGTCAGTTGCTGCTTATCAAAATCTATGTGGCGTTAACCTCCATCGCACAATTCAGATGAAGCACCCCTTTCCATTCATTTCTTGTGATGTTGACTGTTCGTGTACACATACATCCCAAGCTCAAAACAATTTTCCGTTCAATTCCCTAGCACCCCAACCTTAGCGTTAATCAGTTTAATTCTTCGCACGACTGGCACAGAATAACTCACCGGCTGCGGGAGCTTGGCAGGACCAGCTCCGAAGTTGATAACTTGCTTCCTCCCACTTTCCATTTCGGATTGTGCGCGTATGCCCGTACCTGTATACTTAAGTGTATCTATAAACGTCTGTGCCTCGGTATTGAATTGTATCCTTAAATCTGTGTATGCGTCTCTAAATCCGGACTCTGCTTCACTGCAAACCCTGTACCACATCGCTCGCTGCTTATTGGTACATCTCACACGGCGATTGTAGTCAGCGCTTTCTCATTGGCTATCCCACAGTTGATGTTGCATCCAATTGGCTGCTGGCTCCAGCACGAGCTGGCTGCGTGAGAGCAGTGGTTTGGTGCAAGAACGGCCTGGATTGCAGCAGAACGGCGGGTGAGGGGATGTTGTCACTCCCACTCAGTAACTCAAGTATCTAACAAACATGCTCAGATTACACTTTGGGGGAGGTGAACAACAAATCTCTGTTAATCAAATATGCAAAGAAACTTCCTTTCTGGAACCCTGATGTGGAAGTGCTGGGGTTGGACCAAGTCAGAAATCACGTTACACCAGGTTATAGTCCAACCGGTGTATTTGAAAACACTAGCTTTCGAAGCTTTGCTCATACCTCAGATGTTATAAGAGAGGTGTCCAGACACAGAAATTATAAGTAAAATCTCAAAGGATTATACAACTGATGCAAATGTATTGAATAAACCTAAAATGGCTGCTGACTCCCTCTTGTTAAATCTTTAATCAGTTAGAAAGGAGATGCAGGTTTACATTGATTAAAATGCAAATCCCAGAATTTCTGTGAAGTCACTGCCCTGGTATAACAAAAGGTTTTATCAGTGTATACAAGGAACCTGATGTCTGAAAATATTCAATGCTTTCATTCATGCTCTGTATTTTCATTGTAAGTGTATGAATATATAATGAAAATTATATATATTTTTCAAGAGGGGGATAATTTCACTAGATTATGTTCCTGTAGCTGCAACAAATAATGGAATACTATGTTTTGAATTGAGGTGCGTACATCAGCTGGAGTTATAAACATGTTGACCATAAATAATACATGACATCATCATGTTCCTTTCTCATTTTCTGCTTCCCAGTGAGTTTTCTGTATTTGCTATTCCAGGCACTTCCTGCACACCTGTTTGCAGCTTCAGTGCAAAATTTGTGCATTTTACATCACCTGACCCAGATCTTTCAAAAAAGTCTCAAACAGGCCTTGCCATGCACTTATAAAAGCAGGAATGCTGCAGATGCTGGAAATATAAAAATGCAGAATATGTTACAAATGGTCAGTTGGTCTGACAGCATCTGCAGAGACAAAGTTTGCACCTTGTTGGTCTACTCTGTCACATGTTGTGGTTTAGAAGTCTCACTGTAACATGGCAGTCTATGCCACATTTGCTGCAGGTAAGGACCAAGTAATGAGAAAGTGCTGGCCCCTACTTAAGAAACATAGGAACAGAGAAACTAGGAGCAGGCGTAGGTCATTCGGCCCTTTGAGCCTACCCCACTACTCTATGATAATGGCTGATCCTCTATCTCAACACCATATTCCCACTTTCTCTCTATACTCCTTAATGCCTTCAATATCAAAACATTTTTCAATCTCTTCCTTGAATATACTCAGTGACCAGTGTCCACAGCCTTCTGTGATGCAAATTCCACAGATTGACCACCCTCTGAGTGAAGAAATGTTTCCTCATCTCAGTCCTAACTGGTCTACCCCATATCCTGAGTCTGTGACCACCTCCCCCCCCCCGCACCCCGCCCAGGGAAGCCATCCTGCCTGCATCTAGTCTGTCCATCCCTGTTATATGTTTCAATCACATCCCCTCTCATTTTTCTAAAACCTAGTGAATACAGGTCCAATCAAATCAATCTGTCCTGATGATCTAAAGTTTTATCTCTCCTTCCCTTTTAATTAGTGGAGTTACAGTTTCATAGAATCCCTACAGTCTGGAAAGAGGCCCTTCAGCCCAACAAGTCCACACTGATCCTCAGAGCATCCCACCCAGACCCAACCCCTATAACCCACCTAATCCACTCATCCCTGAACACTATGGGCAATTTAGCATGGCCAATCTAACTTGCATGTCTTTGGACTGTGAGAAGAAACTGGAGCACCCAGAGGAAACCCACACAGACCTGGGGAGAATGTGCAAACTCCACACAGACAGTTCCCCAAGGGTGGAATCAAACCCAGGACCCTAGAGCTGTGAGCCATTGAGCTGCCCCTAATTTGTAGGAACTGCTCCAGTCTCTATGTTGGAAGATGATTACTAATGAGTCCATATTTCTAGGGCCACTTGCTTTAGTATTCTGGGGTATAAGTTACCAGGCTCTGGTTATCTGTCAGCCTTTAACCCTATGAATTTTCCCCGTACCATTTTCTTACTAATGCTGATTTCCTTCAATTCCTCCGTCTTGTATTCTTAATTCCAAACATTTCTGGGAAATTATTTGTATCCTGTTTTGTGAAGACTAACCAAAATATGTAGTTGGGATTTTTCTGCAGCTCCCCCATTTCTGACTGCAAGGGACCTACATTTGTCTTTATTAATCTTTTTCACCTGTCTTAATTCTATAAGTTTTATAGTCAGTTTGTATTTTTTTTACAAGTTGACTATCATACTCTCGTACCCCCTCCCCGATCAATCTTTTTGCTAAATTCTAAGCTGCTCCCAGTCCTCAGGTTTGCTGCTTTTTCTGACAAATTTATACGTCTCGTCTTTGGATTTAGTCTTATCTTTAATTTATTTTTTAAGCCATCTTGGTTTATTTTTGGGCCAGATAGGAACGTATATTACACAGATCCGAAGAAGGGTCACCAACTTGTAATGTTAACTCTGCTTTCCCTCCGCAGATGCTGCCAGACCTGTTGAGTTTCTCCAGCCATTTCTGTTTTTGTTTCAGATTTCCAGCATCTGTAGTTCTTTGTTTTATTATAGGAATGTATATTTGTTGTAATTCATGCATTTGTTCCTTAAATTATCCTATCCACTGCCAATGCTTTTATGAGGGTTCTTCAGTCCATCATTGCCAACTTCCACCTCATACCTTCAAAGATCTGTTTATTTAAATTTTGGACCCTAGTTTCAGATTCAGCTTCTTCACTCTCCACATTAATGAACAATTCTATCATTTTATGGTCACTCTTGCCCAGTGGATCAACATGAACGTTAAGTAAACCTTTCTCATTATGTAATTAAGTGTAGAACAGCCTGCTGTTGAGTTGTTTCCTCAAAATATTGAGGAATATTTAAAAAAAAAACACCTTTACACTCCAGGAACTCCTTCTCCACTGTATTATTGCTCCTTCTAGATCCTCTTCACACTAAGGTGAGCCCTCAGTTTCTGACTTCTTCCAGTATTCTTCTGAAATGTCTTGACTATTGACAGCTCTTACCCTTTTATCTATTGCAATGTCTCCCATGACCATATGGACAAATATGACGACATAAATCTAAGATCAGTTCCATTACCTCCAAACTGTGTTGCCATTCAACCACACAATCAGCATTCTCTTCGTTTTTCAGTCTTTTTGTAACTTCTATGTATGGAAATTAGAAACAGAGTTTGCCAGTTAGCTCTTAAATCCTGTTGGTTATGGTTACCTGTGACCTAACTTCATCTATCTGTCTTTGATAGTATAATAAATATCTGCTAATCGCAGATTATTAATGAATAATTCATCTACATTAATCCTTGATTACGGGAGAGAGTTACAAATGACTGCCATCCTAAGTGTGCAAATACATTTTTGAATTTTATTCCTGAATTTCACTCTTATGTTTAGACAATGGACTCCCAATCAATAGAAATACCTTTCCCTTCAAGAAATACTATATCTCTTTCTGACTTCTCTGTATCTTGGTTTTTGATTAAATTAACCCTCACACTTACAAAAGTCCAGAAACTATATCTGAATTTGTAATCTGTCCTCATAGTTTAACCATTAGTGTACAGGCATCATTCTGGTAATGTTTTGCTTTGTTCTATCCACAGACAATATGGCCTTGTTAAGGTATACTACCCAGAACTGTTCCCACTGTTCCAGGTGTGATCTGCTTAGATATAAACACATGTAGACATAGATATGTATAATTGGAACATGAATTCTGCCTCCTAGTCCTCTAAGCACAAAGACCAGAATTGTCTTGGCCTTTTTGATTACTAGTAGCATGCATTGTGACACTTTAATGATCTTTGCACCCAGACTCTGAAAATTGTCTAGATGTCCAGTGTTTAAAATCAGCCCTGTTCATATTAAATGGCCGAGCGGGATCAAAGGACTGAATTAACCGCTCCTGATTCTTATGTTCCTATGTTTCTACCTTTTCCCTATTTATAAAGAAATGCTGGTCTATTCTTCTTCAGGTGAATAATATAATATTGACATACATTGAAATCCATTTGTCACAGTTGAGACCATTCTCCTAATCCATAGACTTGTCCATAATTTTGACCTTACAACATTGGCAAATGGGGATATATGGCTATCTTCCTATCATCTAATTCATTAATAAATATAGTGAACAGTTGTCACCCCAAGCACTTTATGGAAGAGCTATTAACTTTTTAGGTCAACCACCTTTCATCAGAAAATTGGGTGACCAAAATTGTACCCATACCAGGAAGTAAAAACTATGGCTTACCCTTAACTTTTTAATCTTTTTACAAACATTAAAATAAAGATTGCAACATACAGGTGGGATTAAGATAGAAGCTGATATATTATATTCAAACTTTATTTTTTAAAAGTACTATTATAAAATCTTAGTCTTTTTATCATAAGATGTAGGTGATTCAGCCTATTGTGTCTGTTCCACAAATCAATGAGATTGTGGCTGATCTGATCCATTTTTCTGTCCTATCCCTTTAATCCTTGATTCCCTCACTGATTAAAAAATCTGTCTGCTTTGCCCCTCAATACACTTAATAACCCAGCCTCAACTAAAGAATTCCATAGATTGACTACTCTCAGAGAAAGAAATCCTCCTCATCCCTGTTTTGAAGAGGTGACCCCATTCTCTGAGATTATGTCCTAGACTTTGACAAGGGGAAACGACCTCTGCATCTACCCTGTCTAGTCCCTAAGAATCTTTCATGTTAAATAAGGTTTTCTCTATTTCTTCCAAACTCCAATGCGTACAGGCCCAAGCTACTCAGGCCTCGGATTTAGTACTATTTTCAACAATATAAGCAAGCAGTAGTTGATGCCAGTGCCTGTGCAAGTGTACATGTTTCCACATTATTGCCTACTATCATCCAGGTGAGGACGAAAGAAGGAGAATAGTTATGAAGAACTGGAAACAATATTTGACACCTTTAAGTGAAAAACATTTGAAATCCATTAACAGCATATATTCTTTAAAAATGTTCACAATGTTATTATACTCAAATGTTGCACCAGTCTCCAATGCTGCTTGCAATCTAAATGTTATTTTGAATGACCCAGCATTTCTATGGATAATATTTAATTCATCCAATAAAAACATCTTACAACATTGTACCTTTAAAATCTAGCTCCTAATAGTAACATCCATAAATAAATAAAACAATAATTGTATCTAGGTAATGTTAAAGGGTGTGCTAAATGCAAATATCATGGTTGAATAATCAAATTATTACAAGATTATTGATTAAAGGAAAGGTTTTTAAAATGTTAAAGAAATGTAAATAGGCATGGATGCAGGTTTTCGCTAAGAAACAGAATGAAGGAGAAAACAATCAGTTGGAAATCTGGGTACTGAGGTGAGAAAAAAATATAAATCTTCAATATGTTTTCTGCAAAATTGTACTTTATTCATAAGATTTGCAAAAGTCCATTACAAAAGTCCAACTTGCCCTTGCTTACCAGATATCCCAAACTAATCTAGTTCCATTTGGCCCATATCCCTCTAGACCCTTCTTATTCATATACTCATCTAGATGCCTTTTAAATATTGTAATTGTACCGGCCTCCACCACTTCCTCTGGCAGCTCATTCCATACACGCACCAACCTGTGTGAAAAAGTTGCCCTTAGGTCCCTTTTAAATCTTTCCCCTCTCACCTTAAACTTACACCCTCTAGTTTTGGACTCCCCTACCCTGGGAAAAAGATGTTGGCTATTCACCCGAAGTCGGCCTATTTCCCTTTGTTCCTCTCTCGTCTACCGAACACCTTTAAATATGAAAAACCTCTTGATGTTCACCTTGGTTGCTTCCAACCAAATTGCCAGAGACTCAAACATGGGTGCCATGAGTTTACATCCTTTTGTCATTTATAAATTCCTCAATGTTTTCTGACATCAGCAAACTAAATTTCACCTTCCATTTCCCTCAGTCAACCCTCTTTTTCCTGTAAGTGACAAGTGGACAGTAGAATGCAGTGATCAAAGGGCACCAACGTGACCTCAATACACCTGATTGTGAACACACAGGAGACAAACCGGAAGTCTGTCCTGGAATAGACAGACCTGTCTGGTCTTGACCAGGCGTATCTATGTAATGCTTTTGTCAGAGGGTTACTGAAAACATTGTACAACTTTGCATCTTTTAACATTTCCATCAGGTATCTGGATGTGGCATCCATTGTCAGCCCTGTCTCTCTAACGTCATGACGATAATCGAAGACCTGGATGGATGTCACAAGTAGCAGTGGAAACTGCTGAAGAACAGCCAGTTGCTCACTCTTTTGAGCTGGGTATACACCCAAATTAACCAAAGAGAAACACTTTTTTATACATTGTAGATGTTAGGAGGAGACTTACACCCACCACCTCCTTAATGTCCGTGATGGTGAAGTTGCCTATCTGCAGCATAATACTCAGGCCAGAGGAATGACAGTCATTTAATTTCAGCTGGTTTGATTGCCCATGTATCAACTATAGTAATCAGTGCCTGCCTGTAGAAACTCAGGTGCTATATTGCATACTCCTGCAGAAATATTAGATCAGTTTTGAGTTTGTCGAGTAAGCTCAGGTTGGAACACTATGTAGTAGATTTAACGCTACACCATTTAATGGAAATTATCTTTATACCCATTTTAAATCATGTTATCATTTACCAGACATATTGACTTTGACAGTTCAATCCTTAGGCCTGTTCCTACCTTCCCATAGTGTCTCAATTGTGATGAGCTGAGAAGACCACTCGTGTCTGAGGTAGGTACATTGGAGAGTTTGTGCAAGGAATGAAGTTTAGGCTTGTTTGTCAAAGAGGTCCTCCCAACAGTACCCCTTCAAGGGCATTGCTGCTCCTGGCTTTCCAGAGCTGGAATGTGCTGGTGTCTTCACCTTGCGGTTGGGTTGCACAGGCCTCTTCACAGTCTCAATGTCTGGAGCTCAGATGTCTTCTCTCCAGCTCCTCAGAGTATTTTCTGTGGTGCCTCCATGGTCCTTCCTTGTCTGAACATGACTAGTCCTTGCTGTCAGCGTTGGATAGGAGTCACCTTTTGCCATTGGTCCTTTCTTGGCCCCTTCTTTTTGATCTTCTTCACTAGCCACCACTCCCTCTGTAATATCCTTGCAACATTCTTGTCAATCTTCTCTGTACCTCTTTGAATAATCACAACTGGCCTACAGTACAGTGATTACATTGCATACATTACACTAGCTGTGGGCTGACTGTAGTGCTTCATAAAGTTCCATTATAACTTTCCAACTCTTGTAGCTATTCTAAGGCTTATCAAATAAATGTGGGCTGACTGTAGTGCTTCATAAAGTTCCATTATAACTTTCCAGCTCTTGTAGCTATTCTAAGGGTTATCAAATAAATGTAAGCATACTATGTACTGATTTGATCAACTTGTCAACCTTATCAGCCACCTTCAAGGATCTGTGGATGTAGAACTTCCCTCTGTTCCTCAACATCTCTTAGTATCCTGCCATTTATTGCATACTGTCTTCTTCATTGTCCTTCTCAAGTGCATTACCTAATGTTCTCTTGATGGAACTCTATTTGCCACTGTTTCATCCACCTGACCAGTCCATTGATTTCTTCCTGCATACAGCTTTCTTACTCATTGTCAATCACATAGTTCAGTTTTGTATCGTCTGCATTCTTCTAAATCATGCTGCCTAAATTCAAATCCAAATCATTGATACATGTCAAATAAAACCTAAGTATTTATTTTACTTTGTTACATTCCTAAATTGCACATGTCACACATACATTTCCCCTTCCCGCTCCAAAAACTGACCAATTTAGTGTCATCCACAAATTCAGAAACTGTACTTCTGACTTCTAAGTTGTTTAGAGAAATTTCAAACTTGAGTTGTCTATACATCTATCCCCATGTAACACCATTTCCCACATTTTGTCAGTCTAAGTAATTTTCCTCAACTCTATTTGCTATTTTCTGTCTTCTAGCCAGTCTACTATTATTCAACTACCTGGCCTTTGATTCCATATGCTCTGATTCTTAACATGAATCTACTGTGAGGTAGCTTATTGTGTCCTGTAACAATCCAAACACGTTGGCCTGGATATTTACGGAGTTGCAAACATTCCAGGGAGGGGTGAAAATGGCAACTGTGACCTAATTTCAGAGTGCCTTTTAAGGATTTACATCGCGAGCCTACAGCCTGCATGCTGCTCTCTTGACCAAGCCAGTTTCATTTCAAGGATTGGCGTATCCACAATTTTCATGGAGTCAGGACAGCTTTTCAAACAGCATGATTCAGCACACCTTAGAGGTTTTGTGAACCATTGTCTGCATGGTGGAGCATCTTAAAACAGAAGTTCACATTGCCAAGATATGCCCTCCATTCACTCTCTATTATCCACATATCCCCATGGCACAAGCATACCCTCACCCACCTCTCATGTTCTCCCATGGCCTCGCATTCTCCCCATTCACTCCATACCCACAAAAGGAAAGTTTCTGGTACTTTCTCCCAAGGTGGGGAAGCCAGGTCAGGAATTGCATTGCCTCCTATTAGCTGCCATGAGGCTGAAATTCCAGGCCAATTTATCGACTACATTATCTATACCTAACCTCTCTTGTCCTCTACAAGTCTTGAATATAGTGTCACCTCCAAATCCACAACTGTATTTCCTTGAATCCTTTCCATCTTTGAATCCCTCCAAGCAGACTCCTTTCCTGCTAAAGTACTAATTTTTTTTAATCAAAATATCACAGTGTCCCCTCATCCTTCTCAACATGTGCAAAGACTTTTATAAAGCTTCATTACTTTTGTCAAGTTGAGTGTGAATTCTTGGTTTCTTTCTTATCTATTTGATCGTAGCCAAAATTTTACCTGCAATGACTTCTCTTCCTGTTCCCACGTCATTATCTTTTATGTTTCCAAAGGATTCATACTTATCCCCTTCCTATTTCTCAACTATGTGCTATCCCTGGCAGTCATTCAAAAGAGTAAGTTTGGTTTTGCATGCGTGGTGGCAAACAACCCATCTCTATCTCACTACCACATCACTCAACTTCTCCATCTGACATTTAGAGCTGGATGAGCAGAAATCTCCTCAAATTAAATACTGAGAAGACTGAAGCCTTTGTTTTCACTCCTAAAGTCCAGTTCCCAGCTACTAACTGCATTCTTTTCCCTGGCAATTGTCTGAGATTAAACCAGTCTCTTCTCAACCTGATGTTGTAGTTGACCCTGAGATAAACTTACAATCTCATATTCGCAACATTAGAAATAACACATATTTCCATCTCCATTATGTTTGTCATCTTTGCCCAATCACAACACATTTGCTGCTGAAATCCATATTTATGCCTCTTTGCCTGCAGATGTAATTATTTCAAAAGCTGGCTCATTTTGCACATGCTACCTTCAACAAGCTTGACATTCAAAGCTCCACTGTCAGTGTCTTCATTTAAACCAATTCCCATTCAGCTGTCACACTAAAACTTACTAATTGTCATTGACTCTGAGGAAAGCAACATTATGAGTTTAAATTTCTTATTGTTTTCAAATCCCTCTATAGCCTCATGATTCCACATCTCTGTACTCTCCTCAAGTCACGCAGCACTCCATGGTATTTGTATTCCCCGTCATCCTAGTGTCATGATAATTCCTAATTTTGATAGTTCCACTGCTGATGACCATAGCTCAGCTGTCAAGGCCCTACAATCAGGAATATTCTCCCTACAGCTCTCTGCCTCTTAACCTCACTTTTCCTCCTTCAAAACATTCCTGAAATTTATATCTTTAACCAAGCATTTTGTTCTCTGATCTAATATCTCCTTTTATGGTTGTATGTCATATTTTGTTTTGTAACATTCCTGTGAAGTGCTTAGAACACTTTATTAACAGTATTATAAAAACATAAGTTGTTGATTCATATGTTCTTTATCAAAGCATTCAATTAAGTTGGCCAAACATGCCCTTTCCTTGAAATGTGTATTGATTTCTCTTTATTGTACTTTTATTTTCTAACTAGTTTTCCATTCCTTTGAGTAGAAGAAAGTGCTTAAATTTCACAGTCAGTTGTGCTGCAATAACCATTGCTTGATACAGACCTTCCTCAGAAACATAGCAAAAATATTTTCTATTCAGAGATGTTAATACATACCTCTCGGGCAGGTAGAACTTAAACCTGGGGCAATGGCTCAAGGGTAGGGACGCTATGACTGCACCAGAAGAGCCCTACAGAAATGTAGTAAACTGTTAGTTGAAACGTAGCTTGCTTAGATGAGCCCAAAGATAAACTATCAATTATGCTTCAATACAAAATTAAAGTGTCAATTGAACTGAAGGAATTTATCAATTCCGGCCTTGGCTCGACCCTGAACAAAAACAGAAGTTGCTGGAAAAGCTCAGCAGGTCTGGTAGCATCAGTGAAAAAAATATCAGAGTTAGCAGTTTGGGTCCAGTGACCCTTCCTCAGGACTGGTCACAGGGTCACAGCACCCAAACCGTTAACTCTGATCTTTTCTTCATAGAAGCTGCCAGACCTGCTGAGCTTTTCCAGCAACTTCTGTTTTTGTTCCTGATTTACAGCATCTGCAGTTCTTTTGGTTTTTATTTGGCTGGACCCTGTTATATTCACTTTTAAGTAGAATACTTAAGACTATAAAACTGTGCTGATAATAAATGTGGAAAAGCCTCTTTTGCCATCAAAGCTGTTACTTCTACAGCAGTATTTAATTTTAAAAATGGCAATTCACATGACTTTAATAAGCTATTCTCTGTTAGCAGCAGTTATAATTTGAAACTGCCTCATGGAAAGAAATATCATCTTCTCATTCAGGAAGTAACAGTAATTCAATCAAAATTGCTAAAATTGAACATAATTACTACAGTGCCCTGGATGCTCTCTAAATGACCGTGGAAATACTTTAAATGATCACTCTACAAAAAAAGCTAACAATCAAAAACTCTCTTTTCCAGCTGTTGCAGAGCCAGAGGGGATCATTAAATTATGTTCTGATTTTATTGGTGCATAGATTGGAACCATCTGGATCTTGTTGACTACAAGATCCTTGATTTGGGTTGTTAACCTGGGCCAATTAGGAAAGCCCTGGCTGACCAATATAAACAGGACAGATTTCCTGGTAGTGGAATATTAATAAAGTTATTGAGGTTGGTTGGCTCACTGAGCTGGTTTGTTGTTGTGCCGATGTTTTGTTTCTGTGCTTGGTAACATCCTCAGTGCGGCCTCCAGTGAAGCGTTGGTGTGTTTTCCGCCTGGTTTTTAAACTCTGAGGTCCATTAAGATGGATTGCCTCATTTCTGGGTTTCCTTCGTAATGGAAGGTACATGGGGTCAAGTTCAATGTGGATTGAGATGAGTGAGCATTGGTCGTGTCTTTTTGCAGCCAGCACAGTCTAGACTGCGAGAAGGAAAACTGGAAGTGAGGCAATCCATCTCAACGGACCCCAGAGTTTAAAAACCAGGCGGGAAAACACACCGATGCTTCATCGGAGGCTGCACTGAGGATGTTACCCAGCATGGTAACGAAACGTCTGCAAAACAACAAACCAGCTCGGCGAGCCGACCAACCTCAACGCCCACAACCCGAGCTACAGATCTACTCCAAAACCTAAAATAAAGTTATTCATACAACTTGTGTTTTCACTGTGTCTTGCACCCACAACCACACTCACCATGAGTGCTGGGGAAAATAAACACTACTGCTGTATGGCAATAGGATAGGGGTTATAAACAAAAAAAACCAGGAGAGTTAGAATTTCTTCAGTTCAGGGGGCTACAGCCAGTGCATTGTGCTCAAGTAAATAAAGGGTGACTTGGTGATGGGACTCTGGTTTCTGTGCAGTTGTTTCAATGGCAACAGGAGGAAACAGGGTGTGCCTGAAAAGCATTCACTTGCAACTGTCATCTTGGAGTTGGGGTGAGCATTTCTGGCATCATGCCTTTATTTGGGAAACTCAACTCGTTTGATCCTGCTGTTGAAGACTGGGCGCAGTATGTGGAAAGAATACAATATTTTTTCTGGGCAAATGACATTAGGGCAGATGGAAAGCAACAATTAATACTTCTGAGATAGTAAGAACTGCCGATGCTGGACTCTGAGATAACACAATGTGGAGCAGGAGGAACACAGCAGACCAGGCAGCATCAGAGGAGCAGGAAAGTTGACGTTTCGGGTCAGGACTCTTCTTCAGAAAATCCTTCAGTAATCCTTCTGACTGCTTCTGGGGACTTAACTTTCCCAGAGACACCAGACACTAAAACCTTCCAAGAGTTGACAGAGTTGGTTAAGGAATATTATGACTCCAGACCTCCTAATTCTCAGATGCTATTGGTTTTATTCGGCTGTTAGAGAACCAGGGGAATCCGTTTTGGGATTTTTGACAAGGTTGAGTTGACTGGCAGAGGCATGTGATTTTGGGTCAACCCTGAATGAGATGCTGAGAGACTGCTTGGTGTTTGGGATTAATGATGTAACCATGCAGAAGCGCCTACTAGCTGAAGCCCAACTGGACTTCAAACAGGCGTTGTCATTAGAAAATGTGGCAAGTGGAGCGTGGGAGCTACAGGGCATCCCAATGGAAGTGGACTCCCTCACCTCTCTAACTGAGCTTAGGGAACACCACTCAAGTGTAGGCATTCTCAGAGTTCTACGCAGGGCATATCCTGAACAGAGGGACCCTAGGCCAGCCCACAGCAGGACCTCACAACAAAAACCAAGCCTTGGCCAAGTGGATCTAGGCCGGCAAGCCAATGTAGTTACTGACAGTATACAGACTCGATACAGGAAAGGAGTCCTACCAGGCATGACTTGAATAAGAAAACTCATAGCCCAATATCCAAGAGAGTGCACACCCTGGAAAGTCTCCCTACATGTGGTTTGGAACAATTAAATTTCTGGAGAGCAAAGGAATCATCAAACCAGTGCAGGTTGCAAAATGGGCAGGACCGCTTGTACTGATTGTGAAACCTGATCACTCAGCTTGCCTTTGTGGGAATTTTATGCAAATGGTAAACCACTTCTCGCAGCTAAATAAATACCCGATCCCTCACATAAAGGACTTGTACGCAAAGTTGTCAGAGGGGGCGGGGTCTGTCCTTTACAAAGCCAGACATGAGCCATACCTACCTGCAATTGCGACTGGATGAGGAGCCCCAGAAGTATGCTACAATTAGTATCCATAAGAGTTTATATCAATATGTAAAGCTGCCATTTGGGTATCATCAGCCTGCACTCTTTTCCAGTGGACCATGGAGAACATTTTACAAGGGCTACCCCAGGTTGCCATATATCTGGATGACGTACGAATAACCAGGAAGACCAATAAAGGCACAAAAACAAAGTTGCTGGAAAAGGTCAGCAGGTCTGGCAGCATCTGTGAAGGAATTAACAGAGTTAACATTTCGGGTCCAGTGACCCTTCCTCAGAACCGGACCCGAAACATTAACTCTGATTTTTCCTTCACAGATGCTGCCAGACCTGCTGAGCTTTTCCAACAACTTTATTTCTGTTCCTGATTTACAGCATCCACAATTCTTTCAGTTTTTATTTAGACCAATAAAGACAACTTGGAGAACTTGGACATAGTGCTTAAACATTTCTCCCAGGTGGGCATATGCCTTAGAAGGGAAAAATGTGTGTTCCAGGCATCCCAAGTGACCTACTTGGGTTACAGAGTCGACAAAACTGGGTTACACCCATTGGAAGAGAAAGTGAGGGTGATCAACGGAGGCCCGCTCCCATGTCTGTACCAGGGCTTAGGTCTGTCCTTGGGTTAGTGAACTATTACAGAAAATTCATATGGAACCTGGCCTCCATCTTGGCACCCTTATACCTGCTATTGAAAAAGGGTCAGCCTTGGAAATGGTAATGCAGCCAAGAAGTAGCCTTTAGGGAAGTGAAAAAGCAGCTATCATCATCTAAGGTGTTGGCCCACTACAATCCAAAGCAAGAAGTAGTGCTGACATGCAATGCCTCCCTGTACAGAATTGGGGTAGTGTAGGCTCACTGGTGGACCAACAAAAAGCAATGCCTGATAGTGTATGCTTCCCAGACTATGGCTGATGCCGAACGCAAATATGCCCAGATAGAGAAGGAAGGTTTGGTGGTCACCTTTGGTGTGAGAAAGTTCCACCAGTACCTTTACAGACAGGAATTTGTCATAGTAACAGATCACAAACCCCTGCAAGGGCTACTGAAGGAAGAGAAGGTGGTGCTAGCCATAGCTTCCTGTAGAAGTCAGTGTTGGGCCCTTATACTCAGCACGTACAGGTTAGAACACTGTCTCGGAAGCCAAGTGGCTAGTGCAGATGCCTAGAGCTGCCTCCCACTGGCAGATACTCCACTGCTGCTGCCTCCCCTGGAAGAGTCTGATTTGGTTTTAAATTTCCTGGACATCCTTTCAGTCACCGCTGAGAATATCCGACTGTGGACACGAAAATATTCAGTCCTAGCAAAACTAAAACAGCTGGTGGTAATGGGGGAAATGGAACAGCCAACACAACCAGGACTTTAAACTTTTGTGGATCCGGCAAGACCAGGTCACTGTACAGGACAGCATATTACTGTGGGGAGCAAGGGTAACTGTCCCGAGTAAAGGTCACCGCCAGATACTGGCTGAACTCCACCGGGGTCATCCAGGGATTTCCAAGATGAAGATTCTAGCAAGAAGCTATATCTGATGGCCAGGGTTGGATGCTGACATAGCTGCATTGGTGGGGCAGTGCCCGGAGTGCCAACAAGGAAAGAAGTTCCTATCAGCGGTGCTCCCACTTTCATGGGAATACCTGGGTAGACTGTGGACTCAATCGCATGTTGATTATGCCAGTCTTTTCATGGGCTCAATGTTCCTGGTCGTTGTGGATGCACACTCAAAGTGGTTGGATTTAAGGTTTGTTCAGCAAACTCAGGGACAAAGATTGAGGAATTGAGAGCATTGTAGGCAATATACAGTCACAGACAATGGGACGTCATTATCAAGCAGGGAATTTGAATATTTCCTGAAGTCAAGTAGCATTTGGCACATAAGGACAGCTCCCACATCATCCATTGTCCAGTGATCTATGGAAAGAGCAGTCCAAACATTGAAAGCAGACCAAAAGAAGCGACATAGAGAGTCAATTGAGACCAAACTGTCCAGTTCCGGTTCGATTTTCGGACCATCCCACACGCAACATCAGAGATAGCTCCAGCAGATTTGCTGATGGGGACAAGACTCAGCACCAGGTTAAACCTAATATTTCCAGACCTGGAAGGGCAGGTGAAATGGCAGCAGGAACACAAAATGCTGGCCACATGCCTCCTCTAAGTGAGAGAGACTGTTTAATTCAGGGCACAAAGTTTAATGCCAGAACCATGGGAATGGCCCTGTATGGGTATGAGGTGAGGTTGATGCGAGATCAGATTCCATGAATTACAAAGTTCAGGTAGCTGATACTGTCCTGAACAAACACATGAATCACCTAAAAGCTGTTACCTTCGCAAACAGGGGAGGAGCAAAACATGCCTGGCCCCTTAGAACAACCAGAAGGCCTGTCAGAAACTGTAGGTTCTCCCCCTACATTGAGTATTGAGGAAACCTCAGAGTCCGTGATGGATGCAGCCTCAATACCACTACTGCTGGAAGAAGTGGAGGAAACTCTCCCGAGACACTCCGGATGCAAGAGATGGGCTACAGTCTGGTACGCACCACCCGTGTCAGAGTCCGAGTCAGAGGAATCAGACCTGGGACGAAAGCATCGCAGGAAATGCTACAAGAGAAAAACCAGGCCTACATTCCTGGAATTTGATGGGTAGGGATGTAGTGAGTGGAACCAACTGCACCTTGCTGACTATGAGATCCTTGATTGCGGTTGTTAACCGGGGCCAATCAGGAAAGCTCTGGCTGCCCATACTAAGAGGAGAGTTAGAATCTCCTCAGTCCAGGGGACTGACTCTGAGCTGGATGGCCACAGGCAGTATACTGTGCAAAAGTAAATAAAGGATGACTTGGTGACAGGATACCAGTGTCTGTGCAGTTACTTCAATTGGTGAAAATTTCTTTGTTTAAAGTAAACAGAGATTGATGCCACAAAATTGTTACAGGGCAGAATAAAGTTGTTCGGCCCATGATATCTGTGCTAGGTCTCCAAATGAGCAGGTCACTCCATGCCATTTACCTGCTGTCTACCGATAACTCGATACATTCTTCCGTTTCAAATAATGACGTATTCCCTTTTGAATACCTTGATTTAAGCGTTCTCCACCATATTGTCTGGTAGACCATAATATACAATTTATTCGTAATAAAGCTTTTTTAAGGAAAACAGTCCCAACTTCTTCAACCTATCTTCACTACAGAAATTCCTCATCTCTGGAACAACTCTCGTACACTACTTCTGAATGCTCTCTAATGAATTCATGTCCTTCTTTAAGTGTGGAGCGTAGAACTGTACACAATACTCCAGGTGAGGCCAAGTTTTAAAACGAAAAAATTAAATTTCAGTACACAAGCTAAAAAGTAAAACAATCCATGAACAACTTAAACTCTAACATCTAGTATTAATGTAACATAAATATAAGATAAAAGACAAACTGGCCAAGCAATCCATAAAGCACATCAAATAGCACATGCAGTCAAGCCAGATCACATAGGTCTCTCAGCAAGCCCCTGGCCTATTCCAACATCAAGTTGAGAGTGTTGTCAAATCTCCTTAAAACTCTTTCTCTTTGAAGTCCTCTGAAAGCCATTCCATCATGAACTTTTTCACTGACTTCTCATGTCCTAGTCATGCAATCACTTATACCGAGACAGTGTTCCATGTGATTCCCAAGGCAACATTCCAGCTCCACCTCACAGTACAATTCCAGTTCTTCCACAGACATTGTGCTTCTCTGAACTCCAATATTTCTCAGTTGCATCAAGCAAGTATTGCTCGTGGGCTTCCTTTACATCTACTCTCAGCTGCACTGAACTATCAATGGTTTCCAGGGTTTGATCTGGTCCCTAGCTCACAGGGAAATCCAGGAATTAGAGTCTGCATTGTCTGCCTAGAACTCCCCCTCCCAACAGAGACAGATAAGTCAGCGTTTCGTGCCTGTTTCAATTGCTACCTTGCCCAGCACAACCTCCTCCAGCAAAAGGCTATCCAAAGATCATGCAGCTTTCTACTTTGACAATACTGGGCTGACAAGGAGAAGTTTCACAAGAAAATATAGAGATTTTGAGTCTCTGATGTCATAATGGCATATGGTGTAGTTCCTTTACAGAAAGGTAGCACATATCGGGAAGTGGATGTTTCCATATGGAAAGGGAAAATTTTTGTTCACACAGCAAATCTCTCCATTTCATTGATGGAACTTAGAAAATAAGCCAGAAGCTGAAGAATCGGGACTCATGGCCCAGCTCAAAATTTATACAATATCTAACGTTCCTTTACACACATCCTATTCATTGCCAAAATCACTGATACATAGGTTTAAATGCACCCACCTTGATACTGAATGGTAACAAAAGCTGCTTAATAACACATCAGTGGAATTACATGAAATATATAGCACATAATGGGTTATTCTGCCCAACAAGTACCTACTGACAGCATGCACTGTCCAATCCTTCCATCATCTTTCCTCATCTAACCCTCTGATCATAACACAATTTCCTTTACCCCCATTCTTTTAGCTCGCTTCCTTTTATATAGGCAGCCTCTGCCACATGAAAGAATGGTTTGTATTTAGCAGTCAACTGTATTAAACATGACCCGGTGTAGTTAAAGAGCCCAACTGCAGCATGGCTGTATCTGCCACATTTGCTGAAAATGAAGGACTCCCTGTGAATCCTTTGATTTCCCCTTAAAGGGAATATCTATTCAACTATAAAACTCCCCATGGAAGGAGTTCCAAATTCCCTACATTATTAAAGAAATTTCTTTAGATCTCTCTTTTGACTTCTCATTGGTCGATGGCCTCTAAATTTATAACTTTTTTGCTGTCTCTCTCTTGCCTCTATATCCTTCTTACAGTATGATAAAAAGAATCGTAGCCAGTACTCTGAGGATAATCTAAACAAGGATTGATACTATATGAACATACCTACGAACAAATGAACACTCAAATTAGGAGCAGAAGCAAGTCACTCGGCTCCTCAAGCCTGCTCCACCATTCAATAAGATCATGACTGATCTGATTACTCCACGATCTGCCTACCTCAACAAACTTTTATCCCCTTACTCATCAAAAATCTACCTCAAAAGAATACACAGGGACAGGTGTTAAAAGTGATCCTCAACCCAGGTCTGTATGTTGATAATTCAATGCCCTAATTGTGATGTAGTGTGCTGTGAAGGTCACTGCTTTGAGAACAACCATTAACAGTTTGTAGGTTGTATTGGAGTATGAATCTGCTGCTATTGATGGACCACAACAAAGATACTCATTTTTGAGCTGCTAGATCTGTTAGAATTCTATCCCATTTAGCACAGTGATCATGCCACAATACACAATGTAAGATATTCTCCATGCTAAGGTAGACCTTTGTCTCCACATGGGCTGTGCAGTTGTCACTTACTGATACTATCATGGACAGGTGCATCTATATGCATCAGCATACAAACTGATGAAGATGAGATCAAGTATGTTTTTCCTTCCTCACCACCAGCTCAGTGCAGCAGCAATGTCCGAAAAGCTTGGTCAGTAGTGGTGCTACTGAGTCATTCTTGGTGAAGAACTCTGAAGTCCCCATCCAGACTATATTCTGTGTACTCAATTTTAAACTCTTCTAGTGACTGAATTTCCTGCTGTACAACCGTGGTCTCGGAATTTTTTGAACTGTGTTCAGGAAGCTTCAGTGAAGTTGGTGAAACGTTAAGAGAGATACCTGCGACATTCCAACGCTGAGGATGTTATATGAGAACTTTGATGGGTTGAATTATAGATTGCTGATGAGTTTGCACTGGAAAATATTTGGTGATTTAGGAGGCCTGCCAGCAAGCTTGCAATCACACAGGGCTATGAACTGAGCTTGGAGCCCATTCTTTCCAGTACAGAAGTGGTGACCCACTCACAGTGCAGTGGCTGATTGCAGACATTGAATTTGCCACTACTGCACAAACATCAGTCACCTATTTCTTTAGTGCTGCAGGGCAGGCTCATTGCTGCTTTGCCTTGCTTGTGGATTACAATATGCAAAGGGACTTGCAGGTTGTCACAGTAGTCCAGCAATCTGTCCTCCAACAACTTATTAGGATTCCTGGTGTACCGTGTAGGAAAATGGCATGGCACCAAAGTGTGCTGCCACGGTCTTTGAAATGCTTTATGATCGGGGAAGACTGCAATTCTAGAAATACCACATGCTCACCCAGCATTTTTATCTTTGGTGAGTGTAAATGAAATGTTAATTAGTGATCATTGAATAAAGTTAGCCGAAAAATCACCATACTCCCAAAGGACTGTCCTCTCATTAGAGAAAGTTGACTTTAACCTGAAGAGCACTATCCCTTAGGTCAGAAACAAGATTGAAAAGGTGGGACCTTCAATGGTGACCCAGTTGGTGTGCGGATTCAACTCATGTTGTTTGGTTATCTTTTACATTACAAAGCTGCCATCCTGCCAACTGAGCTAACAAACCCCCAAATCACAAAATACTTGTTGAATTACAATAATAACCAGAAAAAATAATTAGCAACTAACCTAATCAGAAAATTAGGTGATGTTCTTCCAGTTAAGTTTCACTAGAACACTGCAGCAGGCCTGGGACAGAAATGTGAGCATGAATGTAAGATGAAGCATTGAAATGGCCAGTGAGTAGAATATTGGGATTTGCTTGCAGACTGAACGGAGACGTTTGGTGTCTACAATGTAGTAAGGACTGCATTGTAAGCAGTGAATACAATAGACATCAGTGGGTCCCCTGGTCCATTTCATTCTTAGACTTGTAAAGAAAGTTACAAAATTAATCCAGCAATTAAGATGTTAATGTTAAAACTGAAGTTGAGCAGTATGAGGATTTGAAATTATGCCAGGAACAATTCTCACAAACCGTTGTAGAGACAGAAGGACGTGGTAAAATGGCCTTAATACTCTCATAATCTTGCTCCTGTGAACTTGTTTGTGTCAAAATTCGAAAGAAGGAGCTATTACGATTCCTCAATAACTCTTTGTTGCTATAAAATTTGAACAAAGCATAATGGCAGCCTGTTTTCCAACAGCTGCAGATATAAAGCAAAACTTCTTAAAAAGCCAACATGTGTATACACAGTGGGGGATAGGCAAAGTTCAGTCATCTTGTAGATAGCAAGACAGGATTGAGTCCAGAAACTCCCCTTTGTTACAATTGAGACAAATTCATTTCAGACGTTAGTAGAAATTATTCTGAATTTTAGGGATAATTTTAGCAATATTCAAACAAGTATGCAAGCATTTCTTAAGGTGGATTAAAAATTATGTGTAATTTTAAGGTAGAATTGTCATGTTATAATAGTCTTTAGCAACTATTTACTCTATGATGTATACCCATTGTCACAATGTGGTCCAGGATTGATTCATATGATAAAAACTTACAAATAAATATTAAAAGCTTGTGGTCACATACCAAAGCCCTCATGAACTCATACATAAATCTCGATGGCTCAGTGGTTAGCACTGCTGCCTCACAGCACCAGAGACCTGGGTTTGATTCCAGCCTTGGGTGACTGCGTGGAGTTTGCATGTTTCCCCCCGTCTGTGTGTGTCCTCTGGGTGCTCTGGTTTCCTCCAACAGTCCAAAGAGGGTTGGTGTGGACCTGTTGGGCTGAAGGGCCTGTTTCCACATTGTAGGAATTCTATGATCTACTTCCTGATAGAGGTTAATTTCAGCAAGTTACTTCTGCTCTCATATACCAATAGATACATTCTATCCTGACGTTTCATTCCAGAATCCAGTCAATAGTTTGTAAAGCTGACTAGATTCTTTAATGATTTGAAACCTCTCTTCAGTGAGGTTTTAGGCTGACAATACATTTGACTGGATAGATTTACTTGGATGGGTAAATAGTCTCATCTGATGCCTTAATGAATTTTAAGAAACATTGGCTCAAGCAACAATACCAATGCTCCTCTGGATCCTACCTCCCCATCTCTTACCTCTGACCCCACTCCTTCTTCTAATCCCACTTCTTGCCAACTATTCACAATACTCTCTGACCTTCCGCTCGCTAACAATGAATGATCGGTACTCAACAAATTATTGTTTTATCCCCCTATGCCGCAATCTCAATCAATGTTGGACTTTGCACACATTTGCCCACACCCTACTCAAGAGGCTGTTTTACCTACAATATTTACAATATATCTACAATAGTTACCCCCCTCCTGGACACCTTTACTTGATCAGTATCTTTTCATTGAATACTATCAGTGTAACATGGGCTATCTGAATTTCTCTGCTCCTCTGACACACTTGAATCTCTGAACTTGTCATCCTCCATTCTTTTTGAGTTTATTAACAAACCTACTGAAAAAGGTGGAACTCTTGTCATTTGTCATACTGATGTCTACCTTGTAGATGCTGAGTGCCAATCGTCAGGCCTTCTTCCTGTCTCATCCTGGATATGAAACCACCACCGAACATTAGCCACTGTTTCCACAATTTCCATGACCGTTCTGTTCATTGAACTTATTTCTTCATATCCTAACTGTCCTTTTTCTCCCATTGTCTGGCATCTTGTCACCTGTATCCATGATCCTTGAAGGGGGTCAGTTAGCTTTGTTGGCTAAATGACAGATATGCAATACAGAGTAATACCAACAGTGTGCCTTCAATTTCTGTACTGGCTCAGGTCATTATATAAGGCCCGCCTTCTCAACCTTGCTCCTTGTGTGACATGTGGTGACCCTAAAGTTAAACCCACCACCAATTATTTCCCTCTAATGAGAGCAGGGCTATGGTGACTTTATCTTTTACTTTGTCATTTCAACAATTTCCAGTTTTTGGACCCTGATTGCCTCACTAGCATGTCCAAATCTTCTACTCCATCAGATCACTCTGTTGTTACAGTACATTATCTTGCTCCCTTGCTTACATTCCATTTTAGGTCTGTTGTAGAGATCTAATGAAGCCTGACACAAGCTGGAGGAACAGCAGCTTATTTTCTGATTAGGTACTTTACAGCTTTCACGGAATCATAGAGTCATACAGTACAGCAGAGATCCCTCAGCCCACCAAGTCTGCACGGCCAGAAATACACTACTACCTAATCAAATCCCACTTTCCCACACTAGGCCAACGGCCTTGAATGTAATGACACTTCAGGTGCTTGGCGAAGTAATTTTCAAAGTTTGTGTGGTTTCCTGCTCAACTGCCCTCCCAGGCAGTGCACTCCAGACTCCCACTACCCTCTGGGGTAAAAAGGTTTTTCCTCAAATTCCCTCTAAACCTCTTGCCTTTCACCTTAAAAATTTTCTCCCTTGCTAGTGAATCTTTAATGAGGGGAACAGTTGCTTTTTATTCACTCTATCATGCCCTTCATGGTCTTATGCACCTCTATCAGATCCACCACCCCCGCCACCTCACCCAACCTTCTCTGCACCAAAGAAAACAACCCAAGATTATCCAGCTTCTCTTCAAAGCTGAAGTGCTCCATCCCAGCTAGGCAACATCCTGGTGAATCTCCTCTGCCTGCCCTCCAATGCAATCATATCCTTCCTATAGTATGGTCACCAGAACTGCATACAATACTCCAGCTGTGGCCTAATCAAAATCCTGTACAGCTCCAACATGACCTCCCTGCTCTTACAAACTATTCCTCGACTGATAAAGGCAAGCATCCCAGATGCCTTCTTAACTACCCTGTTGACCTGTCCTGCCACTTACAGGGATCTATGGAAAAGTATCTCAAGATCCTTCTGTTTCTCTGAGCTTCCTAGTGCCTTGCCATTCTTTCAATACTCCTTCATCTTGTTATCTCTTACGGAGTGCATCACCTCTATGCATCAGCGTTAAATTCCATCTACCATGTACTTGCCCAGCTGACCAATTTTTTTATATCTTCCTGAAACATAACACCTTCCTCCTCACCATCAACCACCCAGTCAATCTTTGCGTCATTTTCTGCACTCAGTATTGAGTTCCATAGAATCAGAATGACAAGTCTTCCCGATTTTGATATTTTTTCTCCCAATGTCAGTATCTTTTCATACATAGTGGGAACTGCCGATGCTGGAGAATCTGAGATAACAAGGTATACAGCTGGGTGAACACAGCAGGCCAAGCAGCATCAAAGGAGCAGGAAAGCTGACGTTTCGGGTCTGGACCCTTCTTAAGACCCTTCTGGACCCTTCTTTTCATTTTTTTTTTGTGTTCAGTCAGGGATGATCTTTATTCTGTTATTAGTACCTTCTCTGGGACAATTCTTTCTTCCTTTTCTATTATTCAGTCCATTTCCTTTGATATTTAATCTCTGTTGCCCTCAGATGCTAGAAATCAGAACAACAAAAAAACTGGAGAAACTCATCAAGGCTGGCTGCATCTGTGGAGTTCAGAAAGGAGATAGAAGGCTTGGTGACATGATGCAATGATTGCAAAATCTTTTTCAATGTTGGCAAAACTGATCACTGACTTCAGATCTACATCAACGGAGTGGAGGTGAGAGGGTTGAGAGTGTCAAGTTCCCAGGAGTGACGATTACCGACAACCTGTCCTGGACTTCCCATGTAGATGCAACGACAGGTAGGCACAACAACGCCGCTTCTTCCTCAGGCAGTTCAGGAAATTTGGCATGTCCATAAGAACCCTCACCAATCTTTGCCGATGCACCTCAGAAAGCATGCTGTCCAGGTGCATAATGGCCTGGTACGGCAACTGCTCTGCCCAGGACTGTAAGAAACTACAGAAAGTTGTGTATGTGGCCCAGACTATCACGGAAGCCAACCTTCTATCCATGGACTCCATTTACATGCTTTACTCTGTCCAAGTTTATTTTTCACCCTACAATCTGCATGTCCTTGCTTACTATGATCTGCTCGCAAACAAGGCTTTTCATTCTACTTAGGTACACGTGACAATAAATCAAACCAATCAATCAGTTCACATTTTGAGTCCAGTATGACTCTTCTTCAGAATTAAGATGCTGCCAGACCTATCAAGATTCTTCAGCAATTTTTGTTTTTAATTCACATTTCCACATGTCATTCGTTCTGAAGAAAAGTCATACTCGATTTGAAATGTTAACTCTGTTTCTCTGTCCATGGATGTCTCCAGACTTGCTGAGCTTCTCCAGCATTTGCTCTTTTTACTCAAACATAGCAACATGCACTCAGGGAAATGCCATTAATGAATTTGTGAGGAAACAATAAGAAATGTACTGAACAAGTGAAAAGCAAAAATATTTGGCTTGGGTGCCAGGTCCCTCAGGTGCCAAAAGCAGGGATTAGAAATGCATAGGTTTGCATAAAAATCTACTATCTGAAAACAAACAAGGCAACCATTACAAACAATGCAAAGTACCTTGTAAAGCTTATCTTAAAAGAAGGCACTCCTTAACTAAAATTATACAATTTATTCCACATAACTGTTATTCATTATGTCAAACAGGGGGTAACTCCTGAATAATCTACAAGTAAGTGCCTAATTAATTACGTTCTAAGGCTTTTCAGTAGCTTCTCTTCTGAATATTTAATTTGACTGCCCTCATATAGAAACCTCTCTTTGGCTGAACTCAACGAGTTGGAGGATGAATTGAGGAAAGCGTGAAGTCCAGCTTTACAAGTCGTGTTACTGCCCAGTGGTCAGCTGACACTTCGAAACCTTTGCACAATGGAACTAACAGGAGACAATCTAATTTTAATTATGTCAATGAGGCTGCAGTGTGACTAATGCTGTGAACTAACTGTGCATGGATATTTAATATTTAAGAAGGATAGACAAAAAAGAAAAAAATAGATGGGTTAGCTCTGTTCATAAAGGTTGAGGTGAGTACATTAGTCAGAATGGATCTTGGATCAGAAGTTCAAAGTGCAGAATCAGCTTACATAGAACTCAGAAGCAGCAAGAACTTGTTTATAGGCTACCAAACAGTAGTAGTGATTTAGGGCATGGAATAAGTCAAGAAATTAAAGATGCATGTAAAAAGGGTAATAATCATGAAGGACTTCAATCTACATATAAAGTGGATAAACTTCATTAACACTAATACTGTGGAGACCAATTCACAGAACATATATAATTCAGTTTCAGACCATAAGGCCATAAAATATAGCAGTAAAAGCAGGCCATTTGGCCCATAGAATTTGCATTGCCACTCAATGAAATAATGACTGATCTGCTAATCCTCACGTTTCTTGCCTCATCCTCATAACCTTTGATTTCCTTACTAATTAAGTCTGTTGAAGCTTAACAACCCAACCTTGACAGCTGTTCGTGCTACAAAATTCCATAGATTCACTACCCTGAGAAAAGAAATTCTACTCGTCTCTATCTTAAATGGACAATCCCCAACTCTGACCATGTGCCCTCTTGTTCTGGGCTATCCCATAAGGAATAATAACCTCTCCACATCTATCCTGTCAACCCCCTAAGAACTCTCATATTTAAGGCCACCTTTCAACCTTCTAAGCTCCAATGAGTAGAAGCCCAACCTATTCAAAACTTTCCTCGTAAGAAAATTCCTCCATACTCAGATTCGACCTACTGAAACTTCTCTGAACTGTCCCCGATGTCAGCATATAATTCCTTTAGATAACTGAACCAAAATAGTTCACAGTATTCCAGCTAAGGTCAAAATAGTGCTTTATTTAGTTTTTTGCAAAATCAACCTATTTTTATACTCCAATCCATTTGAAATAAATGCCAACAGTCCTTTCCTATTATTCACTGAACCTAGATGCTATCTTTTTATAATTCATGCATGAGGACACCCAAAGCCCTCTCTGCTGTATCTTCCTAGTCTTTTGCAATTTAAATAAAACTCAGTTTTTCAATTTTTCCTAACAAATTATATAACCTCACATTTTTCCACATTTAATGCCATCTGATAATTTTTGTCCTTCTCTCAAGCTGTCTATAAACGTTTTGTGTCTTTCTTACTATCTGCCTTCCCACCTATTTTTTGTGTCATCTGCAAAGTTGATGTCATCACATTTACTTTCCTCATCTAAGTCATAAATAAATTTTAAATAGTTGTGACCCCAGCACTGATCCATTTGGCATTCAACTAGTTTCAGGTTGCCATCCTGAAAATAGCACCTTTTCTAAAATCTTTTATTAGCCAACCAATCCTCTGTCCATGATAATATACTATACCCAGCACAACAATTTCATTAAATGGTGGAGCAGACTTGATAGGCTGAATGTCCTATACCAGCTCCATTGTCTTATGGTTATACAGCCAGAGGGACTTATTAGAGAAAATCCATGGAGGCCTGACAAAGTAAGCAACTCTGGGAATGCCAAGTGTGGGAATAGCCAAGTCTGGGGGGTAGGGTTCATTGTACTGGGTCACTGAGAGAATGATTAAAGTGAAAAAGGGTGTTGGAAGGGTAAAGTGCCAGGTAAGTGGAGGTAGGATGCCAGATGATGGGGATACTGTGGAAGGTACATAGGGTGCCAGGTGAGTCGGTTGCATGGGCAGAGGAGTGGGGTATATTCAGGAAGAATGTAGATTGTGGTATGAAGGGGCATGTCCAACAGTGGGGAAGATGGGGGTGTCAGGTCCCAGGCTCCAGGTCTGTATCAGGTCAGGGTCTGGGGGCGTGTAGTTGGAGATATGTCACATATGTGTGAGGTCTGCTAAATAATTACTCAGAAGTCGGACTATGTATTTGATAATCTCACATATCCTGAGCATTTACTGTACTTAATTTCATTGGAATCCTTTGAATTCTCCACTCTAAGTGGAGTCTTTTAAGGGTTCCAAGTGTATAGGAATTGCAGAGTAGAATCTTCAATTTCTCAGGCAACTCCTTCAGTGTTTGCTATTATGGGGATTGTGCAGGGTCCCCATATATGCTGGAATAACAACTGTCTGACCATCAGGAAAACCAAACCAAGTCCCTCTGGCTGTACAACTGTAAGACAATGGAGCTGGTGTAGGACATTCAGGCTATCAAGTCTGCTCCACTATTTAATGAAATTGTTGTGCTGGGTATAGTATATTATCATGGACAGACGATGGGTTAGCTAATAAAAGATTTTAGAAAAGGTGGTATAAGTGTTATTATGTAACCCCATTAAAAAATTGAAGATTCCTGTCACAACCAAAACAGCCATTCACTCCAGTCAAGGAGTCTAAAAAGTCATGGCAACTATGTATGTTTGGGAGGGAACAGATATTAAATTCTGCAGGGATTCAAAGTGTTGTGTGGTGTTACTTCATCTAGCTCAGAGATCTTCAGAACATTGGGAGGTTTTAATGAACAGGATTATGGTTGATCCAAACCTGATGTCACTGCAATTTTGTTCTTTATAAAATCTTGAGCTTAAAGAACCAGTTGTAAAGAGGGAATTGCAACTTCTTATAAAATTTATTGGAGAATGAAGCAATCTTATGATCATTACAGCCGTTCTTTGCTTCAGAAAAGCTCAGCTTCATACTTGCTAAAAAAGGATGAGTCTTGAACTAATGAGGTCAGTAATAATTTAATTTGTAATTCTGTTATCATTTTATTTCCATCAATAAACTTGATTCAGTGATGATCTAATTTCCAAATCCAGCATCATGGTGCGTTTCTACCAGTTCAAACAGATTAACTGTATGTGGTGGCACCTATTTTCTTGTATAATTGAATAAGACAAAGCTTTATCATTGCCTATGCTCCATATCTCATAATTCATACAAAGGTCACATTTTGGTTTACAGGACTTTTGCAATGTGAACAAAACAGGAATATTAGGAACTGGCTCAGATTGCAATTGTCATCTACATACTGAAAATTATTGTCGATACTCACGAGTAAACAGTTCTAAAAATAAAAAAAATTGTACTGGTTTTGGATACAATCTACATTGTGTTTTATGACATCTTAACTCAATACAACCATCTTTTTACATTAATTAACATACTAAAAGTTAGTTTTCATCTTATACGCTTATGCCAGTGAATATTTAGTATTTTAATCCTAAAAAAATTGCAGCATTGCACAAATATTCTTTTCCAAGTGAGTTATATAAAACTAATATGCAGATTATGTACATGTTGCTCTAAAAATATTCCAAAAATGGAAAAAAAATCTAATTCAGGTGAAAGTGAATCCTCTCCTTGACATAATCTTTTGAGCAGTAATTAAAGATTAGAACAATGGGAGGGGAAGGGAAGGAAAATAAAAACAAAAATTTAAGGGCGGGGGTTACTTCTTTCCATATGTCTTAAAGTATAATGAATAAGATAACAATTTTGAGATATTTGGCTGTGGTAGGTGAAGGTGTGTCTGCTATTACCCTTAGGGAAGGGAAGAGGTAGTTAGCTATAATATTCCAATACTATAACAATACAAAAACTTTGAGAAGCAAGTCATTGACTTTGAATTTCAAAATTTGCAGAATAAACTTCATGAGGACATATACAGCCTAGTAAAATGGGTAAAAATGAGGCAAATGAAATCTAATGCAGAGAAGCATAAAGTGGTGCATTTTGGTGGGAAAAACAAGGGAAAGCAATTAACCACAGGAAGTGCTACACCTGCCCCCACACCTCCTCCCTCACCCCAATCCCAGGCCCCAAGAAGACATTCCACATCAGGCAGAGGTTCACCTGCACATCTGCCAATGTGGTATACTGCATCCGCT
>JAHRHZ010000012.1:68048148-68063347 GCA_024137785.1 Ginglymostoma cirratum | reverse complement strand
GCCTCCCCCTCTCTCCCTATTTATTTCAGAACCCTCTTCCCCTCCCCCATTTCTGATGAAGGGTTTAGGCCCGAAACATCAAGTTTTCTTGCTCCTATGATGCTGCTTGACCTGCTGTGTTCATCCAGCCCCATGCTTGTTATCTCGGATTCTCCAGCATCTGCAGTACCTTTTATCTCTAACCTAAAGGGTACTAATTCCAAAGGGAATGTAGGAACAGAAACATAGAAATATGTGTGCACAAATCATAAAGTGGGACTGCAGGTTGAGAAAATGGTTAAAAAGACATATAGGATTCCTGGATAAAAACCAAAAGAATCATAGATGCTGTAAATCAGAGACAAAAATAGAAATTGCTGCAAAAGCTCAGCAGGACTGGCTGCATCTGTGGAGAGAAATAAGAGTTAACGTTTTGGGTCGAGTGACCCTTCCTGAACTTTTCCAGCAATTTCTATTTTTGTCTATGGGATTTCTCGGCTTTACAAATAGAGGCATAAGCTCAAGTATTGTAATTAATTCTGAACACTGCACTTAAGACAAACATGGAGACATTAGGGAGGATGCAGAAAAGATTTACAAGATTAATTTCAGGGTTAGGTTGTATGCAAAGACTGAACCAATTTGGATTATTTTCCTGAAGGATGGGAATGTTAAGGGGAGACTGGATAGAAGTATTCAAAATTCAATAAAACAATTCAAAATTCAAAAGTAGAGAGAAACTACTGCCAACAGTGAAAGGATCAAGAATAGTGGATATAGATTTGAAGTTAATTGGCAGAAGGACCAACAACAACACAAAGAAAAACCTATTTTACAGTGGGTGGTATGATTTGGAATGCACAGCTTCACAGGAAGGTTGGAGGTAGATTCAATTGTAGCATTCAACAGGGGACTGAATAAATACCAAAGGGAAAACTTTGCAGGGCTGAGAGAAGTGTCGGGGAATGGAACATGCTGAATTGATCTTGCAGAGTGGCCTGATGATTTCAAATGAATAGCCTTATGTGCTAATAACCATTCTATGATTTTACAAATACAAGTTCTCACTTTATCATTAATGCTGCAATAGTGATCTTTGAACACATGATTTTTATTGTATAACACTATACTTGGTGCTTAGTAATAAGGTAATATTTCTGTGTCAAGAACATTAAGACAATGGCAGATGCTAAGTAGAGGGCAGGAAGCAGAATATGGTGTGGGACTTCTAATTCTTTACCCAATTTTCTCAAAGAACGTATTCTAAAAGTCAGGCATAGGAGAGTTAAATAATGTTGTTCAAAATTCTGCCAGTCCTCTTACATCCGACAATTATCATTAGGGAATTGGGAACTCAGTCTTTAGTTTTCTTCATGTCAAATTGCACAGCCTCACTTCCTTTGTTAATTGGCTATCTCAATTTTCCCAACCACTTTGCTAACGATCCTGTTATCAGAATGTGGGACAGAATGAACGTTAGGCCACCCGCTCAATGAGAAGAATTTAAAGAAATTTCATCTGCTTACATGAATTTTCACTATAGGATTCTCAAAAAGTTGATGATTTGCAGGCTTGGGTGTATGATTTTGGATTTTATTAATCATAAGAAAAACACGTAACAAATTCAGTAAATTTTACAAGTCTTTCACAATGCAACATTACTTATACTTTTTAAAATGGAAGAGCAATTGCATCACTTAAAAAGTTCATATGAATCATTATATAATCTAGCAATGGAATGAATATTTCAGGATAGTTTATTCCGTTTTAGATTTCATAAAATATTCATCAGCAGCCTTTTGCTCATTTTCATTCCCTGCGAACAAAGAAGCATCGTTATCAGCTGCAACAAGACAATTAACTTGCTTTTAAAAAAAGACGTCTGTTAAAAAATGCCTTTGTTATTATTTCACTTTTATGACTTGTCTGATGGTGTGTTAGCTGTGTCTGAAGCAATGGGCTGTTCAGCCTCCGAAAGGCTTAGCAATTTCTCTGAAACCTGAACCACCACATATTCTTGGGGCTGGCCATTCCTCCAGGATGAATATTGCTTGCTTGTTTGATCTTCATTACAGCCAACTGCTTCTTCAGATTTCAGAAATTTGTTCTCTGAGTTCTGGTGGCTACATTTTGGGTTTATGAACTTGGATTCAAATGATCGATTTTCAGTTTGAAGAGCTATATTTGTGGCATCATTAAAGATTCGCATAGCATCAGACTGATCGTGAGAAGTTTGATCTCCAGCATGCAACTGAAGGGAAAATATTAACATATCAGAAAATAAGACAAAAAATGAGAAATATACAAGAGTGCCTAATTCATATCATGTTTTGATGACCCTTAAAGTTTGAAGAATTGTTAATTTGTTGATCTTAGGACTACAAACATCTAAACCTCACTCCCCCTCCCAAAATTTCCTTCATTACACATGATCTATAAGAGCTGTCATTACTACTGCCGGCTTTGCCGTGGATCTGTACTTAGAAGGAATATATGGTCAACGATAACTCTGCACTCTGAACTTAATTCATTCGCTATGTGCTGTGTGAAAAGTGACTTATTCATTTGTGATTTTAATCACTAATGAGAACAGCTGTAGTAATGGCTGCAATGCCATCAGAAAAGCAATTTCTTATTACTATACTACATTTCAAGATAATTATTTAGTTTCATTTATTACCACAACTAGGACAATACAGATGATACAGGCGAATCAAATTTCCTATGACTATTATTGCAAGCTCTGTGTAAAATGTTGTATTGTCAAGACTATCATGGATCATCACTTTGGAATTCATAATTCTCCCAATTAACTACAAACTTGAATCTGTTTTTTTATACTGGAACTGAAACAAATGCTGAATGTGGAAGATTGCTGTTAGGGATCTTTGCCTTTCAGCTAGTGACACAGCAGAACATATTATGACAATCATTTCAACCACATGTTGCCAGAAGAAAGCTTTCACGCAAACCAAAAGTAAGCAACTGACATACTGGGAGTTTGTCCATTAAAATGCATTAGTAAAGGATGCCCCAATTGGTCCATTTGTTAGTTTGAAAGAGTTGCAAACCTGTACATTAGAGTTTGGCTGTGAAGTCATTGGATACAAAATTGATTCAAAATATAAGTGAAGCCAATATCATTGTTTTGCAACAGAAACAGAAAATGCTGGCATTTCACACCAAATAAGTACCTTCCTCAAAAGTGACAAAGACAAGTTAACATTAACAAACACACTTCAGACATAACTTGGTCGGAGTTGAAGAGCCCTACAAGCTTCTAAGATCCTAAGATCCCTCCTCTCTGCTTAATTATTAATTAAGTAGGAGGAACTGTAGCTGTATTCAGTGCTTCTAGTTAAGTGAAAGGAAAAAATATATCATTGACCATAATCTGATGACTGAGAAGAATCTGTGCTTTTACCAAAGAAGCTCAGGTATAAGATCTTTTTGGTAAACTAGTCCATCAATATTTGTTAACACAGGTTATACAGAAGTAACAGCCATGTATCAGATACATAATGGTGGCAGACTGTGTAAAACAATCTCCTTAGCATTGAGTGAATGTCTTGAAAAACAAAAGAGGAGGAAACTATTGGTAGTGAAAACCAAAAAAAAAACTAAACTATTGGTAGCAAAGAATAAATATAATTAACAATTGTTTCATTTTACAGCTGTTTGCACATCTTGTAGCATTTCCAGAGATTTTCAAATTTCAATAAGAACACACAACACAAAAGGAAGCCATTCCATCCATTCCGCCAGATTAGATTTTTGAATCCTCTCCTCAAAGAATCAGGGTACAGAAGAGGCTCTTCAGCCCATCAAGTCTGTACCACCAGTTACACTAAATTTACAATGGTCCCACTCTTCAGCACGAGGCCCATAGCCTTGAATGATACGACATTTCACTCAGCCAAGAACTTTTTAATTTGACAGGTTACCTGCCTCAATTATCCTTCCAGGCTGCGCATTCCAGATCCCCACTCATTCCAGATCCCCACAGTCCCCTGAGTGAAAATACTTTTCCTCAAAAACCCTCTAAACCTCCTGCCATTCATCTTAAAATCATGTACGGCCCCTACTGAACCTTCAACTAAGATGAACAACAACCTCCTATTCACTCTGTTTGTGCCTCTCAATCTTATACACCTCAATTAGAGCCCCTCACAGCCCTCTCTGCTGATAGAAAACAACAAGCTTATCCAGCGTCTTTTCATAGCTAAAGTGCTCCATTCCTGGCAAGATCCTGGTGAAACTCCTTTCCATCCACTCCAGTGCGATCACATCTTTCCTTTTGTGTGGTGAACAGAACTGCACACAGTACTCCAACTGTGGCCTAACCTAAACTGTATACAGCTTCAACATGACCTCCTGCCTTATAATCTATGCCTTGACTGACAAAGTCAAGTATCCTGAATGCCTTCTTAACTACAGGCAGTTTTACTATAATGCGTGTTTCACTAACATGAATTGGCTGTAACGCAATTGATGAATACAGGACACTATTTGAATAACACGAACTTTCTGCTGTAAAGGTATAGCGATTTTCTATAGTGATTTCCCAAAACGTGATTTTCTATAGCGCGAGGTCATGCAAGAACGCAACTATCGCGTTATAAGGGAACTACCTGTATCTTCAGGACAAACATCCCAAGATCCCTCAGTTCCTCTGAGCTTCCTAGTGTACTGCCATTCATTGAGAGCTGCCTTGTTTCTTCTTCCCAAGTGAATCACCTCATTCGTTTCAGGGTTAAATCATAGATTGGACCAGGCTGTATCTCAGAGTTACTCGTTTGCTCTCCTAGCACTAGCTCAGTTAGTGCCTACCTGTTTGCTTACAGCATCCAGGCCATGCCTTGACGTGTCAACTAATGCAGTCACACAACCAGGCAGCTTGCCTTGCTGAGGAAGGGTCACCAATCCCGAAAAGTTAACTCTGTTTTTCCCTTCACAGATTTTGCCAGATCTGCTGAGCTTTTCCAGCAACTTTGTTTTTGCTAGCTTGCCTTGCTGCTCAGCTGCCTTCAATCAAGGGGGTGTGCATATTGCTGTGAGGCACTGTGTTACATCAATCTCACACCTGCGCCATGTGCCAGTAGTTCAGGCAGCAAAAGCACTTTATGTACAGTAAACAAACAACCATGTCTCAAAGTCTCTAGGGAGCATTCCACACCAAAATCTATGGAGGCACCATCAATAAGGTATTCCTGGTACAGTAAGTCAAGTGCAGCCTCTAATACTAGTCCAGGGGTTTCGCCACAGTTGGGCTGTTCTCAGTCAGGTGGTCCTTACCTCTGCAGTTTGGGAAGTGGGTCACAGTCAGTCCTGTGGTTCTATAGTGGCCAATCCAATGCTATGTTAACACAGTCGGAGAGATACAGACATTAGTCAGGGATCTGGGCAATTATCATCCAGGGCTGTTCAATTAGGTCGTATAAAGGGCCAACCCAGGTTCAGTCAGGTCTCTCCACACACCGAAGGAGAAAAGAGGGATGGCATGGCCAAGAGGTTCTACTGCCAGTGGACAGGGGGCTGCAAGCTGGGACAGTTCCCTGTGGAGGGAGGGTGACTACTGCAAAGGGTCAATAGTATCTGTAAACTGGGGCAAACACAGTTTAGCAGGATGGAAATGCAGTCACGTGGGAGGCAGGTTTGTCCATGGTGATAAGCACCATCACTTGTGTGTATAAAAGAGAGAGCGACAGGGAAAGTGTGAGAGACAGCCAGAGAAAACACAAGAAAGCGAGACAGCAGGTGTGTGTGTGTGTGTGTGTGTGGGTGGATGGGTGACAGGGAAGGGGCGTGTGTGGGGTGGGAGTGCATGTGGGTGTGGATGGAAAGGAAAGAAATGAGAGCAAAAGAGAGAAGAGGGAACAGAGAGTAGAATGTGGCACCTACCTTGAAGGAGCAGGTCATTGCCCTTTTTGCAGCACTGCTGGCCGTTTCTCTGTAATGTCAATAGTGCAATGATCTGGGTTGAGACTTCGGATCAAGTTGCTAGGGTCTGGCACCGTGACCTCCTGTGTCTGTCATCCAGAAACAGGATGCCTCTCTTTTGCACCACCCCTCAACCAGGACGTCCAGGTCCCCGTCAAAGAATCACAGCCCTGTCTTTTGCTTCTCAGACATGTTCAGATTCTGTCATTTACCAAGCAGGGCAATTTCTGAATTCCAGTGCTTCTGGGTGCATAGCAGTCTTTTAAAGATGGTGTGAGCACCTGGTATGTTTTGCAGGCAACTGTCAGTGGCAAGTTGCCCCAGGAATGGAGCATGCTAAGATGAGAATAGAATTGGGCGGGAAGGATGCCATGTGCTAAGGTAGGTAGTTATCAAAGTGGATTTGCAAAGATATGGTGAGAAATCTCATTAGGCTTCGTAGTTGGAATTCCTCCAAAAAAAAAAGACCTGACACACCTTGTACTGAGTCACAAAAAGGCGAGATTCAGTTCCTAGTTTTCGGTTACAGACCCTCCTACTAAGGGAAATTGCATCCATTATTGACATTATCAAGCCTTTCATAAATTTTGTAAAACTGTACAAATCTCTCGACTTTCTCTGCTCAAAGGAGAACACTTATGCTTTCTATCTATCTACAAATTATCATGGAATCATAGCCAGGGACAACCTGAAATCATGTAGTCCTGACTCAAAAATTAGCAGTTTACTCCACTTTATTAAGGAATAAAGGGTACTTTTAAAACTCCTCAGAGTTATACGGTTCTTGCTGGAACATTTCAATTTTGTATGTAATATCAAGAAACATAAGCCAATGCACTGAACAGACTGAAAATAAAAGATTATCCTCCAAAAGATTTGTAATTAGATTAAGGTCTCACCCCTACCATTCAGTCTGATCTCTCTGCAAAGTAAACTCAGCTCTTTAGAAAAATCTAATATGACAAACTAAATTTCTCACAACAATAAATTAATATAAAAGTGTATGAATCAAAGGAGGTTATTATTGGCAATTACAGATGAATTTACATCAGTGAGAAGAGTTTTTCAATGAAATGATGTAACAACAGTAACGATCAATTGTCCAAAGATTAGTTAAGTACCAACCTATGTCAAATGAACGTGTCAAGTACCTAAATGAATGAGGGAGGGGCCCTCTTGTGGCACAATGGTACTGTCCCTACCCCTAGAACACGAGCCCTATGTTCAATTCCCACCTGCTCCAGAGATGTATAACAACATCTGAATAGGTTTATTCAAAAAATAGGTTAAATTAAAAAAAACTTCTAAAAAATAATAAATGAGTATCCAAAAACAAACAATACAATGTATAAAAGACATTTGGATAAGTCAATGAATAGGAAAGGTTTAGAGGGATATGGGCCAGGAGCAGGCAGGTGGGACTAATTTTGTTTTGGATCATGGTCGGCATGGACTGGTTGGACCAAAGGATCTGTTTTTGTGATGTATGACTATGACTCTCATAGGATCTATTTTGTTATTGGAATAAAGTATTTTATAAAAAAAATCTGGTTCATTTATTATCAACAGTTATCAAGTTTATATTACTGTAAATGTTCTTTTAATCTATTATTTAACAATTATTTTGATTGAAAGATATCCTTCAAAAGAACACTACCAGAACAAATAACTGCAGCATTTATTTAATTGCCTTGTGTAAGATCTTACAAATTGGGTATTGTTTACCTGTAGAATGTAATTAATTTGTTTTGAAGCATATCAGACCATCCTGGGAACATAAAAGATGCTCTGTACTTGCAAGTTATTATTTTTAAAAACTGTCAACTTTATTCACCTGTGTAACCTGTGGTGCTTCCTGAAGTATTTTCTCTTTGGTTGATTCAACTCCTTGTTCTTTGTGGTCATTTCCAAATGTGGATGATAACTGAGGTTGTCCAACAGGACCAAAGTCTGATTGGTCTATTCCAGCCATGCTGGCCAATTTCCCAAGACTGAAAAATATTTATACATATATGCATATATATCGTGTTGGGGTAAAGTGCAAGACAACGCAACTTAATAAAATATATTCTTCTGCAGCTAAAGGGATGTCAAGGCAGAACAAAGCTCACCGACAGAATACAAGTCATATTTTCCTTGGTCTTGTATCTATGTAAGACCTTTAACTTCATAAAGTTCTTCCAAAGCAGTTTGAGGCTTGGAGAAGAAAAGGACAGTGTACAAAGGAGGAATGTTAAAGGAAGGCTCACTGCTTAAGGAAGAATATACACAGATCATTGAAGGTAGCAGAATAGATGGAGAAAGCAACTAATAAAGCAGTTTCCTCAGCTTTACTCATAGAGGCATACAGTTCCAGAACAAACAGGTGATATTAAACCAGACACTGTTAGACCTCAGCTGAAGTACTGCATACAGTTGTGAGTGCCACACTGTAGGAAAGATGTGAATGCACTGGAGAGAGTGCAGACATGATTTACAAGAATGGCTCCGGGGATGAGAAACTTCAGTTATGACAATACATTGAACACATTTGGACTATTCTCCTTGGAACGAAGACGACTGACTGGGAATGTGATTTTACATCATGAGCAGACTGGACAGAGTAGATAGAGAAAAGCCGTTCCCATTCGTTAAAGGAACAAGAATGAAAAAGCATGGGTTTAAACTAATTTGCCAAAGAAGCGAAAAAAAACTTTCACTCAGCGAATTGTCGAAGTATGGAATGCATACCAGGGAATTGTGGTGGAGGCAGGTTCAATTGAGGCATTGGGTGATTATTTGGATAGCAATAGTGTACAAGGGTATGGGGAAAAAGCAGGAGATTGGAATTAGGTAATAATCCTTATCTGAAAAGTAAGTGCATGCATGAAGAGCTGAATGGCCACCTCGTGCACCATAACAATTCTGTAATTCTGTGAAATAACTGACATGTTAGCCACACGAAAGCCTGAACTTCCAGCTAGGTAACCAGGGCTCGTGTGGCAGTGGTAGTGTCCCAACCTCTGAGCCATAAGACTTAGGTTCAAGTCCAATCTGCTCCAGAGATGTGTAATAAAATTTCTGAACAGGCTGATTCAAAAATATCTAGCTAGATAATCCTAGCTGTCAGAAAAGGTGCAAGGGCACACCCATGTTGTTGGGCAGAAATGATGGCTTTGAGCTAAACAGCTTACTTCAATATTAAAAGATGGTTTTTTTTAAAGTATGATTTGAGGTTTCCTTTGTTATAATTTTATATCTGGCCTGTGGAGGAAAAAAAAGAGATAATAAAATGACTTTTGTTAGAACTGCTTTCACAAAGGATAAACTGTTTAATGCTTACTGATTGGGGTGAAGCAGGGTTTGAGCTGATGGGATACTTGGATTTCAAGTCAACTGGAATTTATTAACGAATCTGATGAAGAACCGTGGAGAACAGAAACTTTTCATCAGTCCTACGCTCAGGCCAGAAACACTCAGCATCATATTGGTTTCCTTTCATTTTACATAAAAACTGCTTAGTTTATTACAGATTTCAATCAATGAGGATTTAAGTATTGTTCGCTAATAAAACTGAAGAATGGACATGGCCATTAATTTCAACCTTTAGAGCAAAAAGAACAAAGCTCCTAAATTTATTTTTGTCCCTATCAGAATAGTTATTTGCACTAGTAATTGTGTTACCCAAAATGTGAAAGAGAAACAGAAGTACCGATGTATGATTATGTATTAGTGAAATTCCTAAGTGTTGTTATCATTAATGGAAAGAATAAGTTGTTTTATATTTATATTTTGTAAATTATAAAGTATTTTCTGCTACTAAGGGGGAGATGAGTTATTGTAGGACTGTTTCGCAAAGCTTCTAGTTATTTTGACCTATTACAGCCTGTAAGAAATTAATATGATGTTCTGTTTAAGCGTGGTCAATTGTAAGCGCATTTATAAAGTTAGAATTGCCCTATGGTGCATGACAAAGCAAAGTCATGGGTTTAAGGTTTTATTGTTGTTTTTGTTATGGCCCAGGCTAACACAAAAGTTGTGGTCAAGAAATACACTTTTATGGTATGACAAATGTTCATGATATATTGAAGTGAATTGGTTTGTTTTGAAATTAGCTTAGCATCTTAGTACTTTAAGGCTTACTTTTTAAACAGTATGTAACAGGTGTTTACGAAAGCAGCACTTTGAAATTAGATTTTTTCATCAGTTTTGTTCTTATTTTGGCCTTTGATATAAGAAAAAGACATAATGCATTCAATCGACTGTATGTGTTTTTTGTTACTTCAGTTTTTATATGCTTGTTATCCCAATGCGGTGATTTTTGAAATTTACACAAACTCTGCATTTTTTTTTTATCTGGGTGCAACTTGTCCTCTTGCTATCTGCTAAACCTGTCACAAGCACCAAAAAATTCTCAGTCAAAAGATACTGATAGGCTTTAGAATTTTCCTGAAATGTTGAGTTGTATCAATTAGGCATTTGTTATGATATTAAATCACTATAATATGACTTTACATACACCACATAGACATAAATTGTTGTACTGGTGTTGCATTAATTTGGTAAACATCTATGAAAATAGTAAGCTAAGAAGGACAAGCTGTCATAAAAGAGATTTAACTGACACTTAAAAAAAAAAATCAGGAAAAAGCAGGACGTGACACGAGTAAGATAACATCCCTTTCAAAGAAACCAATCAGGAGTTGGCCACACATTACCTCGTCAATCTGTGACTGATCATGTAGTGTTCATGCAAGCTAATTAGAGTTCAACCCACATCTGATCGCATAGAGTTAGCAAGAGTTAATAAGCAGTGACACTTAAGGCTACGGTGCACAAAACAGATGACTGAAGATAGAAGGAAAACCTCAGTCAAAAGAAGAGGCAATGTGTGGCCATTCAACCAGAAGCCATGAGATGGAACTCCATTGTAAATTGACTGAATCCATTACTTTTATGAAGCATCATTTCTTTTGCACTTATTTGATAACCTTAAATTCTGTGAAACTTGTTCAAACATACTCATACCAAGAGTGGTCCTGCATTTAGTCAAACCTAAACACCCTTGAGATTTTTTTCTCAAAACTGCTCTTTAATTGTAATTGGCTTAAATCTCACAATTAAAGCTGAGTTGAATGTTCCAGATCTCATATTATTAAAGTTTATTAGATGTTAAACAAGTACATAGAGGTCAGAACGTAAAAATGCAGTCGCTCATGGATTCAAATTAAAACTGCATTTGAGAACCCTCACTTTCTTGTAAAGTGTAATCAGAAAGGTCAGTCAGAGATTACGAATATTCAGCCTTCTATATCAATTCATCTATCAAATAATGTTACTGTAGGCATTTGTGAGATGCATTTCCATAGCAAACAAGAATGTTGGTCACACAGTAATATTTTAAATTTGAGCCACCTTTATGAAGCAGAAGGGAAATACAGAAAGAGACATGTACAACTTACCCAGCATCTTTCAAAAGATCTAAAAAAGCATGAAATTTCTTGAAAGAGGCTTCAATGCTTTCTAACACTCCTTCATCCTCAAGAATAGTACTTGTGGTAGATTGCGTGTGCAGAGCATCAGACAGAGAAAGATTGATTTTTCGAAGCCGGGCATTCTCAACTTCAAGCTATCAAAAGTAAGCAAATCATAAAAACTATTCTGTAATGATTGCTTAGTATATTCTATTTTCTGATTCACAATATTAATATCAATCATTTACTTATTTTACTCTTGAAATTCAAGCAAAGTCAACAGTATTAACTTACTCCAAATGGGGCTTGGTGTTGTTTCATATAGTCCAAGTAATGAGGTTAACATTGAAGCAAAACACTAATCTAAAACCTTAAGACAAGGAGTGAATTGGTAAAGCAGCAGTTCTGATGTTCCTTCAATATTTTGAAGTTATAAAATTTACGGGCTAATAGGTTCCGACAGCCTTGCCTGATGTTCCGAGGGAACATATATATTTTGTTCCTGTCCTGTTTGACGTTGCAGCTTTCATGTGGTCCATACGCTGGTTCAGGACCACCTCACCGACCCAAGCTTTCTATGTCACAGAACCTGATCTTGCGTCAACCATGTCTCTTAACTATGCAGGGCCATTCCCATGGTTTTGACACCAAACTTTGTCCCCTGAAGTAAACTGCTTCACTCACTTAGAGAAGTCTTGTGTCTGGCATTGGTTTTCCTGATGCCATTTCAACCCTCATCCCAGATCTGGGAAGATCAGGTTTAACCTGGTACAGAGTCTTCTCCCCATTAGCAGCCAGGACTCCCTGACTAGACCAGATTAACAGCTTCAATCTGGGAACTCATATTCTATGACTGCAGTTCCCATCACTTGTGAGTAAATCCTGTAAGTAAAATTTCTTCTTGCTGGATTCTCCTCATATCCAATAATCATGAACCAGCCCTCTCAGTCAAAATTTGTTCTTGCAATCTATTTATCCTAAAAGAAATGCTACAATCCTTGAGAAATGGCCTTAAATCTTCTGGAAACAGTGTTATATTACAATATACAGCATTACAATCATGGGCCTGCTAATACAATTTTATATACTGTGATCTGTTCACACAAGTAAACTTTGCAAATAATACTTAAACACAAAAAAGTAATATCAAATGGATGTGAAAGGGCTCTTTTCCTCAAGCAGGTGAGGAAGTATAACTGATTTTAGCACCCAGTTGACAAATTTCGGTCTTCTAGAGTGATTATCATTGTGCAGTGACAGTGATACAATCCTGGACATAAGGACAGAAAAATCATTGCTGAGAATTGTAAAATAAGTTTTATTAGCTTACAAATAAAATTAAGTAACAATATTACACTTTATGTAAAGAATGCGGGAACGAAGGCTAAATGCTTGTTTCAGTCCTTCGTACAAATGTAATGAATGTTAGATTCAAAAACAGAGAAATGAAACTAAAAATCTGACGAACTATGGACTGAATACTAATAAAACACCTGCAACTGTGGCTTGAATATTACGAAGACTCTCCTACAATCGTCGTTTAATCCTGCTTAAATAATTTGAACAAGGTTGATTACGCAGTTCTATCCATATGAAATGCAAGGCAACATGAAGGCATTAATGCTACAAGTAGAGACGTTGTGGCCAATTTTGGCGAACCTTACCTGCCCAAAATGTTCATTCGCTCTTTATATACATTTTTGGTAGTTGTGACTGAGTAATTAAGGTGATGGATTTGAAATTCACTGGGATCTCCCCAGGTTCAAGCCCTGCTGACTATATTTCTAATCTTGGGGTTCTTGTGACACAGTGATCGTCTTCCTACCTCTGAATCAGAAGGCCCGAGTTCAAGTCCCACCTGCTCCAGAATTGTGTGCTATTGCAGAACTGTAACAGGCTGATTAAAAATATCTATATACAGTTTTGCAAGGCTAATTAATGATTTAATAATTAAGGCAAAAAGCAAGTTAAAATTGCCAGTCTCTCATTCAACAAGATGAACATAAATTAATTGCAAGGTACATACAGGATGACAGAATAATGCAGAAAAAGAAGCCTTAGTTCACCACTACCTCCATCAAACGAGCATCAGCCTTTGTCCTCGCTCTAATTTCTTCTTCCAGTCTTAGTCGACATTCTTTTAGTTCTACCTGTAAAAATGTTAAACAACAGAAACAGATTCTTGCCAAGCTAAAGTGCTCTTTATTGATCATGTTTATAAAGTTCAAAGAATTTATTATTACAGATACTGAAGTCTAATAGTTGAGACTAACAGATTTTATTCCAAGGGCATCAATAGAAGATGAGAATTCAAATAGTTAAATGGAACGCTTGCGTTGCCTTATAGGTTGATACTGAAGACATAGTGATGTCATAATATGAGCCTGCACCTTCAAAGCATAAGTGTAATGAGAAGGAAAAAACAACTCATCTATATTCAAGTGACACCCACTGTATCTCTGTCACTTTATTGGCATGATCCTATGTGCGCACTACTGTCCTCAATTAAAATGCAAGGCCAAAATTAGTTCACTGTAATATCCTAATTTGAGGTATCTAATAGTTACATCAAAACGACCTAAAATAAACACACAGCATCTAATTTATTGAGCGAGTTTACTTGCCATCACAATTATAGTAGTGAATTTCTATGTTAACGTTCAAGAGCTACAAAACTGCTTTCTTAAAGTACAAAATATGCTGGGTTCCAGTTTTTAGTCTCTGTTATTGAAAGGCATTATCAAAGCTCTATATTACATGAATTACAGTTTGGTAAATATTTTTCTTGCATTCAAGAAGTTAATTTTAATATCTATGATGGGAAGTGTATGCTTAAATATATTGTTAAATCCTCATTTTCACATGCAGCATTACCTTTAAGTGTTTATACTGCTTGACTTTGAATGTCTTGCATGAATTTTCTGTATCAGTCATCTGAATTTCTGCCTTAGGAGTACAGATTACCTCTTCAGTTTCTGAAGATGATCCACTCTCCAATGTGATCTTCACTGGATTACTTGCCTGAAATCAAAACTAAATATTCATCCTACTGAAACTAATCATTTTTTACAATGCATCACTAAAGTACAGGTGATAATGGTAGAAGACCTAAATTCTGATTTTTTCTTTTATTTAGAACAATATTCTTTCACCTTGGGTCAATTTAAACTCAGGTAGCAAAAGTAGAATGATGGCACTGTTTATCTACCATATCACCCAGACTCATTATGAACTATGATATGAAGTAGAAAAACTATATATACAAACTTCTTAAATTTCAAGTATTTTGCTTCAGCGCTTCATTTCAGCCAGATAAATAGAAAAGGTGAGGAAACAAATTTTGCTTTAAGAAATGTCAAATTATGGTACAGTGCAATACGACAGATATAAACACTATCATCCCTCTAACTTTAAAGCAAATCCAATCCAACTGACAAAAATTCTCTTTGCTGGCTTTTAATAACCAAGGTTGCAATTAGGTTACGTTCAAAGACAGTAGAATGAAATGAGCTGTGGTTATACTTGACTCAAGTTATGTCATGCTGCTTTTTCCCAGTACCAAAAACAAACATTTTAGTGAATACAAGCTCAAAGAAGATTAGCAACAACTGGAAAAGCTGGCAAGACGACGGATCACGTTTACTCTTTGTCATAATCAAACCAATAATTAAAATAATGATGAGATAGTAGGAACTGCCAACGCTGGAGAATCTGAGATAACAAGGTGTTGAGCTGGATGAACACAGCAGGCCAAGCAGCATCAGAGGAGAAATTTCTGAAGAAGGGTCCAGACCCGAAACGTCAGCTTTCCTGCTCCTCTGATGCTG
>JAHRHZ010000012.1:67984474-68026613 GCA_024137785.1 Ginglymostoma cirratum | reverse complement strand
TTGCTGAAATCTAAACTCATCCCAATCCTCACATCTGCTGAATTTCTTGGCCAGTTGCCCCTTGCTTGGATCTAATACTATCCCTAATTTTACTTGTTAGCCATGGTCAAGTCTCCTTTCCCATTTCATTTACGTGCGACTCAGGAATGAACAGTTGTTACAGTTCCTCCACGCACTATTTAAATATTTTCCATTGTCTATCCACCAATATCCTTTTTGGTATCATTCCCAATTTATCATAGCTAGCACGCACTTCATACCATTGTAGTTTCCTTTATTTGAGACCACGGTCTCAGAATCAACTACATCACTCTCCACCTTAATGAAGAATTCTAACATATTCTGGTCACTCTTCACAAAGTGGCCTCACACAGCTTACCTGCTAGTTATTCCTTTATCATTTCACAATACCGAGTCAAGGATGGCCTTTTTTCTAGTTAGTTCCTGAATGTATCACACCATAACACCACAAGACATATCAGCAGAAATTAGGTCATTCAGCCCATCAGTCTGCTCCACCATTCAATCATAGCTGACAAGTTTCTCAACCTCATTCTCCCACTTTCTCCCCATAACCCTTGGTCCCTTGACAATCAAGAACCTATCCATCTCTGTCTTAAATATACTGTATGACCTGACCTCCACAACCTTCTGAGGCATTGAATTCCATAGATTCACCACTCTCTGGCTGTAGAAGTTCCTCTTTATCTCTGTTCTAAAGGGTTTTCCCTTTACTCTAAGTCTGTGCCCTTGGGTCCTAGTCTCTCCTGCCGATGGAAAGATCTTCCCAACGTTCACTCTGTCCAAGCCGTTCAGGAGAGTCAGTTCTGCTACAACGCAATAATTGCGTTCCTGTGTAACATCGCATTATAAAAAAAGTCGTGCTATAGAAATAACAGGGCCTATGGGAAATGGAGGGTTGAGGGTAGACCACCAAAAATCACTCAAAAATCACTCAAAAGCCTAACACAAAAAGATAGCACAATTTGAATAAATGTTTAATTCTTACCAAAAATGAAATGAAAGCAAATTTAACACTTTACCTTGAAAAACTGTCAAGACAACTTGACGGGGGAGTAGGTTATACCGTTACTCTCACAGAGAGCACTTCATGACAAAGCCCACGAAATGATTACGTGATCCAGCGCAGAGACTCCTTTGATGCTAACACTGTATGTATTCACGACAAAGCCCGTGAAACCATGTGACAGGTACCTCCTCTGGGTGCCAATGGTATCGTGTCATAGCCAACACAAGTTCGCGTTTTAGAAACAGTGTTCCCCTCTTCATCAATCACGTTACAGCCAATTCACATTGACGGAACACGTGTTATAGCAGAAATGACCGTATTCTCTAAGTTTCGATTAGATCCCGTCTCATCCTTCTAAACACCATCGAGTATAAACCCAGAGTCCTCCAACATTCCTCATATGTTAAGGCTTTCATTCCTGGGATCATTCTCATGAATCTGCTGTGGACCCGCTCCAGGGCCAGTATATCCTTCCTCAGCAGTGAGGCCCAAAATTGTTCATAATACTCTAAATATGGTCTGACCAGAGCTTTATAAAGCCTCAAAAGCACATCCCTGCTTCTATATTCTAGTCGTCTCGAAATAAATGCCAACATTGTATCTGCCTTCCTAACTACCAACTCAACCTGCAAGATTACCTGAAGAGAATCCTGGGCTAGGACTCCAAAGTTCTTTTGCCACTTCAGATTTCTGAATTTTCTCCCCATTTAGTTGTTCCTACCAAAAAGCATGATCTCACATTTTCCACATTGTATTGATCCAGAAAACCATCCTGTACACAATCCAGGTATTCCTCCTCAACATTATGTCCACTAATTTGACTGAATTAAAAGTTAACCACTGTGTTCACAGAATGAAACTCTCAAACTGTTTTAAGAACCAATCTGGCTCACTAATGTCATTTAGGAAGGAAATTTGCATTGATACTTGAGCCGGCCTACATGTGACTCCACCTTTGAAATGACCTAGTAAGCTACTCAGTTGTGCCAAATGGCTACAAAAAAATTATAAAGAATGAAAGTGAGCAAACCAACCAGTATCAATATGGCAGAAACACCTGGCATAACCTGCCCAATCAACTCTGTGAAGTACCCTCACTAACATCCGGGGCCTTTTGCCAAATTGGGTGAACTGTCCCAACAGCCTGACAATTCATTCACATTAAATTGTATCCTCAAGCCAATGACTCAACTCTTCTAATATTGTCCCCAAGGTGCCAGCACTGAAATACAATTGGAACAGAATCTCATTTTGACTCCAGATCCAATGAAGTCTCATGGCATGAGGTCATATTCCACATGATTAGCACATAATGCTGTCTCTCATTGTTCTAACTAATAATGTATTCTAGAGAGCCCAGAAAACCATTATTCTCTTGAAACAGTTGAACTCCTGTTTGTTTGACAGTTCTGGTGTCAATTTCATAACGTTTGTTTAAACAATATTAAGTGGTTTCAACTAATTTGCAGTTTGAGCTGTTGAAAAGTTAAAGGGTCTGAATTACAAAGAAAGTGGACACTTATAAATAAGCTACCTTTTAAAAAGAAGTCCAAGATTCAATGACTTTACACAGTATATAGTGGGTGAATAAGCATGTAAGCGCCATACCACGACATGGCGCATAATATGACATGAGGAGTGTGACACTACTGTGGCTTTAAGAGGTGTGTTTTGTCCTAGATTCTTTTAGAGATAGAGAAAGAGATTGGCGTACAGGAGCGAAGCAGTCCATGAGAAGATAAACAACTTGTGAAGCCTTGGATGTTCATTTTAAAGTAGGAACAAGAGAAGCAGCCTGAACAGGTGTGGTCAAACTCCCACGCAGAGAACCAGGATTTTTAGTTTTAGCATTCAGCAATCGTCTCTGGGGTCTCAGCAGGGTTGGAAGCTGCAGTAAATCTGTCCCGGCTGCTACACTCTGAGTTATCTTGAGGTTTATCCTCGTGGGCTACTGGAGTTGCATATGAGACAATTTGTGTTCTGAATTTGTCTTCTGCCAAGGGTATGTTTAAGCAATGTTACTATATTGGAACAGTTAATTAGAAATAGTTAGTGTATCTATTATTCTGTTAAGTTTCCAATAGAGTTAAGATTTTCCAATTCCTTCTTTCTTTTGTTGTATTTTAACTATAGTGGAAGAATACAGTGCGTTTTGCTTTACATCCGGTAGACTGTCCAATCGAATTGCATCTGGAACGCAACACCTTACATTTATCTTTAAAATAAGAAAAGTTAATGTCTAAACTATCTGAATATTTTGAAGGGATTTGCTCTGGTCCATAACAAATTGGGGGATCGTCCAAGATCCAAATCTCTAATTCCAGGCTGAGTTTAGGATTATTGGACTCAAAAGGCGCGAGTGGTAAGTGTTAGTGTCTTTTATTTCAGGTGCAGAACTCGGTTGGTTTAAACAGGTTGTACCGCGTGTAGTAATGGCTCTTTCAGTCACTAAGAGTTTCCTGGAGTTGGAAGAGGTCGCTTTCTGATTTTCACAAAACATGAGCAAGGCAAAGCTTTTCGACATAGCAAAAAATGTTGGAGTTGGGCTTGCCTGTATCTGTGAGAAAATGAGAAATAATTCTGGCAATCATGCAGCATTTATAATTGTCATTGCAAGTGGCTAAACTTCAATTGTAAATGAAGCAGCTTGAGTTACAGGCAATGGCAAGGGAAAGAACAGTCCTTGCAGAACCAAAAGGAAACAATAGCCCTAGCTGAACATAAAGAAACAGCAAAGGAAATGAAACAGTTTGAATTACAATTGAAAGCAAAGGAAAGAGAAAAAAGAATCGGAAGGCCCTCGCAGAAGAAAAGGGAGAAAGTGTTTGAACTTCAGAAGCTGGCAATGAGACAGGAAAGTTGATTTAAAAGGGTGGAGATGAAGGTAGAAAGTAGTCTTAGTGAGAAGGATAATGATTACGAGCAAACCCTTTGTATCTAAAGGCCTGGTGAGGATCTGTTTAAATACGTTCAAGCATTGCCTAAGTTCGTCGAGTAGGTTGTAGAAGCCTTTTTCATTTTATTTGAGAAACTGGCAAAATAAACAAAACAGCCAATGACCATGTGGGTATTGTTGATCCAAAAAAAGTTGGTAGATAGCACTACTGTCAGAGGAAGAATCTGGGAAGTACAAAGAGGTGAAGAAAGCTATTTTAAGTGCATATGGACTAGCACAAGAAGCCTACAGGCAATGTTTCAAGAATCTAAGGAGGGACCCTGGTCAAATGTACACTGAGTTTGAAAAGATCAAACAAAGTAATTTTTATAGGTGGATAAGGGCACTGAAAATAAATCAAACAAATTATGCTCTTAGAGAGTCAATTATTTTGGAGGAGTTCAAAAATTTACTTCCTACAGGAGTGAGAACTCATATAGAAGAGCAGAGAGATAAAACTGCAAGATTAGGAGCAGAAATGGCAGATGATTATGAGCAGGTTCATAAATCAAAATTTGCTTCCGACATCACTTTCAATCTGTGAGGGATGGAAACCAGAGAAAAGAGAAATTTTCAGGTGGTAAGAGAAAAGAGAGATCTCATTGAAGATGGTAAAGATGGTTTACCACAGAATAGAAAGGAAACTCATGAGGGGGACAAAACTAAAAAAAAAGCTCAGACGTTTTCAATACAAGAAAGTAGGCAGTGTTGGTGGTTCAGAAAAAGCACCAAGAAGACTGATGTGGGAAAACAGGATAAGCCGGTGGGTTTAGTTGAAGTGTGAAAGAGAAGCACAGTGAAAGATAAAAAAAACTGCACCAGAATGTACAACTTGGTCAGGGGTTGGTTGAAAAGAAGGTGCCATATCTCTTTAAAGAATTTACTTGCGAGATAAGGTTTACTCATATAGGCCTGGAGGAGCAGATAAAGAAATTAAAATTTTAAGAGATACAGAAGCAAATCAATCTTTGATGGTGAGAGATGACGAGATATGTAATTCCGAAGGAGTATTGCCAAAAAAGATGGTAACATGTGGAATTCATGGTGAGAAGACAGTTTTCCATTATACAAAGTAGCGTTGGAGAGTCCGGTGAAAAGTGATGAAGTGGTGATAGGAGTAATTGAGAAACTCTTGCTTCCAGGAATACAATTTATCCTTGCTAATGATATAACAGGATCACAGGTGGGAGTGATGCCTACTGTTGTTGAAAAGCCAGTGAAATATCAGGGAATTGAGGTGTCCTGGGATTTTTCCGACTGTGGGGTAACAAGGTCACAAAGCCACAGGTTGAAGCAGGAGCAGAAATCAAAGACTAAAGATAAGGAAGTTGAAGCTCATTTGTCGCAGACTATATTTGATCAAATGGTTGAGAAAAAAACAAGAACAGTTGGAGGACAAAGTGGATATTTTTAATTCAGAGATATTAACTAAATTACAACAGAAAGATGAAAAATTAAAGCAGACGTATCAAAAAGCATACACAGAAGAAGAATCTGAGTGTATTCTAGAATGATACATTATGGAGTATCATGACTAAAAGGATTGTAGAAGAATTATTCAAACTTTTTACTAGATACAGACTATCCGCAGAGATACAATTAAGAGTGAAATTTTACATCAAAATTATTCAAGGAAATTATGGATAGTTTAGGAAAGGACAATTCAAATCCACAGCATACTATCCAGAATCACAGGGAGCAATAGTACGGTGGCATCAAACTTTAAAGACCATGTTGAGTGCTTATAGTCGAGACTATCCAAAGGATTGGGATAAAGGAATTCCATTTGTACTTTTTGCAGTTAGGGATGCATCAAATGAATCTACAAAACTCAGTCCATATGAATTAGTTTTTGGGCATGAGATGAGAGGACCACTGAAATTAATTAAGGAGAAATTGGTGAGTCACAGTTCAGAAACTACATATTTAGACTGTGTGTCAATTTTTATGGAAAGACTAAACACAGCAGATGAGTTGGCTAGACAGCATTTCAAAATAGCACACCATGTGATGAAACAGGAAAGCTGACAAGAAATCAAAAATTTGCAATTTTGCTAGTGAAGATAAAGTGTTAATGTTACTTCCAGTGGTGGGTTAAGCTTAAAGCAGGGTTTAGTGGGCCTTGTCAAATAGAAAGGAAATTGAGAGAGATGAACTATTTAATAAGAATACCAGACAGAAAGAAATCCCACAGTGTATCATATTAATATACTTAAAAGGTATTTTAATAGGGAAGGAAAGCTAAAGGAGAACATGTCACTTATTAAGCACAGAGTGTAGTACCAAGTTCAGATGCTTTTGTGACACTGAATGGACTGTATCAGTTTAAAGTCATGCCATTTAGTACGAAAAATGCGCCAGCCACATTTCAAAGACTAACAAATAAAGTCATTTTGGGTTTACCTAAATGTGCGATATACAATGATAACCTGGTGATTTTTAGTCACACGCAGAAGAAACATTTGGACCACTAATTGGAATTGATCAATCAACTCCCGGAGGTGGACTTGGTGATCAGCCTGGCTAACAGTGCATTCACAAAAGCCCAAGTCATGTTCCCGGGCCATGTTACTGGACATGGACAGATGGCCCCAAGGGAATGTGAAAACAAAGGTTACTAGGGAGTTTCCTATATCATTGACAGAGACGGCAGTACTATAATTCCTGGGATTGAGTGATTTTTATCAGAAGTTTGTACTGAATTTTAGTAGTGTGATTGCTCCACTGACTGACTTGTTAAAGAAGTGCAGAAAATTTCAGTGGATGGAGGACTATCAGAAGACATTTGACAGCCTGAAAGCTGTGTTAACCACGGCCCCAGTGTTGGCCATACCTAATTACGCGAAGCCATTCAAGTTGGCTATCGATGCAAGTGATGCAGGTCCTGGTGCTCTCCTCTGCAAGAAGACAACAAGAAGGTCAAAAGACCTATTGAGTATTTTTCCAGAAAATTTAATAATCATCAACATAAATATTCCACGATTGAGGAGGAGACTGTGAGCTTGATGTTGGCATAGCAACAGTTCAACATTCATATTACCAGCACCGTACACTACTCCAGATAAAGTCTCACAAATGGCCTTTGTAACTGAAGCATAATCATTCCCATTGCTCTCAGACATCCCTCCTCAACTCTCAATAGATCCCAGGAAGATGTCCCTAGAATTCCCAGATAATTAGCCATTGCTATTATTCCCAAAATTTCTCTCTCTATTACACTCCAGAATCTTCAAAAGTACCAGACACCAACTTCTACTCCCAGTGCTATGAGCCACTGTACCCACCACCCAGTGTTCTAGATCCCAGACTGTGCTGAAGCTAGTATATCAATGTTCCTACTAATACTATTTGGAATATTTTTTTAAAAATTCAGATTTACTCTAGGCAACACCACAGAAGATCTGCCTGTATTACACAAAAAGTCTTGTATCTAGTGCAGGCTTCTTCATCACACTATCTGCAACAGTATTTTTCAGATGTCAGTCATATTGCATAATGCCTAGAATTGCTTGCAAACTAAATTATCAGATCTATATGTGTGTAGGTAGTTGCCTATAGTTGCCATTACCAACTTTACAAAGTCACCATTCCAGGTGGCACTGCTGTTCCCACAAACACCATATCCCAGCTCCATCTACTAACTCTACTGTAGGCAATTTAAATTTTAAATCAAACTGAAATACTCTTTCTAAAATGCTCTCCAGACGAGGACAATGCTAGTAAGATTGCAATTTCCTTATCAATCTTCAATGACCCTAAAGTTGTGGTTAACTTTAGAATCCTATGGGGGCATTTTAAACTGAAGAGATAGCACGTTTGGGGGCATGCAGCATGTGTGCCATTAGTTTAAGAAGTTAGTGCACTGATACAACTTGGACATCAACTCATCCAAGGGACACAGGTATCCTATTCAAGTTTTTGACTTTAATTCGTGCCACATTCCCACTCCTAGCCAACGGATATCCATGAGGCTACTCAAACTGAACAACATGGAGGCTGCTCCTTTATGAACAGAGAGATAACAGAGCTGTCACAGGAAGGCAACTAGTTTCATGGGCAAGCATGACAAGCACTGGTGAGTACTAGGGACAGTGTTTCACTTTGATCCACTGTGCATACATCATTCTGAATTAGTCAATTCTGGAGACTCGTGTTTGGATATGCCTATCAAATGCCTACATCAGCGCACATTTTTCACCTCTGTGATGAAGAATTGATTTCAGACAATGCAGTGTCACTTTGTTCCACCACATCCTCCACCCACTAACCAGCATGCATGCAAACTTAGATTTGGGATCAAAGTACCAAGTGAACTAATAGCTGTCAGAAGTTGTGGCAGTTAAGGTCAATGGCACTCAGGATTGTTGCAGGTCACCTGGAACTTGAATCTCAGCCTAGATCACATGCTTCTGTCGTCTTCATTTAGGCAAACAATGAATACTAGTGTGAGGCATTATAAGATGTGCAAAGATCTGACTCCAGAAGATTAAGCACACTCTAGCACAGACAATGGGGAAGTCCCTCCAGGTCATGAGCGCTGCCATTTCCCTCTCATCGTTGCATTTGAGCCACTGAAAAGGTAACTATTGTCATGGAAACCCAGCAGAAAGGATATAATGGCATTGACAATAGTTCCTGTGATGAAGTGATTAACTTAGCGAGACTGGTTGATCAGGTTAGGTCTTTATTCATTCGCGTTTCAAAGAATGTATGGTGACCTTTTTCGTCATTTATTTGTGGAATGTGGGCATCACTGGTTGAGCCAGCATTTATTACACATCTCTAACTGTACTTGAGAAGGTAGTGGTGAGCTGCCTTCTTGAACTGCTGCAATCTATTTGCTGTAGGTAGATTACAATGTCAATAGGGAGGAGGTTCCAGGATTTTGAACAAACGGTACTGAAGGAATGGTCACATATTTCCAAGTTAGGATGGCAAGTGGTTTGGTGGCGAACTTGTAGCTGGTGGTGTTCCCATGTATTTCTGCCCTTATCCTTTTAGATGGAAGTGGTTGTGGATTTGGAAGATGATAACCAAGGAGTCTTGGTGAATTTCTGCAGTGCTTCTGGTTGATGGTACACATTGCAGCTGTTAAATTTCAGTGGAGGAGGGAGTGGATATTTGTAGACGTGGTGACAATCAAAAGTAGTTTGCTTTGTTCTGGATGGTATCAGGCTTGTTGAATATTGTTTAAGCTATACTCATCCTGCCAGCTGGATGGAGACTATTCCATCACAGTCCTGACTTGTGCCTTGTAGATGTTGCCTTGCTGGAACTCCTGGAATTATCTATTCTACAAAAATTATCAGTCACTGCTTGCTCAGTACACAACACAGACATATAAATTACAAAAACAAATGGAAAGATGGCCATTATTGCGAGAGGGATGGAACATAAAAGTATGGAAGGCTTGTTACAGTTCTACAACATATTGGTGAGACCACAGTGTGCTGCGTATGGTTTGGTCTCATTATTCAAGGAGGGATACATCTGCACTGAAGGCAGTTCAAGTTGATTCTGAGATAATAAGGTGTAGAGCTGGATGAACCGAGCAGGCCAAGCAGCATCAGAGGAGCAGGAAGGCTGACGTTTCGGGCCTAGACCCTTCTTCAGAAATGGGGGAGGGGAAGGGGATTCTGAAATAAATAGGGAGACAGGAGGAGGCGGATAGAAGATGGGTAGAGAAGAAGATAGGTGGAGAGGAGACAGACAGGTCAAGGAGGTGGAGTTCGAACCAGTAAAGGTGAGTGTAGGTGGGGAGTTAGGGAGGGGATAGGTCAGTCCAGGGAGGACGGACAGGTCAAGGGGACGCGATGAGAGTAGTAGGTAGGAAATGCGGGTGGGGCTTGAGGTGGGAGGAGGGGATAGGTGGGAGGAAGGGCAGGTTGGAGAGGCAGGAACAAGCTGGGCTGGTTTTGGGATGCGGTAGGGGGAGGGGAGATTTTGAAGCTTGTGAAGTCCACATTGATACCATTGGGCTGCAGGGTTCCCAAGCGAAATATGAGGTGTTGTTCCTGCAACCATCGGGTGGCATCGTTGTGGCACTGCAGGAGGCCCAGGATGGACATGTCGTCTGAGGAATGGGAAGGGGAGTTGAAATGGTTCGCGACTGGGAGGTGCAGTTGTTTAGTGCGAACCGAGCGTAGGTGTTCCCTAACTCCCCACATACACTCACCTTTACTGGCTCCAACCCCGCTTCCTTGACCTGTCTGCCTCCTCTCCACCTATCTTCTCCTCTATCCATCTTCTATCCGCCTCCCCCTCTCTCCCTATTTATTTCAGAATCCCCTTCCCCTCCCCCATTTCTGAAGAAGGGTCTAGGCCCAATACGTCAGCCTTCCTGCTCCTCTGATGCTGCTTTGCCTGCTGTGTTCATCCAGCTCCACACCTTGTTATCTCAGATTCTCCAGCATCTGCAGTTCCTACTATCTCAAGTTGATTCTGGTTCACTTGAAGGCTGATTCCTGGGTGAAAGGATAGTCTGGCGAAAAAAGGTTGAGCAGGCTGGGCATATACTCAATGGAGTTTAGAAAAATGAGAGGTGATCGTATTTAAACATGTAAGACTGTGAAGGGGCTCAAAAGTAGAGCCAAGAAAATGGTTCCCCTTGTGTAGACATACCGAGTTACGGGGCAGTTTCAGAAAAAGCAGTTTTTTATTTGAGGCAGAGATGAACAGTAATTTATTCTCAAAGGGTGGTTAATTTTTGGAGTTTCCTGCTCCAGACGGCAGTGAAGGCTGGGTCTTGAAATATAGTTAAACAGATTGTTGATGTGCAAATGAAACAGAAGTTAGTGGTATTGGGAAGGCAGAAAAAGAGTTGAGGCCATGATCAGATCAGCCCTTATTTTAGTCACACTGAGGTACTTTAATAGATCTAAGGGCCAAATAGCCTATTCCTACTCGACTCCTTTTGTTCTTATACAAGCAATGTAGTGACCAGTTGTCTGTGCTACAGATTTTCAAGTCCATTATGGGATATGAGAAATAAAGCTATACACAGGTATAGAAAAAAACATTGTGTAGTTACATAACAAGAACACCAAAATACAGAGATGAAATGGGATGGATCAGTGACAGGATACTTGGTCAGGGGTGGTGAGCAAGGCATAATCTGGGGCAAAACATCAGAACAATGGAGGAAAGTTCAGGAAGAAAACTAATAGACATGAGGTAGAAAAATCAGTCAGCTTCCAGCCCTTTAATATCTGTCCTCATTAAGAAAGATCAGAGCAGTTGCCAAGGGTATCACAGGAACACAGGAATTAGGAATAGGAGTAGGCAACTGAACCCTTCAAGCCCATGCCACCATTTAACATGATCATAGCGAATCTCATCCTAGTCTCAACTCCACTTTCCTGCCTGTTCCCCATAGCCCGTTATCCCATTCTTAATCAGAAATGTATCTATTTCTTTCCTGAATCTGTTGATTGATTCTGCCTCCACTGCACATTGGGGCAGTGACTTCCACAGATTCACAGGCCTCCACAGTTACTCATCATCTTACTGCTGAACCTACCTCCTCTCACTCTATATCTATGACCTCTTGTTCTAAACTGCCCCACAAGGGGAATCATGTATTCGATGTCCACCTTATCAACCAAGGGCTAAGTCAGAGTGGAAGCAATGAAGTAAGGCAAAGCAGGGGAAAAAAAATTTACTCCCAGCACTGTACAGCAAGAACTGACCAAGATTACTTCAACTGCATCTTCCAACTTTGCAATTTCTACCACTGACAATAACTAAAAAGGTATTGACACAGCTATGTAATTATCCCGAAGTAATACATTACTGCAACTTGGACACAAATCATTCTCATGTGTACTGTGAGTCTTCTCCAGCTCCCTCACCAAAAAGCTATCCTCACAGTGGGATGAGAAAAGAATACCCAAATTGAAATACATCTTCTTCCAACCCCCCATTCTTGTATAGATTGCATCAAGACCAGCTCATAGTGTTTGCCACCAGAGGCGAGCACACAGTTACTGTCAACTAAAGCAAACTCCTTAGCTCAGCCTCAGTCCCTGCCCCTTTCTTTGGTGATCAGGACTTAAGAGCCCAGATCGGTTCTCTCCAGCTCTGTTACTTGCAACCTTTCAATCATCATCTTTATTAATTACTCATTTCTAAAATTATCGCTTTATTGCTTTGACTTTAGTTTTGCTAAAGCAGGCTGTTTCTTCACACTTCACTTTTACTTTGAAATTCATGTTTACTACTGTGCTAAACCTAATCTTTCGAAAACGTGCACATTGGTGCCTCGAGTGTGAAAATTGTGGCCCCGCATACAAAAAGGCCGAACAACCCTGGTTCACCCACATTCCATGGATCTCGATGGACATCTAGCACAACTGGCTATACCATATCTGCAAGATGGTAATTATTAGTTCTTCAGTACATTAAACTTGTTCGATTCAACCACAAGGTCTAAGTTGCAATTCAGGGGAATTATAAACAGATAGAATAAATAAAGAACATTGGGAGGAAGCCTAAAATATAACAAGTGCTGCAGTTTATCACATTAAGGAAGATTTAAAAGCAAAAGATACTGCAAATTCTACACTTCACTGCATTTACAAACTATGCCAAAGGTATCGGAATGTTCATAAAATAATACAGCATCATCTTCCTAACCAGCAACTGTCCTCAGCTGTGTTGTCTTATTTCACTCCGGTTGAATGTGGGAACGTATTTAAGGACACAAAAAGTATAATAACTAAAACAAAAATACTGTGTAGCAATGTCATTTCTAACATGAAACTCACCAGTTAATGGGTTTTTTCTAACATCCAATACAATTAGAGTACTACTGGTCTGCAACATATCAAGCAAAGCTTTGGCTCCTTTATTAGAAATTCCACATTGCTGCAAATCAAGGGCTGTAATACAAAACAGAATTCCTATAAACTAATATAAAATACTACAAGCAACATTTCCATAATGTTTACAACACACAGAAATAAGCCATTTGGCAACGGATCTAACCTTTATGTTAATGCTCCTCCCGCCCTTCTTCATTGACCTTATTATCCTTTTATTCCTTCTTCTCTTATCTACTTATCTAGTTTCCCCTTAAAAGTATCTATAATATTCACATCAAGAAGTAAGTTACACAATTTAACTGGTCCCCTGAATTCATTGTTGGATTTATTAGTAACTCTCATATTTACGGCAGTTAGTCTGGAATCACATGCAAATAACTAATTTTCTCTTCATCTACCTGAACAAACTCTAATAACTTTAAGATTTGCTATCAGGTCACTAAATAATCTCCATGTCCTAGCCTGCTGGATTTTGCCTGACAACAGAAGTATTTTGTATCTGCATGCATGTAAGAATGTGTTTAGATGTGTTCCCCTATTGCTTCTCTGGATTCTAATCCTGTTTATAACTTGCTTATGTGATATCTAATCTAGTTGGGATGGTTAGTTCAAGGTAAACAGCAACTTGCCTATTCTCTATAGAGATGCTCACTGCTGTACTGCTTTTACAGAATCCATACATTTTTTTCCAAATGTATTCAATGGAGTTTTGTTTTCAGTTCCCTGGACCACAAGTATTTTCTTCTTTTGAATTCCCTTCGGCCACATACTACAGTAAGAAGGTCTCTACCAAATGCCAACTTGTAATTTTTAAGCGTACAATAGCAACTTCAAAAGTTAAAGTGCAATTTTCCCCGCTAGCCAGCATTTCTGGAAGGGCATGGTGGTAGTGTGGCCCTTGAAATCTAAAAGCTATTTCAAATTAGAAATTAAAAATAGTGTGTAGACTTCAGAGAGGAGCCTACATGCATAACTGTTTTCTGGCAAAAGAATTATTTGGAAGATGATCCCCTTTGATACACACAAAGTAATTTGATGGTATATGTTGCTGTGACCTTTACTTTGCTGCCCTTGTTTAGTATGCAATCAGACTTATTCAAGGATAAGCATAACCTTCTTAGCACTGTCAACAAAGAATTTCTATTTAAGGAAAACAGGATTGCACTTTTGCTTCTCACCAAATTGTCAACCGAGGACCAGTTCAAATGTCAACAAAACCAACGTGATGGATAATCTGTTGCGTGAAAGTCAGCAAAATCCCATGTGCTTTTGGTATCAGCGCAGCAAGGTTAGGGTTCAGGAGACGAGTAATGGATGATTTTCCATCTCTCTTGTATGGGGACTCAAGTGAAACCCTTCTAAGATTAGTAAATTTAGGAAACTAAAGATCATTCCTGGGAACTTCTTATTCTGTATCATTGAGCTAGTGGGCTGCCATGGTCAGTTTATTCACCAACCGAGTAACAAATTGCTCATTAGCTACACTGGATAGGAGCAAACAGGATTATATTTATCCTATACATTTTCTTTCAAACAGAAAGAAAGTCATGCTTTACATTTAAAATTCACTATATATTGAAAACTACAATCATGCTTTCAGTTCAACCTACCTTTCAGCCAAAGATCATCTTTGAGGGCATCTGCAAAGGCAATAGCTCCAGTATCACCAATTAAAGTGTTACAGTTCATGGTAATGCGCCGCAAACCAGTCATGCAATCTAGATCAGGATGCCTATAACGAAGACTCTCTGCCCAGACTTGACTGTGTCTTTTTGTTGCCTGGTACTGTATAAAACATATGCACATAACGTTTTAGTTATAGTGCAAGATAAACATTTCTGTTGAATTGCTTATTATACTTGCGATTTAAAACAGTGAAGTAAGATACCTCAGAAATGAGAAATTAATAAAAACCTGCCTTAATAATGCTGGTCATATGCTCTGCTCCACGCCATGTTATGTTACAGCCTGTGAAGTTGACTGTTTTGATAGTTGCTGAATTCTTCACACTCTGGCAAATGACTGAATAAAAACCATTAGATTTAATGAGCTGTGATTATGAAATATTATGAATCCCTTAGTAATACAAGCCTGGTGGAAACAAGTAACTTACTTTCCAGTCCGTCATCTCCTATTGGACAACGTGCTAATGAAAGGTTCTGTAGTGTTTTTGTCCTGGACAGACCCTAAAAAATTTGCACATGACATTTACAATTAACATATCAAAAAGGGATTATGAAGATTATATACAAAGTGCATTAGCAATATCTGGTTGCCACAATTAAATTTGAAAGAATTCATACTGACTGATTTCCTTTTTTATAGTTAACTAATAATTGCCATTTGATCAACCGAGTTAATTAAGTTTCAATATTTTAGGCAATTTTGCAGGCTTTGGTTCCCACATGAACAGAAAGGCAGGGAGGAGACAAGATTCTGTGTCAGCAACTGGGAAACCTGGAAGTGCTAAGGATTTAGCAACAACACCATGTTATGTTTTCTTCATTACGTTTCCCAAGGAGCAGCCACTGGCCTGGCAGGAAATCTGCAGTTTTAAGGAGAAGACAAGACTCACTGAGAAGAAATCTGGCAATCACAAGACACATGGGTCTGTAGACTTGAGTGGAAAGATCAGAGTACACAACAGTTCCTTTTTCTGGGGGATAGTGAGCAGAGAGAGAGAGAGAGAGAGAGAGAGAGAGAGAGAGATGCCTGAAAGGAAAGTGCAGTGTTTGGAAGCAGGGATGTTGGTGGCAAAATGGGGAGGAAAGCAGTAGTAGAAAATTTCCTTGAAGGGAGAGGCAACAGCCTTGTGGCATTATTGCTGGAAGGTTAATCCAGAGACCCAGGCCATGTTCTAGGGGCCCAGGTTCGAATCCCACCACAACAGATGGTGGAATTTAAATTCAATAAAAAGCTGGAATTAAGACTCTAATGATGACCGTGAAACCATTGTCAATTCTTGGTAAAAACCCATCTGGTTCACTAATGTCCTTTAGGAAGGGAAACTACCATATTTACCTGGTCTGGCCTACATGCGTCTCCAAACCTACAATGCAGTTAACTCTTAACTGCGCTCTGAGCAATCAGGGATAGGCAATAAGTGCTGGGCTATCCAGCGACGCCCTCATCCCATGAATAGGTTTAAAAACGGCATGCAGACATACACCTATTTCTCCTGGCCCACACGCAGTGCTTGAAAAGTACTTACCTGCAAGAACTCACAGGTTCCTTCGTCATTTAAGCGCTGGATTTGTCCAATCACACTAAACCCAACTACAGCTGTTAAATTCAACTGGCCCTCAAACTTTAAGTAACAGAGTCTTATTTACATTTTGAAATCAATGATATAGCTCTGAAAAGGGTCCCAGTATTTCAATTTAGCAAATTAAAACTATTCCTCAAGTTCTCATCTGTCAAAAGATAGATCTAAAAACCCTTCCATAGACAACTGGCTGTAGCATAATTCCATAGGCACTTTCTAGCATCTAACTTGAGGGATAGTAATAAGATGTAATCCTTAGCAGCAAGAGTCACAGACATTACGAGTGATGTCCTCATCTATTATCCACATAGATAGTTTCAACAAGAAATTATTAAATAGCTATCAAGAACAGGAAAGCGGAACAGAACTGAAACAGCGTCATATTGGACGCAAAACCTTAATTCTGTTTGTCTCTTCACAGATGCTGCCAGACCTGCTGAGGTTCTCCAAGACTTTGTTTTACTTCATAACTACAGGTGTGCAGTATTTGCATCTGTTGAAGAACAAGAAATAATTGTTTTTCCTTGCCAAACCAGTGACACTGAGGCCTGAGCAACACCTATTCCATTACCCTTGTCAAAAATCAGTAAACTCAACATAGTTTGAAGACAGAAGCAGTAAACTTCCTGTTCTAATTGATTGAGCAAATCACTAAGCGTTTGTCATCAGAGAAAGCACTCACTCTGGAGCATACTAACAGGCAGAGGTATCAGCAGTCCACAGATGTCACTGATATATTGTATCCAATACATCCAGACTGTATTACAGAATTCTGATCAGTAGACAGCCTTTCAAGCTTAAATTACGTAGCATACTCTCAATAAGCTGCTTTATAATCATTCCATTTAGGCTTTTAGCTAACTGTGTCAACTAAGCTTTTTTCAGATATTTAAGGGAATTGGTACAATGGATGGAGAGAAACCTTTCCACTGGTGAAGTCTGCAATGAGGAGACGTAAAAAAGTCATAACTTTAACTTTAAAATCAGAACAGGGACATACAGGAAAAATGTTCAAAACCGCATCTTCTGATGCAAAAAATGGAAGTAGCACGGAACACTCTCCCTCAATTAATAATTTTAAATCTGAGATGGATTGATGTTTTCTTGAATAAGGGTTTAAAGAGTTGTGGACCTGAGGCAGGTTGGTGGGGTTGAGGACCACAATGTTAATGAATGACAGAACAGATTCAAAGGGTTGAATGGCCTATTCTTGTTCCTATATTCTTAAACAAAAATTTAATTTTGAGAAAGTTTACTTGCTGCAAGCTAATATTGTGTCATAAGTCTAAAACAGATGCACTTTTTTCCACTGCACAATGTTTAGTCATTTGTTTTCTTCAGAAATATTCCCAGATTCCCATTAATACAGAAAAAAATTCCCTTTGATGAGAGAATCGATAACCACAGGTTAGATTTAGAATCACTGGCAAAAAAGAGTTGAGAAGGGAGATAAGAATTGTCGCCCCAGTTAGACAGCTGTTGGGATCTAGAATATTCCACCTGAAAAAGTGCTGGAAAAAGATTCCAGGAATATCGAAGGTTTTGGAGTAGATCTGTAGCTCAGGTTGTGGGTGTTGAGGTTGGTCGGCTCGCCGAGCTGGTTTGTTGTTTTGCAGACGTTTCGTTACCATGCTGGGTAACATCCTCAGTGCAGCCTCCGATGAAGCGTCGGTGTGTTTTTCTGCCTGGTTTTTAAACTCTGGGGTCCGTTGAGATGGATTGCCTCACGTCCGGGTTTCCTTTGTAGTGGAACGTATATGGGGTCGAGTTCAATGTGTTGAATGGTATCAAGCATGGGAACAAAACGTCTGCAAAACAACAAACCTGCTCGGCGAGCTAACCAACCTCAAGATTCCAGGAATAGTTCTGTATGAGTGTGGACAGTACCTATAGGTAGGGAAATTACAGGGTTACAGACAAAAATAAGCAATCTGGGGCTGTTCCTTTGAAGAGCCAAAATGTACAATGGGCCAAATTGTATCCTTCTGTGCTGGACATATTTATGATTCTTTGTATGACTGAGGCAGCTCATATATCATTCATCTTAAGAACGTACTTGAACAGACTGCTGTAGGTAATGAACAGACATTACGAGTATCTTGTTTACATGCTAATACCACTTTGATGTTTCCTCACCTTTGTTAATGTCAGAAGATCTCCGTGTCTCAAGGGTAATCCTTCTAACTCCAAAGTTTTTAGAGAACTGGAAACACTCAGAGAATCTCTAACTGATTTGCACAGTTGAATTGTAAGGTCTCTTGATCGGATGGCTGGTATGCGTTTTCTGATGTTCTGTTTACATCTTTCACTCCCTTTGGAAAACAAAAAAACAAGAAAAAAAATCCTAAAACAAGAATGGTTACATGAAATTTGCTCATATCAGTGCTGCAGACACGGTCAGCTCAAGAATCCAGTCTTCTCCTTTTAGTCATCAGGTTTCCTGAACCCTGAGAGGCCTGCCCTCCACAGCTGAAGTCCTACAGTAGGACTTTGCTTTCATCTCTCTATCTTCAAGCCTTTCACATGGAATGTGTGTCAAACAATGTGTATATAACCTGCCTTATGGCTAATGTCAAAGTCTTCGCCAGGAGAATTTTTTAAAATTCCGTTCATTACATTATTCTTGGGCAGAATTTTCCAGTTTACTTTTGATATTTTATCTCATTATTTTACAAAGATGCAAGTTATTTTTTTAAACACCACACAAATTGACCAATTAGACTAACTGGTCTGCAGTGGTGTAACTACTAAATCTCACTATCAACATATTGTTCTTCTTTCTCCTCTCCCTTCATGCACTAATCTAACTTCCCCTCAAAAATGCATTTTATGGTATTCTTAATTTCTGAATGTGGTAACATGGGTCAATTTTTAATGTTTTCTTTTAAAGTGAGTATGAACGTCACATTTCCAAACTCATGGTACTTTCCCAGTGATTAGTGATTCCTTCAATGATCCTGAATAAATTATATCAGCCTAGTCTTAGTATATAGACTTGCCTTTCATTTCCTAGTACACAATACATTCCTTAATAGCTTCACATTGAAAAAAACTTCAAAACATGTCATTTGAGATACTGTCTTCAGCAATCTTTTCCTTGAATAGTTTAACACCATCTTTACATTGGATATATGGGCACAGAAACAGGCCAGTCAGCTCAAACATGCCTACTTAAACTTGGTTTAAGGCTTCTCCCATCTTTTCACATCTAAACATTCCAGTGCAACCATCAATTTCCTTCTCCTTCAAATGTTTGTTTAATTTGCCCTTAAGTGCATCTAAACCATATGCTTCAGCTGTAACTTCCACTCTTTGGGGCAAGAGATTTCGTCTGTATCTCCTACTTGATTTCCTGGTGTGGATCATTCCCTCCCCCCACTGTTATGGCAAGAGTAATGGCACTGAGGTGACTTAACTGAAATTGAAAATGAAAAAAAAAAAATCTGATTCTTGACTTCAAGAGAAGTCAATGATTTCCCCCTCAACTCTGAAATGACAACTTCAGAATCTTTCCCTTGAGTGATGACTAGCTTGTTTCCATACCATTATTAGCTCAATTCGTCCCTACTCACATCCCAGTTCCAAATCTCCTCTCCGCCACTGAGAAACTAGACGGCACAAACACCTGACAGATTAACAAAGAGCAGGTACCTGGCAACCACAGCTCACTAAATGCCCAATGCCAGCCATCATCACACTAGTTTTTCTGTACCATGTTCCTGCTTGGTCCATGGTCACCATCCCCCTTGATCTTTCATCCACGCATTTCAACTTCAGCAAACCACCATCCTTATGATTTTAGCACGCCTGCCCTTGAACTACCTCGAAGGCACTGCGCCTTTAACACTCCACCCTGGAGATGAGGGACGCCTACGATTTACAAGCTTCTACCAAGTCGCTTTGCATGCAAGGATAGCCAAACAAGAGATTCAGGATGCTTTTTCACTGACATGAATACAGGCATCTTATGGCTCTTAGCTTGCTTTATTAGCAATCATTGACTTTCAAACTTACTTGAACACATCCAGCTCTGAGTGGGTGACCCTGTTTTCTTAGAGCACACGGACTTTAACATTAGACTGCAAGGTATCAGTCTCTCTATGGGTGACATTATTGCTTTTTAGCACACAAAGTCTTGAGCACCAAGTTACAGGCTTCAGCCTCAATGGTTTAACACTTGAGAGAGGGGTTCAGGCAGATAGCTTGTGATAGCGGGAACATTGAATGGTAAATGTACCACTTAGACAAGGAATAGTCATATCACTCTACACCAGCAGGTGTCAACATCATAGATGCAGCATATGCCAGTAGCTTATGCAACAAACAAACTGCAATGCTTCAAGTTAATGGTAATGTGTTGAAAGAGACTACATATTTTAACTTTTTTAAGAAATAGCAACTGAAATGGAAATTGGAGTGTCATAACTGGAATACTAGGAAAATTTTGAAACTTGAACATCAAGTTTTCACATTGTTGAACTGTGCAATACAATATGGCATTTTTTCAAAAATGGAAGCAAAATGAGGTAGAACTGCAGCAAGAATCTTTCAAGGTATTGAAGCTGTGCCTTACAACAGCCCTCTGACTGTCTGAGCTGCAGTGCTGAAATGTTGCAAGTGCCAAGAGCAGCAGAATGGAAGAGACACCCACTGCCCACAAGCAGAGAGCATCCATTTCTCCCCCAATCACTCTCGATGTGAGGAAAAAGACAGAAAAAAACAAGAGAGTTTAAAGGAAAGAATTCCTACCAGAAAAGACCCATGTTCACCCGATCTCACACTGTTTTGAAGAATGGACTGTTAACCTCCAGATAATTGTACATCATTACTGCAAAAAATAAAAGGACCAAGAATTGAAAGATGTCCATATCACTGAGGAGGAAGTGCTGAACGTCTTAAATTGCATAAAGGTGGATAAATCCCTGGGACCTGATCAGGTGTACCCTAAAACTCTGTGGGAAGTGAGAGAAGAGGTCGCTGGGCCCCTTGCTGTGATATTTGTATCATCAATAGCCACAGGTGAGGTGCCAAAAGACTGGAGGCTGGCTAACATTGTGCCACTATTAAAGAAAGGTGGTAGGGAAAAGCCAGGGAACTACAGACCAGTGAGCCTGACATTGGTGGTGGGCAAGTTATTGGAGGGAATCCTGAGGAAAAGGATTTATATATATTTGGAAAGGCAAGGACTGATTCGGGATAATCAACATGGCTTTGTGGTGGGAAATCGTGTCTGACTAACTTGATCGAGTTTTTTGAAAAGTAGCAAAGAGGATTGATGAGGGCAGAGCGGCGAACATGATCTATATGGACTTCAATAAGGCATTCATTAAGGCTACTCATGGTAGACTGGTTACCAAGGTTAGAATCACACGGAGTACAAGGAGAATTAGCCACTTAGATACAAAACTGGCTCGAAGGTTGAAGACAGAGGGTAGTGGTGGAGGGTTGCTTTTCAGACTGGAGGTCTATGACCAGCAGTATGCCACAAGGATCTGTGCTGGGTCCACTGCTTTTTTGTCACCTATATAAATGATTTGGATGTGAACACAGCAGATATGATTAGTACATTTGCACATGACACTAAAATGGCAGACTTAGTGGATAGCAAAGAAGGTTAACTCAGAGTACAGCGAAATCTTGATCAGATGGGCCAATGGGCCAAGGAGTGGCAAATGGAGTTTAATTTAGATAAACGTGAGGTGTTTCATTATGGAAAGGCAAATCAGGGCAGGACATATACACTTAATGGTAAGGTCCTGGGGAGTGCTGTTGACCAAGGAGACCTTGGAGTGCAGTTTCATTGTTTGTTGAAAATGGACTCCCAGGTAGACCGGACAGTGAAGGCAGTGTTTGGTATGCTTGCCTTTATTGGTCAGTGCATTGAATATAGGAGTTGGGAGGTCATGTTGCGGCTGTACAGGAGATTGGTTTGGCCACTTTTGGAGTATTGTGTGCAGTTCTGGTCTCCCTTCTATAGGAAAGATGTTATGAAACTTGAAAGGGTTTGAAAAAGATTTACAAAGACGTTGCCACGGTTGGAGGTCCTGAGCTATAGGGAGAGGCTGAATAGGCTGGGGCTTCCTTCCCTGGAGCATCGGAGGCTGAGGGGTGACCTTATAGAGGTTTATAAAATCATGAGGGGCATGGTAGGGTAAATAGGCAAGGTATTTTCCCTGGGGTAGGGGAGTCCAAAACTGGAGGAAATAGGTTTAAGGTGAGAGGGGAAAGATTTAAGAAGGGACCTAAGGGGCAACATTTTCATGCAGAGGGTGGTGCTTGTATGGAATGAGAAGTGGTGGAGGCTGGTACAATTACAACATCTAAAAGACATCTGGATGGGTATGTGAATAGTAAGTGTTTAGAGGGATACGGGCAAAATGCTGGCAAATGGAACTGGGCCAGTTGGACGAAGGTCTGTTTCCGAGCTCTACATCTCTATGGCTCCATAAAAACAACCTTCTATCTTGAGGTCTGGACATCTGAACTTCGGAATATTGTTTACAATGTCTACATTCTTTTTCCAACCATAATATGTGTTAAACCATTTGTCTTTTATCTGTCCTCATCATAATTGAGAGCATGTGTGTTTTTGGGATTTTGATTTTCATTGCTCATGATCAAATTAAGTGCGTTAAAATAAATAGAATTTTTTTTAATTGTTGCTGAAGAAATCTGGCATGAATTGGCATTAGTACCAGTCAGTCCGGTAGAGTAGTCACTTTGGAGGTCTTATCAGGATTTATACAATTAAACATTTGATGACAGATTGTGGAACAGTGGGGCATGATTATTGGCACATTTTCTCCATTACATTGTGACAGTACAAAAGCCAAAGGAGGAATGTCCTTAGCTGGGTGAAGTAAGTCTAAAGTCATTCAGGACATACTGCCACCTGAGGTCTTGTCAAGGGATTTGAATGCTAACAGACTAGGGGGTTGGCCATGGTGAGTCATGCGCTAGGCCCTACAAGAGACCAGGGATCATAGTCCTTGCACTGCAGGGGCTGGGTCACACACAATCCTAGGAGCGAAGTACAAACAGTCCAGAGATTACTGATAGGTCAGTCAGGGTACTGTGGAGACATCAGTCCAAGGGTGGCTGATTGAGTCTAGGCATCTAGCTAAGTCAGACGAGGGGTTAGGCCACAGTCAGTCATGAATGTTTGGTCAATAAAAGTCAGGGAGCTCACCAGGAGAAAGTCTATGGAGTCCTAGGAATGGTTTCAATCTATTGGGTTACTGAGGGAACGGCACCTGTGATCAGGGGCAATTGCAGGTAGTAGGCTGGCATCCTATTGTTATTTGGAAGGAATTAGGGAGACCGGAAACTCTTGATGGGGGCTAGGAGGTGTTGAATTAGGCCTCTAGATGGGGACAGTATAGGATCAACAAGAGTACAGGAATTGCAAAAGGCAGGATTTCTGTGGGTACAGTGGGCATGTTAATTTTAACGTAAAGGGGCTCAACAGAAACATGGAAAGATTAAAAAGGTTATCAGAGCCATCAAGGCAGCAACAGAAAAGGGAACACGAAGGATGGGGGCAATTTCATTACAGACAGAGGCTGCATGTCACACACGTAAAGTCCAGGATGGAACCATGTTGTCACATCAAATCAAAAGTCAGTTGCATAAAAACTTTAAAAATGGTAACTACTGCAAAGTGGGCAGAGTAATTTCATATTTTTTTCCTTCGGGAATACAGTAAACAAATTTAGTTTTGAGACCCTTCTCAGTCAGTTGCAATAATCACACAACCACTAATTAAGTAGTGCCGTCCAATTGGTTTCAATTTGCACTTCATTGGCAGGACATTAATTGTCCAAGAATACAGATTTCAAATCATTACTTCAAACAATGAGTATTACATTGAGTGCATTACTGCCTCCCTGTCATATGAGTTAAACAAAATGTCATGATAGCAAGGAAATCAAAAGTGGAATCTGAAGTTCCTATTTGCCAACCACATTCCACAGCAAGTTTTGGAAGACAATACGTCACAGCTGCCAGATTCTCTTAACGAAATGTGAGAATACAAGGACCATAAGCTGCAATCTGGAAAGGAGCCTGGTTTTGGGAGGGGTGGGAACAACTACAGTCATGGCATGTTTCTGGCAAAATTCAATCCCAGAATGGCATAAACGATTTGGTTGTCCATCACGCAATTGGTTCAGAGAATACACCTCAAAGCTCCTTATCAAGGTAATGCTATTACCCCATTGGGAAGTCTCTATGCCACACTTCAAGAGAGAATAACAAATGGGTCAGGCATTCCTTCAATTATGTTATGTCATCTTTGTGATACTACCCACAGATTATCTGTTAAAAGGGCTCATATGGATATTGCTATCACTGGAATCATTGTAAGCTTGATAATTCTTGCACAAACCCCGGAAGAAAATTAACTGCTGCCAATCCTCCAGAGGGAGGGATCAGAAGGACAAGATACACCAAGAAGATGCAGGCAAATATGACACTCCAGATTTATAGATTGCACTGCCCTTTTCTTCAAATGCTTGAAAGACAGTACAAGACAACGTGAGATTGCGTTAACAGCAATTAAGGGTGTCTTGCCCCATTATCTCCAAACTGTCTAATATGCTGGACGAGGATTTGCCCTCACAAGGACTGAATAGAAATCCTATCCTGATGGCTGTCAAGGTCACAGCTGCACTTATTTTCTGGTAGTGGCTTGGTTCGTAAAAACATAGAAAATAGGAGCAGGAGTAGGCCCTTTGAGCTCACTCCTCTATTCTACATGATTGTGTTTGATCATCCAAAAACGCTGTTCCTGCTTTTTCCTCAAACCCTCTGGTTTATTTAGCCCCAAGGACTATATCTAACTCCTTGAAAACATTCAATATTTTTGCCTTCACCACTTCCTGTGGCACAGAATTCCACAGGATAAATACATTTCTGATCTCTAACCTAAATGGCTCACCTTGCACTCTTAGACTGCGACCCGAATTCTGGACTTCCCAGTCAACGGGAACATCCTTCCTGCATTTACCCTGTTTAGTCCTGTTAGCAATCTCTAAATTTCTATGCGATTCTCCCCTTGTTATTCTAAATACCAGTGAATATAACCCTAACTCTTCTTTTTTTATTCATTAACAGGACGAGGGAGTCACTAGCTAGGCAGTATTTATTGCCCATCCCTAATTTCCCAGAGGGCAGTTCAGAGTCAACCGCATCGCAGAGAGTCACATGTAGGCCAAATCAGGTAAGGATGGCAGTTTCCTTCTCTGAAGGACATTGGTGAACCGGATGGGTTTTTCCGACAATCGACAACGGGCTCACGGTCATCATTAGATTTTTAATTGCAGACATTTTTCAGCAGGATTCAAACCCGGGTCCCCAGAACATTATCTAGGTCTCTGGATTAACAGTCCAGCGATAATACCACCAGGCCATCACCTCCCCATACATTGTTCCTGCCGATCCTTCGTTGCCCTCCTTTCATAGCCAGACCATCCTTCCTCAGATAAGGAAACCAAAAATGCACACAATACTGCAGCTGTAGTCACACCCCAGCCCAATAGAACTGCCATAAAACAGCCCTGCCCTTGTACTCAATTCCCAGAATGAAGGCCAGTGTTGCATCCTTCATTGCCTGCTGCAACTGCATGCTTATTTTCAGCAACTGGTGTACAAGGACACCCAGGTCTCATTGGACCACCCCTTTCCCAATTTATCATCGTTCAGACAAAAATGTGCCTTCCTGTTTTTGCTAGCAAAGTGGATAAACACACTTATCCACATTATATTTGATTTGCCATACATTCACTCAACTTGTCAAATCACATTGAAGTATCTCTGCATCCTGCTCAGAATTCAATGTCCTATCCAGCTTTGTGTTATCTGTACACTTAGAGTTAATATACTTAGTTTCTTCATCTAAATCAATAATATAGTCCTTTCCAAAGAAACTGGGGATCTGTGTGGCGTCTGCCAAACTTTCAAGCGTAAATGCATCCAGGATGATACCAATGCAATTCTCACCAGAGCACACCTCTTCATTTACTTCCCGCTTGACAATGATCGTCAAGCAACTAGTGTATTGGGATTGTCCACCATCACCGGCACAAACACAGGGAGTTATCTTCTTCATTCTTGATATTGTATCAAGAATGTCCGATCACCAATCTGTGATATTTGAAAACAAAAAAGGCTTACGTTCTATAAATGCTCAATGTTGGAGGTCTGTGCCAGATATCCTGGGGGCTGTCATGATTCACGCAAAAAGAACTTTCAGATGCTTGTCCCCTTTAAAAATTCTCGGGCCACACAGGAATAGCTACTGGAAGATGAGGGGCTTCCACTCCAAAAATGGCCCATGACACATTCACAAAACCCTCAGGTTGACATAGAATGAGATACAATGCTGCTCACACTTCAAACAGGGCCAAAGCCCTCCTAAGGCAGAGGTTTTGATGCCTGGGCCAGAAAGGGTCTACCACATATTTGCAGCATGTTGTGCCCTTCACAACTGGATCTAACAAGAAGAGGGATGTCCTGGATGCAAATGAATGAGGTTCAACAGCAATCTTCTGAAGATCAAGACGGGACAGGTGACGGGTGACAATGACAAGAGAGCAGGACAAAGTAATTCATCACAGAACGCAAAAGGCCAGAGCGAACCTTATAGTCACACATTTCCAAGATGAATGAGCAGCGTTCGGACTTCATTTCATTGCTTACAATTCTGTTGCTCACCCAGCAAGCTGCCCCTGCTTAGTGTAAAAAAAATGTGTGGACCTTGTTATTTTTGCAGTCCTTCTCCTTTTGTACTGCCGACTAAATCTCTATTGTCCACATGATTGTGTATGATATTACTGGGTGAACACATTTTCTACACATAACCTGCTCTGTATGATACTTGGGGGAGAAAATGGCAGTGAGATACTGCATTAATATTGTATGGCGCTAACGTTAGGTAGCTTTCAAGTAATTTGGGAGGATATGACATCGGTATGAAATGTACTGCATCAGGTTGACACAAATCCTGAGGAACTCACTTTTGAACTTCCCATTATCAGTAATCTATTGTTTCACAGAGCAGGTGAACAGCTAAGTTGCCCTAAAATTCTTGAACATCCTCTACCACGGTTTTGAATCTGCGAGTGGCAGCACTTTCTACAGCTTTTCTTGGCACACTACTATATTGAGAGTCAGTGGATATGCAATCTGACAATTGTACATCCCTCAGCACTGAGTGCTTGAGTATTCCCTTAAAAAGCAGATACATTGTAAGGAAAGATTCATTCTGAAATGGATGGAATCATCATAATTTCCATATTCTCAATCAGAAGGTGAAAGGATGTGTGCAGATTAGGCTCTAGCACATTCTGTATACATTGCATTTAGTGCCAGTGTTATCCACATTAACATGCAACACATTGACTGCAGCCCTCAACATCACAGATCACAGATACGGGGCGTTAGAGTCAGCAGCTTCCAAGATACAGGAAATGCTTGGCGATAACTTCTTTTGTCCTTTGGAAGGCACTGATCTCTCAAAGGGCTGTGACTTAATCAGTCCGACATTAAAAATTTTTCAACAGTAGACATTGCAACAAGACAGAAGAAGTGAAAAATATATTAACAAATGTGATTATTATTTACAATTATATAAAACGCCTGCCACCACATTCCCCACAGTATGTTTCCTTCTTCATTGCCTCTCACTACATATAGGTGCAGGTCTGACTTGAGGTGCTTAGGGGGCTCTATGCTTCACCTTTGAACTTGCAGGTCTTGGGCAGTCATCCCCTGGTGCCTTTAAGTCTAGAGAACTCAGCTCTACTGAATATGCTGCCAGACGCAGGCTTGCCTTCCTCAATTTGTACTTTCAAGTGCTTTGGAATTGTAGGCAAAAGGCTGGTGGAGGGTCTACACCCCTGTAGAGTATTCTGAGAAGCAGCTCCTAATGTGCATGCTTGTCAATTCCCCTTCCCATCGGTGCCTGTACCCTTTCTGACAGGAAAGGGCATCTGGAGTGAATCAAATTCCACCCACCCCTCCTAGCTTAGCCAATGATGCTGAGTAACCAAGGCCAATCCAATGGAGTGAAAATCCAAGCACATAACCAGCAGACATTGAGAATTCTGCTGGACCTCGAGTCTCCAAGGTTATCTCCAATCTTTCAATGGACATTGAAGCACATGCAAGCCAGAGCAACCACTGCACTAAGGATGTCAGTGAACATTATTCACATGAGCTTACTGGCTGCATCTGGTGACCCTGCCTAATTTTCTTCTGCCTGTCTATGCAGTCTAACCAAGTTGTTTATAGGTAAGAACACAGGCACGTCTTTTTCCATGGGCTAAGCAGGTGCCTGGTCTCCAGCAGTATCCTGAATGTCAGATAAATTGGTACTTGTTCTTTGACTGGCTGCAGAGTCAGTGACATGCTCATCAGATTATGCTCCAGAGTCTCACCGAGATGAAGTACCTACCAAGGTGAAAATCTCCCAGCCGGTAGAAGATTCAGGTAAACACCAAGGCTTCAGAGGCTTTCTCATCAGAGGTAGTGATGAATCTGGCAGTTTCCAGCGCTTCAATCTTTCCAGATGTCTGCTACCACTGGGGGATTAGTTGGAGAAGATGGATAAAAGCCTGTGCAGGAAATGGATGAGTTAACACTACTGGTGATAAGAGACCTGCACAGTAATAAGATGTTTACTGGGTTGGCTGCCAACAGGAGTCAGGCAATCCTGCTCTTCTTTGGCCAAATCCACTAGTTTCTTCTCCTAGAGTGAGGTGCCAAATGCCTGACTCCTCACCGCCTTGGATCTTTCAGTCTGTTTGTGGGTAATTTTTTTTCTGCAATGAGAGAAAGGAAGGAATTGAATGTCATGAAACTGAGTGCAAGAGAGGTTAGTGGTCCTGCATGAGCAGGAGAGGTGGTGAGGTGTCCGCAGAAGATGAGGAGTTGGGAGGGCTTAAATGGGCATGATGCAAGTAACATTGAGGGCTGTGTACCTTCTGTTTTTGAGATGTCAATTACAGTGAATGATGGCCATGAATGAGTGGTAGCAGAGAGATTGTATCATTTAATGCAACGGAGTACAGAACATCGTTAGCCTTCTTTCTGCATATCTGCATGTTCCACTTCACTGACGCATGTTGCAATTTTGGATCCAGTTTGGCTGGGAGTGGTGATGTGCCCTTCTTTGGCGATCCAAACAGAAGAGGACTGACCTCCCCTCCACCAGTCCATTCACCTAGCACCTCCTATCCCCATCCAGGAAGTGAGAAGCAAGTATTCCCTTGCTCTGCGCTACCTCTTGGACAATTATGGTCAAGTATCACAGTATAAGGAATCATTCCTGGCTTGCAGTATCAGAAATGGTGTGTAGATGAGCTTAGCGCATGGCCCAAGTGGCAACGAAGCCAGAAGGCCTCAGGAATGGAAAGCTCTTGCATCTCACTCGCCATAAGATTTTAGTTCCGTAATGAATGAAGTGAAAAGCAGAAGACAGCACAAGAAAAATCAGCCTAGGCCAAAGCACACTGGACACTATGAAACTCAACCATCACCAAACTAACTGCAAATGAAAAACTCCACCCTTGGCAACTATCTCATATTGCTGACTCACAATCCATCACCCTGACCACAGAATGGTAAATAAAAACCCGAAAGAACTGTGAATGCCATAAATCAGAAACAAAAGCAGAAATTACTGGAAAAGTTAAGCAGGTCGGGCAGTGAGAGGAGACAGAAATCAGAGTTAACCTTTCGGGCCCAATGACCCTCCACAGAACAAACGATAACTAGGAAAATGTCGGTTTATAGCAGAAGCTAGGGTCAGGGGGAGGGGTTAAGAAGTAAACAATATGTAGGGATAGAGCCCAGAAAGACAGAAGAACAGTTGGACTAAGGAATGGATAATGATCTGGCTAAGACAGTGGACAGCTGTTTATGGGGACTGTTAGTGACTAACAACGGGTTGTGCGTAGTAGCAGACTGTGAGATAACAAGGCCTGGTGTGTGGGAGTTGGGTGAGGGACATAGGAGAGCCCTAAAGTTGTTGAACTCAATATGGAGTCCAGAAGGCTGCAGGGTCCACAAGCAGAAATTGAGGTGTTGTTCTTCCAGCTTGCGCTAAGCTTGCTGGAACACTGCAGCAAGCCTAAGACAGAGATGTTGGCCAGGGACAGGGTGGTGTGGTGAAGTGGCAGGCAACTAACTGGAAGCTCAGGGTCTTTTTTGTGGACAGAACATAGGTGTTCTGCAAAGTGGTCACCCAGTCTAAGCTTTGTTTCCCTAAAGTAGTGGAAACCATATTGTGAGCAGTGAATGCTGTAGACTAGATTGAGTGAAGTGCAGATAAAGTGCTGCTTCACCTGGAAGGTGTATTTGAACCCTTGAATACTTGCAGGGGGAAAGAAGTAAACGGACAGGTGTTACGCCCTTTGTGCTGGCAGGGGAAGGTGCCACAGGGCTGAGTTGGGATGTTCAGAGGAATGGAAGAATCCTCAGGATGTCTCAGAGAAATCAGATCTTGTGGAAGGCTGACAGGAGAGGTGAGGGGAATATGTGTTTTGTGGAGACATTTTCACACCCTGCTTCCTGTAAAGACTCTAGTCCATTCTCCCAGTTCCTCCGTCTCCGTCTCATCTGTTCCAATGATGCCAACTTTGACAAGGGAGCCTCTGAAATGTCCATCTTCTTCGTCAACCAAGGATTCCCCAGCACCATTGTTGAAAGGGCGCTCAGCCAGTTCCGAATCATATCCCGCACTTCAGCGCTTACAACGTCTCTTCCCTCCCACAACAGCAATAGGGTCCCCCTTGTCCTTAACCACCATCCCACCAGCACCCGCATCTAGAGGATTATTAGCCACCATTTCCACGTCCTCTAGCAGGATACCACTACCAGACACATACTCCCCTCCCCTCGCTTGTCGGCCTTGTGCAGGGACTGTTCCCTCAGGAACACCCTGGTCCACTCTTCCTTCACTCCCAGCACACCCTCCACAGCCAGATGGCACCTTCCCCTGCAACTGCAGTAGGTGTAACACCTGCCCGTTTACTTCAACCCTCCTCAGTACCTAAGGGCCTAAACACACCTTCCAGATGAAGCAATGCCTTACTTATACTTCACTCAATCTAGTTTACTGCATTTGCTGCTCACAATGTGGTCTCCTCTACATTGGGGAAACGAAGCTCAGACTGGGTGACTGCTTCACAGAACAGCTACGTTCTGTCCGCAAAACAAAAAAGACCCTGAGCTTCCAGTTGTCTGCTACTTCAACACACCGCCCTGTTCCCTGGCCAATATCTCTGCCTCAACCTTGCTGCAGTACTCCAGCAAAGCTCAGTGCAACCTGGAAGAACAGCACCTAATTTTCTGCTTGGGGACCCTGCAGCCTTCTGGACACAATATCCAATTCAACAGCTTTAGAGCTTGAGCTCTACCAAATCCTTACCCAAAACTCCACACACCTGGCCTCATTGTCACACTGTCTGCTATTGCACAAAACCCATTGTTAGCCACTAACAGTTCCCTTTAACAGCTATTCACCCTCCTAGCCAGATCATTATCCACTCCTTTGTCCAACTGTTATTGTCTCTATTTGTGCTCTATCCCTACCTATCATCTACTCCTTAGCCCTCCCCACAACCTAGCTTCTGCATATAAACTGACATTTTTTCTAGCTACCATCAGCTCTGGGGAAGGGTCACTGGACCCAAAACATTAACTCTGATTTCTCTCCACTGATACTGCCAGACCTGCTGAGCTTTTCCAGCAATTTGTTTTTGCTGCACAGAATTGTGAAGTCAGAGCTGATGTATTTCAACAGCACGTCATAATATTAAAGATTTTAAGAAGGCAAGAATTACCCATTTTACAGTAGCCCAGATTTCAGTTTTAAAATTTAACAATTGACACTGTGCTCATTACAACAGCATTCACTATAGTTTTACCCATTATAGCAGCTCTCAAACGTGTGTGGCCTTATGCTGGAGATTCCACATTCATTTGCAAGGACAGCATTGCCAAAGTAGTTTCAAATTTTCCAGGTTCTTGTTAGCTAATTTAGACCTCTGTCACCAGTTTAAAACTGTTGTCTCATTTAGACCTCCCTGTTTTCACAATGTCAGAGCTTCCCTGTGACCCTTTGTAACCTGGTTATCCTCCCCATGGCTTTCAGTTTTCCCTCTGGTCCTACCCTTGCAGCTTCTACCTCTTGCACTCCGATACCTGACCTTTCCAGCTGCCAGCCTCGCAGCCCCTACCCAGCTTCCAGCCTCCCACTTATTCCTCCAACAACCTTCATCTCTTCCCCTCCCAAAGCCCACTGCAGCCTCCCTCTCTTCTCCCAAGGCCCCTGCAGCTTATCTTCACCACTACCAATGAGTGCATAACAATGGGTTTATTTGAAGACACAGAATAAAATAGAACTAAATAAATTATTTTGAACTTAGATAGGACCTTGGTTAGATAACATTTAAGGAGTACTATGCTCAGTTCTGATTTCCATGTTACACAATAGAAGATATAGAGACACTAAAATAGATGCAAGAATGAACCAGATTTCTAAAGTTGCTAACAGAACTGAGAGATTATAACGTGGGAAAGACTAAGTAGGATGGAGTCTTTTCTCAAAAAGAAACAGAATCAGCCATGATTGTAATGAATAGCAGGGCAGGCTTGAGATGTTTGAAAGCTTACTTCTCCTTGTTTGTACGCTCACATGACCTAATTGAAGACTTTTTTAATTACAAAAGGTGTTTAATAGAGAAGATACAGAGAAGGCTTTCTACATTGTTTTTTGATTCTCCACTGTAAAGTCAGTCTTTTTAAATCAATTAGGTATCTTACCTGCTTCTCCAAGGCCAGGTTGATAGTAACTTCTAATAGCAAGAAAAATTAAATTCTTATTAACACTGATGGTGCCGAAAATTGGTGCCCACTCAGATAGCTTGATCCAATCACCGTTAATGTCCAAAACACCTTGATTTAAATTTGCCTTCACAGCTTTTAGTGGAACCAGGTCATGAAGAGCACACAAATGCTCATAATGTGCTTCAAAATCCATTGGCCCTCGCTAGTACAAATGAATAGATTCGATCATTTGATGTGACCCTGGGAAAACAGTGAGGGAAAGAACTATCACTATACGCAACTAAGAAACTTCAAACTGTACCAAGCACCCAAAATAAGGAACGGAAAACCTAGAAGCAGCAGCAAGTCATTTGGCCTTGTGACTGAATGACAGACCTGATGGCAGGGGGCACAGCGATGGGAATGTTGCAGTCTGGCATATTCCAAGGTCCAGGACTACGTGCTGAGGGATGCTCTAACGCGTGAGGCAGCTGCTGCCAAGGCGCAGTAGGTAAAGACCACTGTCTACGATCTTTCTGCTGAAGTTAAATGGGGATCTGTTCAGTTATCAGACCCTCCCGGTGCCTGAATTATATGTAAATATAATCTCACACAAGAAAGAGATACCTTTGTTTGTCGGATAGAGTAAAACTCCAATGTTTGTTTTCTTCATATTCAATTGTACAGAACCGAACTGCTTTAATAGCTTTGTGTGTGTATATATAATAAGTAAAATATATTTTTGAATTTGAAAAGGTGAGATACGAGAAGAGTGTGGAGGCCGAACTGCGGGCTGTGGGCACGGGCAGGGGCGAGAGGATCGGGAAGGGGTTGCTCAGTATAGGGTGTTAGGATGACGGGGGGGGGGGGGGGGGGGGGGGGTGAAAAAGATGGGGGGGAGAGAGAGGGGGGGGGGGGGGCGGGGGGGGGGGGGGCCCCCCCCCCCCGCCCCCCCCCCCCCCCCGAGTGGAGTGAATAGCATGGAGGATACAGTGAGTGGAGGAGGCAGTGAGCGGTGGGATTCGAACCGACGTCTCCAGAGGGTCAGCTTGTGCCGCTGGATCCAGCGCATTCAGCAGGAACCGGAGAATGGCGCAAAATAGAAACAAACATTTCGATCTGCTTAAGAATCCGTGCTCGCCACTCATTTCACGCGAATAATGCCCCCTCCCAGCGGTTAACTGTTCGGTATCCTGTTTAACTAACACAAGCCTTGGTTTTACTCACTATCACTATAGGACACGCTTATCCTTGTTGCAGCTCCAGCACCGTAACCGATGCTCACTGCGGCTGCGCAGCCCCGAGCTGAGCGCGCGAGCCCACCCGCCGGCTTCAACCGTCCACCCACAAGATGGCGGCCGCTGTCTCGGGTTCAGCTGTAGCAGCGCTGGTTGTGAACCTTTTGATGCAGAGATACCGGAGTTGGAGTGGGGTGGACCAGCTCAGAAATCACACGACACCATGTTATAGTCTCCCATACACACGTAGATCTATGGGATGAATTTGTATTTGCAGATACGTTGTATTTTGTTCAAAAAGCACTCAATTTACAGATAACAAGGTATAGAGCTGGATGAACCCAGCAGGCCAAGCAGCATCAGAGGAGCGGGAAAACTGACGTTTCAGGTCTAGACCCTTTTTCAGAATGGGGGAGGGGAAGCTTCGGAAGCTACACTGGCCCTATCCCCCACCTCTTCCTCAGTTACATTCATTACTGTATGGGCGCCGCCTAGTGCTCCCACAAGGAGCTCGAACAGTTCATCCACTTCACTAACACCTTCTACCCCCAACCTTAAGTTCACCTGGACCATCTCTGATATCTCTCTCCTTCCTGGATGTCTCTGTTTCCATCTCTGGCAACCATCTGGAAACCGATATCCATTTCAAGCCCACCGACTCCCACACCTAGGTAGAGTACACCTCCTCTCACCCACCTTCCTGCAAAAATGCCATCCTCTATTCCCAATTCCTTTGCCTTCGCCTTCGCCTCCGCCTCCGCCGTATCTGCTCCCAAGATGAGGCATTCCTCTCCCGGACATCCCAAATGTCCTTGTTTTTCAAGGACTGCAACTTCCCCTCCACAGTGGTCGAAAACGCCCTCGACCATGTCTCCCACATTTCCCACACCACTCACAACCACTCCCCACAATAACAACCAAAACAGAATCCTCCTCGTCCTCATGTACCATCCCACCAGCCTCTGGATCCACTGCATCATCCTCCGGCACTTCCGCCATCTGCAATCCGACGCCAACACCAAAGACATTTTTCCCTCCCCACCCTTATATGCTTTCTGGAGGGACCACTCCCTTCGTGACTCCCTTGTCCGCTCCACACTCCCTACCAGACCCACCACCCCCGTCACTTTTCCCTGCAACTGCAGGAAGTGCTACACCTCCCCCCTCACCCCTATCCCAGGCCCTAAGAAGACCTGCCACATCAAACAGATGTTCACCTGCACATCTGCTAATGTGGTATACTGTATCCGCTGTTCCCGATGTGGCGTCCTCTACATTGGGGAAACCAAGTGGAGGCTTGGGGACTGCTTTGTGGAACACCTACGCTTGGTTCGCAACAAACGACTGCACCTCCCAGTCGCGAACCATTTTAACTCCCCCTCCCACTCCTTAGACGACATGTCCATCCTGGGCCTCCTGCAGTACCACAGCGATGCCACCCGAAGGTTGCAGGAACAGCACCTCATATTTCGCTTGGGAACCCTGCAGCCCAATGGTATCAATGTGGACTTCACAAGCTTCAAAATCTCCCCTCCCCAGACCGCATCCCAAAACCACCCAGCTCGTCCCCTCCTCCCACCTATCCACTCCTCCCACCTCAAGCCACACCCCCATCTCGTACCTACCAACCTCATCCCACCTCCTTGACCTGTCCATCCTCCCTGGACTGACCTATCCCCTCCCTAACTCCCCACCTACATGCACCTTTACTGGCTCCAACACCACCTCTTTGACCTGTCTGTCTCCTCTCCACCTATCTTCTCCTTTATCCATCTTCTTCCCGCCTCCCCCTCTCTCCCTATTTATTTGAGAATCCCCTTCCCCTCCCCCATTTCTGAAGAAGGGTCTGGACCCGAAACGTCAGCTTTCCTGCTCCTCTGATGCTGCTTGGCCTGCTGTGTTCATCCAGCTGTGCATCTTGTTATCTCAGATTCTCCAGCATCAGCAGTTCCTACTATCTCCACTACATTTACATAGTTTTGAGTCACCAAGAGGGTCTGATAACTGAATGGGCCCCCATTGTACTTTGACAGAAGGACTTTAAATGGCGATCTTGCCCCACTGCGCCTTGGCAGCAACTACCCTGAACTACCCTACCCTCAGCACGTTGTCCTGGACTTTTGAATGTGCCAGATTGCAACATTTGGTCAAGGTCAACTCTGCACTGGAGACTGACATGTTTCAGCTGACCAAAGAACGTCTTTCACCAAGTTGATGGTCCTTCACACGCAGTCGGTGTTTGTCTCAGAGTGAATCCCAGGGAGCAGCCCATAGATCACAGAGTCCTACATCATGGCACTGCTCAAGACGAACCTTGACAAAAACCACTGCACCCCTCTCCAGACCTTCTTTGCAAAGGCACATTCCAGTAGGAGATGTGTGACATTCTCTTGCCTCCCCACCCACCCACGCAGCCGCTTTGAGGACAACGTGCAGTTGCTGAGAGAGTCTGGGCATGCATGAAGGATCTCACAAGTAGTGCCATTCTCACACCAACAACCTTGGTGCTTGTTGGAAAGTTCTGGCGATGAGGCATTCTGCCAAAAGACTTTGACAGTCTGCTGAAGGAATCACCTAACAATATGAATCATCACCTTCTCCTGCAGAGTCTCAAGGACATTACATGCTGACCACTGCCTGATGGACTTCTGGTCAAAGGTGGTTTCCTTTGCAAATTTTTCCACAAGGGATAGGTAATATTGAATGGTCCAACTACATGGAAGGTTCCGCAGCACCAAGGCCAGGCCTATCCTTCATTACACCAGGGACAGGTAAAACCTCTGTATATAGTCACACTTAGTTTTTGCACACCTAGGTTTTAGGCACATCTTGATGCAGCCACTCACAAAAGGTGGCCATCATCATGAGATCGGCATTGAACACGTGAGAAAGAACATTCCCAATGCCGATCTCATGATGGTGACCACCTTTGTGTGTGGCTGCATGACTAGTTTTGAACTCCAAATGAAGTGGAAGATGGCTTGGGTGCCTGCAGTGGTACAGGTTCGGGGAATAGGTCAGACATGCACCGCCTACAGCAAAACCAACAGCACGTCACATTTGATGACCAAGTTTTTATCCGCAAGGAGAGGGAGTGGTGTTCCCACCTGCCCAGTTTCTACCTCACCATGACAATATGCTCCTCCCAAGTTTTGGTGTGTGCCCCGGCTCCTCTGAACCATATACCCAGCACCTTCAGATAGTCTGCTCTGACAATGAAGAGGATAAAGGATCAGTTGGCCAAGAACCCAAAAAACTTGGCCTCACTCTTGCCTCTATTTACCTTGGCAACTGAGGCCAGTTCAGACTGGTCACAGATGCTCAAGAGTCTGCACGCTGACTGCAGATCTGAGCAAAAAATGATGACATCATCCATATACCGGGAGACTTTACCTCATAGGTCTCTGCTGCCTGGAATAGCCACACCTTGCATCCTTCCTGTTGGTCTCGGCTAAAGCACAAACAAGGCAGAAGAGAGAGAGGACAGCCCTGCTTTACGCCAGATCTGATCAGGAAGTTTTCTGATTCCCACTCATTGATTGAGACTACACTACAGATATTGGTGTAGAGCAGTCGGATCCAATTGCAGATTCCCTCCCTAAAGCCCATTTTGGACAGCACATCCCTCACGTAGGTGTGAGATTATCTGTCAAAGACTTTGTCCTGGTCCAGGCTGATGAGACATGTAGGTGTTGTATCCCTGAGGACCACAACAGGAATGTTACTGGCTAGAAATTTTCTAATATCATCCAATGCCTGCCTCAGACTTTACCAGGCTCACTTTCACATCAAAGTACATCTTGCTCTGCCTTTTCACCGTTCTAATGGTCACTGCTTCGTGTGCAGAGTGTACACTTTCTAGCTGAATTTTCACAGTTTTCTTGTAGCAGATGGTTTTGACCTTGGGCTTTGTCAAGTCCAATCCCATTAAGGGTTCGATACCTCTCATGGGGCATCCAGTCATTAGAACATGGGGGATGAATCCAGTTGAACTGGAGGGTGAGTTCCTTCTGAGCATGATGACAAAGGGTAAAACTACATTCCAGGTTGAATCGTTTTGCTGGATGCCCTTTTGCAGTGTCCCTTTGGGGGTGTTGTTCATCCTCTCTACAATCCCATTGAATTGTGGATCGCAGGTGATGTGGAACCTTTGGCTGACACCAAATATATTCATCGCTGCCTGTAATGTCTGGACTGTGAAATGGGTTCCCTGGTCTGAATCTGTACTGTTGGGAAAACCTCATCTAGTGAAAATGTGCTGAATTAAGTTGTTAGCTGCAAATTTAGTAGTGTTTGTTCAAGTAGGGAACCTCTCTCACCATTTGCTAAAAATGTCCACGATGACCAAAACTTATAGACCCCTTTACAGAGTTGTGGGGACTGACGCAGACTATTTGATGGTGATACTACTGGCCTAGTATGCCTTATCTCTCCTTTTTTGGCATACCTGTCTGGGCTGTTCTAGGTGCAGGTGTTACAATTCTTGACTCAATGTTTTATGCCTTTTCCCATATCTGACTACCAACACAATCCCTTAATTCTGCAAGTCATAGCTTCTGCCCCTTGATGTCACTTGACTTATATATCGATAAATCATAGTGTCATAGAGATATACAGTAGAGAAACAGACTTCGGTCCAAGGCGTCCATGCTGACCAGTTATCCTAAATAAATCTAGTCCCATTTGCTAGCATTTGGCTCATATCCAGGGATCACAGTCTGACAATTCAGATAGACCATTTAGGAAGAGATGAGGAGACATTTCTTCACCCAAAGAGAGGTAAACCTGTGGAATTCATTACCACAGGAGGTAGTTGATGCTAAAAATTGAATGTATTCAAAAGGTGGCTAGATATTGCACCTGGGACAAATGGGATCAGAGGTTATGGGAAGAAAACAGGATTAGGCTATTGAATTGGATGTTCAACCATGATCATGATGAATGGTGGAGCAAGCTCGAAGGGCTGAATGGCCTCCTCCTGCTCCTTTTTCCTATGTTTCTACATTTCTATCCGTCTAAACCTTTTCTATTCATTTACTTATCCAGATGCCTTTTAAATGTTGTAATTGTACCAGCCTCTTCTGGCAGTTCATTCCATGCATGCACCAACCTCTATGTGCAAATGTTGCCCCTTAGGTCCCTTTTAAATCTTTCCCCTCTCACCGTAAACCTATACCCTCTAGTTTTGGACTCCCCCACTCCAGGGAAAAGATCTTGGCTATTCACTCTATCTATGTCCCTCATGATTTTATAAACCTCTGTAAGGTCACCCCTCAGCCTCTGACACTCCAGGGAAATTAGCCCCAGTCTATTCAGCCTCTCCATATAGCTCAAAGACTCCAACCCTGGCAAATTCTTATAAATCTTCTCTGAACCCTTTGAAGTTTCACAATATCCTTCCTATATCAGGGAAACCAGAATTGCATGCAGTATTTCAAAAGTGGCCAAAAGTCCTGTCCTGATTTGCCTTTCCAAAATGCAGAACCTCACATTTATCTAAATTAAACTCTATCTGCCACTGCTCGGCCTACTGTACTCTGAGTCATCTGATTTCTGTCCTGGACCAGGTGCCAGAAGACTGGAGGTTGGTTAACGTGGTGCCACTATTTAAGAAAGGTGTTGAGGAAAAGCCAGGGAACTACAGACCCTTGGGCCTGACATCAGTGGTGGGCAAGTAGTTGGAGGAATCCTGAGGGACAGAATTTATGTGCATTTGGAAAGGCAAGGACTGATTAGGGATAGTCAACATGGCTTTGTGTGAGCCAAATCGTGTCTCACTAATTTAATTGAGTTTTTTGAAAAAGTAACAAAGACAATTGATGAAGGCAGAACAGTGAATGTGATCTCTTTGGACTGCAGTATGGCGTTTGACAAGTTTCTGCATGGTAGACTGTGTAGCAAGGTTAGATCACATGGAATTGGACGAGAACTAGCTAGTTGGATACAGAACTAGCTCAAAGGCAGGAAACAGAGGGTGGCAGTGGAGGGGTGTTTTTCAAACTGAAGGCCTGTGACCAGCAGTATGCTACAGAGTTCGGTGCTGGGTCCACTGCTTTTCATCATTTGTATAAGTGATTTGGATGTGAAAACAGGAGATAAGTTTAATAAGTTTACCTTTGACGCCAAAATTGGAAGTGTAGTGAGCAGTGAATAAGGTTACCCTGGAGTACAATGGGATCTTGATCAGATCGGGCTGCGCTGCTGGGTCCTCAATCATTTTAGTGGATCTGATCCACAATTCTTTCATGGTATTCATTCTGTGTGTGAATGTTTCTGTCACAATGTCCACTGGGGCCTTAGCGAGCATGGGCATTTGCCAAATATAACAATTAGCCGGGTCAAAGATAAATTACAATTCGCCATAAGGCCCAAGCTTAAACTGTGCTCATGTCTGTATGGAGATTAACCAATGCTGCTGGGTGATGGCAGATTATGTCTCCCAGTTTAAATTCTATAGTTTCTGTCTCTGACCCCTCCTGTAGGTGTCCGGCGAATCCACACTGTAAAATTTTCTTACAGGTACACCACGTATCCGGATGTGTTAAGTGTTGTTCTGAAGCCCCTGGTGTCCCATAACAGCTCAACAAGGTGGCCTTCCACCTCCCTGTCTACCAGGGAGCATCCCAGACTGTTCAATCTGACACTGCACACCCATTGAGGAGAGGCACGGGCTCCATCACACTTTGGGGATTGTTTCCAGCCGGGTGGGATTACAAGGAGTTAGATGGTGGGATTTCCTCCATTAAATTTGGCAGCGTGATCTCCACGACCAAATTAACTGCTGCTTCTCTCTCCTTCCTTCCAGTGGCACGGAGCAGGGTCTTGACCCTGGCTGTTGTGGTGGTGCTAACTGCTTGGGTCTCTGCAGTCCCTTGTGAAGTGGCCTGTGTGCCCACAATTGTAACATTTCCATTGCGGCGGTGACTGCTGCCTCATGTGTCTTTGCTGCTGATCCCAAATTTTAACTACAGGATGGGCATATGGAAGAGGGTGGCTCTGATAATAATGGTTCTGATAACGTTCCTCCACATGGGACTGTGGTTTGGGGCTTTTACTGGGTGCATTTTTTCTTTGCCTGAGTTGGTGTGCTCTGATTCCTCAATCTCTTTCTCCCAAGCCTGGGCTATCCTCCTTTTCACCCATTGTCCTGTGTGGGAGTTGACTGTGGGATCAACATTTTTGAAGGCTTTCCTCATTGCCTCAGGGCCATGTGAGACAAGCATTTGAGTCCAATTTGCCCTGTTTTGTGGTGTCAGCATAGTCTGATCTAGGTTACTGAAAATTCCTGTGAACTGTGTCCACAGTTGCTGTCCCTGTGCACTCCCTTAGGCCCGAAACGTCAAGTTTTCCTGCTCCTATGATGCTGCTTGACCTGCTGTGTTCATCCAGCCCCATGCTTGTTATCCCTTTTGTTGCCTGCACTTATTTAATCCCTCGGTGGGGTTTCCCCTATTGTATCCTACAACAGCAGGATTGCCGTTTGTATGGCCTGCAGCTCCCCTCCTTCCATATTCTGAGGTCAGGCAGAATGGATCGTGGTGCTCAGTCACATTTACATTGATTTTATCTCCTCAACATCATCAAGCCCATGGGAAGCCTCTTGTTGGTGGCTGCTGTAGGAAAACATGGGGGCGAGCTATGGGCTCAAATCAGGGATCTTTTTTGCTTTCTCCACCAATCATGCCATTGTATAAGTAATCAGATTGTTCTGGCCACCCTGAAGAGTCATGGTCAGTGGATTCATTGAGTCAGGGTAAGATCTTAGGGATGCTGAAGAGAAAGGGAAATAAGTGTCCCCACATTTTGTTGTTCTTCCATTTCCTCCCAGTCTATCCCATAAACACTGTCTGCATATGATTCTGTTGTCCCAAATGCACATACCATTCCCTTTTGCGCACAAAGTTGGGACTTTAATTTTTCAGTCTCCTGTTGGCATTTGAATGGTCCACAGCGTGGATTATTTTTTCTTTATAAAAACCAAAAGAACTGCGGATGCTGTAAATCAGGAATAAAAACAAA
>JAHRHZ010000012.1:67827088-67980847 GCA_024137785.1 Ginglymostoma cirratum | reverse complement strand
TATATCTTAAGTGGTTGTAATAAGTTAATATAAATCTTTCTCTAATCACTCCTATGATCAGACAATTTACGTCGGCTCTCAATGTTAATTAGTGTTTTCTGACATCAACACTTACAATTCAAAATTTACATCTACTACTTGAAGGAATACAATGCCTGGAAAACTCCACTGGTTAACTGAATTTCTCCACAAAAATTATCAAATCACAAGCAAGAACAGACATTGCAGAATTCTCTGCTTCTCCTGTATGATGAACATGTGAAACTGACTGCCAGGAATAACAGTGAAGCTCTTACTGAATTTTGAGTGAAAATTCTAAAATGGCATAGCCATCTTTTTTCATTTGGATGAGCTGGAAGAAAATATTTTTGATATAGTTTGTATAATAAAAAATATTTTAACAGGGTTGAATAATCTAAATTACAAAATTACATAAGTGTTTTGGAGATTTGTTTGATTAGCTTCAAAGTTAAGAGATAATAACACAGAAATGTCCCTCAGCAAATTAAGCTGGATAAAATTAAAGAGACAAAGGTAGTAGAAGTAACAACTCATGAACAAGAAGCATCTTTATATTTTCTAACAATTGCTTCTCAAATCATTTTTTTCTATCATAATCCCAAATTTGCATGACATGACTTGTCCATGCTGTGGCTACATAGTGAATAACAAATTCATCGTTATATGCATATTGTTTAAAATACCATGTCACATGTAATTCATTTCAGCAAATGTTCCAGCTGTGCAAAGTCATTCAGTAAATACAGTTTTCTGAAATTTCTTTCACCTCTGCACCTTGTAATTGACAAATAGAACAGAAACGATCCAAAAATTTGTAAAATCCCTTTAAGAATTAGAAATAGCCTGTAGTTAATTTTTGAACATTTTCTCACAGACTTTGAAGGATTCTTGAGTTCTCCTAGATATCACAAGAAAGTGCCTGATAGTTTACATGCCACCACAGTGGTTAACTAAGAAAGCAGTATTTTGCTCTATCTGCCTCCATTTTCCAGTTCCCACTTATCCCTCTCTATACAGTATTCACATTAAACTCAATATTGCAGTGGTTTGCTTTCAGTGTTTGCTTGGGCTATAAATTTTCCTGAATTTCAGGTATATTTCATACAGATATTATTTGACAGATTGTGAATATAATGACATTTTGATATGCCATTGATTTTGTTTTCGTCTTTTTCCTGAAATTCTCTATTTTGTTAATTTCATGTGACAAGGGAGATAGCAATGAAAAATGGAATTCCTTACTTAACATTATCATGAGGGCACTGTAACCCACAAGCATTGTAAAGGGTCATGATGAACCACACAGTCACCTCACAGCCCTGAGAGTTTGGGATTATAAGAAATCTCGCCAATGACACCCAAATCCCTTGAACAAACAATAAAATACAAGTTGCCCTACAAGGTCTTAAATCATGTTATATCTTAAGTGGTTGTAATAAGTTAATATAAATCTTTCTCTAATCTCTCCTATGATCAGCCAATTTACGTTGGCTTTTCTTTTGGCTTTTTTTCTTTCAGGATATGGTTTTAAACAAGCGCTAGTTCATGCTTGAAACATCAAGATATGGCACATAATTAAGCCAGTTAATTTAACCAACTAGCACAAGTAAAACTATTTCATAAGGAAACATGATATCTGAGTTATTACCATTCTTTTTTAGTATATATATAGTGATTTGGACTTAGAAGTTTAGGGAACCATATTGAAATTTCCTGATGACTCAATTGTGGGAGCGATGGAAAATTCTGGGAAGGACTATGAATGATTTCAGAATGGGCATATATATAGTAGATGTTATTCATTGTTAAATATTTTGTAAGAAAGTATGGAGAAAAAGTTCACCTAAAATAGGATTGAGCAACATTACCAAATACATTAGCTCTTATTGGAACATAAACACGAGGAGCACTCCTGGTCACATCATAGAATCCCTACAGTGTGGAAACAGGCCCTTTGGCCCAACAAGTCCACATCAACACTCAGAGCATCCCACCCAAACCCATCACCTAATCTACATATCCCTGAGCACTACGGGCAATTTAGCATGGCCAATCCACCTAACCTGCACATCTTTGGACTGTGGGAGGAAACCCACACAGACACGGGGAGAATGTGCAAACTCCACACAGACAGTCGCCCGAGGGTAGAATCAAACCCAGGTCCCTGGCGCTGTGAGGCAGCAGTGCTAATCACTGAGCCACCATGCCACCTGTTGGCTGGTACAGGGAAGAAATTCTCTGTATTAATGCATTTGAGATTTGCAATGAAGGTGTAGTTCAGACAGTTTTGTGAGATAACAAGGTGTGGAGCTGGATGAACACAGCAGGCCAAGCAGCATCACAGGAGCAGGAAAGCTTTACTCTACATCTGGCATCTGCAGAGGGTTAATTTTTCTTTTTGAGACTGCGTATGAACATTCCAGTCCCCAACATTGACATTTGAGATGCAAAAATTGAACGAAGTATTCTTTTGCAAATGAGTATTTGAGGTTAAAATGTAGCGCTGGGAAAGGCTTTTGAGTACTGATCCGCTGACAACTATAGTGGTGATTGGTCTAGCCATCCACCTGAGTCCTAGTGTTGCATTTAATCTTAAATCTCAAAGTTGTGAGCTTTACTCACTACTGGTTACTGCTTATCTACCAACACGGTATAAGAAAAGGTGAAATCATGGACATTAGTCCCATGGCAGCATTGATTTGAATGGGAAAATAACATTACATTCTGTGTGATCATTCAGAATGATTGCTCTAAGCCAGCAGATGAAAGCACATCCAAATAATGATGAGCAACTCTAAATGTTGACCATGAGAAAGCAAGCAAAATCTAAAGTCTGGATTTTGTGTCCTCTAGTCCTTCCCCCAACTGTTGAATATGCTTTCTGTGGCAGGGAATGTAAAATATGATAGGTACCTAGCCCACTACCTTCTAGCCCATCCCCACATGTTCCCTGTAACACAGTTAATAGATAAGACACCAACTAATCTATCCACCCTGGGCCAATTGAGACCCATAAAACTCCATAATAGAAGGGAGACAGGAGTAGAAAGGCCACTTTCTTGCCAAAGTTGGTGAAAGGACTGTTAAGAAGGAGGGAACCTTATTTGTGGGGTGCCCTGTGCACATCTTCCCTCGCTCCAACATATCACCTCCAAATTTTGCTTTGCCAATGGATTTCCAAAGCCCAAATGTTCCCATTTTGTTTTCCTCCCTTGCTAGGATACCTGATCCTTCCCTGCCTTCCCACCAAAATCCTGATTTTCTCTGGTGTCCATGACATTATGTGTGTGTGTGCCTCTTTGAAGTCCCAGCAGTGGCCACTGCTCCATTCAGTCATCTGTCTGACTCTTCAAATGGCTCCAAAACTGGAACTATGCATGGATGCAATCTCAAGACCCTTGAAAAATACCATAAATGCTGTTTGAGCAGGTTATCGACATCAGTTGGGAGGACAGGCAGACTAAGATCAGCATCGTTGAAGCAGCTAATAGTGCCAGCATCAAGATCACAATCATCCAAAGCAAACTCCACTGGGCTGGCCACATGCTTAGAATGCCTGAGTTCCGATTACCAAAGTAAATCTTCTTCATCCAGCTCAAGGAAGGCACTCAAATGAGAAGAGAACAAAGAAAGTGTTTCAAAGGCTCCCGAAGGCTCCCCTCAAAAAATACAATACAGTTATTAATGTCTAGGAGACCCTTTTTCAGAACAAACCGGCTTGAAGGAAACTCCTGTGTGAAAGGACGCAATTTTTTGACAACACCTGTCAGCAAGAAGAAGTACAGAAAAGGAACTGGAGAGAGAAATGCCAACAATCTAAAGGCCAAGGACCATTTCCACCTCCTGGAAATATCTGCCGAATCTCTGGTCGGAGATGTGGCTCTAGGATCGGGCACATTAGCCATGCTAGGACCAATAGAACTCATGAGCAATGACATGGAATTTCAATCATGCTCATTAGTGAGTGATTGCTGTCGATGATGCTGAATTTCTGCAGTGGAACTTATAGATAGCACACACTGGCTGCCAATGAGAATAAGTGGTGGAAGGAGTGAATGTTCTGATTTAGTTTTAGACGTACATCTTATTGTCACATGTACTCGAGAGCAGGAATACGGGAGTACAGTGAGAAGTGTTCAAAGTCACCATTCTCTGGTGCTATCTTACTTTACAAAAAAAAAGGATAAAAAACAGAAGCAGAAATAAAACAAACAGCCAAAAGAAAAGGAAACATCTAGATCACTCCCTGCGCCTGCCATGAGTCCTCACCAACAGAAAAAGAAAACCACCAAATCCAATCCTTAGTCTATGAACTCTCAGGTGTCCCAAGGCCCCACGCATCACTGCAGCCAGACTGTCATTGCCTCTGCCATCAGGTATCCGGGCCCAACCATTGCCTGGAGCCACACCGCTGGTGCTGGTGCTGGAGCCATGTCGTCATTCATCAGTGCCATCTTGCCTCCACCGGTAATGTCACTGCCATGAATCTGCCCCGGGCAAATCTCAGCAATGCAGCCGCCAATGAAGCAGCCAAGTCCCAAACTGGTCTCAAACTCAACTCAATGCCAAAGCAGCCAGTGCATCTTCTGGCTTATGTTGCTGCTGCTGCTGCCTCCCGGGAACCACCGCTTCAGCAAAGAAACTCCCGCTGCCGAAATTCGGGGAAGGGGACTGCTCCTATCACTGCCAACACAACGTGAAGGTACCCGATCCACCACTGCTGAAAGGGCGGAGGACTGCTACTGCCACTGCTGACACTCCGGGGGACCACTATCATTGCTGCTGGTGCTCCAGGAAGAGGACTGCTCTCATCACTGCCAGCTCTCCAGGAAGGGGGCCTCTCCCACCGAAAAAGGGTAAGAAAAGGGCAAAAGTAAAATAACGAGAAAAAAAGAAAAAAGAAAGAAAAAGAAAGAACTAAAAGGCAGATAGAACTGGACGAGCCCCGAGCTCAGGACCTGGGCTCAAATGCTACTATGCCACTGCCTCCATCTTGGATGTGGTGCCAATCGAGTGGGTTACTCCGTTCTATGTGATGTCGAGCTTCTAAAATTTGTCCGAGCTGCACTCATCCGGACAAATGGGGCGTGTTCCTTCACACTCCTGACTTGTGCCTTGTAGACGATGGATGGTTTTGAGACATCAGGAGGTGAGTTACTCACAGCAACATTCATAGCTCCTGACCAGCTTTGTAACCACAGAATTTGTTTGGATAGCCCAGATTAGTTTCTGACCAATGGTAGGATGTTGATTTTGGGCGATTCAGTGATAGTAATGCCACAGAATGTCAAGAGCGTTAGTTAGATTGTTGGAACTGATCATTTTCTGGCACTTGTACGGTACAAATGTTCTTTTCCACCTTTCAGCCCAAACCTGGATATTGTCCAGGCTAGCCGCATTTGGACATGAACTACTTCAGTATTTAAGAAGTTGCAAATATCATTGAAGATTGTGCAGTCATCTGTGAACATTCCTATTTCTAACCTTACGATGGAGGGAAAGTCATTGATGAAGCAGCTAAAGATAGTTGGGCCAAGACAGTTGCTACCCTGAGGAATTTCTGCAAAGATGTCCTGGAGCTGAGATAACCGACTTCCAACAATCACAACCATCTTTCTTTGTGCCAGGTATGACTCCAACTAGAAGAGAGTTTCTCTTGATTCCTATTGACTCCAGTTTTGCTAGGGTTCTTTGATGCCACGTTCGGTCAAATGCAGCTATTCTTACCTTCCCTGTGGAATTCAGCTCTTCTGTCCATGTTTGAATTAAGGCTGTAATGAAATCAGGAGCTGAGCAGTCTTGGCAGAACTTAAACTGAGCATCTGTGAGCAGGTCATAGCCAAGCAAGTGGTGCTTGATAGCACCGTTGATGACACCTTCCATCACTTTACTGATTATCAAGACTGAATGATGAAGTTGTAATTGGCTGGGCTGCATTTTTTCAGTTTCTGTGTACAGGACATACTGGGAAATTTTCCCCATTGCTGGATAGATTTCAGTATTGTAGCTGTACTTGAACAGCTTTGCTAGGCATGTGGCAAGTTCCGGAGCGCGTCTTCAGTCTACCTCAGGAATGTTGTCAGGGTACATGGCCTTCAGAATATCAGATACTTCCACCTGTGTCTTGATATTACATGGAGAAATAGAATTGGCTGTAAACTGGCATCTGTAATTCTGGGTACATTTAGAAGAGGCCAAAATGGATAATTCACTTGGCACTTCTGGCTGAAGTTTCTCACGAATGCTTTAGCTTTATCTATTGTATCGATGTACTGGGCTCCCCCAATGTTGGGAATGTGGATATTTGCAGAGCCTCCTCCTCCACGAAGTCTTTTAATTTTCCACTGACATTTGTGACTAGATGTGACAGGACAAGAGAAGATGAAGAGAAGTTAGTGAACTAAAGGTAAAAATGAAATAAAGTGAATTAGGAGAATTAGGTGAAGGAGAAATACAGTAAGGGAAGAAATGAAACATTGGTACGAAATGTCTAGTGAGATAGAAGATGCAAATATGCTAATAGGGAGAGAAATGTTTAAAAAGAGAGAAAAAAGGCCAGAAGTAAGGAGAGAAAACATTTAATGGCTTCCAAAATATTTGACTACAGTATTTTAAGGTTTAGATGAACAAACTGAAATATGCCAACCCACAGGCAAAAGATTTGATGGTAGCATTTAATTCTACCTTACTCTTCCACACAAATCTGGACACTCCATCTAAAAGTATTCTGACAGTCTCTTCTGTTGTACTTTCTCTACAAATGTTCCTTTTCAATATTTCTGTTTCTTGCTATGACAGATTGCTTTGCTGTGTTCTGGTGTTGAATCTTCACTGAGTCCCTGAACAGCATTTGTGGTATTCTCCTGAATTTGGCCACATGCAAATCTAGGCCAGCATCCAGCACCAGGCCTATATTCAGAGCCCAAACTTTTACTGGACTGCTTCACAGCACCCCACTTCTCCCTTGATGCTTGCATGTACTCAGGTTCTTGGAAAGCATATTCCTCTTCATTGTTCATATTCTGTTTCATTGATTCAATTTCTATTTTTTTCACTCTTAATGTCCATGAACTGTCCCCTTTTAGTGCTTCTACTCAAACCTCTTGTTACAACCAAGTCTACTGCATTCCATGCATGCCTCCTCTGTGCCCCATTCTCCCAGTCTGTCTTCTCTTTTCAAAATGTCGCAAGATCTCTGTGAAACTTGTATAAATGTGCTTCTACTGAGTTGTTGATGTTTAACATAATTTTTGGTCTAGGGTACACACGAAGAAAATGATAACTGTTGAACCGGAGAAAGACACAATATAAAAAGCTTAGGAAGGTAACCCTGTTTGTCATTTAATACGATCATGGCTGATTGGATACTTCACTGCCTGTGACCCACGTTTTTTTTTTCAATTTTGCAAGAGATAATTATACTAAAAACAGCATAGAGTGGCAAAATTGCAGTGAAATTAAAGTTTTTGTTCGAACAATATTTCTTTAAATCCCTAAACCATGCCATTCCATCAAACCCACGTGACTGTTCCATGCCTATACCATTCCGTTCATTCTCAAATATAAATGTAAGGATGGCATCAGCTATAGGGAAACTGGAGTCAATGAGAATCAGGAGGAAAACTCCACTGGATAGAGACATGCCTAGCACAGAGGAAGATTATTGTGGTTGTTAGACATCAATCATCTCAACCCCAATACGTCACTGCTAGAAAGTTCAGTGTGTCCTCAGCCTAACCATGCCTTCCTACACTCTTCATTGAACCAGAGTCAATCCCCTAGTTTGATGGTAATGATAGATTGAGGGGATATGCCAGGTCTAAAGGTTGCAGATTGTGCTTGATGTCAATTCTGCTGCTGTAGAATTGCAGTGTGGTTCATTTGCGTCACGGATGCCAATCTTAAGTTGCCAGATCTGTTCGAAGTCAATCCCATTTAGCACATTGGCAGAGCCACACAACACAATGAGTATACGCTCAATGTGAAGATGGGACTTTGTTTGCACAATGACTGTGCGATGATCACTTCTACTGATGCCATAATGGACAAATACATCTGCAGCAGGTAGATTTGTGAGGATGATGGCAAATATTTTTTTCCTGTTGTTGGTTTCCTCACCACCACTAGCAACTTTGTCCTTCAGGACTCATCCAGCTCAAACATTGAAGTCCATCACCCAGAGTACATTCTGTGTCCTACCACTTTCAGGGCTTTCTCCAAGCACTGTTCAACACATAGGAGTACTAATTTATCAGCCAAAAGGGGGCAGTATATGTTAATCAGCAAGAGGTTTCCTTACCCACATTTGACCTGATGCCTTCATAGGGTCTGGAGTCAATGTTGAGGAATCCAAGGGCAATTCCCCCTTCACTGTATACCACCGTTTTTTCACGTCTGCTGGGTCTGTCCTGCTAGTGGGTCAGGACGTAACAGGGAAGGTGATTATGTTAGTGTTGTCTGTGATATTATGTATAAGGTATGATTCCATGAGTATTACTATATCAGACTGTTGATTGACTGTGAGATGGCTCTTCTGACTTTGGCACTCACCTTCAAGTTTTGGTAAGCACAGTGTTGACAGGGACAAATTTGCCATTGTCCTTTCTGGTGTTTAGGTTGATGCCAGGTTGTTTGTCTGGTTTCATTCCTTGTTTGAGACCTTTTAGCAGTTGATACAACTGAATGGTTTGCTAGACCATTTCAGAGAGCAGTTAAGAACCAACCACATTGTTGTGGTTCTGGAATCACATGTTAGCCAAACCAGGTAAGGATGGCAGGTTTTCTTTCCTAAAGAACATTAGTGAAAGAGATGGGTTTTATCCAACAATCAACAATGGTCACTTCATGAAGCATTTTTTTAGAACATTCAACATTCCCTCCCTATGGTATTGTCTGTCAACACACAGCAGGTGGACTGCAGTGTTTCAAGAAAGCAGCTCACCACCACCTTCTCAAGGGCAACAAAGGATGGACAATAAATGCTGGCCAGTCAGCAAAGACCACATCCATCAAATGAATTAAAAAAAAATTTCAACTTGACTGCGGCTTTTCCTGTGCATCCTACAGTTGTTTCAATACTCCATTCACTAGACCCCTGGAAATATAAGTTGTTCTGGGTAAATAATCCGTGAATGAGAATTGGCTTGACCTGTGCATGTCACAATCCCTCAAATTATCACTGTCTGGCTCATTCTGTTTCTCAGAACCTTCAACAAAAAATACATTATCATTTGAGGTACAATATGCATTGTTTACGTCTATCACATCTCAGAGGCAAAGATTTACAATTAATTCTGATGAATCATAACAAATGAATCTTGACAGCCTTTTTAATATGCTCTATCTTATCATCATAAGCTGTTACCTTCCCAGGACCTTTCCATTCCCTATGTCCCAATTTTCATATTACAATAAATCCTTTAAGCTGAAGTCTGCCTTAAACAATCTTTTAATATGCGTCTATGCTTTCTGGATTTTCTTCAAGAACTAAGCCCTGCTGAAAGCCCATCTCCCTATATGTAAAATATTCCACCTTTCATGACAATGCAACTAATTGTAGTGCGTTCTGACTTTCCTGACTTTCAGCCGGAAAGTGATGTTTCACTCAGCAGCTAAATGATAGATGCCTTCCATCATCTGGAGTGAATTATTTGCATGAACTAAGCAGACTAGGGCAGTTGTCAACTTGCAGTCTACCTGATCAGCCAAAAGTTCATGCTGTATTTCATCATTCACTGCGTGGTTCCTTTCACAACATCCATTGCTATATTCATGATCATGATGCTCGTGTTTCCACACATGTCTAAGAATTGTCATTTGCAAACGCACTGGCATCCCATGTCAAGTCCTTCTCAATTTATCCATGATGTGTGCTGCCCTTTTGTTTTTACTATGGATTATTGTAGAAGAAGTAAATGAGTAACTAGGTCTAGAAAATGCAAAAAAAAAATTCTGTCCTTGTCCCAACTCTTAGACCCTTGGCCACCACCTTGTTAAAGTTAAGGGAAGACATACGCTTCAACAGGGTAGTGTCCTTTGTTCAGTTTTTCTTCACAGATTTCACAATTATCGCTAATGTCTTCTAATAGTTTTGTATACTTTTCATCTATAATACCTGCACGTTTAAGAAGGATTTTTAACCTTTGAGAGGAAAGGTGAGTAAATTGTCTATGTAACTTTAAGCTGATTTGCTTTTCCTGTCGGATTATACAACTAACGTATACAGTTAAGCAGGACTCTGAACAGCATTGATGTAAAGAAGGACTTTGAGGTTCAATTCCATAGTTCCCTGAAAGTGGTCACAAAAGTAGATAGGGTGGTTGCCTTTATTGGCCGGGTAATTGATTACGAGATGTCGTGTTGCAGCTTTATAAGACTTTGGTTAGGCCACACTTAGAGTATTGCGTTCAGTTCTGGTTGCCACATTACAGGAAGGATGTGGAGGCTTTGGACAGGGTGCAGAAGAGGTTTACCAGGGAGCTGCCTGGATTAGAGGGTATGAGCTATAAGGAAAGGCTAGAAAAACTCAAGTTGTTTTCTCCTGAGTGGTGGAGGTGGAGGGAGACTTGATAGAAGTCTATAAAATTATGAGATGCACAGATAGGGTTGACGGTCACAATCTTTTTCCCAGAGTTGAAATGTCTAATACTAGGGGACATGCATTTAAGGTGAAAGGGGGAATGTTCAAAGGAGACATGAGGGGCAAGTTTTTTTACACAGTGAGTGGTAAGAGTCTGGAATGCACTGCCAGGGGTGGTGGTGGAGGCAAATATGAAAAGGGCATTTAAGGGACTTTTAGATGAGCACAAGAGTATGCAAGGAATGTAGGGATATGGGCCAAGACATAAGGGATTAGTTTAATTTGGTGTCATCTTGGGCACAACATGTGGGCCAAAGGGCCCGTTCCTGTGCTGAACAGTTCTATATTCTATGTTCTATGATTCTTATCATCCAATGCCATTAATAGTTGTCTAATACTTTGATGAGAAAGGCTGGATTTTGTTAAAGAAATACAATAATGCCTGATTAGTTAAACTGCAAATTAGCTAATGTTCTAAAAATGATTGCACTTCAAATCATATCAGAAGCATCTAATATTCATTCCTTGAGTATTTCAGGGATTCGATTGCCTATGAATTCTGTCCACTTCCATTCAGTATTTTGTCTCCTGCTGTATTAACCAGACCTGTCAAAGGCTTTTTCACTCTCACATTTCCTGTCTTTATCGTCCATTTTATTGAAACCTGAATCATTTTATGGACACTTTCAAAATCTGGCATTCATTGAGTTTTCTCTTCTTTATTTCACCATGGGATTTATCTTTGTTCCATGAAGACTAAAAGAAATGATTGTTTCTTCAGGACTTTTATTTTAAGACAGCAGACATCTGATACATTGGGTGTCCTTATCTGAGAAAAAAATTCCATTTAGACCCAGTTGCCTATCCATGTGAGACACCTGAGCACAATTTTGTAATTTACGCGGCAGCACCAATCCAGGAATCCTCAAATTGAATCTTGCCAATCTTTGATACAATCTATTGAAGTTTATTATATATTCTAAAACAGTTTTCAAATATTTTCCAAAACTTATTAAAAACTGATCATACCTCATAGGCATTTAACAGATTTTTTTTGTAGACTTCATTCCAAGGACTGTAATAGCTGATCACAGTTGTTGCTATATGATTTACAAGCATCCATCTCACAAAATACTTTATTTCTAATGTTGCATCTTGTAGGATGTGACAACACCATGACTATATATCTTGTTTTCTCTTAGCTTGGGACACCACCTATATCCATACATCCAACTGAGTCTGCTCGTAGTCATACTTGCTACATTAGAAAGTAATAATACCCCAATAATGTACGCTTGCTTTCTGCCAGTTTCCATAACAGCCACTACAATTTTAATTTTCCATTTGAAATCTTCTTCTTAATTCCCAACTGTCATCTTTCAGCAACCATCCTCTGCCATCTTGTTACATTCCAAACAGCCTGATGGTAGAAGATTGAACCAGGGCAAAACTTTGCACATTTCTTTGAGCACTTAATGTGCATATTATAGAGACACTCCTCCTTACCCAACAACCACAGTTTCAGTGAGGCATAAGTGAATGTATAATTAACGCCCAGCACCTTCATACAATTTAATACACTCCATATACAATTAACTCCATTCACAGACTCCGTTCTGCAGACACTGGTTACAAATTCCTTCCCTGATCATAATCAAAGGCGAAATCAGGCTATTCACAAAATAGGACCCCAACATGATCTTCTGACATTGAAACCTTTATATCATCAAAACGGCATGCTTCCCTCCTCAGAATAATTCCTGTAATATCCTTTCTTTTAACCCATCTGCTGCTTAAAACCTTATCCACATTTTTATTCCATTTTTGACTTTTCCAATGTTCTCATAAGCAATTTCCCACCTTCCATCTCCATAAATGTCAGATCATTTAAAACTGCAATGTCCTATATCACAGTAAGTACTGTTCCCCTTTCAACAATATGCTTGCTAACTTCCATTTGTTCCCAGTCCAAGTTACAGCAATTTTAATACTTTGACTGTTTCCACATCCTTTATAACCTTTGATCTATCGATGGTGGCCATGCCTTCAGCCATCCAGACCCTGAATACTGCAATTTCTTCCCAAAACTTGTTAACCTCTCCATCCCTCCCTAACCTTTTAACATGCTCCTGAAATTCATCTCATTCATTAACCTTTTCATCACTTGTTCTAATATCTCTTCAAACAGTTTGATACCAAATTCTTTTTTGGAGTTAATGCTCCTGCAAAGCACCTTTAAATGTTTTGCTGCAATAAAGATGTCATATAAATGCAAGTAGTTGATTTATTCTCTTATGACAATAGAAAGGATATTAAGAATGCTTTCAAGTTCATGTACTTATACTGAAACAAATATATCAAAGTCAAGATAAGCAAACAACAAAAAAGGCTTCTCTTTACCATTCATTGTGGAAAGCATGACAATATAACATGTGTGCCAACCTATCAAACGTCCAAAACATGAGAAGCAACTTCAAAAATTTGAACACAGTATTGAAAAGATTAAGAATTATGCCACTGAATTAGATGCATTATTCTGATGACTGGAAGGCCATAATACAGAGAAGCAGAAGTAGGCTACTCAGCCCATTGAGTCTGCTATCCCATTCAATGAGATCATGGCTGATCTGACAACCCTCAACTCCACTTTCCATTTTTCCCCATTACTGTCAATTACCTTATGATTAAAAATCTGTCCATCTCATGTCTTGAATGTGCTTAATACCTCTGTAGTAAAGAACTCTTACAGATTTTGAGAGAAGAAATTGCTCCTCATTTCTGTTTTAAAGGGCCAACCCCCTGTTCTGAGATGATGTCATCTGGTCCTGGACTCTCCCAGAAGGAGTAACAATCTTTCCCCTGTCATCTACCCTGTCAAGACTCTTAAGAATCATGTACGTTTCATTCATTTAAATTCCAATGAGTACTCAACGTCTCCTCCTAAGACAGTCCCTTCACACCGAGGATGAATTTATTGAATTTCTCCGGACTGCCTCCTATATATTTCCTTAGAGATGGGAACCAAATTGGTTCACAGCATTCCAGCTGCTGCTTGGTGCTTCTGTCTGTGATTTTTCCATCCACATTTACATCAGATAATGAAGTTAACAAGAATCACTAATGAGATGATTGCAAAAATAGGCATTAACAATGGAGAATAGGCTAAAACATTTACATTTTCCAAGACTATTTGAGATGCTGACTGGCCTATATGCATTTCCAGTTTTTCTGTTTTTATTTCAGTTCTCAGTATTCGACTTTTTTAATTTAATGAAATCATGTCACACTATTCTTAAACGTAATTGGAAAATTTTAAACTTTTTCACGTCAGCTTTGGCCAAATTAATTCACTTCACAGTATTCAGTTCTGAACTAACCTGGTTACTTCAAACCTTCCTTGCCATGACAAATGACTCTTCATATTTTCTATCCCATGCTTCTCTTTGTTATCCTCGGCTCTTTGTTCATACACTTTTATATATTTATATCGGCCCACTACATATATTCTAGTTGTTTACATTCTGAAAACATGGCTAAAATATTCAACTTCTTTCTGGAATCTTCTATGCAACTTTATAAAAGCAATATTCATATTTTATCACAAAATCACAGAACTTTTACAGGCAGAAGGAGGCCATTCAGCCCCACCTGCACCAGCTGTCCAAATGAACATCTCATTTACGTTGTTTTCCTATTTGCTCCCTGTAACCCTGCACATTATTTTCAAACAATCATCTGATTCCCTTTTAAATGCCTTGAATGAACTTGCCTCCACCCCAATCTCAGACAGTTTAGTCCAAGCTCCAAACACTTGCAGCATTGAAAAGGTTTTTTTCATATCACTTTTAATCCTTTTACAAATTACATTAAACTTGTGCCTTTCACTCTTGACCCATTCACAAGTTGTACCATTTTCCCCTTATTTAATTTGTCTCATCATTTTGAATAATTCATTAAAACTCCTCTTTGGCTTCTCTTTTCCAAGAAAAGCCCCAAATTCTTCAATGTGCCCGCATAACTGAAAATCTTCAGCCCTGGAACCTGCTTGTAAACCTCTTCTGAATTCTCTCCAAGGCCTTTGCATCTTTTCTAGAATGTGACGCCAAGAATGCAATACTCCACCCAAGACCAAATTAATGACTAATGAGGCTATACACCCAGGTTCCTCTGTTCCTATATCTCTTTTATTGTATATTGTCGCTTCATGTTTGTCAAATGAAAATGAATTGAACAACACTGAACTTCATCTGCCACCTCTCTCTCTACTCCACAATCTTGTCTACATCCTTCTGAAGTTCTTGATTCCTCACTGATATACTCAATATTCCTCTCAACTAATCTCTAGTGTCTTTTCAAATGTTCTAAAATTCATAGAATCGTACAATATAGAAGAGGCCCTTTGACTCATGAAGTCTGTGCTGACAAAAAAAAATTGTAAATGTGCACCAGTCTCACTTTCTAGCACTTGTCTCATAGCCTTGAATGTTATGATATTTCAAGTGTTCACCTAAGTACTTTTTAAGGGCTGTAAGGTTTCTTGCCTCAACTACCCTCCCAGACAGTACATTCCAGATTCCCATAACCCACTGGGTAAAAAAAACTTCCTCAAATTCGCTCTAAACCTTCTGTCTTTCAACCTAGAATTATGTTCCCTTGTTGAACCTTCTACTAAGGCGAACAGTTGTTTCCTATCCACCCTGTTGATGCCCCTCATAATGTTATACACCTCAGTTAGGTCATAGAGTCATAGAGTTGTAGAGATGCACAGTACAGAAACAGACGCTTCAGTCCAACTCATCCATACTGACCAGATATCCTAAATAAATCAAGTCCAATTTGCCAGCATTTGGCCCATATCCCTCTAAACTCTTTCTGTTCTTATACACATCCAAATGCCTTTTAAATGTTGTAATTGTACCAGCCTCCACTACTTCCTCTGGCAGTTCATTCCATACTCACACCACCCTCTGCGTGACAAAATTGTCCCTTAGGTCCCTTTTAAAATCTTTCCCCTCTCATCTTAAACCCACACCCTCTAGTTTTGGACTCCCCCAACCCAAGGAAAAGACTTTGCCTATTTACCCTATCCATGCCCATCATGGTTTTTTAAACCTCTATAAGATTTATATGAGGTTTTATAAACCTCAGCCTCCAACACTCCAGGGAAAATAGCCCCAGCATATTCAGCCTCTCCATATAGCTCATACCCTCCAACCCTGGCAACATCCTTGTAAATCTTCTTTGAACCATTTTAAGTTTCACAATATCCTTCCTATGGACGGAGACCAGAAATGCATGCGGTATTCCAATAATGGCCTAACCAATCTCCCGTACAGCCGCAACATGACCTCCCAACTCCTATAGTCAATGCACTGACTAATTAAGGCAAGCGTACCATACGCCGCCTTCACTATTTAATTACCTGCAACCCCACTTTCAACAAACTAAGAACGTGCACTCCAAGGTCTCTGTTTAGCAATACTCCCCAGGACCTTACCAATAAGTGTATAAGTCCTGCCCCGATTTGCCTTTCCAAAATGCAACATCTCATTTATCAAAATTAAACTCCATCTGCCACTCCTCTACCCATCGGCCCATCTGATCAAGATCCCATCATACTCTGAGGTAACCTTCTTCACTGTCCACTACACCTCATATTTTGGTGTCATCTGCAAAATTATTAGCCATACCTCCTATGTTCACATCCAAATCGTTTATATAAATGATGTAAAGCAATGTGTCCAGCACCAAACCTTGCGGCACACTGCTGGTCACAGGCCTCTAGTCTGAAAAGTAACCCTCCTCCACCACCCTCTATCTTCTACCTTTGAGCCAGTTCAGTAACCCACTGGATAGTTCTCCCTCTGTTCTGTATGATCTACCCTTGTTAACCAGTCAACCATGAGGAACCTTATCAAATGCCTTTCTGAAGTCTATATAGATCACATTCATCACTCTGCCTCATCAGTCCTCTCTGTTCTTCAGAAAACTCAGTCAAGTTAATGAGACATGATTTTTCGGGCACAAAGCCATGTTGACCAACCCTAATCAGTCATTGCCTTTCCAAATACCTTTAATTCCCGTCCCTCAGGATTCCCTCCAACAACTTGCCCACCACCAATATCAGGCTCACCAGTCTACAGTTCCCTGGCTTTCCTTAACACCTTTCTTAAATGGTGGCACCACAGATCATACAGTATGTTGATAACCTCCACTTCACAAACTCTTTATTTTTAGAAGAATATCTCTAGCCTTCAACATCCTATTTATATTTGAATAGCAACAGAAGCAATTAGAATCCATGTTTAGATGACATTGTTGCATCTCTCATTTTCTCACACTGACCCACCAAATAACCCACAATAAGTTCCATCAATTCAGCTACATACCTTGAACAATAAAGTGTACACTATCCTGATGATTTCCTATGACACTCCCCTGCTTTTTTGCGTTTGTCTGTAATTTTCTATTGTGCACATACTTTATCAATTCATTCTAGAAAATTTATTGTCAGTGAAATTCTAGTTTAATATTTATTAAGTTTCCTTAAACTTGTTCATTGCTACATTGATATATGCTTTGAAACTTAGGAAATCACCAGCTGAATGAAATGAAATACCTGTATGCTCTGTTCATATTAAAAATTTGTTTGATGATTTGAATAAACTTTCCTGGGCCTTAATATCTCACTATACAGTTTTAAAATGATTTAGATTTGACTATGAACTGTGCACTGTCATATTCTGAAACATTATGATTTGCACACTGAAGTAAATACAAACCCAATGAAAAAATTTTTGTGCACGTTATTACTTTAGGCCATGCCGTGATAATCTATTTCAGAAAGTACTAAAGTTACATCGATAATGTTAGTCATGGTAAATCACAGATTAAGTTATTGCCAGTTGATTCAGGGTTGGGGGATGGAGGATGGGCATATCTCCCCAAAAATGCTTCATAAAGAAGCTTAATTAAATGCATTTATTCACAAGCTATTTCTATTAAGGTCAATTTTTTTGTCAATCACCAATGGCTTTGAGAATATGATGATAAGATGCCTTCTTGAATATAACTGAATAGCTTTCTAAGACTAATTTAGACAGCAATTAAAATTCATCACAGCAGGGTGAGCCTGACATCAAATATAGGCCAGATCAGATAAGGACATCGTATGTATTACCACCACAATGTACAGTCTCAGTTTTTCATACTGATTTATATTTCAAATTTTATTTAACTAAGCAAACTGCAGTGGTGATTTCATGACCCTAGATTATTAATCTAGCCTCTGGATTACAAATCAATGCCATCACAATGTGAATATACATTGAATTCGATGTAGGAGTAGGCAACTTTGTCCCTCAATCCTATTCCAAGGATTCAATAAAATCATGAATGATCTGATTACTCCACATTCTCAACTAACCCTGATTACCCCAATGCTTATCAAAAATCTGTCTACCTCGGGCTACAAATATTCATGAAGTCTGCTTCCACAGCTTTTTTCGGAAGAGAGTTCCAAAGACTGATGACTCTCTGAGTGACAAAAATTCTCTTTGTTTATCTTAAATGGGTAACCACTTATTTAAAAAATAGAATGAAATCTGGTTCTAAATTCTCCTACAAGAGGGAACATCCTTTCCACACGCACCCTGTCAAGACCCCAATGATCTTATATGTTTCAATCAAGCTACATCTTTCCCCTCTAACCTCCAGCAGTGACAAGTCCAACCGGTCCAAACTTTCCTTATAGGGTAATTCCCTCCATTCTAGGTATTAGCCTAATAAAACTTATTCGAATTTTTTCAAAATATTTATGTCCTTCAGCATGCTGAACACAATGCTTCAGAAGTGGTCTCACCAATACCTTGTGTAAGTGAAGCATAAACTCACTTTTGTACTCTATGCCTCTATTTGTCATGCTTTTGTAAGTGGAAGATTGAGAGATCCCACACTGATCACAAGTGACACTCTGGAAGCAGCCATTTGCTTAAAATTCAATGCAGCTGTCATCTTGATGGCCACTAGGATAGGATGGCCACCAGGATAGGATAGCCACCCATTCCTTCAGATCACAGCTGCTCCAGCAGCTGGCATAGTTCATTTACAGTGTCCCATACATCCATGGTCTTGCCCCAACTCCAACACACCAAACGTTGTCATTATGTAGGCTGCTACCACCATCAACCCATTGTCAGGTACTAGTGGTCCCCATTAGTAGCTATTGATTCTCCCAGGCTGACTTTTACTCATTCCTATGTGTGTCCAACTGTTGTTCTCTCACTGCGGGCTGCATCTTTTGCATTTTGTTTACTCACCCCTCCCCATCTTCAGGATATGAACCAATCTTTTCCCAGTTAAATTCAGTTCTGAAGAAGGGTCACTGGACCCAAAATGTTAACTCTGCTTTATTTCTGCAGATGCTGCAATTTCTGTTTCAGTTTCTGATTTCCAGCATCTGTACTTTTTGACTTTCTGGACAATTTTGCAATGCCCCCATGAAGGGCCAACCATCATGCAGAGGTGCAGCCCTTACTTTTTAGACCATCAAAATAACACTGGCTCTGCCCACTCTAGGCTTGGTTACAGCTATCTTCCATTCAAAGGTCACAATTGGAAATTGGCAGATCATCAAAGGCTATACAGGTCACACTGGACACAGAGAGTGAAAGGCTGTCTAGAGTACCTGGTTTTCAGGTACCTCCCCCCCTCCCAAGTATCCATGTCCCTTTCTACCAGGGTACATTTTGGATGCCAGTGTCCATGGGCATGAGGTGTGTGCAGCTGCTGCTTGAGATTTTGGTACCGGGTGTGCAGGATATGTGTCTAAATGAGCAAGCAGGTACTTGGAGCTAGTTGTTAGGTATCTACTTTGATTTTCATATTGGTTATATTCAGTGTCCTGTTTCTATTTGACAGATGATAGAAAAGGAATCAGATGAGATTTGGTGTTAGTCCAGTGAGGCCTTTCGTGACATCAGGAACAACAAGTCATACTTTCAACTAAGTTCTGGATGTCAAGACGAGATTCTCACTAGGAAGCAACGAGCAGCTTATAAATGGGATTATTGCATGTGATAACATGCGAGGCCTCGCTGGACTTCACACATGATTCTCTCAGATTTCCCACCATAGCCCATGGCATTCAGACCCATATAAGTTTCCATCTTTGCTTAAAGTCCATATTAAAACATCAAATGCCCCAGCTCCAAACAACAACAATCTGTATTAATATAACTCCTTTAATAAAGTAGAATACCCCAGGGTGTCAAGGAACATTAAAGGAAGAAAATTTACACAATCTGCAAAAGGAGAAACTTAGAGACATGAATAAATCTTGGTCAGACAGATGGGTTAAAAAGACTGCTGTAAGGGAGGAATGTTTCGCAAATGGATGAAAACGTTTAGAGGGGATTTAACACTCCCTAGAAACCCCACAGCTGGAAACAGTGTCTGGAACTGAAAGGTACATGAACATCTAATAACTGGAGTTGGTTCGGGGAGGGGCCCTGCAATTGGGTTGGGGGCGAGGCTGTTGTGCGTGGGTTGGGGGCAGCCTGGGGACCCAGTCAAGGAGCCACACTGGGGCCCATGATTTCTGTCTTTGTCCTTGGCTGGAGACAAAATCTGTTGAGGGTGGACTGATTATAGTTCAGGATGCTCAAAGCCTTTGTGTTTCAGGGGTGTGGATGTTTCAAAGTGTTGCAGGGCTGAAGATGCTACAGAGATAGGAGGGGGTGAGACCTTGGAGCAAGTTTAAAATCAAGGCTTTGCTTAACCTGGAACCAATGCAAATCAGAAAGCGCAAGGTTCACGCAAAAACATATACAGCAGAGATTTGGATGATCTCAAGTGGAAGATGGGAGTCCATTATTAATCATAAAGTTAATCAAACCAAATTTTATTTTTCAAAAATTCATGCCGACTTGAATTTATTAACACATGTTTTCCAATTAGTTAAGTTTGTCCAAAATTATTGTTTCTAAAAGTTAGTCCACCACTGATGTTCGGCTGATTAGCCTGTAATTGATGGGTTTATCCCACTAGCCTTTTTAGAACAGGGTACAATGTCTGTGATCTTCCAGTCCTCTTTCTCTCGTATGTAAGGAGGATTTCAACAACGACATTATAGAAAAGGGAGTATACCATTTGTTCCAACATTTAATGGCAGTTCTGTGACCTGACACCATGTACCTGTCCATCGTTCTTTATCCCTTAATACACTTGGTTCACAAAAATCGATCCAGCAGATTTAAAATTAACAATTAACTTAGCATTACTTCTATTTGTAAAAGAGAGTTCCAAATCCTTATCATCGCGTGCATGTGGAAAAAGAAATTATTTCTGACTTTACTTCTGACAGTAGCAGGGGGAGATGGCTGGGCCAATGACTCTAACCTGAGGGAATTATGCATTAATTGCCTGGATTGAAATGATTGACTGCCAACGACAATAACTATCATCTTTCTGCAAGCGATAGAGTTTTCCCCAGATTTCCATTGACTCAATTTATTCCACATGTAGGCCAGAACAGCTCAGGCCTGTAGATTTCCATCCCTAAAGGGCATTAGTGAACTAGATAGCTTTTACAACAATGAACAACAGTCTTCATTTAATTCAGCTTGTAACTCTGTATTCAAATATCACCATTTATAATGGTGGAATCACCAGCGGTACTGTCTTTTGCTATTGTTGGGAAGTATGGAGTATGGGCGGGGATGAAGCTTGTTTGCAGTGACAGTCCTGTATTATGGCAATATTCATGGTCAAGGAAGTAGCAAGTTCTGGCATCTGAGAGCATTGCTAGATTTGAGAACAAAGTGTCCCTGGAGGTTGCAGCACTTAGGAAACAATACAAGAGCAGAAAGTTTGACATTTAGGGACTTTATGTGGCAGTGTTCTGGTTTTACTGTAGGGAAGTGTTAAGTCTAGTTTCACTGGATTGATGATTATCCTGGGATCTGGAAGAGCTATGAAGAGGGATCATTGGGTTCGGCAGAACCAGGGCAATCTGCTCAGGTTTGACAGCAGTTGAGAATCTTGGGGTATGGTGACAATATTAGAGTTGGTCAGATTCCCAGCATCTGTGAGTGTTGAGGAAGAGCTAGGTGTGTGGAGAGACCGGTCGTCAGTAACAACGAGTCTGTCATCCTTTCTTGCCATCCTCACTTTCAATGTTTTAGAATAATGCTGCCCTAAGTTAGGAAATTCAGTTTAGATATGGATATAATTTATATGATGTCATATGATTTCCACCAGATAGCAGCTTCATCTTGGTGGAACTAAATTGAATAGCACTAAAAACTGTGGAATTTTAAGTGTTGTGCCTGTAATTATTTTATGCTTGGTTAGCTGTGACCTTTTACACAAGTTAAAAGTCCCCTTACCAAAAGCAGGTGTGTCACAAAACTAATCCAGTTGTGTTTGTTCATAAAGACTAGATTTTATGGTGTACAGGTAGCCAAACTTGCATGAATCCAAGATTAATTACTTGACCTATGGTGACCAGCAGTCAGAGGAATTCATTGACACAGGTCTGTTTCTCTGCTGCAGAAGTTAAAATAATTTAAACTGAATATCGATTGGGTTTAATGAATTGTTTTTCCCTTCTGGTACATAAAAGACCAAGACTAGCAATCAGTAAGATATGCAGGTATACTGCTCAATTCCAGATGTATCAATTAGTCAAATGAAGACAGCAGGAATGAGTCATATAGATAGATTACAACATGCTTCCCTGTGATTTCTTGCCTCACTTTAAAGGAGAAATTTTTCCCTTGTTCGTTATGCTATGATGCCTAAGGTCAAGTTGGCCTTGTCCCAGTCATGAGTTGCTCATATTTGATTTTGCTGATTCTTGAGACTTGTTCATTTTAATCAACATGTTTTGACATGCTATGACGCAGCATCTTGACAGAAGGGAATTGAATCCAGATCTTCACGCCCAGAGGTCAGGACACTGGTACTATCACAGAATCCCACGTAAGGAAACCTTTTATGCGTATTTTAATGATCTTGTGTAGAAACTTCAGTGTAAAAGTTCAGTTTATCAAAATGAGACACAGATTGTGCATCTCAAAGAAACTTCAGGCCTATGAATACAAGCATAAGGACCCAAAAGTTTTTAAGAGTCTCCATGAGTGCTAGGGGAAATCTTTCAGAAAAGTCCGCCACTGCCCTGCACGAGTGCATAGGTTATGTCTCCAGGTCAGCTTTTAACTCCTAAAAGCACTACCTGTACCATTATTAGGAATTTAAAGCAGGGAGGAAACCATTGTTGGAGATCAGGGGCTGAGTGAAAGTCATTGACTTTTGATGTGGGATTGGAGTTTGACCAGAAGCAACTGAAGGAATTTGAAATGGGAAAGGTATCTGGCGACCGGGGGAAAAGGAAAGATATCAGTACCGAGTTCGCAAGTGTGGTTGCGGTAATGGTGGTTGGGAGGGGCTTGTTGCAGCGGGTGCAGGTGAGGAGATGGGAGAGTTCAGAGGGGTTCCGGGGGAGTGGACTATCCAAGAACATAAGAACATAAGAACTAGGAGCAGGAGTAGGCCTTCCAGCCCTTCGAGCCTGCTCTGCCATTCAACAAGATCATGGCTGATCTTTTCATGGACTCTGATCCACTTACCCATGCTCTCACCGTATCCCTTAATTCCTTTATTGTTCAAAAGAAATCTACCTTAGCTTTAAAAACATTTACTGAAGTAGCGTCAACTACTTCACTTGGCAAGGAATTCCATAGATTAACAACCCTCTGGGTGAAGAAGTTCCTTCTCAATTCAGTCCTAAATCTGCTCCCTCTAATCTTGAGGCTATGTCCTCTTGTCCTAGCTTCACCTGCCAGTGGAAACGTCCTCTCTACTTCTATATTATCTGTTCCCTTCATAATTTTATACGTTTCTATAAGATCCCCCCTCAATCTTCTGAATTCCAATGAATATAATCCCAATCTACTCAGTGTCTCCTCATAAGCCAACCCCCTCAACTCTGGAATCAACCTAGTGAACCTCCTCTGCACCCCCTCCAGTGCCAGTACATCCTTTCTCAAATAAGGAGACCAAAACTGCACACAGAACTCCAGGTGTGGCCTCACCAGCACCTTGTACAGCTGCAACATAACCTCTCTGCTTTTAAACTCAATGAAGGACAAAATTCCATTTGCCTTCCTAATTACTTGTTGTACCTGCAGACGAACCTTCTGTGATTCATGCACAAGGACACCCAGGTCCCTCTGCATAGCAGCATGCTGCAACTTTTTACCATTCAAGTAATAATCCTTTTTACTATTACTCCTATCAAAATGTATGACTTCACATTTATTTACATTGTATTCCATCTGCCAGACCTTTGCCCACTCACTCAATGTATCTATGTTCCTCTGCAAAGTTTCACAGTCCTCTGCACACCTTGCTCTGCCACTCATCTTAGTGTCATCTTTAAACATCAAAGATGTTTAAAACGTTCCTGTCCAACTCTATTGCCAGCAACAGAAGACTTATGGAGAGTACATAGGTGGAATGTGTGTTTCCTTAAATTTAAATTCCACACATAAATAAATCACAGAACATTTGTTTCATATTGTTCACATGGAGATCGTCATTATTTGTTGAAACTAACTCATAGCTCTTAACCTCATACTTGGAATACATTGATGGTCACAGGAGAATTAGGGATATTTCCTTTATCTCCCAAGAAAACAGTGTTGCCTTTGGTTGTTAACTCTTTTTTGAATATTCATGTGAGCGTACAGTGTTGTACTCCACACTTTTTGGGGTGTTGCTGAACTTGCAGACTTAGCTGGCCCTCCTTTCTGAGCATTGTAAGCAACATTTTTCTGAGGTCATTCTCAGCGGGATTAACTGAAATGTTACAGGTAAACTCAAAGCTCAGTTAGGACTTTGGAAGCAAGCACCCCAACATGGACTCACATTTGGACATTCCTGAAACCACTTTTTAAGACACTGATTTTCTTATCCTGACTCCCACCATCCCCAGGATGCTAGGTCTTCCCTGTTTCTTTCTTCCATGTCCCCAACCTCATCCACTGTCCTTCCTTGGATCCATCTTCCAATCCTTCGTGCTCCTGACACCACTTCACACCTCTTCCCATCTTCTGATCTCACCAAACCCCCACAATTACTGATTCATCTTTGCCCGTCCCAAGTCTCTGTGCAAGATTCCATTCATCTGTTCACCTGCTGTCAAGTTAAAATAAAACAGCCCTCAGTCACAACTGTACTAAGCCAATTGGTGCACGCCAGCTTTAAACAATAATGAACGAGAGCAGGTAAATGGGGCATTTGTTTAATGTCTCAGCCAAAAAATGGTATATCCAAATTCACAGCATTTCCTCAATGCGGCACTGAATTGTTAGCTTCGATTTTCCTCCTCAAATCCTGGAGCGGGCCTTGAACCCAAAACCTTGTGATTCAGAGATAAGAGGGTGACCAACTCAAGTGCATCAGATATAAAAAATGAACTTTAGTGACTCTTCTTGATACTGGTTAATATATACAGTAAGGAATGTTTCAGATGAACTGAATTAAGTTGTATTGTCATACCAACTGAATTTTAATGGATATAAATAACACTTTCAGTTGTGCCTCCTTTTTCCATTAAAAGCCTTTGCCAGTTCTCCTTCTAACCTGGTTCTGCTAAGAGCCTATTAATCACCTTATGATTCACCTTCACTAGTAAACCTTATCAAGCTCTGCCCATTATCAGCCATGTTTGTTCCAGTCTTTCAGCTATTTAGTTCGTAGCCCTCTTCAACTGTGTCATTCCCAATTAACGTCTTATTCACAACTGGTTGCTCCCAACTTATGTCAATCTCGACTGCATTAAAAATACAGACTACATAATATTAACAGCTCATTAGACAAGAACTTCAAGGAGGACAAATGGAACTCCAACCTCAAACTCCAAATTGTATTCACAATTTAAGAGCTCTAGAGAAATCATTGAGTCAGTGCTGCACAGGTGATAAGGGGTTAACTCCTCCTCCATTTTCAGATTGTCTTGTTAACTCTCTATTTTCATTTTGTACCCCATGGCAGCTTCTTTATCACACTTACCTTCCTTTTCCCTCCTTCTGGCCATATTTCTTCCCAACTTCCTAGCTCTACTTTGCTACCCTCCTCACAATTCCCACCCTCCTATTTCTACCTCTCTTCGCTTTCCTAAACCCCTCCCTATTCTCTCCCTTATCCGTGTGACCTCAAACACTGATCTACCATCTCCCAAGCCTCGCCTCTAACCCATTTCTATCATTCATCCTCAATTCTGTGGAATAAACACATGCTATTTCCCCATACCTGACCACTAGCCATCCTTTATTTTTCCTTTCTGAACCTCCAATCCTGGTTCACCTACATGATTACATCATTTTTCTATAGCACATATAATGTAGTCGTTTCTCTACTGATGGTCTTAGAATAATGGAATTGGTACAATTTTTTAAGTCTCCGTGCTATTTTAAGGCCCTGATAGGATTGAGTGACACTCATAAATTGGCATTTTTTTTATCATTTTGTCAACTATTTTGTGTATTACCTATGGCAAACATACCTTTTTATAACAATATGTATGCAGATTTGATACCAGGTGAAGTGATCAGTATTTCATTTAATTGCCTCGTAAATAAAGTGACCTTAAACCAAAGGTGTGCACAAGTAACTGCCACTAGTACCTTTAACAAAACCTTGAGAAAACCTGACCTAACTTCACCTTTGGGGTTCACTTAGTTTTCACTTCCTACTAAAGGCAGATTAATAAGGAAAGAAACAAAGTTACATGTAGATTATATGTGTCTTGGTTTCTTGGTTATCAACAAGTAACACAGATTGATAGCATGCATTCGGTTAACTGGAAAAGCATTATTAACAGCTTAGAATGCAATTTGTAGTTACAGAAAATAATGTATCCATTGAACATTGCTTCTGCTTTTCTGCACATGGTAGTCAATCATGTGGTTTACATTTTGGGCTTTGGTTTATTAGCACATCATGTTCTCAAAGCCACATTTCTGAGATAAAATTATATACACTGAAACTGAAAATATGTGCACATTATGGTAGTTGCAAAACATTTTACACTGAACAAGAACAGAAAAATCTAAGAATTAAGAATCCAAGCATCTGTATAATCCTTCAAGATCCTGTGATGGTGCAGTCTTCCTGACATTTAAATACCTTGGGTATTCTTGACTTGAAGGTGTAGGAGCCTTGCACCTTGTTAGTGTTTTGGTTGTTGTCCTGATGGTCTCCCACTCCTTCGTGAAAGAAAGTAGAGGATGCTAAGACATATGGTGAATGAAATCTTCCAGATCCTTCACGAAGCATCTGTTCGACACGCTCTGGGGTTATCAACCCAGCAGAGACCTAGAATCTGACAGTCAAGCACCTTGCTCAAATCAAGAAACCTATTTGACTAGATGCAAGAATTAGTGATGAAAGCAGGGTCAGAGAGCACCAAAGAAACAGTTGTGGTCACAAGAGTATTGTGGGCATACAGTGATGAATTGAATGAGTTGACAGCCCAAGATGGCTTTTGTATGAAATAAATAGAATCACTGTATTTAACGAGTTAAAGGAAAGATGCTGTAGCATACATGTGTAAACTACCAAAGAATTGAATCAAGTTAAAGGAAGGCAAGAGAAGTGCTCTACTTGCCGAGCATGAGCAATGAAATCGAGGATCAATGCAGTGATTCTAATGAGTATCAAGCTAAGCAATAGAGAGTGGCCATTGACCATGATATCCTGGAAAGGCCATGGTTGAAGTTGGGAGTAGATCTCTTCATTTTCACAAAATCAGAATATCCTGCCACTGTAGGCTAGAATGACAATGACCCTCACTTCATGAATGAAGAATTCAGTAACCTCATAATGGACAAATCAAAACCGTACATCATCTTTACAATCCCCAGACAAATGGCAAGACTGAGGGAACAGTGAAAATCACAAAAACTATCGATCAAATCTCATACAGATGTATAGAAGGCAATTTTCAAGTGGAGAAATACATCTTCTGAAGGCATGGGAAATAGTCCAGTACAAAGACTAATGTTATGCTGTACACAAACCACACTTCCCATAGCAAAAAAGCTACTAAAGCCAGAAATAATATTAAGCATGAGTATCAAAATCAAAGCAAAATGGCAGAAAGCCAATTTTCATTTTGACAAAACTGCCAAATCATTGCCAGATATGAGCATTGGAGAGTCAGTCAGGGGACAAACCCTCAATGCTCTCAACAAGTCTAGCCCAAATGGCAACTTGGGATCTGCTTGAAGCACTTTGCAAATCAATCATACATGGTGGAAGTGAACAACCAGATACACTATCATAACTGTAGACTTTTATGCACAACTAGAGAAGCTATTCCTTCAATACAGGTCGTCAATCAAGAAGGTGTTCTTTCAGCATCTTCACACAGGCCATAGATCAACCATCAGTCCTGAAGGTCAACAGCATCTCAGAAATGGAAACAGAGTAACAAGAGAAACCATGGCTACAACAAGTGACATGGGAATGACACATCCTCAAGTACAAACATCACCCAGATGAACAGCAATGACAATACACACACAGACATGATGGAAGAGTGTGGCACAATTTATAAACCATGAGTGCAATGCTTACTCAGATGAGAATAATGAACTGCTAATGCATGATAACAGTTGTGTGCATAGATACCCAGCATCCCTTCATATCCCCCTATCACCTCCATGGCCACTTACACTTTCATTACAACTCCATATCCACTCAAATCTCTTATGCCACCTCCATTCCACCTCATACCTTCTTGGCTACATCCATGCCACCTCATATCCATGCTACCTCCACAACCACTCATGATTATGGCACACCAATTCCAACTCATACTCCCCATGCCACCTACACAGCCATTTACACAGCATCCACCAAAGGCAGGCCTTAGGAGTTATGGAGATTAAAATATGCTTCAACAATCTGAGAGAATTTTCAATCATTTCACTTGATTACTGAAAGAAAAACTCATTCATGAAACCCATTCAAAGATTTTAAATCCACAGGAGTGGTCAATCTGTTATTAGAAACAACAAAATTCTACTCTAAGATAACAAGATGTAGATATGGATGAACACAGCAGGCCAAGCAGCATCAGAGGAGCAGAGAAGATGATGTTTCGGGCCTAGGCTCTTCTTCAGAAAAATAGCTTCCCTGCTCCTCTGATGCTGCTTGGCCTGCTGTGTTCATCCAGCTGTATACCTTGTTGTCTCAGATGCTCCAGCATCTGCAGTTCCTAGTATCTCTGAAAAGATTCTACTCTAATTGATTAATATCATAAACAGCTAATCTTCTAACAGACAGTAACACTGTCAATTAAAATGGGAAGTACCCCTTTCCACCAAGGGAGCTTTTGAAATTCAGTGAAGCATTCGTGAAGTAGTGCAACTCTTGAAAAATGACAGCAATGAATCCATTAAAACTTCAGTAATAGATGGAAATGGCTTTTCCAAGCCACACCCATTGGCCTGTCAATCAATGCACTCCAGTATCAAGTAAATTTTGTTTAATGCTAACTAACAGATGCAGCTTTTAGTCATTGAAAAGTGCTGATGATATAAATAACTTTAGATCATAACATTTAAATAGAAATTATCTGCTTTTCGTAAGTTTATGCCTCTTCTATAAACATATGACTCCCATGATGTGGAATAAACCCTTGGAACAGGGAAATGGATTCTTTCTGAATTCAGACCAATGTCAAATAGCGTTGCTGAATTCAGGTTTTCAGCCTGTGAGATTCATTTTCTGTTCCAATAATTTGATCTAACAGAAATGGGACTGGTAATTCTGGATTCGGGTCATGCACATAATTGCGGAGTTGGTGCCTATTAAATTAGATCAGAATAAATTGCATCTTGTTATATGTTCTAGCATACATTTAATGGACCCTCAAGCTTGAATAATTTAGAAAAAAGAGAAACAGACATTATTAATATCTGAATGCATATTTTTGATAACTGCCCATGTACAAAACAATGTGGTAAGGTCCTAAAGAATCAATTTAATTGTAATATATAAAGCAGATCTTTAATAATTTAGGCTTTTTTTAGAGAACAAAGGAAATTGATAATTTTTGAGATCACCTAAAATGCTGAAATTTTCAAAAAGCCTACCAGCCATCATATTACAGGAATCCTAGAATTGCTACAAATGATAAGAATTAGCATCAATTGTGCAAAAGAGATGAAGGAAAGTGTCAATCTCTTACAGATGCTTATACTAAGGGGAAACTGACTAGACCAAAGAAATTTCCTTTGAGAACGTTCAGGGAGATTTCATCTCTGCTAGGGAGAACAACGCTGTACATTTCTTTTTTTATATAATGTGGCTCATCCACTGAGGTAATATGGGTAGAGTTCAAAAATAAGTTGGGTGCAATCACTCTGATAGGATTATGCTACAGGTCCCCAACAGCCACCGAGACATTGAGGAACAAACATATAGACAGATTATGGAAAGATACAAAATAAACTTCCTCAGTATTGACTGGGACTCCCTTAGAGCAAGAGGCTTAGACGGGGAAGAATTGTTAAGTGCATCCAAGAAGGTTTCTTGAAACAGAATGTGGATAGTTCAACTAAAGGAGCAGCCATACTGGACCTTGTATTGGCCAGGCGACTGACCTTTAAGTGGGAGAGCATTTTAGAAACAGTGATAACAACTCCTCAAGTTTTAAGATAGCTATGAATAAGGATAAGTCAGGACCTTGCGGCAGGTACTAAATTGGGGAAGTGCAAATCATGTCAGTGTTAGGATGGAGCTAGGGTGTATTAATTGGGAGGAACTGTTATTGGGCAAGTCGACATTTGACATATGGGAGTTGTTTAAAGAGTTTAGGACAGACAAGCTCCAACAGGCAGGAAAGACATGGATGGCAAGGTAAGGAACCCTTGGATAAAGATGGAGCTTGTGAATTTAGTCAAAAGGAAAAAATAAGCACATGTAAGGTTTAGAAAGCTAAAATCAGAGGCCTCAAGAGGAAATAAGGAAAACAGGAAAGAACTCAAGCAGGGAATTAGGAGAGCAAGGAGGGGCAAAGAGAATTCCAAGGCATTCAATACATACATTAAAAACAAAAAGATAACTAGGGAGAAGGTAGGACCATTCAAAGATAAAGGACAAAACTTGTGCTTGGAGGCAGAGGATGTGGGCGAGATCCTAAATGAGTTCTTTGCATCAGTGTTCACCCAGAAGAAGGATATAGAGCATGCTAAAATGCTAGGGCATTTTGAGATCAAGAAAGAAGTGGCTGTTGGGACTCTTGAAAAGCATTAAGGTGGATAAGACCCTAGGGCCTGGTGGTATCTACTCCAGATTACTGAGTGAGACAAGAGAGGAGATTGTTGATGCCTTGGCCAAGATCTTTGCATCCTCATTAGCCACTAGAGAGGTCCTGGAGGACTGGTGAGCAGCTACTGCTGTTCCTCTGTTCAAGGAGGGAGATGGAGATAATTCAGGAAACTACAGCCCGATGAGTCTCATATTGGTAGTTGGGAAATTATTGGAGAGAATTCTTAGGGATAGGGTTTATGCACGTTTGGAAAAACATGGCCTAGTTAGTGACAGTCAGCATGGCTTTGTGCAGGGCAGGTCAAGCCTTACTTGATGGAATCTTTTGAGAAGCTGACGAGGGTGGTTGATCAGGGTAGAGAAGTGGATATTGTTTACATGGATTTTAGTAAAGCTTTCAACAAGATCCCCCATAGTAGGTTCATCCAGAAGGTTAAGATCCACATTGACTCGGCCGTGTGGATTCAGAATTGGCTTGCCCATGGAAGGCAGAGGGTAGTAGTGGAAGGGTGTTTTTCTGGCTGGAATTCTGTGACTAGTGGTGTTCAGCAGGAATCCATACTGGAGTCTATGTTGTTTATAATGTATATAAATGACTTGGATGAAAATGTAAGTGGGTGGGTTAATAGGTTTGCAGACAACACAAAGGTAGTGGATTTGTTGTAATGTAGAAGGTTGTCAAAGGATACAGTGGGATATAGATCAGTTGCAGAGACATGGCAGTTGGAGGTTAATCCAGGTAAGTGTGAGGTACTGTACTTTGGGAGATCAAATGTTAAAGAAAATGATACAGTTAATGGCAGTCCCCGAACAGCATTGATGTACAAAGGGATCTTGGGGTTCAAGCTGTTAGCTCCCTGCAAGTGGCCACCCCAGTAGATAGGGTGGTAAAGAAGGTGTATGGCATGCTTGCTTTTAATGGTCGGAGAATTGAGTACAAGAGTCAGTAGGATGTCATGTTGCAGCTTTTTAAGACTTTGGTTAGACTACACTTAGAGTATTGCGTTCAATTCTGGTTGCCATATTACAGGAAGGATTATGGAGGCTTCGGAAAGAGTGCAGAAGAAGTTCACCAGGATGCTGTCTGGATTGGAGGGTATGAATTATAAGGAGAGGCTAGAAAAACTCAGATTGTTTTCTCTTGAGCAGTGGAGGATGAGGGGAGTTTTGATAGAAGTCTTTAAAATTATGAGATACACAAATAGGGTTGATGGTCAGAATCTTTCTCCGAAAGTTGAAATGTCTAATACTAGGGTGCATGCATTTACGGTGAGAAGGAAAAGTTCAAAGGAGACGTGAGGGGCAAGTTTTTTACACAAACAATGATAGGAGTCTGGAACATGCTGCCAGGAGTGGTGGTGGAGGCAAATATGATAGGGGCATTTAAGGGACTTTTAGATAAGCACGTGAATATGCAAGGAACGGAGGGATATGGACCAATTGCAGGCAGAAGGGACTAATTTGGGTTGGTGTCATATACGGCACAACATCATGAACCGAAGTGTGTGCTCCTGTGCTGTACTGTCCTATGTTCTATAAACATGATAACTGTTTAATTAACCAGTCCGCAGGGGAAATCTTCAACCTTTAGATGTGACATTTCCTCATCTACAATATTAAGCTACGAGTGTGAGCATGCGACCACTGTGAAAATGTTTGGAGGATAATTAAGCTAATTAAAATGTCCAACAGAGATGTCTGGAAAGGAATAACATGTCCATTCACTGTCCATACTCTGTTTACTTTGAGCTTTACATTTGCTCTCCCCATTGAGAAATGTAAATTAGGCTGTATCGTAGAGTAATACATATGTTTTTGAAGGAAATCAAGTGAATAGCAGAGAAGTGACTACCTAAACCAGCTGGTGAATAAAAAAAACTGTGGATGGATTTTATGTGACAGTGGTGGTCCTACCTACTTGTTGCATAACCTGGGGAAAACCCACTTCCATTGACCCTGGAAGCCACAACCAGATTTTGCTGGTTACCTCTGGCAGTTTGTTTCTTGATGTTTCAGTTTCCATCCTGTAATGAGTGAGCATACTGCCCCTAAGACCACTGGTTAGTAATAGGTCCAGTAGCTCTCTGGTGGGAACAGGAAGGGGAGGGCAATCCAGTGCCAATACCAGCAGAAATAGGAGGAGGCCCTGTTGCCATTAATTGACCACTCAAGGGGCTCTACTGGCTCAGGGATTGGTAGACCTCCTGAGACATATCCCAAATATTGGCAGAGGTGGATAGGTGATGAGCACTATCTATACTATCTAATCCTACCTAATTTTATGTGCCTGCTTCCCAGCCCACTACCAGGAACATGCAAATTTTCAAACTGGGCAATCAGCCTGGCTCAGTGGGTAGGACTTTTACTCCTAAATCAGAAGGTTGTAAATTAAAGTCTGTCTCCAAGAAGTATTATCTTTTTCATCAATAGGAAGCATAAAGTCAAGCATGACTGAATATTGCAAGTGCTTTAAATCAGGAAATTTGATAAGTAATTTGAAAGATTAGTCTCTTTATATAATCAAATCAAGTTTGCCCATGGAATTTAACTTCCTTGTAATATTAAATTGAAAATTGTAGTTTCTTTCAGTCTGAGTCAGTAATGAACAAACTTCCTCTTAGAGAGACAGTTGCACAGATAGTCAATCAGGCACCAGTTGGAAATGGTTCTCGAGGCAACAGGGCCAAATTCAGATATTTTCAGAGAACAGAAGTTTTCTAAAATGTAAGATAAGTAGCATAAAGTCCAGGTCCACAGCATACACCATGATGGGTGGAAGCCGGGGGTGAGGAGGAGGAGGAGGCTGTTAGGGATCTTCCAGATTCTCAACAATGCGGGCAATGGCAAGTTAGTTAGGAAAATATGATGAAATTGAAAAAATGAGCTTCTTAATATTGAGGAAAAAATTGTCTGCTTTTCCACCCAAGTTTTGAACAGTGAGATAGAAATCTCGCTTATGAATGGTGAAAGGTGTATTCGCATACATTTATGTCTGATTAGTACCTAATCATGCCTTATTTATATCCAGTTTGTTATTCACTCACGTGGCAAAGGGAACTAAACAGTGACAATTCCTGACATGACAGTCAATATGGGTACCTGGCACTGGCACTCACTCCAGGTCTTCACTTGCTGTTCTGAGCCTCCATCTTAGCCACCATTCTCCAACATTTCAGGACATGCTCCATGGGCAGCAACCACATGCACACTCCATCTACAACCTCCTCACATCGTCATGTCATAACTTTGACCGATATAAAATACTGCATTTTGGAGCATACTGACATTTTTTGTTGTAATGCTGTTGCTGAGCCACATTGTGCACAGAGAAAGGAACCCATCTCATGGATTTGAGCTAAAAGGTACTTGACTCTTTGCTTGTTTTCTTAACACTCCCTCACTTTGCACCTACTTGGATGATCACAGCATCTCTGTCTTTCTTTGCCTTGCCTTTTTTGCTTTGCCATCTCAATCAGAACCACTGGCTGACAGCACTCTGTTTTGCCATACCTCTTTAGCGCAGACAGAAAACAAGGCAACTTGTCACATCAGGCAACATGGACAGCAGTGATCAGTCAAAATGAAGGACATGTTGCTATATACGTCATGCTATATCAATGTCACACCTACAGCATGTGCCAGCCTTTGTGGCAAAAGCATGCAGTTCAACCAAATGATAACATCTCAAAGCCTACAGGAAATACCCCTCAGTCAAGACAAGGAGGACAAAGCTCAATCAGGGTCAGTCAAGGGCATCGTTTGATCTCATTCTAGGACAGACAGTCAGTCATGTGGGGCAGTCACGATTATAAATTCTGTATCATTACAGCACAGGGATTGGGCCACAGTCAGTCCTGCAGGCCTTATGCAACCAGTCTGAGGATTACAGGTCAGGGAGCTGCACAGAGATCAGTCAGGGGTCTGGTCATTCATCTGTTGAGGCTGTCCTTCCAAGTGGATCAGAATGAGGGTGGTGCCATAATCATTCCTGGAGATCTGTTCAAGAAGGTCAGGGGAGGACAATGGATATTGGGACGACAGCTGTGTTAAGTTGGGGAAGTCCGCTGTGGGGGCTGGAGGCAGCACGTTGGACTGCTAAGGGAACAATAATTGGAGCAACTTAACCTAAAATGTGGGAAATGATAGTTCACAGAAGGACATGCCTTATTATAGGGGAGTCAACAACAGTCACCACCACCCTGGTTTGGAAGGGGTGTAATACACCACATGGTGTAAGCTGTATGCCTGGGGCTCAGGTGGTAATATTTGTTGATGAAAGCATAAATGAGAGTGTTGGGGGACAATGTAGAAACTCAGAACTGGTGGGATTCAATTATCAGGCTGAGTCTGCGACTCACTCTGCAGAGTGTGACCTGTGTAACTTTCCATCTCTCTGAATCAAAAACGCACAATGGAGATGAAAAATGGCTGCTTCCAAACCCAGAAGGGAGGAAATAAGGGTTTTGTTTTCTGACTGAGCACTCGGGCGCTACATGTGAGCAAGGTGAGACCCCCTCAGGGGTCAATTGTATTAGTCAGACACTTACACAGTACAGAAGACATCTGTAATCAAAGGGTCCTGCATGTGCAATGCATTCAGCGACCAAATCCTGGACACAAGCAACCTTGAACATGTAATTAATCATTACAAATTTATCATACTTATCTATGTGAAGCTGAAGTATTCATAGGCAACCTTAAAATATCATCTGCATGCCACAATTGAGATGATCCAAGGTCTCATAAGTTGTCTAAGGTCATGGAGCTGATTTCCTTTCATTTTAAAATGTAAGTATTCACTGACATGCTCTTATATGCAATGCTACCTTTCTTGGGCAATGTGGTACGTGGGGGTTTCAGTAATTTTATCACACCTAAAATCTCCTCCCATATTTTTGTGATGTGGCTTGTGCTGCTACATCACAATATTTTCAAAGGTCCCTGTATAGGTGTTCATGGCCATCCTTGTCAGAGGCCCCCATGCCACAATGTATGGAGGACTATGCAAAATTGTCATGTGAATGCTGACTTCTTACATTACTAAGCAACTGTTTTGTTTCTGATATACTGCACACAGCCTTATTTGAACCTTGACCAACCAGGTCACATTAGTGGCCATCATCACTGTCACCCTGGTGCTACAAAGGTGCAGGGAAATGGAGGACAAATATGAGAGCAAGCCGAGGAGCAGCAGCAACCTCCAGAAGCTATCAAAGAGCCTCTACATAAAGAAGTTGCAGCTAAAGGTACCCTCAGAATACGCAGGAGATACATGACACGCAGAGTCAATTATCCTTGATGCCATTTCTTCAGATGAGTGAGGTGTAGTGTCAGCAAAGACTGATGATACCTTGGGACACCACCATAGAACTATACTATCTGCTAGAGTAGGACCTGTGACCTGAAGTGCTGGGTGGCCATCTTGTCCAAGTGGCCATCAAGGTGACAGCTGCATTAAATTCTTATGCAACTGGCTGCTTCCAAGGATATACTGGGGACATGCGCTGGATCTCACACCTGTAAAAAAACAAATATATCAAGACTGTTACTGATGAAATTTGTGACAGATCATGCTGCTTCACCTCATTTCTTTGTGAAGACAGTAATACTACACCTCAGGAAGTAGTTTTTGCCAACAGAACTGGCTGCCCCAGGTGCAGGACACTACAGGCTGCACACTAAGAACACCATTACATATTGTGGCTGACTTCACCAACAGAAAATGTTTGCTTTTCATCATGGAAAATATTTGAAGCTGTTAAACCTAGTGAGGGAATTTTGAATAAGGAGACACAGGTACAGACTAAGGGGACGTTCATTTAAAATTGAGATGCAAAGGAATTTCCTCTCCCAGTGGGTAGTGAATGTCTAGAACCCTTCACCCCAGAGAGTTAAGGAGTCTATATCACTAAAAATATTTAAAGAGATGGACTTTTGAAATATCAGGGAGTTGAGGGCTAAGAGGAGCTGATACGAAAGAAGAGTTGAGACCTGGAGCCATGATCTTATAGAATAGTGTGGCAAGCTTGAAGGAACAAATGTCCTACTCCTGCTCCTATTTCTTATATTCATAAAACCATAGTGAATGACAAGAATTCTCATGCCTTTGGTATTGTATAAGCTTGTAGCTACCCTATTAATAGTTAGCAGAGGCTAATAATCTCACTTGATAGCTTTGTTTAGGCCTATGCAACGTAAGCAGATTGTGCCATTTTTCTTAGTTATGACTCCAATTGAACCGATCCACGAGACCACCATTCTTAAAGGAGTGATGAGGCTCTGTCTGACCAACCATTTAAAATTATTGAATGATTATTTGATTAGAAATAATGTGCAAGGGTGAAATCAGGTAATTGGCATTAAGTAATGACGCTTATTTGAATAGTTGGTGTGGATATGATGGCCAATGGCCTCCTTCTGCATTGTTACACTTCTGTGCTACTGTGAAGCCTTGCAGGCTTTCCTTCAGCCTATCCCTTAAAGGTAGGGTACATGTGAGTAATGTACCTGTATTGGAAAAGCTTACCAGAAAATTACATTGCAAGTCATACTTGGGCTTTAATCTGGATTAGAATTTGTCATAGATGTTGTTTTGATGAACAAAGTAAAAATGAGCATTTTAACACCTTAGAAGCAAAAGAATTACCATTTCAGGACAAGTAGAGAACACATAATTGAAAGTTTGATTTGATTCAGGAGACAGGCTAATATCCATGTGCCAGGAAATTTCTCAGAGCAGCTCCTGCTCCACTGTATTACTTAGTTGAAAGTACTCTCAGCGGAGTAGAAAGAGACCCAGAACATTTTTTGATTTGATTTGATTTATTGTAGCCACAATGTACCTAATTACAGTGAAAAAATTTTGTTTTGTGAGCAGTACAGGCAGATCATAGAAAACAAGGACGTACAGATTGCAGGGTGCTTAGACAGAGCGAGGCACACAAGGTTTTGCTGCACAAGAGGTGCATAAGGCAAATCAACATTATTTGAAGTTAGAGACGTCCAGTCATCAGTTTAATAACAGCAGGGGAGAAGCTGTTCTTGAACCTACTGGTGCATGTGTTCAAGCTTCTGTATCTTCTGCCTGATGGAAAAGTTTGGAAGGGAGCATTAGCAGGGTGGCAGAGGTCTTTGATGATGTTGGCAGCCTTTCAGCAGCAACCAGAAGTGTAAATTGAATCCATGGATTGAAGGTTGGCTTTCGTGATGGTTTGGGCTGTCCACACAAACTTTCTGTAGTTTCTCACAGTCCTGGGCAGAACAGTCGCTGTACCAAGCTGTTATACATCTGGTTAGAATACTTTCTATGCTGCATCTGTAAAAATTGGTGAGGGTCCTTATGGACATGCTGAATTTCCTAAGCTGCCTGAGGAAGAAGAGGCATTGTTGAGACTTCTTGACCATTGCATCTTTGTAGGAGGTCCAGGACAGTTTATTGGTTATCATCACTTCTAGGAACTTGACACTCTTGACTGTCTCCACCTCAGTTCCATTGATGTAGATAGGGGTGTGTTCTCCTCATTTCTTCCTGAAGTCAGTGATCAGTTCTTTTGTTTTTCCGACATTGAGAGAGAAATTGTTATCATTGCACTACGATACCAAGCACTTTATCTCCTTCCTGTATTCTGACTCATCATTGTTTGATATCCGGCCTACCATGGTGGTGTCATCAGAAGACTTGCAGATGGCATTCATATGGAATTTGGCTACACAGTTGAGGGGTAAAGTGAGTACAGTTAGGCGTCTGAGAATGCATCCTTGTGGGGTGCCAGTGTTGAGGATTATCATGGAGGAGATGATGATTCATATCTTCCCTGATTGTGATCTGTTGGTCAGGAAGATGAGGATCCAGTTGCAGAGGGCAGAGCCGAGACCCATGTCTCGGAGTTTTGAGATTAGTCTGGTGGGGACAATCGTATTGAAGGTGGAGCTGTAGTCAATGAGTAGGAGCCTGACGTAGGTGTCCTTGTTATCTAGACTTCCATGCTTGAATGCAGGACCAGGTAAATGGCGTCGACTGTGTGGATCTGTTTCACAGTAAGCAAATTGCAGGGGAACAAGGCAGGCTGGGAAACTAGAGTTGATGTGGACCATGATCAGCCTCTCAAAGCACTGCATGATATGGAATCAGAGCTACTGGGCGGTAATCACTGAGGCACGTTATATGTGTTTTCTTTGGGACTGGGATGATGGTGGTCATCTTGAAGCAGGTGGGAACTTCGGATTGTAGCAAGGAGAGGTTGAAGATGTCAGCGAATACCTCCACCAGCTGGTCTGCGCAGGATCTGAGTGCACGGCTGGGGACCCCATCTGGGTCCATCGCTTTCCTCAGGTTTATCCTCAGAAAGATCAATCTGATGTCTGCAGCTTTGATAGAAGGAACAAGTGCATCCAGGACTGTTGGGCAGGTGACATCGCTCTACTGGCATTCTGCTCAAACTGAGCAAAGAAAGCACTGAGCGCATCAGAGAGGGATGTGTTCTCGTCTGCAATTTAGTTCTGCTTCATTTTGTATTCCATTATGTTATGTAGGCCTTGGCACAGGTGGCAGGTGTCAATATGGTTAGTTTGGGCCTCTAACTTGTTCGGGTACTGACTCTTGGCTTCTCTGATGGCTTTGCGGAGGTCATATCTGGATTTTCTGTACAGATCTGGGTCGTCAGATTTGAATGCCGCTTACCTGGTCTTCAGTAGGCAGTGGATTTCCAAGTTCATCCAAGGTCTCTGATTGGGGAACACAATGATTAACTTCTTTGGCATGCAGTCCTCCATGCACTTGTTAATAAAGTCTGTGAAGGTGGTGGAAACTCATCTAGGTTGTCTGCTGAATTTTTGAATATGGCCCAGTCCATTGATTCCAAGCAGTCTCAGAGAAGCCCTTCTGCTGCCTCAGACCAGCATTGTACTACTTCCTGTGAAGGATCCTTCCATTTCAACTTCTGCTTGTAAGCTGGGAGGAGTAACACAGCATAGTGGTGCAATTTTCCAAAGTGCAGAAGGTGTATGGAGTAGTAGGCATCTTTGATGGTTGTGTAGCAGTGGTCAAGGATGTTCGGTCCTCTGGTGGGGTAGGAGACGTGTTGATGGTATTTTGGTAGCACCTTCTTGAGGTTGGCCTGGTTGAAGTCACCAGCTACGATGACTAAGGCCTTGGGGAATTTTGTCGCCAGGGCACTTGTAGCTGTGTAAATTTCACCCAGAGCATTCTTCACTTCCGCCTGGGGTAGTATGTAGTCTGCTTGTCAGGATGGCGGAGGTGAACTCATGAATGTGGCAGGTAGTAAGGGAGCATTTCTCTGTGAGATATTCTAGGTCTGGGGTGCAGTAGCTCACCAGAGTAGCCATGTAAGAGCACCAGGAGGTGTTGATTAGGAGACATATCCCACTGCTCTTTGCCTTACCCGAGGATGCCATGCTATCTATGTGATGAATAGAGAAACCTTCAGCTTGCAAAGCACAGATCTAGTGACAGATTCATGCATTGTTGTGTTGATTGATATCTTTAATGATTTTATTGTTGTTTTTACATTGTCATCCTAGATTGGAGACTTTCTTATAGGGTTAGCATGTACTACAGTATTATAATTTACTGCAGTTGAAAAGAGAGCTAACTTTTTTAAACAAAGATGACGGTACAGCCATATAGTTTTCTTTGAGCTAACTACCTTGCATCTAGGAACTTACAGCTCTTAAGTATAACCAGTTTCTATGGTTTTGGCATAATTGGTTGAAAATGAAATTGCAGAAAAAAGCATAAAGTGAACTTTTTTCCCTAGGTGAAGAAAATTGCATTGGTATGTAGCTTGTATGTGCTATTTGGAAGAGTGAAAAGATGAGCGATACAATTAATAGGAAAATAAATAAAAAGTAAAGTATGAAATTGAAACATAAATGAAAAACAAATGTCATTTAAAAAAATTTAATTACCATTTGTAAATCACCATTCATCCAAAGGAAAAATTTTTCTCTATTTGCCTATCAAGATTCATTATAATTGTCAGAACCTCTATTAAATCTCCTCAGCCTTCTCTATTCCACTAGACTCGTTTCCTTGCTGCAGGTTTCTCCCTTAATTGTAGTTTTTCAATCCTAATATCATCTTTTCTTTTTTTAAAATATTTTATACCTTTGTTTTTATTTCTACGATAGGGTGTCTAAAGTTGCAGTATTCTACAGCAGTGGGTTCAAAAACTTTGTACAAATTTATCAAAACCTGGTTTTACATGTACTTTGTGTCCCAGTGTATACAACTGAAAACGCTGTTGTCCTTAACAAAGGAATAAAATAGTCATGTGCACATCTAATCCCATCTGGCATTCTTTTGTGTTCTGTATATCAATGCTAAATTGTTTTTGTGTGAAAACGCTATTGCCCTTAACTTAACAAATGAATAAAATAGTCATGAACACATCTAACCCTAACTCTATCCATCTAGCATTTTTAGGTGTTCTGTGTATTGAAGCTAAATTGTTTTTGTGTGTTAGAGATCAACATATATTCTCTTCTCCAGCACTCTACACCCCACCATTGCCAAACCCTCCACAACTATAAATGGTGGCCCCTCCACACTTCACTTTAGCTCTGATGAAGAGTCACCTAGACATGAAACGTTAGCTTGCTCTCGCCTCATGGATGCTATCTGACCCACTGTGATGTCCAGCATTTGTTGTTTTCAGTATATATTGTCCTTCTTTGTCTTCCTCTTATCACTGATCTTACTGACCCACTGACTAATCCCCCAGCACTCCCTACTTGCATCCACCTATCACTATCCCACCTAGCTTCCCCAGCACCACCCCTCCTCCCTCTATTTATTTCCCAGCTCCCTTCCTCCTCCCCATGTCTGAAGAAGGGTCCCGACCCGAAATGTCAACTTTCCTGCTCCTCTGATGCTCCATGAAATAATTGGTACTGTGAATTAATATAAAAAGTGGGTGGGGGGTGAGCTGAATGCTTATCCTGATAAGCATTTCCAGATGTGGAGATGGGGAAATGAAGGCTGCAGAGAAAAAGGCATATGAGGAAGCAGAGTACAGCACCCTACCTGGTGAATCCAAAGTCCTCAACGTAGTTGTATTCCATTTCATTTGACACAGATGCCATGCCTAATATAGGCTCACGTGGTCATAGTATCTCTGAAAGAATGAAAAATCTGCTCAAGCATACCACCTACACAACCTTAGTACAGTCCAAAGTGTTTGCAGCCAATGAAGTACTTTTTTGGAGCGTAGTCACTGATGTAGTGTAGGAAGTGTAGCAGCTAATATGTGGATAGCAAGATCCCACAAACACCTGTTGTGACATCATCTACCAATATAATAGCCAAAAACACCCTTTTCTTCACTTCTATTGACTCATCCACTACCCCATGTTGTCAGATTGCTAGTTCAATATCCAGTAGTAAATTAACAACAAGATCACCAAGCCAAGCATTGTAAACACTGAAAGTGTCATATTTGGACCCCAATATAAAGTAATTTCAATTTCATTAATTTCAGTTACATCCCGTGAGTGAACAAAACACCGTCCTATACGCTAACCTGTAAATCAACAGTTGACATATATTCATCTCAGGGTGTTTGGAGAGAGGTGCTAAAGAGAGTAAAGTAGTTAATACACAGTCCCTGAATGTTAAAGAGCTCATTGTAAAAGGACAAAACAAGAATATCATTGAAACGCATGCTCAGATCACAGTACAACTGATATGAGTTTAATGGCCTCTACTTTGTAAAGAATGAAAGATAATTACATTGATTACAGGCTGTGCCAAGCAACCATCAGCAGATGATGGTTAAAGTGGAAAAGTGACTGCAAACATTTACTCTTGATTTATATATAGAATTGAAACAATTCAATCCATCACAGAGTATGTGGCAAAGATGGGAGACGATATATTGTGGCTATGTAGGATGTGGGAGACATGTCCTCTCTCTTCCCACCTCTGTTTGACTGCAATAGGCTGTTGTTTAGCTGTTTCAGCCTGTTGTTGATTTGCATTGTTCACACATGTTGACGCTCATTGCATTTGATTCATTTTTTAAAATTCTATTGGGTTTATGGTTTTTTCCTGTTTCAGTGCTGTGACCTGCAAAATACACAAACAGACAGATATTTTGTTTTTTAGAAAGTAACATTTGTTTTACATAATACTTGATTTAGATTTTAAAAAATGAAAAACAGGAGTACACAATTCAGCTCCTTGAGTCTGCTCTGGCATTCAATAGGATCATGATTATTCTGATTGTAATTTAAAATCTGCATTCTCATCTATCTCTGATAACCTATTACACTTTTGCTTAACAGGGCTCACGCTACCTCTGTCTTAAAAATATTCAAGGACTTTGCTTCTGTCACCTTTTTAAGGAAGAGAATTCCAAAGACTCACAATCCTCTGACAGAAAATAAATTGCTACCTGTCTTTCTACACTGATATTGTTTTTCTTTTAGGTTGATGTGATCTTTGGCATTTCATGTTAACTATTGATGGTGGGTCTGTCCCTTGGAGTTTTTCTTACTCATTGGATATATCTATTCTGTGTCTTTTGAAATATCTCGTGAAATGTTTGCCAATGCTCTGTTGACGTAGTGTTTAACCTAATTTATCAATTCATTTTAGCCAGCTCTGATTTCATAATTTCCCCTTCTTTGAATTTTATAAATAGTCTCAGACCCTCTTTTCTCTCTCATGCTGAACGTGACATTCGATCATATTATGGTTGCTGCCATTTATGGGAACCTTCATTTAATTAATCATCAATTAATCTTATCTCATAGCATGCCTGTCTTTAGTCAACTCCAAAACATGCTCTTCTGAGAAATTATCCTGAAATCTGTGAACTTCTCATCTCAGTTATCTTTTCTTATCTGACTTTTCCAGTCTAAATGCAGATTAAGATCTCCCATGAGATCTTAATGCTCCATTTTACCATGTGGTTACTTTTACAGGCCATGTACACCATAGAATCCCCAAAGTGTGGAAAGAGGCCATTTGGCCCATTAAGCCTGTACCAACCCTCTGAACAACATCTCATCCAGACCCAGACCCAGACCCAGACCCAGCACACCACCGCCCCCCCCACCCCCCATCCCCCATCCCCCCCATCCCTGCAACTCTGCATTTCCTATGGCTAAGCCACCTAGCCTGCATATACCTGGACACTATGGGCAATTTAGCATGGTGAATCCACCTAACCTACACATCTTTAGACAGTAGGAGGAAACTGCATCATGTGACAGAAACCCACACAGACACAGCAAGAAAGTGCAAACTCCACACAGATAGTCACCCACAGCTGGAATCTAACCCTGTCCCTGGTGTTGTGAGGCAGCAGTGCTAGCTGCTGTGCCACCATGCTGTCCTTCATCATGTCCACAAGTGACTTCTTGCTTTTATTATTTTTCTTTTCTACCCAATCTGTTCCCACATCTTGGTTTCCTGAATTTAGGTCATCTTTCTCCATTGTGAAAATACCATCATTAACTAACAGAACCATCCTCCACCTTTTCAAGATTCATGTAGCAATGTATGTCACCTGCAGCCATGTCTCTGAAATGGCTACCAGATCGTACTTACTCACTTCTTTTTGCGTTCTCCATTATTCTGTTCGGATTCAATGCTATATACCTTCAGGAACAAAACCTTTAGCTTTATCTTTTTACTCACTTTGTAAATTCTAGCCTTATTTCTTCATCGACTCTTAGACTTGTACTCATTAACTTGTCCTATAATGGAATGTTTATCATTTTGTCTATTAATAACTTTCTTTTTGGCCTCAATTCTACTATTTTGTTTACCACATCTTCTCAAATTTGATCCCTTGCCCCCATTATTTTATTTAAAATCCTTTCTAATTCTGTAGTTATGAAAAAAGCCAGCCCCGGTATGGTACAGGTGGAACTATCCCATTGCTGCTGATGCCTCTTTCGCTAGTACTTCTCCCACACCACTCGATGATTCAGGTAGCACAGCCTGTTCTTTGTTGCAAACAGTAGTGTCAATTTCCTAACTATACTACCCCTTACTGCTAATATATTCTTTCTGCAATGGTCAGTTAGCTTATCTACCTTGTAGCTCCCACTCTCACCTAGATAAACTCAATAAAAAGACATTGACTCTCTCAAGCACGTGAATACAAAAATTCACGCGCAAGGAAAAACCAGTAAGTTACGAAGTGAAGTGAGATAGGAGGTAATAAGTTCAAAATCCACAGAAGTCAGTTATATAACGATCTGGTAGATTGATACATCACATAATTTCAGATTGGGTTTCAGAGGAGATGGAAGTATAACAGTAGCGTCACTGGACTAGGAATCCAGAGTCTGAAAGTAAAATTTTAGGGATGTGGGTTCAGATTTGATCATGATATGAACTTTGAATTCAATACAAACCTGGAATTTTAAAAAAATAATCTAGTCAAATAGTCATATTGTCGCTCATCTGGTTCACTAATACCCTTTAAAGAAGAAAATCTTATGTCCTCGTTTGGCGAACATGTGACTCCAGATCCATTAGCAAGTAATTGATTCTTAACTGCTCTCTGAAATTGCCGAGCAAGCCACTCAGTTCAACGCCAATATTTGCCCAGCCACCTCACGCCCATGTCCCAGGTAGGAATGCAAAAAGATGCACGGTGCTTATCACACGGATCAATAGGTTATCATTGTATTCAACAATCATGGATTTTATCACTTGGTGAAATTATGTGATTGCATATATCGACATATTAACATTCGTTACAATTGCTGTGCGTGTTTAAGCGTAACTATTGAACTGTGAATGGATTACCATGAGCTTTCAGGAGACCTGCTTGCCAATAACGTCATGTAATTGTGTAATTAGAATGGTTTCGAACGAAGAGTCAAGCCCAAGGAAACTGCGATCAAAAAACAATATAAAACATGTGGTCAATCAACTCTTCACATTAAATTGTCGTCAAATATGGGTGTTACAAGATAATCTGAAAAAAATTACTGCACAACTCGCAAAACGGATTAATTTTTCCCTGGCACCTATATTAACATGACTGCATGTCACTAGTTTCGAAGATATAGATCTATTGGTCTAGAAAGTGTCTATTCACGACACACGTTCTGTGAACACTAAGTCTGACGTGACCGGGGATCTTGTGAAATTGTGTAGATTAAAACAGGTTAGTTATATAAGCGGCACTTGGCATCTTGCAGGACCAGCACGAAGTACGTCCCCACCCCGCAATAAGATCGTGCTCTGCTGCGTAAATACCAAAACTTCAACGTAAAAATATACCATGGCTGCTTGCAGTGAATAACTTGAGTTTTGTTAACGTAATCTCAATGTTAAAGTTAGACGTTATCGTTACTGTAGCCTTTCAATATTGTAGCGTCTTCCCCAAAGCATAAAAATGACGAAAGGAACGCAGCAACAATATCCATTACTTTTGTGTAAAAATGCGTTTGTGTCATTGAATCTTGTAGGTGAAATTATACAATGGTCTTAATGATTCAATATCAATATGGGATATTCAAACATATGAAAGCGCGGGTTCATTTATGAACATTTTGTCATTTTGAGTGAAGTTGATCTGAGTGTTTCTGGATAGATTTGAATTCGGAGAAGGAGTGCCCTCTTGTTGATCCGCGGATGTTCTGGTCACTGGAATACGGAACAAGGCCATTAGAAACCGTCCGCCCTGTCTGAAATGAACATCACATCGTTACACAGACTATATTACTCGGCTCTCAACTACTGTAACATCAAATGATGTCCTGTTAATCCACCTCGGCTGGGAGGTGGGCGGAAGAAAAGAATGACGGCTGGAGATTTGCTACTTGTATTACAATTTTCTATGCCCCTCCAGCAGAATTCACTTAAACTCTATTTTAGTCATAAAATCCGCCCTTTCTCTATTCATTTTATGCATTGAGACGCCATCGTTTCAAATAAAATCAGAGCCGAAGAAGCTTTATTGTAATATAAAAATGAGAAAGTGTATATACAAAATTCTATGTGAAACAGAATATTGCGGAGGAAGATTCAAAAAAAAGAGGGCGCGTTGTCCAACACATATTTTCATTTTCCGTTTTACTGTGCTTTTTTAAAAATAAAAAAAATGTTCCCAAGGTGTGTGCAGTGCATGTGATTTTGCAGCTGTATTCCCAGTTCCCAGGAAGAGGGAGGTGGCATCCGCCATTTTCGCTCCAGTTTACCACGCCCGTGGATCTAGCGGAAAGCGGTAGCAGCAACAAGACTTCTCTGTCTCTTCTTCTGCTCGTTTTCGGAAACTAGCTGTGAACGTTTGAGGGAGGAGAGTGCTCGCGATTAACGTGCCGGCAATCGGGCGATTTTAAGTCTGCGTCTACTGCGAGAGGGAGAGAAAACAAAACAAAACAGAGGAGTGAAAGGGGTTGCCGCAGGATATTGTTGCATCCCTTCACAGAGCGCGAGGACAACATCAAGGGAGATCGGAGACCCTCCCCTGGCCAGCTTTGGATTGCAAGAGAATCAGCATCAGACCTTCCCTCTCTCTCTCTCTCTCGGCTTGTGCTTTCTTTTCTTTTGGAGAGGAAACAGAAATTCATTGTCTGTCTTCACCATTCCACCCCCGACAGCTCTTTTATTTTGAAACTCCTAGTGAATTTTCCATGTTTAGTCAGACCGTAGAATATTGAGAGGAGAAACCCCCCCCCCCTCCTCCATCACCCACCCACTCCCAATCCACTCTTTCCTCCCACCACCTCCAAGCACACACAGGTCGCAGAGAAAGACACACACACCAGTCGGCTACATGACTCTCGACTCCATCATGGCGTGCTGCCTGAGCGAAGAGGCGAAAGAAGCCAAAAGGATCAACGCGGAGATCGAGAGGCAGCTCCGGAGAGACAAGCGGGATGCACGGCGAGAACTCAAGTTACTGCTGCTTGGTAAGCCTTACAGATGAAGGGGACTCGGGTTTGTTCGTGAGGGGGGATTGCGAGTAGAGGGAGGAGGGGTGGGTTAAAATAAAGTTCACATTCACTATAAATGGAAATAGTTTACATTTTTTAAACATTCCACCTCTTTTCCTCCCCCCCCAAACACGGGAATGTAACAGACTGTGCCCGTCCCGCTTCTCCGAGTGATTCGGATATGTGCAGTGGGGTGTACTGTTGTTAACCTGTCATTTGTGCTTGTTTGTTTATTTGCTCGTAATTTAGCAAGAGTTGTTTGTAATGGGAATGAATTTTGCCGACGTTGTTTTCAGTTCTGGATGCGTAACCCAGAATGAGGCAGCTAATGTTATTTTTTCATAACCAGAGTGTCTTGTAGGGCGAAGATAGCTGGCCTGTTTGCAGTAATAGCTTGTAGTGATGGTCAGCCTTGTTGAAATATAGCCATTTTCCATAACTATAGTATGAAAATGTTTGGTCAAGTTTTGCGATCTGGATGTAGATGAGTTTTTCACTATGCTGATGTTACTGGAATCTTGTAAAAGTTAAACCCACCTTTACCCATTCTGAGCAGTTTGTACATTGCTATGTCTAAAGGAAATGAGCATATACTTAGTATGTAACTTATGCATTTATTATTGTGAAATTTGACTTGAAGCATTGTGCGTTTTCCTACATAAGCAATATGCTCAAAACGCTCGTCTATTTTAATAGGTGAGATTTTAAAGTTGTGTGGTTGAACATCGTGTGTTTAATGAAATGATGCAAGTTTGAATAACAAACATTGTAGTTACTGTATGTAGATTAAACTATTACCACAAGTCATCTATAAATTAACATCTGTTTTTGTGCAGTTTCAGATTACTAAATGCACCTAGTAAATGTCACATTCACAAAATAGTAAAAGTAGGTACTTTTTGATAACGTTTATTTCTTTCTAAATCTTCAGCATTTCAAAAACTTGGAGTTGCCTAAACTACTTCCATGTTTTTTTTTTAATTTTGAGGAACAAGAGTACAGACCAGTACAGGATGAACAGAGTGTAGCTAGAACAATCCTTTCCACATTTAGGACAAAGTGGAGAAGTGCTCTTAACTTAATTGTTCCAAGTGCTTTATGAAAAATGAGACACATAAGAGGGCATGTTATTGTGTCTCTGATTATATGATTAGATTGTATGATTGTGTTCAGCCAGAGGCAGCAATCTTGTTACGCCAATGTCAAATTTTGTCAGAGGGAAAAATTTGCAAATTGACAATAAGGGAAGAGCAAGGGAATAATTTGAGAGCCTCATCAAGAGTGGAAGCATTCCTTTTAATGAAAATAAAAACGTTCATATTTCAAGAAAGGTATTTTGTTTCCAGTGGTGAAGACATGCATTGTTTTTGACTCTGTTGTATTCGTTCGTACATGTGTTCTTGTTTTTGAACTGGAAATCGTATTGACCACTTTATGGCAAGAATTCCTCTGTATGTAGCAAAGAAATAGAATATCATTTGGCTCCACCTTTGCACCCAAAAGGTATCTCTGCTAGTTTCTTTTAAGTAGTGACATGGGTCCAGGTCAAATCACATTTCTTTTATCTGTTTGACGTACCAATGAATTATATGTATACTGAAACAATACCAACATAATTGTATCGTTAAACTTATTAACCATATGTGTTCAAGGTTGCCACAACTGTTCATGAATTGAAATCCGCATATAATGTTACCTTACTGTTTAAGACTTGTAAATGCTACGAGTTACTTTGACATGACAGACCAAATTTTGTTCAAACATCTGTTCAGTAAAATATAAGTTATTAATCCATGAAAGACTCATTTATCAAGATTGAACTCAATGTGTTCCTAGTGACCTACCTCCAACATGTTGGAAAAAAAAGATAAAAATGTTGGGCAGCACAGTGGTTCACACTGCTGCCTCACAGCGCCAGGGACCTGGGTTCGATTCCACCCTTGGGTGACTGTGTGGAGTTTGCATGTTCTCCCCGTGTGTGGGTTTCGTCCTGATTCTCTGGTTTCCTCCCGCAGTCCAAAGATGTGCTGGTTAGGTGGATTGGCCATGCTAAATTGGCTGTCGTGTTCAGGGATGTGTAGCTTAGGTAGTTTATAGGGGGATGGGTCAGTGTGGACTTGTTGGGCCGAAGGGCCTATTTTCACACTGTAGGGATTTGATGATTCTACCTCCCTCATGACAGTGGGGTATGTTGAGGACCCAACCAAACGTGTTCAAGTATCTGTACGTGCTACCAGTGATGTTATTTTGATATGACACCTTAAATTTTGTTTCTATGTGACATATTGAGTCTTCAACTTGTTACATAAACATTTTTCTGCACTTTGATTTTTAGAAGGTTGAACCATCTGATTTAATATGGATTTGATTTGTATCATAGTGGATTACATCATTACACCACAATAGAGCTTAAAAACGATTAGCTGCAGCAGTATTGGGTTATAAGGTTAAAGTAGGGGAATGCAGATAATGCAATTAAAGATTCCAATGCAGCATTCACAGTGACAATACCTGGCATCTGAGTTGTACTTCTGACTGCACTAATGTTTGTGTTGGTGTGAAATAGTATTTACACTGAGGTATTGACTGACAGATCTTGCAGCTTGGACTGTGGGTGTTGCTGAACATGATTTGTTTGATTTATATTAACAGTGCTGTATTATTGTGTGTAGATATTATCACCATTGTTAACCCTAATGAAGCAGATACTAATCATACAAATGAGATTTGTTATGTCTAAAACTAAATTGCATCTTCCCACCGATGTTCACCAGATAAGTGATCTTTTAGGCTTTTTAATTGTTTACCATTACAACCTACTTAGTCCATGTGAAAAATATATTATAATTCTGAAATGCACGCGAGACCGTATGGAAACGTCAATGTTAGATATGAGTGGCTTCTTTTAATATGTGCAGTCTGAGTCCAATTATTAAAAATATGACTTTAAACATTTGGGTATTCCTTGCATCGTAAGGCATCTCCTGCTGAGGGCCAAGTTAGTGTGTTCTTCTGAAGTATTCATGGCCTTTTTGGTCGTCTGCAGCTGGGTTCAACAATTAGACCTGAGATATCAGAGCAGGAAACACAATTTAGCATTTTAGTGGAACGATCATGAAAATCATTAACGTTACAATCCAAGACTGTTTAAAAAAGCAAGCACATTGTTGGATGCATAACAAATGTAAAACATAAGGTATGAAGGAAAAAATAACTTGCAATTAAATTATGCCTTTCGTAAATTCTTTGTTCAAAACCACTTGACAGATAATTAAAAATTTTGAAGTGAACTATTGCAGGAAGTGTTGAAACCAAGCTGCACCCAGCAACATCTCTCAAACAGCATTGTAACAATGACTAAGTAACCAGTTTTAATTTGAACTGTTCTTCAGCATAGTACACTGATCTTTTATGTACATCTGAAAGGACAGACTGGCTGTGACAACATCTGATTTAAAAGTGGTTGGATCATGTGTACAAGTGTCTGCTTTGGGATTAATCCTGGAACTTTTTGATTCAGCTGCGAGTTTACACCTGTCCTTGAATCCATGAAAGGCACTTTAAGACTGTGGTTGATTCTTGTGAGACTATAGCTGTGGTTCAGTGTTCTGTTTGATCTTGGCACAAAAGGACGAAACAGGGGTGCTACGCTAGGTCTGTTTGCCACACAAAGATTGAGAAGGAACATAATACTTGTTAAAATTTCAAAGTGTATGGGCAGGTTGGGTTTAAGTCAATTTTTCTGTGGAATGTAAGCAACCATGGTAATATTCCTAAATTAAGGGAAGCAATGTAAAGCAGAAATACAAATTGATTTTTTTTCCCACTGGTAAGAATGTGGAGCAGATTACTAGCATGAATGATGGAACCAGATGCCTTTTTCTACTTCATGGTTTGAGTGTAATTGCTAAGATCGATACCTTTTGCACATCTGAGATTGCCTATGAGAAGGTGGTTTGTGCAATCTTAAATCATTGCAATCCATGTTGTATAGGTATATCTAGAAGGGGTTTGAGAAGGAATTAAGCAAAACCTAAGAGGCACTAGGTAAATTGCTTATTTGAAGAGCCAGTTCAGACAATAATAGTGGTTTCCATGTGTGCTGTAATAATTCTGTGGTCCACTGGTTAGAAGTGCACCAGGGAATATTGTGGATTGATGAGCTAAATGTAGTAATTGATTTTCTATCTGAAATGAAAATCAGTGTTCTGACCAGGTGAGGAGGGGTTAATTAGCTTTCCTCTCTTCATCATCCTCGGTTGGGCATGCAGTACAAAGCTGTCTGTCTGTCTGTCTGTCTGTCTGTCTGTCTGTCTGTCTGTCTGTCTGTCTGTCTGTCGCGCGCGCGCGCTCTCTCTCGCGCGCGCTCTCTCTCGCGCGCGCTCTCTCTCTGTTAGAAATGTAGCTATCCAATGTTACTTTTAGAGTAAGGAGCCTATTACAAGATTTTCTCGAATGAGAGAGAACATTTTTATTTTCTAATAACCCTGAGTAAATTAATAAAGACACAGTGCCAAACATATATGCATGTAGGTACAAAATTCGATAAGTGATAGTGTCTAATTCAAATGGAAGATGAAAGAATACAGAGTTTAAAGGTAAAGGTTGTAACCTGAGATCGCAGTTTAATTGATGACTTGTTTGCTCTGCAGTAGTGAATATTGCAGATCTATTTATGTTCTCACTGTCTTGGATATATCATTCCAATTAGTATTGTTGCCGTATAGTTTATCCTTTCAGAGGCAAAGCTAGAGAGCTTTCTCCAGTTTTGCAGTCAAAAACTCATCTTCCCTGCGCTGTCAAAATCTTTGCTGTTAAATACAGCTGGTTTGTGAATTTCAAAGTCTGATTTCATTGTTTCCAAGCTGAATAATTGTTAACTAGTGTCTTTCTTCTTAAGTAGATGAAACATGTCATATAGAAACAAATCAACATAGGTGAATGAGGGTTTCTTCATGCCTGAATGGGTGGACAAGTTTTCATGTCCTCTGATAAAAATGTGAATTTAAGATGTTGTATGTTATGGTGTTCTGATGAAGGGTCACTGGACTTGAAACTTTAACTCTGTTTTCTCTCTCTAGATGCTGCCAGACTCACTGTTTCTCCAGCACTCTGTTTTTGTTTGTGTATTCTACATTGGTTTCACAGAGCTTGGCTAATTTGTTGCAGTTGATTGCTCTGGCCGTTTGAAGTCATTGTTGTGTTTCTCTTCTTAAAACCATTTCAGTCCGTGATGCTAAAAGCAGACAGTAGAATTTGAAAATCCGTTTGTATGTTATCACTATCGTGACTCTGTTTACTGTAAGCCTGTCATATTCAGTGATTTAAAAGACTGGTACTACTCTTGAAGCCTACTGTTTCAGGGGTATATTTTAGTTGAACTGATTTCCTGTTGTACTGACATGATAAACTTTGGGCATGGTAATCCTGGTTTCTGTGGCACAATTGATGATATGGTGTTATATTCCACAAATATTTGCAAAAAATGTTATCAATGCATTATGAAGTTGTCTGGAGAAGGGTGTTGTGATGTCAACAACAATCACCATATTTACATCTTGTGGCTTTAAAAATAATTGTGTGTTTTTCTAATATATTAAAGTATGTAAATAATGACTGGTGAACAGTCTTTCTGGCTACGGTTATCTGTCAAAGTGGTGATTTGTCATTTCTTGCGCTGTGTTATACAAGTGGGAACATCTGATGTTGGTTTATAAAGTATTCACCAGTAGACATGAGCGACTGATCTGTTAGTTGATCAGTTAATTTACGATCACTTTTAGGTACAGTGAATGTGATTATAGTGTCTGTAGAATTATGCCAGCTTAGATCACATGGAGAAGGGCTTTGCTGCCTTACATGGTTTAGGACCAAATGACATTGAATTGAGGAGGTGTTTTTGAACAGTTTTATCTCATTTGGGGCGAACATATTAAACATAACTTAGGTTATGAAGTAATTGTAAATGATAATTTTGAATAAAACCTAAAAGGCGTGCAGGATCATGTACAATTACATTTTCTTTTGAGCATTCTATTGACAGAAAGAACTTGAAGTATTTTGAAATAACATAAGGTATGGTGAGATGTTCAACATCTGTTCAGTTTTTTTTTTTGATGCGCAGTTGCTGTTATTTAGGTAAAGGAATCTTAGTTTTTGATGGTGTCGGTTGAAAGAGTAACATTGGCCAGGGCACCAGGAAAATTCTCTACACCTAATTGTTCAGTTTTTTTTACATCAGGTGAATTGCCGCAAGAGACAGACTGGGCCTCATCTGGAACTATGTGGCATTGCAACAACAACCTTCAATTCTGTAGGCTACGAAAAAATACAAATAGCTTAAGTGAGTGGGCAAAGATGTGGCAACTGGTGTATAATGTGGGAAAATATGAAATTATCCATTTGGCAGCAAAATTAAAAAGTGGCATAGTATCTAAATGAAGAGAGATTGCAAAGCCCTCATTTGCAGAGGGATGTGAGTACTTCAAGTGCATTTATCACAAAATGTTTAATTTAGGTCCAGAAATTACTTATTGTGAGGGGAATGGAATATACAAATAGGAAGGTGGTGTTTCAGTTCTACAGGGCACAAGTAAGGCTGTATCAGGTGTACTAAGCTCAGTATTGTCACTTTATTTAATGAGGGGTATAAATGAAATGGAGGCAATTCGAAGAAGGGTTACCAGAGTAATACGTGGAATGAGGGTTTGTGTTCCGAAGAAAGGTCGGACAGGCTAGGCTTGTATCTGCTGGCGTTTAGAAGAGTAAGTGGTGACGACTGAAACATGTAACACAGTGAGGATCTTGTCAGAGTAAATGTGGAGAGATGTTTTCTCTTATAGTAAAGGTTACTGTTTAACAATCATGAGTTGACCGTTTGGGACAAATGGGGTGTTTTTTTTTCTTACAAATGGTTGAGAGTTTTTGGAAATCTTTTTCTGGAAAGGCAGTAGAAACAGAACCTTTGAATATTTTTAAGGAAGAATTGCATAGATTCTTGTTAAGAGGGTAAAAAAATTATCAGAGTAAGCAGGAATGTGAATTTGCGGTTACAATCATATCAGCCTGATCGTATTGAATGATGGAGGAGACTTGGGGTGCTGAATATCCTACTGCAGGCTCCTAGTTTGTATGCTTGTACATTCATACATATGTGAAAATCCCTGGCAAGCTCGGTGTTACTGTCCATTTTAATTGCCCTTATAAAAGTTTTTGTGAACTGCTGCAGTCTGTGTGATGAAGGGATACTGCAGTGTTGTCAGGAAGGGATTTCCAGGATGGTGACAAAACAACAGATGATCTAGTTCCAGGTTAGATTGCTGATTGACTTTTGAGGAGATTTGGAGTGTTTGTGTTCCTATATGTCTTCTGCCCTTTCCGTATAGGTGGTCAAGGTCACGGGATTGGAAGGTGCTGTCGGAGAAGCCTTGGTGATTGCTGCAGTGCCTATTTTCAGTTGTATAAACCGGTGCACAATGGTGCACCAGCAATACAGTGCATGTTTAAGCTGGTGAATAGGTGCTGATCATGCGGGATGCTTTGTCTTAAATGGCGTCAAACTGCTTGAATGTGGTTGCAGTGTTGTATTCCTCTAGGTAAGTGGAGAATATTCCTATAGGGCGCGAATGAGCATGTTGATATTGGACAGACTTCTAATTGTCAAGTTATCAAGGCAATATTGTATTTTTAAGCTCATCCCATCATTTGTTACCTAGATATATTTTCATTAGGAGTCTTTCAATTCTCCACAGTCACTAAGGTAAAATGTTGCAGTCCATCATAGGCATGGCTGATTTTCACATATTTTGTCATTCTCCTTGAGAAGGTATGCTTGCCTTAAGGTATGCTTATGCAATTCTTCCCAGCTGAAGACTGTTTTTAACTCACAGCATACTGTTATCACAAATAACGCAAGGCATCTGGATATTCAGTTCCTGCAAATAAAATATACTAATTGATGCAAGCTGAGATTTGAAAATTAAACAATTGTGTGACCACTCAAATTTTTTTTGTTTTCAAATTCCCTCCTTATCTTTCAGATTGGTTAACCATTTCCACTGTTTGTGATAATTATTGTGCCAGTTTTTTTAGACTGATATAGCTGCATTTGCCTGAATTTCACATGGTTTTTGGCTAAGTCTGAAGTACATTGATTTTTTTTTTTCAGGGGAAGGTTTAGTGCAAGATCTGGTCGGGTTTCTCACTGTATTTGCCAAACCTGCCTGTTTAACTGCCTATCATGCCCCTAGCATATTTCCACCTCCATTTTATAACTAGCTGTTCCTGGAGCAACTTACCACTCAGCAGATATCCCAGAAATCACTGGCAAGCTTTGTACCTTTTTAAAGCCTGTTGTACTTCTCGACAAGCACCGTAAGTCCAGAGATGCCCTGCATGGTTGCTGACAGTTGCCTTGTTTGTGGCAGACAAGGAAATTTGGTTCCCTGCTTTGTGACCCTTGAGGTCCTGCTGAATGGGTGGTGCTCTTGTGAGGCTTGCTCCTTCCTTAGGAACAGCAGTGGAGGCCACAACACCAGACTTTGTCTGCTGTTCTGAGATTGCTACCTCAGTTGACGGGTGAATTGCCCAACATGTTAGAAGAAGGTCACTCCTTCTCAGTCTTCTTTCTGATACCTCACATTCATCGAAATTATGGAATCCCTACAGTATGGAAGTAGGCCATTTGGCACATCCAGTCCACATGGAACTTCCAAAAAGCATCCCACCCAGATCCCAGGGTTCTTGGACCGGCACATGTTGGATGGCCATCTCCCTGCATGTGAGGTACATGTGGCTGATGCTCATGGACCATGCCCTGAGATGTTCGTGCCCAGTTCCCAGCGTAGATGTAATTTGGAGCAAATAGCAAGCTGAATCCACCAGGTACTTGTTTTGGTTTCTTTGAGTTTTCCTGACATTTAACTTGTTTGTTTAAAATGGGATGCTGAATATTAAAGAGGTTACTTATGCTACTAACAAGATGTTTAACAAGCAATAGTGACTGTCAGTTGTCAACCTAACATTGTTTAGCAAGAATCTCACCACACTACTTGTGCAAAGCATAAAAATAGTCCGAGTTGTTCCCAATGTGGATGGGCCTCACTGCACTTGCCACCTGATTCTTCCACACATCTTGTCAAGGCTTACATCACTCTGACCCCTGTAAGACTGTAGTGACATCCTTTATTTCTTAGAATGACAAAATGGAACTTAACTTCGGTTAAAATGTACTTGGTTCTGAAATAAAAGCAAAATTTCTGCGGCGTATAACAGCTATGAGAGGTCTTTGCACCCTGTTTGTCTGGTTTTAGTAGCAAGTGGCACATCATTGATTTCTAAACCAGTTGGATGCTGTTTTGAATATATCTTATTTTGGGATGTTGTTCCCTCTGGGATCTGTTGCTATGACTGGCCAGCTGACTGATCTATTTTCTTGCCAGACTCAAGAAATTGTTAGCACTGCTGTCTCACAGCACCAGGGATCCAGATTCAATTCTAGCCTCTACTGACTGTATGAAGTTAGCTTGTTCTCCCTGTACCTGTGTGGATTCCCTCCACATGCCCCAGTTTTTCTCCCTTAGTTTAAAGATGTACAGATTAGGTCGATCGCCTGTGGGAAATGCAAGGTTACAGGGATGGGGTGGTTCTGTGTGCAGTGTTCTTCAGAGGGTTTGTGTGGATTCATTGGGCTGAATGGCATGCCTCCGCCTTGTAGGGATTCTATGATTCTTCAGCTAAACAAGTGCCAAACTGATCATCTTCAGAAAAGCGAATCTAGCATTGGCATCTAGGTATTGCCTCATTGAATCCGTCATTATCAACATCTGCTGGGTTGCCATTACCAGAAACAGAAGTGAGCTAGCCATAAATAATTTGTGGCTACAAGAGTTGGTCAGTAGCTAGGAGTTTTGTGGTGCGTAATTCACTTAGTATCTTCCCAGGCCTGTTCACCATCTACAAGGTATAAGTCAGGAATGTGTTGGAATACTTGAGCTCTTGCCTGGATGAGTGCACTTCTCAGAACATTCAAGATGCTCGGCACCTTCCAGGGCAAACAATAAGGGTCATAAGGCTGGCCCCCAGGCCATTGCATTCCGCATTCATGCCCTTCACCACCATGTGTATCATCTACAAAATGCAATCCACTAAATCACCAAGGCTTCTCTGACAGCATCTTTCAAACCGGTGTCCTATTCCAATTAGGAGGACAAGTACAACAGATACATGGAAACACAACAACTTACAAGTTCCTCCAAGTCACACAGCATCCTGACTTGAATGTATATCACCCCTTCTTCTCTGTCACTAGGTCAAAATCCTGGAATTCTGATATAACAGCACTGTGGTTTCTAATCCACCCAAGGACTGTAGCAATTCAAGAAGGATGCGCACCACCACCTTCTGAAGTGCAGTTACGGATGGAGAGTAACTGCTGACCTCGCTAATAAAGTTCACATCTCATGAATAAATAAAATAATGCTCGATCTCTGTGGCATTACAGGGCTCACTTCACGCGAGTGCTGTGTATTGGTGCTTCCTTCCTATTCTAAAGTCACTGCTCCAAATATATTCCTCATTGCTCAGGTGCTCACTCCCAAGCCCTGCATCACTGGTCCTACAGCCAGAATCTGATCATTCTTTCTTTATAAATGACTAAATTACAAGCCAAAGTTACTGTTTTGAAGTTTATGATGTTTTGGGACAATCCAGGTTTAGGTTAAATGAAGAGGCTCATGGATAGACTTCAAAACTGAGTACAATTTCTCTGGATGGTTTGATTGTTGAAAGAGAGGTGAGGTAAAGTATAGCTTTTTTACGATTTCTACCTTGATACAGAGTTCAAGGGTAGGAGAGTACAAAGTGTTTTGTTGCTCTGGGAAGAGGGCAGATTAGTCCTATTTTGAAATCCGGTTACAAGCTTCCCTACAATATCCCAGGCAGGAAGTAGTTCCATGTGGTCAGAGAGAGAAAAGGCCACTTGGATTTGTGAGCCAATGCAGCTAAAGCAGGAAGCAGATTGCATCACTTTGAAACATATCTTGCAGCCATCAAGGAACTCTGAAAGATTGGCCCCGCATGGCCAGCGGGAAGAAGAATTATTGGAACGGGCATTAATGCTTATACTTAATTTAACAAACTCTTATGAAGTTGAAAAAATTACATGGAGATGTCAATCAAAGTTACTGATTGATCAAACAGGTATGTAGGAATTGATAATGGATTGTGATTTTTATAAGGATTGTAATTTAATGGAAAATAAATTGTGTTACAGGTATAAAAGTGGCGTGTTCCTTTCTGTAGTATAAAGTATACGTTGCCTACAAAATTAAAATAGCATTTCGCCAATAGACTTGGCTAATATCTAGACCTAAGCTGATGAATTCAAGTAATATTCATGCCACACAAGTGTCAGGCAGTGACCATCTCTAACAAGAGAGAATCTAACCATTGCCCCTCGAATTTTGGTGGCACTACTATTGCTGAATATCCTACTATTAACCATTGATCAAGAATCTGAACTTGACAAAACGTGTAAGCGTTGTGGTGATGAGCAGGCCAAAGGCTAGGCATTCTGCAGTGAGTAACTCGTCTTCTGTCTCCCCAGTGGCTGTCCAACATCTACATGACGCATGTCAGTTGGGTACGAGAATGCTGTCCACTTGCCTGGATGGATGCAGCTCCAACAGCAGTCAAGTTCAATGCAATCCAGGACAAATCAGTCCTTCATGGGGTGGTAACAGGAATCGTTGTTGTAATGTCAGAAATGGAGCAGCGAATAGGCTGTTACGAACAGCATGTGGTCAAGAACAGATTTTTAAAGTGTGTTGATGAAAGGATAAATGTTCCACCACTGGGCTGTCTTACCAGCTCTTTGAGTGAGGGTGTGAGACCTTTAATTTTCACCTAAGAGGGCAGATGGTGCCTCAGTTTTATGTCTCATTTTAAAAAAAATAAGTTTTTTTTTGTGACAGTTCAACATTTTCTTTGTACTGCTTTTTAGTGTCAGACTAGATTTTTGTGCTGATATTCTGGAATGGGACTTGAACCACTAGAGTTCTACCAGTTGAGCCATGGCTAAACCATCAAGGGTACCATTGTTATTTAGAGTTATTTTTACTCATTGATTAAATTAAACATGTCCAGCAATCTTGAATTAGCTAGAGATAATCCAGTTTAAAAGAAACTGGAGGAGAGTGATTGTGTTTTGGGATAAGAGGAGAAATAAAGTGCCTCAATTATTGTTTACTCACTTAGTGACAAAACACAGCATCGTAATGCATTGTGCCACACGATTGTGTTTTTGAAAAGTAATGATTGTTCTCACCAGATGATGTACCCTGGAAGTGAGTGGTCTGTTATATTTATTGTTGTTACTATATGAGGCAGCCATGACTGAGAGGTAAACAAAGGTGAGCTGTCACCATCATCTGGGAACTTTTGGTTTTGATAAATCTGCAACAGTTTATGTCTCGGTGAAGTTGAATTATTAACTCCAGAAGTTACATTGTCTTTCCTCGTGGATTTTTTTAAATATGAAAATGTTCAGTGGAAGTTTAGAGTAAGAGGTGACTTGATTGCAACGTAAGATCCTGAGGTGTCTTGACAGGGTAGCTGAGAGGAATTTTCCTCTTATGGAAGAATTGAGATCAGGGGACTACGATTTAGAAATCAGAAGTTGCCCTTTAAATATTTTTGTTTTTTTTTAAGTCTTTAGAACTTTCCTCCTGAAAAGGTGGTAATTAATTTTAAAACAGAGGTGATGTACCTATTTCCAAAATTATGGGCCGTTAACTGGTCAGGTACCATCTTGGTAGCAGGATTTTACTTAGTGCATTGTAAACTCCTTTTCTTAAGAAATGTTTATCTTATCCCATATGAGGATTGACACATCTGTTAGTATATCAAGAATTTTTTTATATGTAAGTAGAGAAAGGTGTGAACGTTAAAACCAACATAGGTTTCTAAAACAATGCTGTATTCCTAAAAGAACTAATGTTTATAGTGTCAGAGTATGAGGTTCACTGGTTGCACACTGTTCAGTTTAATTTGCAACTTTTCAGGTAAGGAAGCAATCCATCTCCATATGTAGCAGTCAGCCTTGGGCTGGTGAATAACAGGTAATGTGGCGCACATGACAAGCTTGATACTATCCAGGACACAGCAGCTTGCTCGATTTTTGCAACTGATCCACCACCTTTAAACTTTGTCCATTTCTGTCTCAGTAGCAACGGCCTGTATCATAGGCAAGATGCTTTGCAGCAATCAAGTGTCCTTCGATAGCACCTTCATGCAGTAACCTCCACCACTTGGGAGGACAATGGCAATAAATGCACAGGAACATGCTGGTTCCTGACCCAGTCAATTGGCATCCTAAGTTGGAACAATATTACTATTCTTTCGCTGTTTTTGGATCAAAAATCCTACAACTCCGTCCCTTTCAGCTACACCCTGTGGACTGGAATAGTTCAAAAAATTGGGTCACCACCACCACCTCAGTGACAGTTAGTGTTGGGTAATGTATGCTGGTCTTGTCAGTGGTGCTCATACCCTATAAATAAACTTAATTCTACAGGAGTTGAGTTACTGAAAATTGGAGAGGATGGTCTGGTTGTGGGGAGTACTGAGTGGGATTATTTGAGGGGCCTGTAATTATAAACAGATGTGATGGTATGGAAAAACGCAGATTCAGTTAGAAGGAAGGCAATGAGTTTGGGCAGCATGATGGTGCGGTGATGCAATATGGCTACTTTTATGAGATATTTTTGGGCAGGAAAATGATGTGAATAAATTCGTGAATATAGCATTGATGGATATCTCCAACTGGTAGGACGTTTTCTGGAATTAATAGGAGTATAATATAAGATAGGACAAAAAAAAAGTCATTGAGATCAAAGAAAAATACAAGAGATATTCTGTTCTGGCTGTAGGAAGAGATTGAAGGAGTTAAAGGTGTGAACTTTCTGAATCTGTCACAGATCTAGCTATTTACAAAGCCTGGTGAGGTAATTGACTAACTGCAAAATTCAGCAGTATTTTTGTTTGAAAATTTATTGGAAGTAAGACTTGTATTTCTTGCCTTCCACCTGCTAATGTGCATGCTTGCTTGATTTGTGTGTTTGGACTTACTTTTGCTTTTTCATTTTCACACTCATGCATTTACTCTCAAAATAACGTTAACAAATTTAATGATATAAATATTTAATTAAAATTTTTAATGAGGAAGAATTGTAGAGAAAAGCTCCAAATTGATTGTGGGTATAATGGGAATCCAGAGGACTTAATGGGAATTCATAAAACTCTTAAGTCTGTTTGTGCAGAAGTTACTCATAGCATTAATGCCAACTATTTCATTTGAGATGCTATTCAGATGTCAGTATTTGCTGTGACATGTATTGTTTTAAATGTTTGAGCAGACTTGTGAAAACTGTGTGGAGTTTTCAAATCCGTGTACACACTTGGCTTGTACAGTAGGTAGAAAGTAATGGCAGCTTTTGATTACTGTGCATTGGAAGAGCACTTTTTAAAGTAAAGGAAACTACTTAAGAGCTTACACAGAATCCCCAGCTCTACGAACTTTAGTGATCAATGAGAGAATGTTACAGCTGCACTGCTGACCATACTTGGTCCTACAAATGCATCTTGTCTTGGTTTCAACAACAAGAATGATGTAATGCTCACATTGATGCACTAGAAGTTTGTTTTAAGGAATATGTTTTGAATTTGAGAGTTTGAGGTAATTGTCTAGATTTGTACTTGAACAAAAATTTGAGATGGTGAAATTTAATTGCTTTTGTCCAAAGTAAGTTTTAGATTGCATGTACCTTTGGAATGATGTTATTCTATTTTAAAAGAAAGTAAGTTGGAATCCAGATTTTAATAAAGCTTGCATGATGTACGGAATTGCTTTGTATTTTGAAATTGAGAGTTCGAGTTCTTAAGAAATATTGACAACTTAAGCTAAGTACATATCTATATATCACTTTTCGCTAGTTTATAGGTGTCAGTTATCACTAGTTTTCATGCAGGGCCTCCATTTATAAAGCACTGTGTTTGTATTTTTGCTGATGAAATTCTGCACTTCTAACTGCATGAACTGCACTTTTTGTGTGAGATACCCCAGTATCTTCCAGAAGCACACTTAATGGTGTGCATTTAAGGAGCCTGTACATGTTGTGGATGCTGTACTTTCTCAATCCTGGAAGTAAGAGGCAATTGAACATTTTTGTCTTATTTCAATTTGAGAAATGTCTTATTGTCATCAGTAATTTTCTCTAAACAATGTTGTTTTATTGTGGCTTCATTTGGAGAATTTTTTGTTTTTTGTTTGCAAAATTAACTTGTTGAGACACCTTGTGACACATGACTGCAATTTGTACCCAGGCCTTCTGGCCCAAAAGTAGGAACACCACCGCTGCACTGCCAGACCTGTTTATAACCTTCCTGTAATTTTTCCTATTATATTGATCTTATTGTTCAAAACTATGCAATAATAGTCAAATTACTGTTCGAGATTTGTTATGAGTTTGTTTTCAGTTAATAGTTTACTAGACTTATTACGACACAATGCAGCAAGATTAGACTTTTAATTGAAGAAAGCTCACACTATTTTGATACCTGTTTGTTAATGTTGAAAGTACCTGGAGATATAAAATCTGCACTGCATACATTTTCTGTGATCAACTGTTTGTTTCATTTCTAAAATAAAAAATGTAGAAGCTTTTGTAAAAGTTTTGCTTAATTGGAAAAGAATCTTGCTACAAAATATTTCCTCCCTGTAATTTAAATTATAGAACTTTTTAATTTGTGGTAAGTTTATTTCATGTAACATACCCAGTGTGTAACTCTTTCTATATGAACATTATGCATGAAGCATCTAGATTTTACTTTTCACGGAAATATAAACTGACTTGTGATCCAAAGTTGATGTAAAAGTGTGAAGTTTGAATGTAACAATTACATTCTGCTGCTTTGAAGTAAAGATCTTGGTTGTCGGGTTATGTTCAGGGTTATTTTTCATTTATCTCTTAGATTTAACAGTTCATCAAGAGCTTGGGCAGTTTTCTGAGATGGGCGATCAGCTTTTATGAGCTTTTTCAGCTAGCATAGCATGCATAACATGTATATGTATAATGCTGTGACTGTATGCATTTGTTAGTGGTTGAAGTGCATTATTACCAATGAAAAAGAAGCAATGTGTGATTCCAATGCTGCTTGTTTACATAACAAATTTCCATTAAATTGAAAAATTTTGACACGTGTACAGGTGTTTAAAAAATTCACATTATCTTCAGAAGGACTGGTTTTTAGTTTTAACATGATGAATCTTTTAAAGCAAAAAAGATGTTGTGAAAAGCTGGTTTACAAAGCAGTAATATAGTATAGAAACTGAAATACAGCCTGCGGCTTCCTGAATGCAGTTGGGTTTTTTTTAAGTTGTTTGTCCTCTTTGAAATAATGACGACTATGTTCATAATTGTGTGGTGGTCCTAGTGGGTACATGCTTGAATGCCAAGATTGATCAGTGCCTGGAAGGTTCTGTAGCAAGTCAGACAGGTTGCCGTAGACCAGTGAATTTTGAATGAATTGCTGGTTTAGGATTTCATCTCCTTGTGTTTTCTCTCTGTCTCTGTTACTTGCTTTTGAAGGATGCTGCACCTTTTTTTTTTTTTACTAATTTGCACATGGCACAGTGATCTTAGGCAAATTTCTCAGTGGACTCGACTTCAATATGAGTGCTTCCTTTGCCATGAGAGAATAGTCCAGACTGGGACTCTCGTAGAAGGTTTACTTTGGTAAGAATGTGTTGGGTATTCTGGTTGCATGACAAGCCCAATTTAGTTGTGCCTCTTTCAGTATAGTGTTCATGCTTGGTGTGCTAGCTCTCATAAGCACCTCATTGTCTTGTATTCTGTCCAGCCATCAGATCTTCAGAAGTTTCTAAAGGCAGCTTGCGTGAAACCACTTAGTGCAACGTATTGACTGGGATCTGCTGCCAAATAGTCAGTGTGCTTTTGGAACAGGTCAATGAATGCACTGATGCAGTGTTTACAATTGGACAGCTCCAGCAGAAATGCCAAGAACAGAACACAGATCTCTACAGTTGTTGATCTGGCCACCGCATTTGACGCAATCAAACATGACGGGCTTTGGGATGTAATAGAAACATCTGCCCTGAAGTAAATTACAATGATTCAACAGTTTGATGACAGCTTGCATGCCCTTGATGGTGCTGAGTCTTCTGGCCCATTCTCAGTAGCTGATGGAGTTAACAAGGCTGCATTCTAGTACTAACCATCTTTGATTTTTTTTTTCCCGCCATGTTCTACAATTCCACCTGTGATAACGATCCTGGTATTACAATTAAATGTTGCATGGCTGAGAAGCTGCAGTGATTGATTCCAGGAAAAGACTGCGGTCTTGAGGGACATACTTTGTAATTTTCTGTTAGCTGATGACTGTGCACCAGCCGCCAGTTCAGAGTCAAAAATGCAACATAGCATGCACCTGTTCTCAAATGTGTATGATAATTACGGCCCTGTGATCACCACAAAGAAAACTGAAATAGTGCACAGCCTGTTTCATGAATCTATCAGTAGTGGATACGTTTGATAATCTCTATAGCAGACACACTCAAAGCTATCTTTATTGTATGCAATGATTGCAAAAGTTGCCAAATTTAAATGCAGCCTTTGGAAGATTTCAGATTTCAATCTATGAATCAATAGGAACAAGTCAGTCTATGAAAGCTTCAAAGCCAAAACATTTATTTTGGTATTTCACTTTAAAAATATTATTTGAACACAATGAAGAGTGCAGGAGAACATGTCAAAAATAGCACCTGGCATAATTTTAATAATGTATTAACCTAGTGAAGCTACAAGGCTAGATGCATGCTAAACAGCAGAAGCAGGATGTGATCTATAGAACTAGGTAATTCCACAACCAGTGGTCATTCCTGACATGTCCAGTTATGAATGGTCATGGACAAATAAACAACTAAAGAAGAACGATCTACAAACAAACCCATTACCAGTGATGGGGGAGTCCAACACGAGTACAATGGACAAGACCGAAGCGTTTGCATCCATCTCGGCCAGAAGTACGAAGTGAATGATGCATTGCAGCCTCTTTCTGAAGGTTCCACCATTGTAGTTGCCACTTCTCAGCCAATTTAATCATGTCATATGATGTCAAGAAATGTCTGGATACAGCAACAAAGCCTGTGGGCCCTGACGACAACATAATGTTGAAGGTTTGCACTACAGAACTAGCTGCACTCCTAGCTAAGCTGTTCTAGGACAGCTCAAAATGTGAACATTTTTGCTTAATATTTCCTTTCCTTAAGGAGAAGGCCTAATTCAACCTGCCTATTCACTACCTCATCAGTCTACCCTCAATCGGCAGTAAAGTGATGGAATGTGCATTGGCAGTACTATCAAATGGTACACAGACAGCGATAACATGCACACCAATGTACAGTTTTATTTTTGTCAAGGCCATTTGACTCCAAATCTTCACCGGAGCCTTGGTCTAAACATGGAATAAAAACTGGAATTCCTTAGGTATAAACGGGAGTGACTGCCCTTGACAACACTTAACTGGGTTTGCCATCAAGGAGCCTAGTAAAACTGGAATTGGGACAAAATTCTCCACTTTTTGGAGTCAGAAACAGAGTAAGATGGTGTAGTGGTTGGAGGTAATCATCTCAGCTGCAGGAATCTCTGCAGGAGTTTCTCTGGAGAGAGACTTTCTAATTGGCTTGTCTGGAATAGTTATGACACACCTTTTTGGAGTGGGTGAGACTTGAACCTGGGTCTTCTAGCTCAGCAGTAGGGACACTATCACTGTGTCACGAGCGCTAACTCAGGTTGTGTCCCAGACCCAGCCACCTTCAACTGCTTCATCAATGATGACCTTTCCCCCTCATAAGGCCAGAGGTGGGGATATTTGCTGATAATTATGCAATGTTCAGCACCGTCTACAATTCCTCAGATACTGAAGTAGTTTGTGCTTGTTCACAGCAAGACCTGAACAATACTCTGGCTTGGGCTGATAAATGACAAGTAACACTCATGCCACACAAGTGGCAGGTGTAAATCTTTGAATGACCAAGTGTAATTATCTAAGCTTAATCATTTACTTTATCTGGAATTCCAAAATAGTGCTAATTGCTTTTGTTTGGCCAAGCCTTAACTATAAGAAAAATACAGCTTTTGAGTTGTAACTAAAGGTAAGATTTTGCTTTCAAAATCTCATAGTTAGTAACAAAAGTACATTTACAGCTTCAAAGATTTGATCAGGATGTGGAAGTGGAATTCCCTTGTTCTTTTGTTGAGCGTTTTCTGGAATTCTGTCTCTGGAGGTTTCAGTTTTTCACAAATGTCTTTCAGAACTTCTTTCAATCTCTAAATTGATATGACCTCCTCTTCAGCTGGACCGATTGTAACCTAACAATTGGTTCAATTTCCTAGTTAAATTATTTTCACTGGTTATAGCCACCTGTATAGCTTGTCCCATTAGTGGGTACAATTGAACTGGTTACAATATTACTTTCATCTCATTTTGTATTAGTCTCCATTCATTACCACATTTTGTACAATGCAGGACAACACAGGAGCAGGCTCTTTTGGCACATCGAGCCTGCGCCGATTCCTATTCCTTATTCACACCTGCTTATTGCCCATACACTGTTTCTATCCCTCTTTGCCTCCTGTTCATGTGTCTAACAAGATATGCCTTAAACATTGCTAACATGCCTGCTTCCACCATCTCCACTAAAAGTGCGTTCCAGGCACCCACTACCCTCTGTGTGAAAAATTTTCCCTGCATTTCTCCTCTCAACTTTTCCACCTCTCACCTTGAACCAGTGTTGTCATGTAGTCGACTTTTCCATCCTCAGAAAACTCCTCTGACTATCCACACTATCTATGCCCCTCATAATTTTGTAGATCGCTATCAGGTCGCCCCTCTGTTTTCATTGGAAAAATGGAGACTATCAGTTTATCCTACTTCTTCTTGAAACTAAAACGCTCCAGACCAGACAACATCCTGGTAGGCCTCCTCTGACTGTCTCCAAAGCATCCATGTCCTTCTGGTAGTGTGGTGATCAGAACTGTGCACAATATTCCAAATGTGGCTTAACTAAAGTTTTATGCACCTGTAACATAACTTGCCAACTTTTATATTCAGTGCCCTGGCTAACGAAGGCAAGCATGCTGTATGCCTTCTTGACCGCCTTATCCACCTGTGTTGCCACTTTCAAGGACCTGGAAGACCAGATTCCTCTGTATATCAATGCCCCTAGGATGGGAAGGTTCCAACTAGCACACAGTGTCAGATTGTATTTTCTTTAGCACATACAGAAGCCTACAGTAACTAAAGCTTTTAAAGTAAGCTAAAAAACTTTTGAATATAACCCAGCCTCATTCATAGAGTTACCTTATTAATTACTGCATCTTCAGTTACAACTTATTTGAAACAAACTGCTCAGTCAATCACCTGTTTCTGGCTGTCTACTGGTTATATAGTAATCCTTGATTAATACGTGTGAATAATTTATGAAGTTCAGAATATAAAATTACTTCTTTAGCCTACCATCAAGACAAAAGTATCATTTTTACCATGTTAGCCAACAATGAATGTATGAATACCATGAAAACAATCAAGTTACATTAAAAATTAGGTTTACATAAATTATGCAGGGAAAAATAAATTTATTTTGAGAGAATCCGTACATCTTTCCTTATCACTAAACATCACTTCTTTAAGACTTTATCATCACTGAAACTCCTATCATTAACATTCTGGAGGTTCTCAATGACCAGAACCTTAACTGGACCAGCCATATAAATATTGGAACAGCAGAGCAGATTAGAGGCTGAAAATTTTGCAGTGAATAATTTATGTCCTGACTCACCAAAGTCTGTCCAGCCTCCACAAAGCACAAGCTTGATGAGGGCTCTTGTAATATTTACATCTCTATGAAAGTCATTACTGGATACAATTAGTTTCTTGTTCAAGTGATGTGAGCATCACTGACTAGGCCAGTATTTGTTGCCCATCTCTAATTGCGTTTGAATTGAGTGGCTTGCTAAACAATTTCAGTTACACAAGTCAACCATGTTGTGGGTCTGGAGTCTTATGTAGGCCAGAACAGATAATGGTGACAGATTTCCTTCCCTAAAGAACAGTAGTGAACTAGATATGTTTTCATGACAGTTGACATTTCTCATGGTCAATCACCATTCCTGAGACAGACTTATATTCCAGATTTAATAATTGAATTTAAATTCTACCAGCTGCAGTGGCAGTATTTGAACACATCCTAACAGCATTACCATTGGCCTCTGGATCGCTAGTCCAGTTGAAAAGATTGATATTGCTCAATGCTAGCTTCTAAAATTGTTATTCATGATGCCAAGTATGTTGAAGTTGGTTTATGGAAGCAAATTTTACAGAGATTGCACAAATAAACCTAAGTAGGTCAAGTACTGTTTTGCATTCTGCAGAATATGCATGTTGTTTGCCATTAACTTCAGGAGCACTATTTTTAGTTGTTGAAGGCTTAATATTTTACAGGTAAGTAAAATATAGAATATTTTAATTGTGTTTTTAACAATTACTGCATTCTAATAACTAAGTAGGAACAGATTGAGTATATGCTGTAAATTTTATGAGGAAGGAAAATTTTATGTTGAAAATAGATGCTACATAGCATTGGGAGAATGATGTGCAGAAAATGACCCATCCCTTTAATATGATCTATTTCCAACTGGCCTATTTAGGTACTTTGCCAGATCTATAATTAAATCAGCAGACTGCAGAATATGGAGAATATAGATCCTAGAATGCCTACAGTGTGGAAACCAGGCCATTCGGCCCAACAAGTCCACACCACCCTTCTGAACAGCATCCCACCCAGACCCACTCCCCTAATTTCCCATGTCTAACCCACCTACCCTAAACATCCCTGACTACTACAGGCAATTTCACATGGCCAATCCACCTACCCTGCACGTGTTTTGGACTGTGGGAGGAAACCAGAGCACCTGGAGGAAACCCACGCAGACACGGGGAGACCATGCAAACTCCACACAGTCATCCGAGGCTGGAATCAAACCCAGTCGCTGGTGCTGTGAGCCACCGTGCCGCCCACTACGTTCTTCAGTTTTCTAAACCATGCTGTGCAAATATTGCTGAGAGTCATATAACACAACTTAGTGAGTAAGTTTTGGTTTTAGAAGCAGAAATGATGATTTATGACTAGGCAATAGAAATAGCATGAAGCTGAAGTGTACTTCTCAGTTTGTGGTTATGTTTGATAGTAAACTATGGAATAATTGAGATCTCTTAAAGTCTTAGAAAAACGTGCAGCATTATGCATCTTCGTGGAGAGCAATACAAGTTAGAAGAAGTAAAGATGATTTTAAAAAATGCTGGATATCACAGTGGTCAGGCAACATCCATGGAAAGAGAGCAAGCTACCGTTTCAACTCTAGATGACTCTTTGTCCGAGCTGATATGAAATGTGGAGGGGTTAGCGTTCATGCAATGGTGGAGGGTGAGAAAGGGTGTTTGATACTGCTGATTAAGTGATCGGAATATGAGAATGGTGGAATGGTGGTGTGTCTAACTGCCAAACTGGAAAGACAACACAGTCCCAGTGGAGCGGGAGGACGGGAGAGAGGACATGGTGACTGAGAATGTAACAAGTAAAGCTAAAAGAAAATGGGAGTGGATTCATAATCTGATGGTGTTGAACTGTAATATTAAAGTCCAGAAGTTGTAAAATGCCTCGTCTGAAGATGAGCTGTTGTTCCTCCAGTTTGCTATGATTTGCTGGAACATTGCAGCATGCTGAGGACAGCCAGTTGGACATACGAACAGGATACTGTGTTAAAATGACCTGCATATGAGGAAGTCAGGGTCAAGTAAAGAAGATACTCCGAGCATGCACGCCCACCACTTTGCTAGGTCAGTGTTATGACAATTATACAACTCTCCTTTTGAGGTGTTTTCCAATCTGGTTGATGTTTATAACAATGGCAGCTGAAAAAAAATATTAAGAACGTATACCTCACTGAGTCGTTAGGCCAACCTTCTGCTTTAACAATTTGCTTTAAAACAAACTCTGCTCCCATTTTGACAGCTGAGACAATTCGTAACATTCTGAAACAACTTGCAAGATTCTATCACTCAATGTTATTAGATTCTGGAAAAGTTTTATGGGATGTAGACCTGTGTTTGTTTTTTTTTTTTGCAAATCAGTTCTTCTTTGTATCGTACTATTTCAATGCATCAAATTTTGTTGAAATCCATCCATTTTTGATTTGTGTAGTTTACTTGTCTCCTTGTAAACAACAGCAGCAAAACATTACCTCTGCCATAGATAACAAGGTGTGGGGCTGGATGAACACAGCAGGCCGAGCAGGAAAGCTTGACGTTTCGGGCCTAGACCCTTCATCAGAAATGGGGGAGGGGAAGAGGGTTCTGAAATAAATAGGGAGAGAGGGGGAGGCGGATAGAGGAGAGGATAGGTGGAGAGGAGGCAGACAAGTCGAAGAGGCGGGGATGGAGAAGCGTGGAGGCGGAGAGAGTTGCAGTGGGAGGGAGATTCCCTGAGGTTTGTCCAGAGGGAGGAGGGTAACTACTTCAGGGTAGGCATCCTTAGAAGAGGCTTCGCAACCATTACCTCTGCCATGATTAGTTAACAAAGTAGACTAGGATCCGAGAAGAAGTTGTGTATTTTATCACCAGTACTTTTTTTAAAAGACCATTGAAAGACAATTTGAGTGGCTTAAAATGATATCAAATGAGTGAGAAAATATTTAAAAAATACAATTTGGAAATAGGCAGTTTGGCCCAACCAATGCGTGTTGATGTCGATCCTTGTGCATGCAGTGATCCTAATTTGTGTGTATGCCTGTTTCCATATGCTTTTGTTTGTTCTTTTATCCCTTTAAAATGCAATAGATTAGGCACAAATTAGGTATTAATAGAGGTATTGTATACAGGTTTGGTCTCATGAAGTTTCTGTACAATTACAACAAGACTTCTTTTACACCTGGACTCAATACAGGCGTGCCATCTCTTTCTCCTTCTAATAAAGACAAACACACCAATTGTTTGCTGCATCTTCATATTAACTTAGTGATTTAAGTACCAGGACACCCAGGTTCCTTTGGACATGAACACTTTCCAATCTCTCACCATTTAAGAAATGCTATACATTTTGAGCTTTCCTACCAAAATGGGTAGCTTCACACTTTTCTCCCTGCCATGTGCTTACGCATTCACCTAGCCTATCTAAGTCCATTTGCTGCCTCTTCATATCCACCTCTCCATTTGCATTGTCGCCCAGTTTTGAGTGATCACAAACTTGGACATGTTACATTTGGTTCCCATATCCAAATTATGGATATGAATTGTGAATAACTGAGGCTGAAGCAATGACACTAGTCGCACTGCCAAGCTGAGAATAACCTGCTTGTTGCTACTACCTGCATTTCTGTCTGTTAATTTTCAATTCATTCCAGTATTCTATTTGCTCTAATTGTATTTATTAACCTACTGTGTGGGATTGTACTGAAAGCTTTCTAAACATCCAAAAACACCAAGTTCACTGGTTTTGCCTTAGCTGTTTTGCGAGTTGTATCGTCAAAATGCTAACAGGTTTATCAGCATGGCTTCCCTTTCATAAATCCATGTTGACTCTGCCCAGCCCTACCATGATTTTCTACATGTCAGTTACCACATAGTTTGTAATAGATTCGAGTGAAAAAGTTAATGGATAGTCAGCCCAACCTATGTGAGCTGGGATTTGTTCCCTATGTATGCAGTGGGCTTAATTTCATGAATGTGCTAATACTCTCTCTGTACTAATATGAGGTTCCCTGTTTTCTCTGTCCCTCTCTTTCTAAATACTGGACTTACATTTGCTACCTTCCGATCAGCAGCAACGGTTTCAGAAAACACATGATTGTGGAATAAGAGATGGAACTGCAGATGCTGGAGAATCTGAGATAACCAGGTGTAGATCTGGATGAACACTGCAGGCCGAGCAGGAAAGCTGACGTTTCTGGTCTAACCTTTCTTCAGAATGGGTCTTCTTTCTGAAGAAGGGTCTAGGCCCAAAATGTCAGCTTTCTTGCTCCTCTGATGCTGCTTGGCCTGATTGTGGCATAAGACTACCAGACCTTTACAATCTTCTGGGAAATGGGTTTTTGGGTCCAGGGAGTTTATCACAGTTTAGCCCTGTTTAATTTCCCCAGTAATGATTTTACTTACGACAATTTCTTTCAGTCCCCCATTCCTATTAGTTTCTTGACTCTGGTATTCATGGGAAAGGTGCTTGTATCCTACTTCATGATGGCAGGCAGGCCTATTCCCCATTATAAGCTCTCTTGTCTGCATGTAGTGCACCTGCTTTTTCTTAAGTAATTTTTTTCTGTTATAGATATCTGTAGAAACTTTTACAGTCTTGCTAACTTTTGTATTTGTTAATTGGTTTAATAGAATGACTAAGTATAAGTTTTAATCAAATAATCCAATGTCTTCAATAGTCCTTTGTTCACCATACCAGAATTCTTCAAAGAAGGTTGTCTTATGCATTCTTTTGAAGAAAACTTGCTTAAGTACTAATGTACATCTGATACTGATCTTCAAATGATTCATCGACGTACAGAAATTCTGTTGGAATTAATCAGTTTTTCCGCATAAGCAGGCTTATTGAGTTAGTTTTGGGGTGAAAATTGAGGCAATAATTGATAACACAGTTACCACTTTTTCCTCAGGGCTGTCCATGTATGAACTCTTGCATGTGACTCATGGATTACCTGATACAAAGCTGCGGCTATTGGTTTTGTTTGCAGTCTATAAATGAAGTGTTATGCTTCTGTTTTGCAGTCTATCAGTGAAGTGTTATGTTTTTCCTGTGAAGAAGACAAATATGAACATAAATAAGAGCAGAAGCAGGCTATACTGCCTTTGAAGTTATTCTTTCATAGAATCCCTACAGTGTGGAAACAGGCCCTTTGGCCCAATATGTCTGCACCAACCCTCAGAGTATCCCAACCAGACCCATCCCCCTGTAACCCACCCAATCTACACATCTACACGCAATTTAGCATGGCCAATCCTCCTACCCTTTAGACTGTGGGTGGAAACGCACGCAGATACGGGGAGAATGTGCAAACTCCACACAGACGGTCGCTGGAGGGTGGAATCGAACCTGGGTCCCTGGCGCCCAGAGGCAGCGGTGCTAACCACTGAGCCACCATGCCGCCGCCCTTCTTCTTCTGCTCAGTATAATGACGGTTGAATTTTTGCATCATCACCACCATTTTTTCTGCTGTATTCCCACATCCCTGGATTTCTATGGCATCAAAAAAATCGGTTGATCTCCGCCTTTAATACGTTCACTGACTGAACATTCACGGGTTTGTAAGAGGTGGAATTCGAAGCCCTCAACCTTTTGTCAGAAAGTTTCCCCTCATCCTGGTCTGAAATGGTGAACCCCTATTAACCAAATTCTGTGACCCTGATTTCTGGACGCTGCTGGCAGGAACAATGATCGCTCAGCATGTCACTAACAAGCTCAATGTTTCATTGCAATCACTCTTCATTCTTCTAAATTCTAGAGAGAATAGGACTATTTTCCTCAATCCTATCTAATCCTACAACACTTTCGCTCTGGAAATCAATCTTAGTTTCTTCCCTTCTATGGCAAATATGTCATTTTTTAATTAGGAGACCAAACCTCTGCAAAACATTTCAGGAATGGTCTCCACAAAACTGAAGTGTCTATAGTCAAGAGTCTGTATCTAGAGACAGATGCATAATGCTATTGGATACCTGTGTTTGCTCACCCCAACTGAGAGAGAGCTAAGAAGCAGGTATCCTACAGACAAGCTTTCCAATTTCTTTTGGCAGGAAAGCCAGACCAGCAAGGATCAACACGTTTGGTCGCAAAGCCTCTGGGTGTACAGTGTGTGGATGATTGCAGGGTTGGTATCCACTCTACACCAAATTTGCATGACACTTTCAAACTCTCCACTTCTGTACACATCAGACTTGTATTCCATGATGTTGTGCAAACAGAACTTTTGTCAACCCAAACCTGGTCAGTAAATAGTCCATCTCTCATTTCCCAGCACCAATTGATGTTGAAACAACTCAAAAAAAAAACTGTTGCAAAATCAACTATGTTGCATCGTATGCTCTGTTCTGACGGCCGAAGAGCATCTTCCCTACCAGCGCCTGCTTTTTCTCCATTCTCAAATGGCTGAAGATCCAAGGGAGAACAAAGGAAATGCTACAAAGTCTGATGCCTTTCTTGAAGCACTGCAGCACTGATGTTAATTACTAGGAGTGGCTTGCTAATGGCTGTTCAAAATGGGGAGAATTTGTGCATCAAGTTGTATTTTGCTTTGAGTCTGAATATCTCAATGTTGGAGCAGAGAAGGAAAGAAAAAAAAATGAACTCCATATTCTGGATCTCACTGTCTTGTGGGACATCCTGTCCCATGTGCCCGTATATCTGTGGGGGGAGAATTGGCCTGCTCAGTTGCATGAGGACCACAGCAGAAAATCCCTGATGTAAAATTTAATTGTGAAACCTGCATTCAGGCCCAATCTAAAGGCTCGATAATACTCATTAGTTTTAGGGCCTATTCAAATATCCTCTCTCGAGTTCCAAAGCATGAATTAAGTTTATCAAAACCATTGATATTTCAGACAACAGACTCCATCAATTTACAATGAAATACTGGCGTCACCTTCCAGCTCCTTCATATATTGTGTTGATTTAACATTGTTCCTCTGTATTCTGTCTTCCTGAACACTGTACAACTGTGACTGTTATTAACCCTTGCTGGCCACTGTCTGCTATGCATGATCAGAAACATCCTGAACGCTAGTTGACTTGTTATGCATTTACAATGAATGGATGATCCATGGTCAATCGCATTTTGGTTAAAGGGTATGTTTCCATTTTTCGTGATTGGTTTCTTTAAAAGTAATAGTATTCTTAGTATAATTTTCTGTCATTGATTGGTTTCCCAAGATGTCTATTATTCATGATGTCAAAATTATAATTTATTTTTGTAATTTCTCAAAGTTAATAGGACATTTTACAGTATCATCAGGATGGGAGGATATATTCTGTGATGTTCTTATGATATATACTCCAAGATCATCCTTTTTAGATTTACTTGATTGGTGAGAGGATCTTATTAAATTGAACAACTTGTCAGTGGCTATTCATTTTTGAGGCCATCTGCTAGGGAGTATGTTTTTGAGTTGGTATTGGTAATAGAAATAGTTACTTTTTTTCCCAATAAATGGTAAGATTGCAGACAACCTTAAAACAGTCCTGAAGAAAAGACACATTTTGTCAAAGCTTGTCATCTTGTACTCATCAGGACAATTCACAAGAGAACCAGTGCAGTGGGGAAGACCCACACTTTGACGACGTGAGAGGCATGTCAAGGCATTGTTCTGAGAAATGAGCAGCAAATAGCTGACATTTATTTTGTTGAGCTGAAACAGACTCAGAATGTACTACTGTCTTCAAAGAACAAGGCCCTATATATTACTATATGTAGCTTCCAGTACATGTACAAGTGCCACACTATGAGCCTGAAACTATATATATTAATACTAATTGTTCTGACAAATTAAGAGAAATTACATTCATGGAAGAATTTAGAAATAACATTCCTGCAAGCTTTAAAAACTTGTCAAAATGAATGTCAAGTATTCAGGATCAGAGAAGCAGAAGTTCTGACAGATGCTGCTGATCCATCACTGACAGTTACGGGTGTGGAAATAGCCATGTGGAAATCCACATGGAAATTGAAGGAATAGAACATCTACACATGCGTGACGTAGTAATTTTAGAGTAGAGGGAGAAGGACACCAAAGTAATAGTGGAGAAAGGATGGAACTAAAGAGTGATATAAAGAAGATAACATGCTTTCATTATAACAAGACTGGACATAGCAAAGCCAATTGCTGGAATTTAATTAGTAGACCAATTTGCAGTAGAGGGGTCTAAGGAACCTTCAGTAAAGGGGTGGTTTTTGGGATTAATAGGATTATATTCTCCCTGTGCATTTCAAAATCTTTTAAACGTGTGTTCTATGTAAGTAGCTTCGTTTATTCTATTTAATCTTCATTTCTTTACTGGAGTAAGCTTCTGTTTTATTGTTAAAACCAAATCTGCAACATGTTGTGCTTGCGGTTCAGTTAGAGACTTTTAAAACTAATAATAATGGTCTATCAAGCCAGTTTGAGTCTGGAATCAGTTTTGTCTCGTAATAACATCAGGTCGGTTCATGTAATTGTCACATTAGTTGATGTTGAAGAACTGTTTGTATTTCTAGCATTTTATTCCTTCACCTTTGTATTCAAACCCAGCTCAATGTAATGTGGTGCCAGTTACTACTAATATTACTTGCATACAGAAATTCACATTTTCACTGAAACTTCAGTCTAGCACTATTCTGATAAAAGGAAGCTGGCCATGCATTTGTGCCTACACAGCTGTAGTGGTGCTCTCAATTTGGAGGAAACTGGTAGAGCAAGATTGTTTCCTCTCATTACATGTATACTGAATCTACATTCCAGTAAAAATCTGTCAAAAACAATTAGAGTAATGTAATCACAAAATTAAGGCACTGACAAAGATTGTACAACTGATCATACCCACATCAGCTTTTCATCTGGTTCCATTTAGCCCATTTGTGAAATATTTGATGTTGCTTTTAAAGAATGTCTTAAATAATGGCAGCGTGAAAAGCATGTAATTTCTTCGTTTGTTCTTGCAATTACATAGAGTCTATAACCAGATTGTTAGAAATTCAAACATTGGAAGCGACCTTTCACTTTTTATCGTTCACATCTCCCCTTAATGTTCTCTTTCATGACAAAGTTGTTTGAATGTCTCTTCACTGATAAAACACATCTCATTCTTGGAAGCATGTTCACGAGAATGATACTGGAAATGCAATACACCGATTTGCATATAACGCTCTCAATTATGACTTAAAGAATGCATATGCATTACCCCATTTGCCAAACCTGAAGTGTCTCTATCACCTTTGCAAATCTAAGTGCATCTAAACATGGATCTTCCTTTTTCTTCCACTCTGTTAAGAGTGTTGGGTATGCATTGTACAATGAATAATGCAAGTTCAGTTCGAGGTAGCTAATATTGAACTTTATTTATGCTTCTCCAACAGAGAGGGTAAGGGGAGGGCAATATAGTTCAGATCTTGCATAATGGTGAGATCTTGCAATATACTACATTTCTTTCCCAATTAATACACGAAATTTTTAAAAACATGTTACAATTAATATACAATGGTTCCCAGAATAAAATATGATGAAAAGAGCATCAGCAATGCTGGAAATTTAACAGGTTGGTTTGCATATTTATTTTTACTGTAATCTGAGCTAAAACACATGACAAAATTTACCAGAATAATTTACGTTCCAAAAAAAGTAGCCCTAATATGTTGTTAACTCAAATGTCATGTGCCAAGAAATGCATACAATTTAAATTACGAGCAGGAGTGTGCCAATCTGCCCCAATCCTGCTCTGTTGCTTGAAATGGAACGGAAAAACACTCTTGTATCCTGCATACTTTCAACTAGCCCATCTCAATTCTTTCTCTTTGTGTCCAATTGTCTCCTTCCATTTCCATTAGCTTGATACTGTTCGCTAAAATCCTCTAACTGTGAAATCAGTCCGGTTAATGGTTGGGACTGTGACATAATTTGATTTGTCTTCATCAAAGACCCTGATTTACTTTGCTCTACCATTTGGGATTCTGGGTTGCTGGCAAAATTTCAGTTTCCATTTGACTTTTATTTACTGACTTCCACTTTGGGCTGCAGAAGGAATTTGAGTCCGACGTTTCTTCTCCTCTCCTTTTGTCAGATTTCCTCTTTCAAACAAATAACTTAACTGATATTAAACCTCTCTCTGGTTTTTTGCTGCAAATGTGAAAACACCTAGACTGTTTAAAACAACTCCAATCACACAATTCCTCTTTCCATCTCACCAATTTTTGATCATGACCTTCTGACCGGAACTGATCGAGCAAAGTTTCACTCCTTGTGTATCATGACTCATTTTCACTTTGACTTCCATTTTTCTTACTTTATTATTAGCATCATGCTTAAGTCAACAAAATCTTATCCTACAAGTGTGTTGAAGTACTAACTCATAAGTTGAGTGAACTGTGGTAGACTGAAGTTATTCTATAAGAGAACAGAAAATTGTCCAAGAGAAACTAATTTATATCTAGCAAATACTTCTGCACAATCTATACACTTTTTTTCTTTCTGCATAGTCTTTCAATGTCGGGTGATATGGTGTATATTAACACATTTTAATCCATTCTGTGCTCAATTATTTCAATCTCTCCTCCACGTAGGCATGGACCATTTTCTGACATCAACATCTCTGGCAACTCATAAATTGCAAACCAACTTATCAAAACCTAAATAGATTTGGTATTTCTTTGTTTTTGTCATGGACTCAACATCTATCGGATTTCTATAGCTATTGCCCAAAGGAAGGTACTCTTTGTCTTTCATGTTGTGGGTGATGTATTTATTTTCATTATCAGTGATGCCTTTGCTGTTTGCAGCAGTTGACTGGCAACTTGTTCTGGGGTCATGATGAATAATTTAGTACAGTGGATTTTTGGTTTGCTTCAAGATGGTGAAACAGGTCTAGTACTTCGGACTGGAATGAGTAAAATTAGATCTGTCATTTCTTTCCCATTTGGTGTGGTGTTGAGTGACTTGATGAGTAGTTTGCTATTATCACAGTCACCAGATTATTTGTACTGTTTTAGTGCTGTGCATCAAAGTATGGAATATAGATGAGTCGATAGCCTTGAGGGATAGTTGTGCAAATAGCTTTATGAATGGTCCTCAAAATCGATATACGTGTTTCACACACATTGTAAAATGGGGATATTCACTAATGATTGCACATTGTTCAGTATCATTTGCAGCAACTCAGATCCTGAAGCAGCCTGTGTTCAAATGCAACAAGCTCTGGACAATATCCAGGCTGGGGCTGACAAGTGGCAAGTAACATCTGTGCCACACAAATGCCAAGCTATGACCATCACCAATAAGAGACAATATAACCACTGCCTATTGACATTTAATGTTACCTTTACTGAATCCCCCACTGTTAACATCTGTAGGGGTTACCATTGACCAGACACTCCCTCAGACTCACCATATAAACACAATGGCTACAAGAGCAGGTCAAAAACTAGGAATACTGCAGCAAGTAACTCACTTCCTTACCCCTCAAAATCTGACTGCCATCTACAAGGCACAAGTCAGGAGTGTAATAGTATACTCCCCACTTAGCTGGGTGCAGCTCCGACAATACTCAAGAAGCTTGACACCATCCAAGACAAAGCAGCCTGTTTGATAGGCACTAAATCCGCAAGTATCCACTCCCTTCACCACTGATGCTCGATAGCAGCAGTGTGTACTATCTACAAGATGTACTGCAGAAATTTATGCAAGATCTTCACACAGCACTTTCCAAACCCATGACCATTTCCATCTCGGAGGACAAGGGCAGCAGATACGTGGGAACACCACCAGCTTCAAGTTTCCCTCCAAGCCACTCACCATCCTGACTTGGAAATGTTTTCGCCGTTCCTTTCGTGTTGCTGGGTCGAAATCCTGGAATTCCTGCCCTAATGCTATTGTGGGTCAACCCATGTCAGGTGGACATAAGCAGCTCACCACTACCACCTCAAGGACAACTAGGATGGGCAATAAATGGTGACCAGCCAGCGATGCCTACACCCCAGAAATGAATTTTAAAAAAGACATAGTTCTAATTATGTAGTTTGATGTTTTGCTGTACTTCAGCCCAATTTGCTTCATGGAAGTTCAATCAAGACTTTATGGTATTGATGACCAAAAGCGAAGGCCAGTGTAAAGCAACGATGGCCTGCATTGTCTACCTAAGCAGTCATCCAGGACTAGGAACTGTACTGGTTAACAGTAATTATTAAGGGAGCTGAACCTCCATGGGTCAGGCGGTTTATTTTTGACCCCATCTGACTGAATACAAGAAAAGCAACAATGCAATAGTCCTGATCCCTTCAAGATTGCAACTGAAGAAAACATTTAAGGGGCCTGAAATGTGACAAATGACAACACTTCACCAAACTGCCCCTATGCTTGCACCTTACTGGCTCGGTTTTATGCAAGAATCATCAGTTCACAATCACTCGTGACAATGCGGCAAATGGCAGTAATCTGTATCATTAAAACCTAGAAAAGATTGCATATTGTCAGCCCAGTTTCGAGAGATTTTACTCAGTACTTAAAAAAAAAAAATCTTTGAGCGTGTTATCCTGCAGCGCAAATCTCCAGAAGCAGAGAACATCCTCAGTGTTAACCAAGTTAATTTCTGGCTGCAACACGTGATTGTGCAGTGGCAACTCATCACCAACATTAAAAATTGCTTCCAGAAGAGTCTGAAGACAGGTATAATGCTACTGAACCAGGCGCTGCTGCTAAAGTTGTCCAGAGTGCATTGGGCCCAGGATGTGAAGATATTTGTAGCAGATCAAGCTACTCACCATCTTGACTTGAAAATAAATCACCGTTCCTTCACTGGTGGGTCAAAATCCTGGAATTCCTTCTGTAAGGGCATTGTGGGTCTACCCACAGCACATGGACTTCAGTTAACATTGTTGCTTAACAGCACCAGGGACCTGGGTACGATTCCAGCCTTGGATGATTGTCCAGCTGTATGGAGTTTGCATATTCTCCCCGTGTCTGCATGGGTTTCCTCTGGGTGCTCTGGTTTCCAAAGATATGCAGGTTAGGTGGGCTAGTCATGGCAAATGCAGCGATAAGGTAGGGAAATGAGTCTAGGTGGGATTCGTTCCAAAGGTCAGTGTGGACTTGATGAACCAAATGGTATGCTGCCACACTGTATCACTTCAATTACATTTTTTGGTTCTGTCTGTTTGAATGGGATGCTTCGAATTACCACAGTGAGAATGATCCTTGCCAAACACGTTCAGTCCTGGCCAAGATGCCTTTACATCTGACCTGTGTCACTAGTGTGTCCATACAAATCCTTGTGGAGAGACACAAACAATAATGCAAATTACTGAGGAGTGTCCCCTTGATGACACTATGATGAATTAATCATATTAAAATCAGACAATGAAGAAACTTTGTGGTTTGCACTTTAAAGAAATTTCCCTTCTACTTCAAGAGAAATTGGCAACGCCTGGTTCTGCGTTTTCTCCATTTACCATGGAATGAATTGAATCTGGGTTAGATCATTTGTTCATGCTTCAATATCTTTATCCATTTTCAGATACTGAAAATAGTTCCGTGTAACTTGGACGATCCATTTGTGGATTGATAATGTTCCTCCTGAAAATGTCTAACTCTTGGCAGAATAATAACACTTAAACACCATAGAAGGCAGCCTTGATTTTAAACTTGGTGCATTTCTACATGTGAAATACGCCTGCAATTTCTCATCATCACTTTTCAGGACATTTATTCATGACATAAGGGTGTGATGCTCAATAAAATGGTCAATTTGAGTTTCGTTAGTAATTTCTCTGGCAGATACTAGCATATCATTTGTGTATATGTAGTAAGTCTGTGTAAAATCATAGAATCCCTACACTGCAGGAATAGGCCATTTGGCCCATCAAGTCTACACCGGCCCACGGAGCATCCCACCCAGACCCAGACCCCCACCTTATCCTAGTAAAATCCCTATTTACATTGCTGATCCATCTAACTTGCACATCCCTGTACACTCCGGGGCAATTTCATATAGCCATTCCAGCTATGGACTGCACATCCTTGGACTGCAAGTAAATCATTATTCATGTGATATCTGGAAAGTAGACATTATGCTGATTTAAGAAAATTAATCTTCAAAAAATGTTTAATTTTATAATTTGTCCTTCTTACTCGAAGAGCACTTTGTACCCTTGTCCTCCATTTCAGGTGTAATGTAACTGTTACAACATGGAGAGAGACAGGCAAACCAAAGCAGTCTTTCTACCTCTGTATTTGCAACACAGTAAAATTAAACCACTGAAGACTCTCATTAGTTTGACCAGTGGCTCCTAACTAGACTTTTAAATAACTAATCTCAGACTTTGAATAATTAATTCTAGACACCACCAGTTTTGTATCTTAAAGAATAGCAATTCCTTAAATAGACAATAACTTTGGCAGAGAAAAAGTTTTTAAATAAAGTAATCTGATTAATGTCTATGTTCTAAACCCGAAACATGCGCTTTCATAGAATCCCTACAGTATGGAAGCAGACTATTCAGCTCATCAAGTGCACCCCGACCCTCTGAAGAGCATTCTACCCAGACCCACCCCTACCCTATCCCTGTTACCCTGCATTTCCCATGGCTAATCCCCCTGGACACCAAGGGCAATTTAACATGGCCAATCCACCTAACCCGTACATCTTTGGATTGTCGGGGGTTTGGAAACCGGTACACGTGGAGGAAGCCCACACAGGCAGTCGCCCAATAGTGGTATCAAACCCAGGTCCATGACATTGCGAGGCAGCAGTGCTAACCACTGAGCCACTGTGCCTGGCCATTCACATGCAAGACAGACAAACAAACTCAGATAGCAAGAACTACAAATGCTGGAGTCATAGATAGCACAGTGTGGATCTGCAGGAACACAGCAGGCCAGGCAGCATCGGATAAAGCAGGAAAGTTGACGTTTCAGGTTGGGACCCTTCTTCAGAAATAGGCCAACTTTCCTGCTCTTATGCTGCCTGGCCTGCTGTGTTCCTCCAGCTCCACACTAGACAGACAAACTGTTAAAGATGACTAGATGAAGATAACAAAACTGGCCACATTCCTTTAAGTGGCTTTCACAATGTGTTGTTTCACAGGCATAGATGTGGACTGCGCAGTTGCTTTTCTGGAGCTGACTATTAGGGTCACCTTCTCAGTCCACTCAGGCAAAGCTAATAATACTTCTCATTCATGTTGGTGTAGCAGATTAAGCAGTGAGTTTTCAAATCTTCATGCTGTGTTGTCAGCAGCAAAGCTCATCTCCTCCAGAAAATAAATTTCAAACAAAACTCCAACTCTGGTTTTGCCTGGATAGATTGAACATCTTTTCCCAAGGCTTCAATTGCAATTCAACATCTACCATCTGCTTGAACATAAGGTTTCTTTTAGATTTGCCAGAACTAATTTCCAGGTCCTGACCTCAGTAATGATCAACTTCTGCTATCTGTTTAAGTGCAATGCTCTTCCCAGGGTCATTGTGTATGTAGGAGCCCTCTTAATCAAGACTTGGCCTACAGTACAGTTAACTTCTAGGCCTAGTCTCACAAACAAACAAAGACTTAATGGTCTGTTCTTTTCCTTTTACAACAAGCTGTTTCAAAAAGCCCACAAATAATCCTCCGCTTACAATTGCCAGTTCACAGCTCCAGACAAAAATTGATAAAAGAAGAAAAACAAGAATAGCAAAAATCAGTGACGATTACAACACAAGTAACTTAGCTCCATTTACTGTATCATCTTAACTGTACCTTCCCCATTGGGAAAACTTTGTTCCCTCAGACAGTACCATTGGCAACTTACAGAACGTCTCATCAAGTTCGACCTCAATACTAAATTGGTCATGCATTAGAATATTGTTATTGGACGAATAAGTCCATTTCACACTGGTTGTATAAAGGAATGTCACTTGAGTATGGTACTCTGCTGAGAAAATAGGCAGTGCTGCAGTTATATAAGCAATGGAGGTAAAGTTTGAATCCCTGCTTTACGTTTTTAGTGTTGGTGCTGAAATTATATTTTACACTCTTCAACTCTCATCTTCCATATGCTGCTTTGTTTACTTTCTTGCTGAAGAAACCCTTGATCTTCCTGCTTGATAACATTAACTTCTGTTTCCATTTCTATCATATGAATTTGAGGGTTACCAGGCTCCTGAAGTGTTTTAGATCGACCATGACCCGGAGTATTATTGCTTCCTCCATTCCTACATGTCATTTGTAAATAGTTAGTGCCTTCCATGGTGGTAATAATAATATCTAAACTTCTAACGCACGTGTGAGATCCTGACTGCTGTGCCCTATATCTGGCTGAAATTGAATGAACTTCCCCAGCTGACTCAGGAAAAGAACTCCAGTGCAATCTCCATTTATCTCTTTTGGTCAATTTCATGGTTTTGCCCTTGTCACAGGTCTCCTTTCCATGTCAACTCAGTTCCTTCACTCAAAAACTTAGACTGTACTTTTAGAGACATTTTTGGGAGACCTAATGTTAATATTTAAGTTTGCAACATACTTAGCATGACAAAAGAGTTTCTTTATTTTTAGAATCTAACTGTAACCGTTTCATTTGGCATTGTGTCACAAAATGCAACTCTTGGTGCAATCTTATTTTTAGTTGTGCCTTTTGTGTTCAGACCCTCAGTAATTTCAGAATAGTTCATCAAACTGGAGGTTCATGGATAAGCTGATTTAAAAAGAGTACATCAAAAACGTGGCTACATTTTAGTGAGAAAAACCTTTATTTTATCATCTTCTCTCTCTGTTACTGGTTGAATTCACCCATTCTCCTCAAATATGCCTTCGATGACATTTTTCATTGATGGACGGTGCTGAATCACTGGGTACTTGAATACAATGTGAATGTGCAACAATCTTTTCAAATTACTCAAATGTCCTCAGAATCAACTTGCAGACTTTCCAGAGTGTCAGCATTCTTCAGCCCTTAATTTCACACACATGAAATTTAAAAAGAATTCCTTCCTGTCTTCAGTGCCACTTTCTGTTGTGTATTGCATGGAGAAAACTCACTATGTGCATGCTTGGCAGCCATTTTATATGAACTAAAAATATTCATACTTCCCAGCAGAAATTACAATATGACAAAATGCTCAGATCTTGTCATTGATACAGATGTTATTATATGAAATGTTTAATTTGTCATTTCGAGAAATGTTCATTCCGCTGAACTGTATATTCTCCTTGTTCTGTTCTTTTGTGATCATCTACATCGCTCCTTAGTGTGTTTGATTCTTAATTTAGTATTGCTGGGTTTTTTTTTGTGCCTTTTGACATCATTATTGCATAAATGGACCACGACGGGTTCTAGAGGCTTAGCTATTCACACATTGTTTGAAAAAATGTTGATTTTAGCTGTATACTTTGTTTTCTGTGCCATTGCCACTTCTTCGTGTAGTCGCGTTTAATATTGCATATTTTTGTTTTCTTAAGAGCCTGATTGTACTTTGACTTAATTTCATAGATTTTGGAGCCACCACTTTCCCCTTTAGTAATATACTATGTGGTGGTTTCTCAAAAAAAAAGCAGTTTTACCAAGGTTGACCTTTCTTTACAAATCCATGCTAACTCCATTCAGCCCTTTGTTATGGACTCTAGGTGCTCATAGTACAATCAAGGAAAGACTGTCAGGCCTGTAATTTTCTGTTTCATTCCTTCCTGCACTCTTGACCAGAATTGGAGCATTTAAAGATTGAGGACAGACTTTGGATGCATGCAATTTAAGAATGAGAAATAGATGAACTTGCTTTCTTCAGAAGCAATTTTGTAATGAGATTGGAAGAAAAACGTACTTTACTGCCTGGTAACAACAGTGACTGTTTTATTGATTAAAGAAATGCTAGGCTTCTTCATCTTACAACTAAGGGCATTTCAGCTTAATCCTCCTGTAATATCTTAAAATGACAGAGGTACGCAGCAAATATTTTGGAGTTTATATCAGTGTGAAATAGTTTTTTTTCAGATGGAAGTATTTGGAACACACTGTTCTTGTTTTGTTCCTGACTACTTTGGATGTGCTGCAGCTGGCCTGTTACATAACTGCAAGTTCTCCATCAGATACAGTGAAAAACCAGAGATGCCAAGAATAAAGATCGTGAATTCTTTTGAATTAAGGCCTTTCTGCACTGGTTCCAAATTTAGCTTCTATTTCCTAACAACTTCAAGCGTGAAATTTAAAATCTCACCATATATAGATTTTCCAAATGTATTGTAAGAACTGAAACAAATTAGCAATAAAAGTGCTATCATTGAAAAGAACACAGTAGTTACAAAGTAAATTCTTGTTAAGTACAGGGTGTTTTGAAATTATGAACTCTCAATTGTCTAAAATCGTTTTTAAGGAGAAAAGAATACTTTAGAAAATGTCTTACTTACGAGGTCATTTGTTAATTTTGAAAATAGAAACAATGGAATAGTTAGGGACAATTGCTGGTCACTTTTTTTGTGGTATGTAGATTTGCCATTATTGCCTCCTGTTCAACCCCTCCAGTGATGCAGTTGAAAATATGAATTTGTCATGTTGAGCAATGTGATTTGAATTTCAGTCATTAAATGGTGTTTTACAACCTCGTGTTCAAATGGGCAATCCTCTAGTTGTAGCTGGGGTCTGAATTCAGTATTTTGTCTACTGAGCAAGACAACAATTCATGGTATACCAGCATGCTTGTTTCTTCTGTGCTAAGGAAGAAGGGATGAATGGAATTTTGCAACACTGTTCTGTGGTTTTCCAATGAGAATTGTATATTTGACCTTTTGAAACTGTACCTTGGACATTTGCCTGTGATTTATGGCTCTTTTAAATAGACCATTCATCCTAAATATTTGTGATAAGTATGTGAGATGAAGATCACCATAATGTTAAAAGTTAATTCAGCATTTTTCAGAATGGAAATCTGGAAAACATGCACGTATATAAATTTACATTACAATCCTTAGTGCTCTTTATTCCACAAATTAGCATAATTGCATTTAAACTAGGGTATTTTAGCTCTAATGTGAAAATGAGAATACTGGTTTAGTATGCAGAAATATTTGTGTGGAGTTTTATTCCATGCCAAGGATTTTGTGCAAATCATACAGAAATTAGTGTTGTATGGCTCAAGAATAACTTTTCCTGGACCCATTTCAGAAACTTCAGTGTACTCTAGCTGATAGTTTGTGCAGCTCTGAGGAAGTGTTTCACCATCTAGGATGCTTCCTTTTGAATATTAAATTTAAGATGTAGCTGTTTAAAGTGGATGTAAAAGATTCCACAGTACTATTCATTGAAGAGCCAGATGAGTTCTTCCTGGCCAAAGTATGTGCATTAGCCAGTGTAAATGAATGTACATTAACTACCCATAAATCTCATGTGTTTGTGGACCTTGTTGTATGCCAATTGCCTACATAGCAACAGTTCAAACCAGTCTATTGTGAAAGTCTTTGGGATCTCCTGAAGATAAGAAAGGCACAATATAAATGCAAGTTTGTTCATTCCTTCTTTTGGCTGTTATTCATAAGCTGATGATTTCCCCATATAGGTGATTAATCAGCCCAGGCTTCAGTGCAAATAAAACAGCATTCAAGCTGAAACAGAGAATATTGTCCCAAAGAGGGAAACTACTCCAACATGGATGCTCTTGACTGAAAGACCAGGACTTCTGCCAAGGTATTGTTATGTAATATTACAACTAAAAATCTCAGGCTTTCCAAAAAGTCTACACTAAGAAGTTCCTGGATCTTTTTGGGTGGTGGGTGGGAAATATGTCTTTGGACAAGACTTTGAAAGGCTTCAGAGTACCAACAGAATTTTAAACTCATCCTGAACGTTGTTCCAACAGCTTGACCTCACTAAATGTAAAGCATGACCTATTATTTTGGAATTAGAATAGGGCTGATATGTTGTTTTGAGCTCAGAGTCATGAGAAAAATATGAAGGAAAGTAGGGCAACAAAAAAGCAACTTGTTGCAAGCCCTCAATAACAGCTTTGGCACATCTGGCTTTGGTTGCAGTGGACATTTGGGTGTGGACTTATGTTAAATATTTTCCAAAAAATGTGACAATTTTTAATTTGATGAGAAGTCTGGAAATCTACCAAAAAAGTTATTTTGTCAGGGATTTCCCCTAGTATTTGCAAGAGCAGTTCGCTGAAGAGCGTTTGAAGTTGTTGATCTCAGGTGCTGTTTCCACATGGAAGGAGTATCACAGATCACAAGGAGACATGCTGTTTGTCATGCTAGGAATTTGTAAATTGTTGCACTTGCATTTTCTTTATTAGATTGACATCTGTCCACAATCTAAGGTGTGCGTTTAGCAGAAGAGCTGCTCATGCACTTTCTAGCAAATAAATAGCTAAAATATCTAACCATTTTTGTAAAGTCCAGTGTTCAAGGAAACCACAAGTTGTCCTCTTTGTCTAGCAAACCTTGGAAATACTGTATTCCTCTTGTTATTTGGCTTTCTGTTAAAACCAGTTGAGAAATTCAGTTAATCGAGACCATTATGGTAATCTGTTGGCTGAATAGTATCTCAGTCTTGAGACTGTCTCTCTGAACATTGGACAACACCTATGAACTCAGGCACTTGTAGTTCCTCCATGTTTGTTTTGGCTCCAAAAGAATTTGAATCACTAGTCTTTAATGTTTCATCTGCAGAATTAAGACTTTAAATCTTGAGGCCACCATCATCTAAATACTAAGAGGCTAGAAATAATTTTAAAATTTCTGTCAGATTGAGCAGTTTTGAGTCCACATTTGACATTTTTGCCAAACATTGTTGTGGACTGTAATGTATTTCAGGAAATAATGCCGTCAAATGTTTAACAGATATCTTTCAAATTGCCTGTAGCAAGGAAGTCTCATCTCATCAGACAATTTTATTACTAAGATGATGCCTCGGAGCTTGAGTAACCATTTCAATCCTGTTCTTTGCTATTCAACGAAATCGGGGTTGATTTTCTGCCTCAGTTCCTGTAACATAGTCTGTTATAAGCAGAAGTTAATCAAATTGAGATTGTAAGACAATGATGGATTGCAGAGGAGGCATTTGAAAATTGCAGCACTTGAATATATTTTCAGTGAGGTGACATCTCTCCAAGTTAGAATGTATTACTTTGCATTTAGTCCTTGACTCGTTCAGACGTGTGACAAAAAGTTTGGGATGCTTTGACAGTGACAGTATTATGAGTCAGTATCCTATAGAATTGTACTTGATACAATATGTGTGCTGAACTTCATTATCTCAATGTCAGTTGAGAGTAGTTCGTGTTTGTGTAATGGCAAGTCCAGAATGATTTTGCAGATTCAAATCTGTGAAATCCTAACAGTATCCCTGTACTATTTTTATACACTTCTCTTTGTATCAAAGTCTAAAGAATGACAAATAAAATTATAAAATATTGATTCTAAAAATGTCATATGGTTCATTTACACAGTAAAGTTGCCAAAACTCTGCCTGTTCTGTTTTCAGATTTAATAATTGAGTACTTTGGTTTTTCTGTTACTTTCTGTCATCACGAAAATCTATCTCATAAAAGAGCACTGATGCAGAGATTTCAGTCATATTTGAGGTCATAATTTTGCATTTAAAAAGTAATTTTGCATTTAAAAGTAAAAGGAAGCTGGATGGTGTGAAGCTATAAAGTTGTGTTTGTTGCCACAGTGAACTGTTGTATAATGACATTTTTAAAGTCACTGTTGGTCTTGAATGCTTTTAACTTGCTTAAAAAATGTTGCTATTTTGTGAAATTGAAAAAAGCACATCAATGGACGATATCTAGAGGCATAAAGGGAAATGGAGCAAAGACCCCATTTGGCTATAGAGTTAGGTCACAGATCAGCCATAATCTAATTGATTAGTGGAACAAGTTGAGGACGTAAATGTCCTGTTTATATTTTGAAAGTAATGCATTTGGAAATTGTAATTATTGGATTTATGAACATTGCTAAATTTATGATTTGAGGATACAATCAATATCAGTGCAAGCTACCAACCTATACTAGTTGTAGAAGACACGAGAAATGAAGATTATCAATTGAGTTTAAATCCTGGTGATACAGGATTGTGAGTGTACACTATACAAAAACACATACAATTGATATTTTGTTCTACATTCTTTCTCATTCATTCAAGTTGGATAAAGAAATGGTGCGGAAATACAGGTAGTATTCTGCAGAAACTCCTATGATTCTGAACTGATAATTGAGGCAGTTAAATTTAGTGAAAACACGTAGGTTGCTTTTTAAGAATTTACCCAAGATAGCAGCATCATAAGTCTGTACTATTTTGGTCCACACTATTGCCTAAGCACATGAAGAGCAATCTGTAACTTTTCTTCTACAAGCTGATAGTATTATGATGATACAATTATTAATGTCTGTATCAGTTGGTCTGGACTGTTACGATTCTTCAGTTTAAGAAGTGAATGTTTTTATGGATCCATTTGGTGAGGAGTGTCTGATGCATGTGGAGACACAAGGGGTGTGTGGAGGATTGTACATGTGATGCATGTGTGACTTCTAATAGCTGGTGGCCAGGGTTATGGGTGGTATTGAAAAGACCATAAGGTAAGGGCAGCCCAGTGATGAGATAGCATGATAAGGATGAAATGGCATCATGGATGGAAAGCATGAAAGAGATGAATGGGATCAAGTAATTGGTGACAAAATGGCAGGATAATTGTGTAATACAACATGATATTTGAAAACTAATCCTTATGCTCATAATTAATGTTGCCATGCATTAGATTTTGATTGAAAATGTTTCAGTAAAGCTGCCAGGTAAATTAATGGAATAATCAGTGTTACATAGATGAAGATGTTGGAAACTGTCTGTATTCACCAGAGTTTCCGTACAGTCAAGTGAACAGGTCACTCTCCAAGCTTAGATTCAATGTTGCGGCAAAACTTGAACTGGGACTTTGTCGTTTGAATAAGATTGGTAGTTAGGAAGTAGTTTCCTTTGCTAGATGTTGAAATTGTAAAAGCAAATTTACTTATTCCTTAAGTAATATTGACTCCATCAGTTGTAAACTTGCCTTTTCAACTTTGGAGAAAACCGAAAAGAACTGTGGGTGCTGTAAATAAGAAACAAAAACTGAATTTGCTGGAAAAACTCAGCAGCCCTGGCAGCATCTATGGCGAGAAATCAGAATTAATGTTTTGGGTCCTGTGACTCTTCCTCAGAAAACATGCCTAATTAGGTTTTCATATTCTGTGACTTCAAAGAAGTTACAAGGTTAAGCTCTTGACATCATTTGTGTTTGTATCCCTAGTCCTGTTTTACATATGGATAGATGTATTTTTTCGGAGTGACAAGTTTTGAATGTCTTTGTTGGAAATGTTTATATGTTGCAATAAAGGTACTAATTTGACCACTTTTCTTTTGCAGGTATTGACTAGTTTTAACTATATACACATTTGAAATTCCCTCCGTCAAGATTTGACTGGAAATGGGATTAACCTAACTTCCTCCTTTTTCCTTGCGTGAATATTCAGATGGGCCACCATATGGGCTAACTGAGAGCTGGCTGTTGGCATGATTTATTGCGATGTCCTCTCATTGTATGTTTACATTACAAGCTTTTTATAGTATGAATGCAATTTTTTAAAACTCAGATTTTGTGGGTGAAATAACAGTAAGACTATCAGCACTTACTGTTATTTAGGAACAAACCAGATAGCAACTTCCAGCATCCACACCTGCAGGTAAATGCTGAAATCAGGAAATTGCTGTTAGGTTTGGCCGCTTCCCCAGACTTTGCTACACTAGCGCCTCCCTGAGAGGGTTAGTTTGTGTACTCAAGTATAAATGTATTTCTTAATCCCATGAGTTTGAATTACCAAACAATCTCTGCACTGAAATTTGAGTGGGACTTCATTCCTTCAAATTTTAATCATGGAGATCTTATTTTGAAAATTGTCTCATTTTCCTTTCCCTTTGTCTTAACCTCACTTTTATTTTGTTTCTTTAATTTGCTTTCTGTATGTGATTTTACATTAAATACTTCAATTTCAGATCCTAGTTCAGATTCGGTGTGCTGATGTAAGCATTCTGCAAATTGGTGAAGACATGCTGTTGCTTTTCCATGGACACAGGTCCTCGATCTTCTGTAGAAGATGCTATGTTGTTATCAGATGCATGATGATTAAGTTGTTTTTAGAAGCTCATAAAAGACCTGTGAGGTTGTAAGTGTAATGAACGATGAGCGCAAAATTTGGTCTTGTGTTTTTCTGATTGATTGTTCATTAATAATGCTTAATTAAGCACTTTTCTTCTGAAGACAATGTTGCTAGAATGGCTAATTATGTCTGATTTTCTTCCATTTTCTGAGTCTTCATTGCAACTTAACAACGTAGAGTCATAGAGTTATACAGCACAGAAACAGAACCTTTGGTCCAACTCATCCGTGCTGACCAGACATTCCAATCTGACCTAGTTCCCATTTGCCAGCATTTGGGCCATATCTCTCTCAACCTTCCTATTCATGTACCAATTCAGATACCTTTTACATGTAATTGTACCTGCCTCCACTGTCTTCGTCTGGCAGCTTATTCCATACATGCACCACTCTCTGCATGAAAGAGTTGCTTTTAGGTCCTTTTTAAATCTTTCCCCTCACCTTAAATCTGTCTCCTAGTTTTGGACACCCCCTAGGTAGAAAAAGACCATAGCTATTTAGCCTATTCATGCTCCTCATAATTTTGCAAAACACTGTAAGGTCACCCCTCAGACTCTGCCCCAGCCTATTTAGCCCCTCCCTGTAGCTGAAACTTCCAGTTGAGCAGTGGTCATTCCTGCTGACACATTGTACTTTTGTGTTTGGTATATGAAACTGCCTGTTTTAATGTTTTTTTTCTGGTTTGTCTTAACATCTGTTGCTGTACATTTGGTGACATGTGGCTAGGGAGGGAAGACTTTTTTTGGAAGAGATTAGTAATCAAAGCAAAGTTATCAGAATTTTGCAAAGTTGAATAGGCATTCGCATAATTCTTTCAAATTCAAAAGTTGAGTTTTGTAAGTATGTAAACAAATGAAAGTGAAATAAGTGTCAGCGTAGCCAATCACTACTAATGCAAATACTTTTATTTCCAATGTACAGATGAGAATATTACAAACAGTGTACCTTATTTAAGCCCTAAATGTGTTGCAATGCAGTGTTTTGTCATGTGTAGGTGATTAATTCAAAATTTATGTTTATAGGTGATGTAAGAGGGCTAGTTTGGTGACTTACTAAAACTCAGGAATTTCTATGTGTAAGTGTATGAGTATAAATCAAGTATGACTTAAATAGACAAAATATATTGTTACAACACAAAATGTGAAGACTTACAATTTTTAATTATATTTTATAGCCATACTAGGGCATGTATTTTACAGTTAGCAAGTTGCTTGTTGCCTTGGTTTGTTGCCAGCTCCTACAAGGTTTTAGTGCCAGATTGCTAGTTGACAGATCTGGTAGCGCAACATGAAATATAATCACTCCACATGAATCTACTTTGCTTCATTTCACTTCAAGGTCTGTTGTACGTATACTGCAAGAGACGTGTAATTGAAATAGCTGAACCACAAGGACACTAGTAATGCCACCATGTCATGGCAGCTGAGCATGCACAGTTATCTCCCATTAGTGCACATGAAGTCTCATGGCGCACGTTTGCAGAAGTGTCACTGCTTGAGCTTACCCATCAGTGATTCTGGATTTGCTGTCTATTCGTAAGTCAATGCAGACATCAATTAATAATCACCACTTTCCTCAAATAGGTTCATCTTATGATGGAAAGATGAAAACTATATAATAATGGATCACTGCTTCAAGATATAGAGATGTCATTCAGCACTGCCACTTTTATATTGTTTTCAATGGTTTATGAAGCTGACCTTAAGTCAGATTTTGCCATTTTAGAGGAAAGACTAAGATCTCTGAATGTTTTAAAGATGGAATGGTAAATTAATCATAAGTGATTGATTTGGAAAGAAATCAGAGGGAAAAACCACTTAAATTTCCCGTTATTTACCACAGACCTGCCTGGAGATGCATTCAGTGAATTATACATATAAGCATTCTTAATGAATCAGGCATGCTCCCATTACAGATATACCACACACATTTCTGGAGTTGATTTACAGGAAGAGAAATAAAGAATGTGAAATTTAAGATGTAAAAGCAAACTCTGGCAGAACCTGGAAATCTGAAACAGAAGTGCTAAAAACAGGCAAACACAGAAGTCAGATTTCAGCATCTGTGGAGCAAACCAAGATTTGAACATTCTAGGCATTGTTTCTCATCAGGATCCAAAAGTATTACACAAGAGCAGCTTGTAAGGTGTGTAGTGAGGGAAAGGAGAAAGGGCAACCATGTGCCAAAAAATGAAAAAAACAGAGCTGTAAAGCAGTTTGGTGGAGAACTGGATATTATTAATTGGCAGAAGTGATAATAGTGTGAGACAAAAAGAGGTATAATGAGAACATAGAGAAATAAAAGAGATCAGAGAATGTGTGAATAATTAAAGTAGGCCAGTTAAATTGGGTGGGATATTGAAAACCTGGCAAAGGCCTCAGTGGTCCAAGACTCTGGAAGGAAGAAAACACTTTTAAAGACTAGATTAAAATCAGTTGCAAAATATCTCAGTGGAAAAAAAGCATTTTTGTTTCTCCAAACTATGTTGAGCCTCACTGGTACAGCATAGAATTATAAGTATGTCAGAGCAGGATAGATAATTAAACCAAGAGGGAGCTCAAGATTACACTTGGGAATAAAATGGAGGCATTTTGCATACCAATCCATAATATTTCATTGAAACCAACAACTTAGATAACAAGGTGTAGAGCTGGATGTACACAGCAGACCAAGCAGCATCAGAGGAGCAGGAAGGCTGACATTTCTGGCCTAGACCCTTCTTCAGAAATGGGGGAGGGGAAGGGGGTTCTGAAATAAATAGGGAGAGAGGGGGAGGTGGATAGAAGATGGATGGAGGAGAAGTTAGGTTTAGAGGAGACTGACAGGTCAAGGAGGTGGGGATGGAGCCAGTAAAGGTGAGTGTAGGTGCGGCGTTAGGGAGGGGATAGGTCAGTCGAGGGAGGACAGACAGGTCAAGGGGGCCGGATGAGGTTAGGAGGGAGGGGGTGGGGCTTGAGGTGGGAGGAGGGACAGGTTAGGGAGGCGGGGACGAGCTGGGCTGGTTTTGGGATGTGGTAGGGGGAAGGGAGATTTTGAAGCTTGTGAAATCCACATTGATACCATTGGGCTGCAGGGTTCCCAATGTGGATTTCACAAGCTTCAAAATCTCCCTTCCCCCTACCACATCCCAAAACCAGCCCAGCTCGTCCCCGCCTCCCTAACCTGTCCTCTTTCCCACCTATCCCCTTCTCTCACCCCAAGCCCCACCCCATCTCCTACCTACTAACCTCATCCTGCCCCTTGACCTGTCTGTCCTCCCTACCTCCCCACCTACACTCACCTTTACTGGCTCCATCCCCGCCTCTTTGACCTGTCTGTCTCCTCTCCACCTATCTTCTCCTCTATCCGCCTTCCCCCACTGTCCCTATTTATTTCAGAACCCCCTTCCCTTCCCCCATTTCTGAAGAAGGGTCTAGGCCCAAAACGTCAGTCTTCCTGCTCCTCTGCTGCTTGGCCTGCTGTGTTCATCCAGCTCTACATCTTGTTATCTCAGATTCACCAGCTTCTGCAGTTCCTACTATCTCACTTCAACAACTTAACCAGTTTAAGCACAGGTCACTTTTTTTTTCTTTACAGTTGGTGCTGTTAAAATGGAATGTGTTGTTGGGGCAGGAAGTGACTTGGGTGGTTGAAGTGAGATCTCTTCTTTTTTCCCCCTCTGGAATACACTGTTCCTCAGGCTACTTTTGATAAAGGGTAATGTCTGTAATATTGAATATTTGCCTCTTTCCACGGAGGCTTTGCCTAACTTGCGGCACTAACTTTCCTCCACCTTATTTTCTTTTACAATTTGTATTTTCAAGGGTCCCCTTATCAATTTAAGGACCAATAACAAATATTAATCTATCATTCAGAGTAAGGAAAGGATGGAAGGTTACTGTGTACTGACACAGTAACTGTACTGATAGTACCCTAGAGCTCTGATCATTACTCAGAGGCTGACTTGGATCTCACATCACGAGCATTGTTCATTAAACAGAAGGATACAACTGACTTGTACATAATTTTCAACAATTTGTAATAGTCTTTCATCAGAGTGGCTAATGCTACACCAATTAGGTGCTTAAAACCTACAAATTTCGTGGCAAGCCCCATATAAGAGCAGTTTACGTATGGAAATAATTGTCAGTCTGCATGATATCTTTTGATATCCCATGCTTGTTTTTTCAGTTTCCCAGTGCTCAATCTGTTTGCCTCTTTTATTCCTCTTCTTGATTTTTTCTTTTCAGATCAATTTTTTTTTCCCCTCAAGGAGTTTTCTCTCCTAACTTTACAGGTAGGAACAGAAATAGACCAGTTGGTCCCTCAAGTTGTGTATTCTAGATCATGGCTGATTATTTACTTTATACCCATTTTCACCATATTTTTTGGTGTCGTCAGAAGCTAGAAATCAATTGATCTATGTTTTGAACTTAGCTCAATGATTGAACCTCTACAGGCCTCTGGGTCGAGAAATCATAAGATTCACCACTCTGAATGAAGAAGTTCTTCATCATTTCAGCCCTAAACAACTTTAGATTTTATTCTGAGGCTGTGTCCTGTTTCTAAATCCCACAATAAGGGGAAACATCCATTCTGAATCTTCTCTGTCTTTCCCTTTAAGAATTTTGTAAGTTTCTATGAGATTGCCTCTTATTCTTCTATAATCTAGAAATCACAGGCCCAGTCTCCCCTTGTAGGACAATCTCGCCACCAAAGGAGGCAGTCTGGTAAACCTCTGTATTCTCACTAATGTAGGTATATCCTTCCTTACTCAGTCGGACCAGACCTGCAAACACTACTCCAGGCGTGGTCAACCAGCTTTTCATACAAACAAAGCAAGACTTTTTTGCAGCTACTCCCACTCCTACTGAGACCAGTTTAATGAATACAGGTACTAAATTGAAGCAGGAGCAGGACCTCTTTGTGTCTGTTTCAAGTATCAACTGAATATAAATAGTAAGCTCATCAGTTTAAGTTGGATCAGCGATTTATGACACCATTTTAACTCCAAGGCAACTTGACTACGAATCTGAAATTTTCTCATCTGTCCTTTTAGCTTATGGGATATAGGCATTGATGACTAGGTAGTTTTATTCCTACCCCTGGGAATTCGATGAGAGTGAGTGTGAATGTTGAGTCATTAAATGGGATGTGAGGAGCTCATAAATAATGAGTAGAGCTCTGCTGTATGTTATTTTGAAGAAAGTAATGCAGGAGAATGCTGGGGAAGGCAAAATATCAACCATGGCACCTGCCTTGCTGCAATCAGCTGCCTTGCTGCCCTGAGGTTCTTGAAGGAGATTTTCTCAGCCAGTTTCAAGGGTGCATATTTTTGCCACTAATTTATTTGGCTTCTTCCATGCACACTTGCTTGATTTGTCTCTTCCTCCACTTTTGGGAGTTCTCACCTTAGCGCAGTTCTTCAGATGTTGCAGGATCTTCAGGAACCTGTGGTCACTACAGCCTCAGAACACAATGTCCAGTTAAATCTTTCTGCCCCATGTTTGTTGTAATTAGATGTAGTTCCTTGGAAGTTGATTAGTCATCCCAACCAATCGAATGAGTAGGAAATCTAGATGTGGGATGATGATGACTTGACTTGGGTTAAGAGCCACAGCATGGTCTGCTGCAGGACCCCATGGAGCCCTGCCCTTTGAAACAGCTCCAGCTCAAACAGCAGGATATCAGTTCAAAATTCTACCCTTGATAGCAGCTTTGAGCTCTGACCCTATTAAATCCATCATAGAACTCAGTTCAGTTAGATCATCACTGAATATCAATCATGATACTATTGCAAATATATTTTTATTTTGATGTTGATAGTTTACTCATTTTTGTTGGCTGGAGTTTTTTTAAAAAAAAATGCAGTGCAGTTTCTGTGCCCAAGTACATAGCGGCACAGTCCTACCTTTGAGTAATATCTTGTAATAAGAACTGCCTAAGTAAACATTCTGTATCAGGAAAACTGCATGAAAACATTCGGGGCTAATTTGCTGTTATAGGGCATTTGATATTAGTTGGATTTGCTATGGCATGTGTAAAAGCTTAAAATCTTTTGAGACAAGTTGCAGAATCTGTGAGATCAAGTTTCAGAAAGGTAAACCAGGCATCTGGGATCTGAGTGATCATGACAAGCATTGTTTTCCCTTCATGTTTGAGAAGGATAGGAAAGTCAAAATGCAAGAATTTAACATCAAATTATGTATAAAAAGGAAATAATGACCTGTTTAAGAGAAAAAAAACAGGAAATGTAGCAGAAATTACAGAAGTAAAAATTAAGAAAAATCCCCAATAACTAAAATCTGAAAACTAAAGATTTCTGATGGCAAATTTTCACTGGCAGAGATGTTGATTAGCCATAGTTAACACTTTTAACAACGTGCTAAGTGTTATCTGGACTAAAGGAAGCTTGGGCTGAAATGGTCAACATTTAACTTTTTGTGTTGAATTTAATCATATTATTTAATTAGTGGACAATCTTTGAAATTCTGTGTTTTAGCTGGCCCCATCAAAAGATGCTGTTGCACTTGTTTATTGATAATGTTCAACACTATTTTGACAGTAAATTACGGACCTTTGTCATTACAGTTTTTTGATGACCCACTTGAATCCATTTAGCCTCTTGCGCACAATGTTGCCTTGGTAATTAATTTCTGAAGTAGATTTCCTGTTTGATTACAGCAATAATAATACAATAATTTGGATAGAACCTGTAAAAACTCTGTAAAAGATTAGGTAATTTTAATTGATTTTGCCCCAAAATTGTTCAGTTTTGTGTTTTTTGGCATTTGTTGTCACTTGTTGAAGATTCAATTTTCCTCTGAAAGCTGTCAGACCCAAGGTTGAAATTCCTATACTCCAGTTACACTAGAATTAATGAAGGAAGGCTCTCCAAATTGCACTCGTTTTCTTTACTCAGGCAGTAGTAAGCATGTTAAGAGTATTTTTTGAAATGAAAAATTAATTTTTAGAAAAGCTAAATAGTGTGAATATTTGCAAGTCATAACTAATCTATTGTTTTAAAACATTTCTTTTTAAGTCAGAATTTTTCAAGGTTTATTTTGTAGCTAGTACTGCATTAATGTGACAACAAAACTGGACCTGGTTACCACCCTTTTTTCTCTTTATATGGAAATACATTTATGTTGTGTTGCTTGACTTCTGCTGGTTCATGTAACATTTCACCATGATGATTATGCAAAAAAAATCAAAAACTTGACCCGTTATCCAAAAGTGCTGTTTTTATTACAATTTCTGTATTTAGGGCAACTGGAAACTCTGCCAAATGATATCCAAAATAAGGCTTCAAACAAATGTTTTAATCCATGCATATTTCATAAATTGAATTTTTGAAGCAAAGCCTCTAATTAGTGCCTATGTCTTGTTGGGTTAAAAATGGAAAACTTTCTAATTATTAGTGCCTATGAGAAATGCAGCAACAGAAGGTAAGAAACTGAAAAGATTGTATTTCCAGGAATCAAATGCAAGACATGAAAGTGCAAATTTAATAATCAGTCGTCTTGAGTAGTTTCAAAATAGTACTGTCAGATCTTGAATGCTGCGTATCCTGAGATCTTCAGCCCATGTCCTCCACACCACTTCAGTTAGATCCTAGGTATTCACTCATGAGCCAAGTACCATTTTTCATTTCTGTTCTATCATTTAGTAGATCCTAAATGCTATCTGACACCAGTGACAGCAATGCATGGTTTTCAAAGAGTGATCTCCATAACGATTCTTTTAACAGCCCAGGTCCACACTCTAGTGCTGCCATTTCCTGCACTTCTGTGACTGTCCTTGTGTAGTTAATGGCATTTCACTTTGTTGGTACAACTAAACAATAGATATGAGACGTACCAGTTGGAAGTTACATATTTTTGTCTTCTAACATTGCTAGTGGATACATGGAGAGGTAAATATGCCAGTCAGTTATAATTGTCTTGTTAATGAAGGACTGTGAAATCCAATCCCCATAATTGAAATAAGAAGACCAGAATGCAATTTGATAAAAAAAATAGAATTTGTCTTAATCACTGTAAATGAGTGATCCTCTGTCTCTTGCGTTACTATCCTTATTGTTGCTGTATTAGTATCTTATGACTCAACATGAGCAACATTACCGGTCATCTAAATTAATTTTTTAAAAAATCAGTGGTGTGCCATCACAATTAACAGCTTGGATAGCATGAACATTAAGCCTCAAATCAGATGTAAGGATTTCTGTGCAGTGATGCAAACATGAAAAGAATTTGAAAACAGCCTAATTTGGGAAAAGTTACTCCATACACAGGATGTTCCATTTTTAAAACATTAAATAAACCAAATCAACTTGGTAAAATCCCTGGAGCAGTGCAGTCCTCGAATGCGGCAGTCATGATTTTGAGGTGGGACACCATTCCTCCTGTCAGCACTCTGTGCCCTTTTTCTCATGCAAGGTTGAAAGAGCGAGAGATGACGTACTGCTGGCCTCTGACCAGTGCCAGTACCTCATTGACCAAGAAAGCTGTATCTACCAGTCCTGGAAAATACTCAATAGTGCTGTGGAATTGAGCTTTGCTGAAGGATCAGAAGAATCATGTTCAGGAGCAGCATGCACCAGCAGCTTCCTCAGCTGATGTATGATATATATCTACTGGAGGTTGAGTAGCCAGAAGGTACGATCCAATATTGCACAGCATTTTAAAAGAAAAAAATTGGTTCATGGGATGTGGGCATCACTCGTTTGCCCACCATTTATTACGCATCCCTAATTGCCCTTGAAAATAGTGGTGGGCTGCATTTCTGAACCAGTTAATTCTACAGTGCTGTTTGGAAGAGAGTTCCATGATTTTGATTCAGTGGTAGTGAAGGAATGGTGTTTATAGTCCCAAGGTTTGATGGTGTAGAGGGAAATCTAAACCTGCGAGTGATGGTCTGCTGCACTTAGGATATACATGGAAGCTTTAAAAGGAGCTGTCGTAGGATCCTGGTGAGTTGATGTAGGTTCTTTTGTTAATGGTGAACAATGCTGATGCTGTGCGTTAGTGAAGGGAGTGAATTTTGAAGGTGTCATATTGGTTGCCAGTCAAGCAAACTGCTTTGTCCTGGTTGGTGTCAAGCTTCTTGAGTTTTGCTGGAGCTGCATACATCCAGGGAAGTGGGGTGTATTCCATCACTCTAATGACTTTTGTGTAGATGGTGGACAGGGTTTGGGGAATCAGGAGGTGAGTTGCTAGTTGCAGAATTCCTAGCCACAGATGTATTCTTGTGCCCGCAGTATTTATATGGCTGGTCAGTTCAGTAGCTGGTCATTGGAGCTCAAAGTGTATTAATGGGGTCATCAGCAATGATGATGCTCCTCAGTAACAAATGGAGATACCAGACCAATAAAGTGGGGAGGGGGGGTAGCGTGGTGGTGGTGTGTGTGGCGGAGAGGAGAAAGAGGTTAAACCGTTTTGGCTACTGTACCTGGTTCCTCCTGACCATACTTTTGTCTCCTGACAGTCTCAGCAACCTCAGTTCATGCCTGCTTGGTTCAGGGATGTGGCCTTCTGTTGCTACCCTCTAGATAAAGAACAGACTTTGTCTGCCTTGTAGCCTCAAGGATCACCTTCAGATCAGAGTCAGCAGAGTGAGGGACAGCCTGCCTTGAGTACTATTCTCTTTGTCTTTTATTCCATCATTGCTGCTTCAGTTCCTTCAGTGGAATCACAGTGATAGTAATGGCTGCCATGGTCTGTACTTGATCATTTTCACATCTGTTCTCACCTTGGTGGCTATTAAATGGCCACCCAATCTGCCCTTCAGCCATCTGGTGGCCCATTCTTGTGAAAAGCTGAATCTATGACTGCTTCTCCCTCTGGACAAGATTGGAACCCAAAAAATGGTACCACCGCCTGTCTTCTGAGCCTGAAAGAAAAGCCAAACCCGTTGTTTCCGAGATAACAAGGTGTAGAGCTGGATGAACACAGCAGGCCAAGCAGCATCAGAGGAGCAGGAAGGCTGACGTTTCGGGCCTAATCTGAAGAAGGGTCTAGGCCTGAAACATCAGCGTTCCTGCTCCTCTGATGCTGCTTGGCCTGCTGTGTTCATCCAGGTCTACACCCCATTATCTCAGATTCTCCAGCATCTGCAGTTCCTACTAACTCTGTTGTTCCCGTGTAGTAGAGTAGCAAAGATACTGCAGGTCTTCTGACATGGAGTGCAGCTATTCAAAGGCAACTCAACTCCATTTCTCAATTAAGGATGGCTTATCTTTTTCCCAAAATCCATTCATGGGATTGTGGGTGTCGCAGACTAGGCCAACATAATCGCCCAGAGTGCAGTTGAGAGTCATCCACATTGCTGTGGGTCTAGAGCCGCATGTAGGTCAGACCACGTAAGAACAGTAGATTTCCTTCCTGAAAAGGATGTTCATGAAGCACATGGGTTTTTATGACAATCGACTGTATTTTCAGTTGTCATTAAGCTCTTAATTCCAGGTTTTTGTTGATTTCGAATTTCACCATCTGCCATGGTGAGTTTAAAACCAGAACATTGCCTGAGTCTCTTTATTTATACTAGACCAGTAATACAATGAGGCCATTACCTCCCATTAAATGTGGGTGAGCTAGTGACACCCACATGCCATGAAAGAATAAGTTTTGAGTGTCCTGTGACTCTTTCGATCAGACTTAAATGCCATTTGCACTGTCTCATCCTTGAGATGAAGCTCATCAAACTGTGCTACTTTTTCTGTCAGCCTGTAAGGAACTGTACATTTCAAGATTCCTTTTGATATGTTTAACAGTATTTAAATTTAAAGAAATTATTTCTTCTCGTTGCTAAATAAAATTTGACAATATTTTTCTACCATTGGAATGTTATACCGTTTGTGCAAGCATAAAATGAAGATAGAAGTTAAAAACATATGTTCAAAATAACAAGGTGTAGAGCTGGATGAACACAGCAGGCCAGGCAGCATCAGAGGAGCAGGAAAGCTGACGATTTGGGAAGGGTCCAGACCCGAAACATCAGCTTGCCTGCTCCTCTGATGCTGCCTGGCCTGCTGTGTTCATCTAGCTCTACACCTTGTTATCTCAGACTCCAGCATCGGCAGTTCTCTCAAAAATATGTTCAGCATCTTTTTTTGACCACATTTGCAACAGCACTTGAAATTTGAGCCTCATTAAAGGTATGATCATACGATTCTTTTTCATACGTGGTGTGCCTTATGGTATAATTGGTTTTCTTTGCTTTTCTCCCTTTTGAATACCATGACAAAGGGGACAAGCAAATTTGTGTAGATTACAGATGAGCTGTGATCTTGTTCAGCAGCCCACTGAAGAAGGGTCTAGGCCGGAAACGTCAGCTTTCCTGCTCCTCTGATGCTGCTTGGCCTGCTCTGTTCATCCAGCTCTACACCTTGTTATTATCAGTGATCAATTATGCAGTTTTACCTTGGATCCTAATATTTATGTGTGTAAAACACTATTTCTTTCCTCGCCAATGATAGGGAGAGACCTGTAGGAAAGCAAAGTAAACTGCATATTCAACCTACTCCAATTATCGAACTTTAAATTGAATTACACCACTCTGGTCCTCACTGGGTGTGTTTGTGTGGGTGGGATGGTGGGAGTGGGGGGAGGGTGATGGTGGGGAGGTTGTGAAGTTTGTGGGGGTTGCTGTTGGACCTGCTGAGTCCTGCGGGGGAGAACAGTGGAGGCAATAGAAGCTGCTCTGAGGGTTTGCTGTCAGGTGGGGCTGCAGCATAGCTGTAGGTGAACGGTAACCCTAGTGGATAGATCTCCCTGGTAAAGACTTTTGCAAGATGGATGGCTGGGAGCAGCAAAATGGTGCCAGGCTGATCAGGTGATATCCTGCAGTAAGCAATGTTAAAGCAAATCGCTGACACTGAGATTTTGGCTCCTAATAAAATCATCAAAGCAAAATGACTTCTAAAAGAGGCATTGGTAAACACAGACTCAGTGTAATCTAGAACAAAAACAAAGTAGCTGGAAAAGCTAGCTGGTCTGGCAGCATCTAAAGGAAAAAACAGCGTTAACGTTTTGGGTCCAGTGACCCTTCCTCAGGACCCTTCTGAGGAAGGGTCACTGGACCCGAAATGTTAACTCTGTTTTATCCTTCATAGATGCTGCCAGACCTGCTGAGCTTTTCCAGCAACTTCTGTTTTTGTTCCTGATTTACAGCTTCCGCAGTTCTTTCGGTTTTTACTCAGTGTAATCTTCATGCACAAATCTTTGAATACTAGGATTTCTGATTTGATTGGGATAAATGGATTGAAAATTAGGTCGAGAGCACTGAGGTTTTGTATAGTCTGATCAAGCTGCAATGAGAATGTCACGTTTAAAAGTCATCAGTTGTAGAGGGAGTTGACAGTAAACCATTGTCTTTAGATTAAATATTATGTATTTCACAGTGTATAAGGGGATTTGACAGATCAGTTTTGATCATTGTCATTTGCTGAAATCTTACAACTTATTAATTGTTATGGCATTGTATTTGCAGCTTTCCTTATAGTAAAAACTACAAGGAACCATAAACACACTTCACCTGCCTAATTGTGAAGTTCAGGAAATGACAACTTCTATTTGGATGATGGTTTAACTGAATTTTGAGTAAGTGAGGCTTGGCTGTACTTTTTAATTCTCTTCATCTTTTTCGTCAAACTTCTGAAAAAGTTGAGCAGTGTGCCCTTTATTTTTGTGGATGCAAACACTATAAGAAACATTCTGAAATTAGGCATTTATTCTAAACTTGCTGAAAATAGGCTTTTTAAAAGAAAGACTTTCTTCCTGATTTTGTGAGAATTTATTTTCTGTTTTCCATTTTCACCCAGTCATAACTGTCATACGAGACCCAAGTCTCATTTTAAAATATTTAGCACACTTTGAGCAATTAATAAGCAATTATGTTGCTCTGTTTACAGTAGAAATGTTGGCATCTGCCTCTGCAATGGGAAAATGAAAGGTGAGAAATCTGGCTTGTCTCTGAACACTATGAACTTGGCTATTCCCGTTGTCTCCATGTGTTGTTGGCTTTAAAGAATACTCAACGTATTTGAGGTCTGTGGTCTGTCAGCACCTCCATTTAATTCTGTCCTCAAGATTTAGAAAGTAGATATCTGGTGGTAAATACTTTTTGATGTTGTGGGATTCCCCAGATCAGTATGTGGGAGGTCGTCAATGAAACCTGCTGCTACAGCACACATCCTCCTTATACTATTTTTGCTGCTTCAACAATAAAACAGTCCATATAACCTCTACGAAGCTCCGATATCCTAAAGGCTTAGGTTTGGAAGTGATATGCAACATTTGAATGATGTAAGTGTTGACGATCATCTTGATTATTTGAGAGTCCAGCCACCTTCCCTGGTTTTTAATGGTACCACTAACGCAGTGTTTTGATTTGCCCAAGCAAAATCTGAGGGAGATGGTGTGTTGCCATTGGAGGTTAACTGGATCAACTATATTAACAGTTTGGGATGAGTGGCTTTCTTCTAGACGCCTTGAAGATACACTACCATCAAAATTGTTCCAGTCAGGATTATGATGGAATATTCCCCATTCAACCTAGAGCACAAGACAGCTCAGTACCATCTAGGAAGAATCAGTTTGCTCAGTTGACGTGTCTTGTACTGGCACCATGTCTGTGGATGCATTGTTTTCCATGCAGCAAATTAACCAGGTTACTTAGGCAAATACCTATTGTTCTGCAAATTGCACCAAAGAGAATGACAAAATCAGCAGTTGTAGAAGTGTCTTTGCTTCCAACTTCTCCTCCATGTCCCATTTGTTGAGAGTTGACACACATTTCCAGTCCTGTACTACTGCTATAATTGTCAAATGAACATCTCTACTGCAATACCATTAGTACAGGAACAGCAATATTTAACTTCTCAAGGCAGCTCACTTTGGATATACAGGTAACCTTTCTAAGGTTACCCAGAGCTTGGACAAAAAAAAAATTCTAAAGCTTTTTTCAAAAAAAAAGTAAAACCTCATTCTTGGTGATGGTGGGATTGATTTTTTTTTTTCCCCACTGGACTTAACATTGGCATCTACCCAGCAATGTGGAAAATTGCCCAAGCGTGCCTGTCCACAAAAAGCAGGACAACTGTACCCAGCCCTATCAGTCTGCTCTTAATCACCAGCAAGTTGATGCAAAGTGTCACTATTAAGCAGCACTTGCTGAACAATAATCTCCTCACTGTTCGGTTCAGGATCCGTTCAGTTTATGATCTCATTACAGCCAAGGTCCAAACATTGACAAAAGAACTGAACCTAAGAAAAGTAATGACATCAAGGCGGTATTTGACCAAGTATAGCATCAACTAGAGTCAATGGGAATCGGGGGAAAGTGCTGTCAATGCCCTAAAAGTTACTATTAAAGAAAAACTGAACTCGACCAGCCATATAAATGCGGTGGCTGCATTCTGAGAATTCTATGGTAAGTAGTTCACCTCCTGACTCCCTGCAGCCTGTCCACTATCTGAGAGGCACAAGTCAGGGTTGAGGTAGAATACTGTCCACTTACCTGGCTGAGTGCAGCTCCAATAACAGTCTAACTCAATACAATCCAGGACAAAGCAACCTGCTTGACTGGCACACACCTTAACCCCTTCAATTTTCAGTCCGTCCATCACTGATGTCCCCATAGTGTTTGCTGTGTGTACCACCCACAAGATGCTCTGCAACAATTTGCTAAGACTCATGCAATAGCATTTTACAAACCAGTGACCTCTACCACTTAAAGGACAAGCGCAGCAGATTCTTGGGAATGCTACTACCTGCAAGTTTTCCTCCAAGCCATGAACTATCCTGACATGGACCGATCACCATTCCTTCAATGTTGCCGGTTCAAAACTCTAGAACTCACTAACAGCACTGTGGGTGCCTTACACCACAGACTCAGCAGTGGTTCAAGAAGTCAGGACACTAGCTCTTCCTTGAGAGCAATTAAGGATGGGCTATAAATGCTGGTTTTATCAGCAGCATGTACAATGTCTGAATTTAAAGAGCTGCAAAGTACAGGAACTGGATGGCTGGCAGTGAACAAGGAAGTGCAGATAATAGTGGCTCAGAGAGCTAGTCAGGCGATCATTGGACAAAACTGCAATTTTATAGGTGAGTACGTAGAGAACAATGCTCTGTGTGTGTGTGTTGAGGCCTTTTTGGAGCTGTGAACGGTGGGCTGAAGGTGACCTTTGAGCTGTGAGCAACAACTTGCTGTTTTAAAAAAAGGGACAAACAAACTGAGAGATAGTAGGAACTGCAGATGCTGGAGAATCTGCTATAACAAGGTGTAGAGCTGGATGAACACAGCAGGCCAGGCAGCATCAGAGGAGCAGGAAAGCTGACGTTTTGGGTCTGGACCCTTCTTCAGACCCTTTTTCTGAAGAAGTGGGGAGGGTAGGGAAAGAAGCCAAACTTTGAACAGGCTTCAAAATATATTTTAGGTCGGTAGAATTGTGGCTGCCAAACCTACAGGATGGAAGTTGATTTCTCTGTGGTAATCTTCCCATAATCATGATAAGTTTGGAGAATAGAACCTCAGTTATAAGTATTGAGTGAACATTCCTCAGTGCCTGGTGGAAGCTGTTTGCATTGAATAGTGCCGTCAGAAACCAAGCAAGGTACAATTCCATGTGTCTGTGATGTGACGGATTGTGGAAACTGACAGTTACTTGATTTGTCCCTTAACTGAATCTGTTCGTCATTGTGAGTGGGGGTCTAGAATCGAAGATGATTGGGTTTAAATTGTAGACATTAGACTACCATTTTAACTTTCCTCTGCTAAAGCTACTGTATTATTCATAAATTGTTAATTCCCTTGTTTAAGCTATAAACTTTCTATTGGTATTGCTTATGCAAAAAGTGGTTAGGAACCAATGGGCCAGTTTTGAGAATCATTGCTCAGTCCTGAAGAAGGGTAATACCGGAAATATTAACTGCTCCTTTCCTCCAGATGTTGCCTGGCCTCCTGTTTTTCTATCTTGAATTTCAGCATCTGCAGTTTTTTTTGTCTCTAACCATTGCTTTAATTTTTCTGTGTTGCAAAAATAGGGATAGGGAGACTGATTTAGCTTGACTGTCTGACTTTATGTTTTAACAATATATAAAGATAGAGCTGGTATTGTAGAGGGGGCTGCACAGTTGCACAGTGGTTAGCACTGCTGCCCGTCAGCGCCAGCGACCTGGGTTTGATTCCACCTCGGGTGACTGAGTGGAGTTTGCACATTCTCCCAATGTTTCTGTGGGTTTCCTCCGGGTGCTCTGGTTTCCTCCCACAATCCAAAGATGTGAAGGCTAGATTGGCCATGCCAAATTGCCCAAAGTGTTCAGGGATGTGTAGTTTGTGAGTTACAGGGGGATGGGACTGGGTGGGATGCTCTGAGAGTTGGTGTAGACTTGTTGGGCCGAAGGGCCTGTTTCCAACTATTGGGATTCTATGATGTGAACAACTTAAATTAACATTAGTGTGTTTGCTCCGTCATATTCAATTTATTCAATATCATTGCACGCAGACTGAATGTTTTTAAAAAAAACCGAATGCTATAGTAGAAATGCGACAAATTTGCTTGAAAATGTGTTAGAACTATTATAGAGTGACCTTGTATCGCATATTGCAATTTAGTGAAAATAAATGGAAGGCATTTTGTTACCGTTCACACGATCAATTGGCAGGAGTAATAATCCAAATGTCTCATTTACGAAAATCAAAGTGTATCACTTTAATCTAAATTTTCAGAAAAGGTGGGGTAAGGGAGCAATTGAAGAGACATTCTTAAGTCTCCTCTGTCAAAGATAGAAATAGATCAGAACATTATATGACCCAATTTAAGCTAACAGTTTAGTCCTAAAATAAACTACAGCCTCCATGGAACATCTTTTTTCCCCCTCAGGCAATTCTAATGCTTTTGCCTTAGCTGTCACAGACCTTTGCGTAGAAATTTCCTGATACCAGTCAGACCTTGCCTTTTTCTAAACTGAAGCTGTGCTGCTTCTTTAAAAAGAAGCACAAACAGAAACTGTGTAACTGTTCACTAGGCTATATCTTAACCAGAGAGATATTTTGCATGTATAATAATGCTTTTGATATCCTATTGTTATTCTGAAGTACTTTACAGTGAATGGCAGGTATCCAGCTTACATACAGCAGAAGAAGTGAATGACTAATTGAATTTGGCTGTGAAGGTCTAAATCTTGAAGGTAATAGCACGACAATTCTTGCTTGTACAAGTATTGTCATGGATCTTTAGCATAAACAGAATCTTAGTTTAGTGTCATATTCAAATAATACTTCTAACATTGTGCATTAACGAGGAAGTGTTGCAATGTTGCAGGCTAGCTGAACTTGGAAGGAACTGGAAATTTCAATGACAGTTTTTTTTTTTGCCTTCTATCGAATGCATTTGAAACAAACTTGTAACTTCTAGGATGCTTAATGCATGAGAAAGTAGTTAGGACCGAAGATTAGCTCTTGTTTTTAAAGATTTTCCTTTCTGTTTTCTTTTGCCCTGCTCTCTTTTCTTTTGTCGTTGGAGTTCATTGCCTTTTCTTTCATGCTGCTTTTTTTTTCCCTTTTGCGTCTGTACAAGTCTCTCTTTTGGATCCAGTGATTTAGTGCATGATGGAAGGTGCATGCTACAGAGTATAATAGTGGATTGTGGAGTGACAGGACACCTTTGGTGGTTCCACTTTCAAAGACATCAATATTAAAGCTCTTAAACAGATCACACGCCCTTTTGAGAATGAGAGCGTGAAATGCAAAACATAAAGATGTTCACTTTGCCATCCTAAGTTTCTAGTTATGTTGCTAGGTGACACTGTAACAACATTTATAATAATCTAGAAATCTGTCAGTACGAATTGGATCTCTGCCCTGAAACACCACCACATAATGCTATATTATCTCTTCCCAGTAACATAGTAAAAAATACTTTAGGAGCGGGGAGAAGGTGGTGGCATAGAGATAATGCCATTGGACTCATAATCCAGATGCTCAGGCAAGTGCTCTGGGCAGCAGGTAGAGTTTCAATTCATAAATCTGTATTTAAAAGCTAGTCTGAAGATAAGACATAGGAACAGAAGGAGGCCAGTCAGCCCATTGAGTCTGCTGCAACCTTCAGTGAGATCATGGTTGATTTGATGAAAGTCAAGTCCACTTTCTTGCCTTTTCTCCATAATCGTCGATTCTCTGATTGGAAACCTGTCCATCTTAGCCTTGAATAAACTTAATGACCCAGCCTCCACAGCCCTTTGCAGTTAAGAATCCCATAGTTTCATACTGTCTGAGAGAAGAAATTTCTCACCTGTCTTGGATGATGTGACTCTGATCCTATAATCTCCCACAAAGAGAAAAACACCCTTTCTGCATCTACCCTATCAAGTCCTCTGAATCTTGAATATGTCAAGGGTCACTTCTCATTACTCTATGTTCTAATGAGTACAGGCTCCGTCTACTCGCAAGACAGTTCCTTGTGCCTAATACCAGCCTAATGAAGCTTCTCCAGATTTATTTCAATGCCAGCATACTACTACTTTAAATAAGGGGCCCTAATCTGTGAACTGTTTTCCAGCTGCATATAGCTTTAGTTATCCATTTATGTAATCCATTCTGTTTGAAATAAAGGCCAATATTCTATTTGCCTTTCCTATTACTCGCTACACATAGAATCAAAGGATCCCTACAGTGCAGATAGAGGCCATTGGACCTATTAAGTCTGCACTGACTCTCCGGGCATCCCACCCAGCCCCATTCCCACCCTATCCTCACATTATCCATGGCTAATCCAACAAGTCTGCACATCTCTGGATGCTACAGGTAGTTTTTGCATGGCCAATTCACCTAAACTGCACATCTTTGGATTTGGGAGGAAATAGGAGCACCCAAAAGAAACCTCCACAGATACGTTCAGAGCGTGCAAACTCTGCACAAAGTCACCTATGGTTGGAATTGAACTCAGGTCCCTGACACTATAAGACAACAGTGCTAACCACTGAGCCGCTTGCCATTCCCTTCACGGATTTTAGCTACTTGTGACACATGGACGAGGAGTCCCAAATCACTCCGTTCCAAGCTTTCTGCATTTTCCTAATTCTTAGCTCCTCTGTTCTTGCTAAAGTGCATAACCTCATATTTTCCCATATTATATTCCATTTGCCAGATTTTTGTCCATTTGCTTAATCTGTCTCTATCCTCTGCAGAGTCTTTGTATCAGCCTCACGACTTGTCTTCCCTTTTGATTTACCACGAACTTGGTAATAGTACATTCACTTTCCTCATCCAAGCCTTTAATATATATTGTAAATAACTGTGGCCCGAGAAGTGATCCCTGTGGTTCACCACTAGTTACAGGTTGCCATCCTGAAAATTCCACCCCCCTTATCCCAAATCTGTCTTCTACTAGTTAACCAATCCTCTACCCATGCAAATGTACTACCTTTAATACCATGGGGTTTTATCTTATCTTATGAAATAGTTTAACGTGTTGTACCTTTTTCAAATACCTTCTGAAAATTTAAATATAGTACATCTGCTTTCTGTTTATATCTCCTGCTTTTTATCACCTCAAGGAATCCTAGTGAAGTTGAGGGGTGTGATTTCCTCTTCATGAAGCTATACTATTGTATATTTCTAAATGCTGTGTTATTATATCCTTTATATTAGACTCTAACATTTTCCCAACAACAGACATTAAGCTAACTGGCCAATAGTTGTCTGTTCTTTTTGTCTCCTTCCCTCTTTAAATAAAGGTGTTACATTGACAGTTCTTTAATCCTGGAAGAATGCTACCCGTGCATCCACTATTTCTATAGCTACTTCCTTTAATTTCCTAGGATGTATCCCATCAAGTCCAGGGACCATATTGGTCTTTTTCCCTAATAGTTTCCCTCACACTTTTTACTCTACTGATAGCTATTTGTTTTGTTTCCTCTCTTTTCTGCCCCTTGAATATTTAGTATTGTTGGTATGTTAGTATATTCTACTGTGAGGACTGATGCAAAGTATTTATTCAACTCCTCTGCAATTTTGTGGTTCCCCATTATTATTTCCCCAGCTTCATCCTTTAAGGGACCAGTGTTGACTTTGGCTTCTCTCTTCCTTTTTGTGTATTTGCCATCCATCTTGATATTACAAGATGACCTTGAAAGTTTATTTTCTGCTTCTCTGTTCTTGTTTTGGTCATATTTTGTTTTGTTTTTAAACTTCCTGAATCCTGTGTCTTACCTATAATCTTTGCCATTCATAAGAAGCAGAACACATACCACCCCTTCAATGTACTTTTGATCATCAGCAAAATCATGGAAGTAATTTCAGCATTGTTATTAAGTGGCACTTGTTCAAGAATAATATGCAAATTGATGCTCAGTTTGGTTTTCACCAAGGCTGATCAGCGACTGGCTTCATTACATTGGTCTTAAAATGGACGAATGTATTGAACCCTGGAGTTGAGGGGAAAGTGACTTTCCACAACATCAAAACAGTATAAAGGGACTGGGAGGGCAGGGTGGGAAGCTTAGAATGATGCATAGCACGAAGGAAGATATTTGTGGTTGTTGGAGATCCACCAGCTCAGTTCCGGGACACTTCCGTAGAAACTCTTCATGGTTAATGTTCTCAGCCCCATCATCTTCAGCTGTTTCATCAATGACCAGGCTTTCACTGTCAACTTGTAACGTAATATTCACACCATAAAAGTGTCAGACAATAATCATCATCTCCCCATTGAATTTAATGTTATTACCATCGCTGAGGCCACATTATCAACATCCTGTGGTTATGATTGACTGAACGTCAAATTGGACCAGTTACATTATTAATAATTTGGTCACAGAAGCATGTGAGATTGTGAATTCTGCAGTGAATAACTCACCACCTGACTTCTTACCATCTACAAGGCTCAGGCTGAGAGTGTGTTGGAATACTTGACTGTGCTTTATTTATGTACATGTCCTCAAAAACTTTTGATATTACATAATTAGAGTTTTTGCTGGAGAAGGTAACAAAATTGCGCACGTATCATCAGAATAGGAATATACTGAAGTCCAAGTCAACTCCTAGTTATCTAACTTTGCTCTAAATCTAATCTAAGGTTTATACTTATCAGTTAATCTAGCATCAAATGCCTCTTTCAGAAGAGAATGCTGAATTTCTATCACCAGTAGTTTGTCAACATGCGTTCTAATTTTCCCTGAAAAGTGGGCTTGAATTGTATATTATTCTTCCTCATAGTGGACTCTGCAAACCATGAAGCAGCTTCTGTCTGATTCTCTATCAGTTTTCTGCAATACCCTGAAAAATTTGATCAAATGCCCCTTAACCTTCGAAATTCGAGGGGACACAGCTTGAGTTTTCAACCTTCAACAATAGTGTCTCGGCTTGCAATTCAGTACTTCACAGCCTCCTGGTCTCAGTGCGGAGATAGAAATGCAATATTGTACTAACGTGCCTCCTGGCTAGTTTTAGTCATGTGACCTTTATCATTAGGCATCTATCTTATAGCCATCTCATTAAAAGCACAGTATAAGCAAGACTGCTTCTTGTGAGTTCATAAGGGTTCAATAAAATTTCGAACTATAAACACTTTGTTTCCAACTGTTTTATTCCAAGTGATTCATGTGCTAAGTACTGAGTAGGATATTCTCTATACCAATTCAAATGATGCCCTGGCATTGTTTACAGTATGTAGTTCTCTTCTAACTTGTCCCAAGTTCATTTTTAGTTTTGTTTTTTAGACCTGTTTTGAGTGATATTGCTTCCAGGAAGGCTAAAAGTCCAAAATAAGTTGAAGAGATTTTGCACCTAAAACTGTACATGAGAGAAGGTTCAATGTTTGGTGTCTGAACAGTTGGGATTGTATGTGAAGTACCAAGAGTTAGATATTACATTTTGTAACTGCATTTATAATTGTTCAGTAAGCCCTGAAGCATTGATTCAATGTTTTGAGATCTGTGCATTTGAAAAGCACTTCACTGAACTATCAAGAGACTTAGAACATAGAACTGTACAGCAGAATACAGGCCCTTCGGCCCACAATGTTGTGCTGAATTTTTACCCCAAACCTAAGGTCTATCTAACCTCCACTCCTACCTTATACTATCATCCATATGCCTATCTAATAGCTGCTTAAATGCCCCTAATGAGGCCGACTCCACTACCCTCTCCGGCAATGCATTCCACGCCCCAACCACACTCTGAGTGAAGAACCTACCTCTGACGTCTCCCCTATATCTACCTCCACTCATTTTAAAACTATGCCCCCTCATAATAGCTACCTTCACCCTAGGAAAAAGTCTCTGGCTGTCCACTCTATCTGTACCTCTGATCATTTTGTACACCTCTGTCAAGTCACCTCTCATCCTTCGTCATTCTCAAGAGAAAAGCCATAGCTCTCCCAACCTTTCCTCGTAAGACCTTCCCTCCATTCCAGGCAGCATCCTGGTCAATCTCCTCTGCACCTTTTCTAACGCTTCCACATCTTTCCTGTAACAAGGCGACCAGAACTGGACACAGTACTCCAGGTGTGGCCGAACCAGGCTTTTGTATAGCTGGAGCATAACTTCACGGCTCTTGAACTCAATCCCTCTATTAATGAAAGCCTACACACCATACGCTTCCTTAACAACTCTATCCACCTAGGTGGCAGCTTTCAGGGAATTGTGGACATGAACCCCGAGAAAACTCTGATCCTCCACGCTGCCAAAAATCTTTCCGTTAAGCCTGTATTCTACTTTCAAATTTGTCCTTCCAAAATGAATTACCTCTCTCTTTTCAGGGTTAAGCTCCATCTTCCACTTGTCAACCCAGCTCTGCGTCCTATCAATGTCCCTTTGTAACCTAGAACAGCCCTCCGCACTGTCTACAACTCAATCCACCTTCGTATCATCTGCGAGCTTACTAATCCACCCTTCCACTCCTTCATCCAAACCATTTACAAAAATCACAAAGAGAAGAGGACCCAGAACAGATCCTTGTGGTACACCACTCGTAACTGAGCATGTTGAATGTTTTCTGCCCACTACCACCCTTTGTCTTCTAAGAGTCAGCCAATTCTGAATCCAATCTGCCACATATTCCCCCTATCCCATGCCTCCTTACCTTCTGCATGATTCTACCATGGGGAACCTTACCATACGCCTTACTTAAATCCATGTATACCACATCCACTGCTCTACCTTCGTCCAGGTGTTTGGTCACCTCCTCAAAGAATTTAAGTTCAGTTAACTTCAGTTGTGTCAGACCCTCTAAAAAGGTAAGGCTAATGTATTTTAAAAAAAACTGTGCAATTTTATTTTTTAAACGCTTCCTAATGATTGTTTCCTGGAGTCCACTCACTAATAGTAAATAATAATTTTCAGAACACCATGTAGAGATTTTATTTTGTGTTGATTTCTCAATGCGCTTGCATTCTACTTTTTTTTTAAAACCAAGGCATAAAGAGCCTTGAAGGAACATTATATCATGAAGTCAAACAGGTGTCTCTCACTGTACTGTCTTAATCAAACCTACAAAGACGTGGCATCATAGCTTATCTAGTTTTCTGGTATTCTGTACAAGTAGGACAGACCTCAGTTAACACACCACAAGCCTTCATTATTTTTTCAATGGGTTTGGGTGATGTTGTCCATCCCTAATTGCCTATTGTGAAGGTGGTGGTGAGTGACCTTAAAATACTGCAATTGGTGTGATGTAGGTATGCCACAGATTTGTTAGATATATATTCTTGGTTTCACTGTGCAGTTGAAGGATATTTCGGGTCTGCGAAGGTAAGGAAGCCATTCACTTTCAGAAACTTCGCACTATATCTTCATATCTATATCTATATCCATATCTTGCCACAGAGATGAAAAGAAACCAAGATCATGTGATGCATCAATGTAATGATTAATACAGTCTCAGTACATTATACAGTCAGACCTAACCTTTTGTGCTACATCAGGATGTTGACCCAGTTAAGGTGGAAAAAACACCATCTTTTCATGTCAAGGCAGTATGTGACTTGGAGGGGAAGTTGAAGATGCTGGTCCAAGAATGTTTTACATTTAAATCAGGCCCCAGCTGCCATAGGAAAGTTGCACCTTCAAATTTAATTGCAACAGCAATAGATAATTTTTGAACATAGTGGATCCTGAGTTTGGGGAAGTTATAGGAAAGAATGTTGAATGATATAGAAAAATAGAAAGGAGAACAAAAGAGATAAAAGGTATCCTGCTCCTATGATGCTGCTTGGCCTGCTGTGTTCATCCAGCCCCATGCTTGTTATCTAGGAGAACAAACGGTTTGTTTCTTTAACAGAAGACAAAAGTGACTCTTAGAAGGAGGAAAAGAGCAGCCCAAAATAAATTGGAATAAATAAAAGACAAAACTTCAAAAAAGAAGGAACTCTGGACTAGTTGAAAGGAATCATAAATAAAAGGTTGTGATTCATGTAAACACCACCTGTGGGTGGTAGAAAGAGTGCACATGTGCAAAGAAAAAGCCAACATTATTGGTAAGTGATGGAAAGCAGCAGCCAGTCTCAGAGCTGGCCTGCAGGAAGTTGCATTTAGAACCAGTCTTTGTAAATTTTTCCAGTTAAATAGAAACTATTGCACAAAATACACAAAGGCTGGTTTGGGGTTTATTCATTAGAATATTGGGGAGTCAGTGACCATAATGGTTCTGTTTTACGTATCAATATGGAGCTTTTGGATTACTGATTGTTTTGGGGAAAATAATTTTATACATCTTTACAAGGTATAAGAAAATCATCTTTGCTATTTGATGTGTTTGGAATCAGTATTTTACAAGAAACTGAAGTATTAATCTAAATGCCGAGTATCATTGTATATTCAAGATTCAAGGTGCTAAGATGTTGCCCTGTCTATTTCCACCTCCCCAGTGGGGAAACATTTGTTCAATAACGGCTCTTTGCAGCGAGCCCACATGGTGAGTGTTTTCTCTGTTCGTTTCACAACAGAAACATTACAACAAGGCAGAATCTGCTTTTGCATTTGATGTGAAAATTTAAAGATTAAAGAACACTGCAGCATACTTTTTGAAACTTCAAAAGTTGGTTTTGTGGAGGTTTGTCTGGCTTGATAAGGTTGCTTGATGTGAACTCATGGTCAGGTAGTGAGCCAGCTTAGAACTAAAAGCATTTTAAAGGACAATAGGGGAATTTAACCTTAACCCTCATAATTACAAATGAAGGTTAGCATTTGGCTGAATGCAAACAGAATAGGAGATAGATACAAAGTAAATATTTTTGGCCGAGTGCTTTTCATTATTGTCTAGCCAGTGTTGTTGGCGAGACCCCATTAGAATAGAATATGCTAAATTAATGTGATCCTGGATTCTTCTAAAGGTGTGACTAAGAATTAATTGTGTTTCATCAAATATTGTAAGTGAGACTGCAGTACATTGGATTCTCAAAGGGACGAAACTTTCTGCCTGGACATGCACTGGAACATCAACCTTCGAGACGTCTTCATGGAAGGTCTAAAGAAGGGTAAAAATCCAGGCCAAGGCGTTCAATGAGGGCAGTAGTTGAGTTGGAAGAGACTTGACATGAGATGTCACCTATGGAATTGGGAGGAAATTATTGTTGCAGATTTCGAGGGAGATTTTGTGTTTCAACCACCAAGGGAGATTTGCTGGACTTCATCAGGATTCAGGATAAAGCAGCGAAGTTCACAGTTAGAGTCAGAATTCTACAAATTAGCTTTGGCAGATAACCACCAAACGTCCAAACGGCCGCATTTCCAGTTGAAGTGCTGAGCCTGTGGGAAAGTCTGTTGTATACAAACAGCATGCAGGAGCAGAAGAAACAGTTAACCTGTAAGTTTCAAGCCTCAAGCCTCTAACCTTCAAAATTTGGACCCACCTTTTGATGCTTCATACTTACAACACCTTTAATGCCTCCAGAAACGATCCCTCTTTCCAATTAACTGCTCAACCCTTTCTGCAATGTGCTGGCACCTCCATTTCCTGTCTTCATCCCTCCCCCAGCTCAAGGCCTCCCTTTCCCAAACTTTCAGAGGATCTCTACTCTTCTATATTTGACACAATCTACACATTCAACTTGTGACTTTTCTGCTTCATATTGGGCATTAAAAATCGTACGTTTTTAAGACTGTCCTCCAATTGGAGAACCCACTCAACACTCGTAATCCGCGGCCTGTTTCTGGCCACCTCTAGGCCCCACGTACTGCTGCCACCATTACCACGTGCAGACCTCATCCTGCACTGGGCCTGTCTAGTCTGACGCTGCTTCCGGTTCCGGCCCGGCATCGAGCCTCCAATCTACAGGAACTTGCCTTCAACCTCCGTCTCTGCTCCAGACGACTCCACACATACTGCCCTGGAATCTACTGATGACTTGGACCTTCACTGACTTCCCTGCAACTTCTGCCTCCACTCCAGATCCCACCCACTCTCCAATCAACACATGGACTCCTATCCCAAAGATCACTCCTGGGTCCTACTGCCCAACAGCACATCTCTCCCTCATCTGTCCACCCCCACAATACACCATGCCCCTCCACCTCCCCTCCTCTCCTACCTCATCTCTCCCACAAACCCCCCCACATCCAATTCTCCAGCCCACTACCCTCCCACTGTCCTTTCCCTCACACAACTGCACCCTCACTCATCACCCTCCTCGACACCACCGAAAACCCCCTCCATGAATCTTACTGCATATTCACCATACACTCTTTCCACCACCCCCCCGACCTCAAACTCTGAGGCCGAATAGTCTGTCCCCAGTGAAGGGCTCACATTCGTGCCCCTCTACACTCAGCTTAGCAAGTTCCATGCCTGCCACGATGCTGAGCTCTTCTTGCACTTTCATACCGCCTCCTTCAATAAAGACTCCCAACCACCCTCTGGAGACCCCTTCTCCCCTCTGTGCTGTAGGTTGACCCACAATGGCCCAAGGGAGGGAGTTTCTGGATCTTGATCCAGTAACAGTGGAGGAACGGTGATTTCCAAGTCAGGATGGTGAGTGGCTTGAAGGGGAACTTGCAGGTGGTGGTTTTCCCATATATTTGCTGCCCTTCTCCTTGATGGAAATGGCTGAGAGATTAGAAAGTGCTGTCTAAGGATTTTGGGTAAATTTCTGCAGTGCATCTTGTAGATAGTACACAGTGCTGCTACTGAATGATGGAAGGAGTGGATGTTTGTGGTTGTGGTACCAATCAAATGGGCTGCTTTACCCTGGATGATATCAAGCTTCTTGAGTATTATTGGAGTTGCACATGGGGAGGAATCGATCATGCTTGCTTTGCAGATGGATGCATCTTTGGGGAATCAGACGTGAGTTACTCGCTGCCGTATTCGTAGCTTCTAACCTGTGCTTGTAGCCACTGTGTTTATATGGTGACTTCAGTTGAGTTTCTGTTCAATGGTAATCACAGGGATGTTGATAGTAGGAGATTTAGTGATAGTAACACCATTGAATGTCATGGGGCTGTGGTGAGATTGTCATTGCGTTGCATTTGTGTGGCATGAATGTTACTTGCCACTTGACACCCCAAGCCTAGATCTTGTCCAGATCTTGTTGCATTTGAACATGGACTGCTTAAGTATCAGAGGAGTTGCAAATGTTGAAGATTGCACAATCATTGGCGAACATTCCCGTTTCTGACCTTGATTTGATTTATTTGTTGTCATGTGAATCTTGTTACAAAATAGAACAAAGTGTTGTATAGCGTTGCCACTCTCTGACGCCATCTTAAAGCACAGAAAAATAAACCAAAACATAGAATATAAAGGCAGAGAAAAAAATAAATAAAGTGCCCAACTTTACAGTCCACCTTGTTAAGTGCTCAGCCACAGGCCATGGGTTTGGTGACTAGGCATGAGTCTGCTTGTCCCTATCACCACTGCTGGTACGAAAGTCGTCACTTAAATGGAGGGAAGATCTTTGATGAAGCAGCTGAAGATGTTTAGGTCTAGTATACTACCAAAAGGAACTCCTGGAGCTGAGATGACTGCACTCCAACAACCATGACCATCTACCTACATGGCAGGTGTAACTCCCAACTACCTCCAAACAGTTGATATCCATTGATTCCAATTTTGCTAGGTCTCCTTGATGCTACACTTGGTCATATGCAGCCTTAATGTCACGAGCTGTCACTCTCACCTCACCCCTGGAATTCAGCTTTTGTGATGGTGTTTGAACCAAGGCTGTAATGAGATCAGGAGCCGAGTGACCTTCGTGGAACCAACTGGGTGTTACTGAGCAGGTTATTACTGAGTAGATGCTGTTTGATAGTACTGTTAATCACACCTTCCATCACTTTACTGATGATCGAGAGTAGGACAGATGGGGCAGTAATTGGCTGGGTTGGATTTGTCCTGCTTTTGGTGTACAGGATGTACCTGGGCATTTTTCATACCGTCTGGTAGATGCCAGTGTTTTAGCTGTAACTGGAAGAGCTTGGCTAGGGAAGCGGCAAATTCTGGAGCTCAAGTCTTCAGTACTATTGCCGGAATGTTGTCAGAGCCCTTAGCCTTTGCAATATCCAGTCCTTCCAGCTGTTTCTTGATATTAATGTGGAGTGAATCAAAATGGCTGAAGATCGGTATCTGTGGTGCGGAGAACCACTAGAGGAGGCCGAGATGGATCATCCACTCGGCACTTCTGGCTGAAGATTGCTGTGAATGCTTCAACCTCATCTTTTGCACTGATCAGTTGGGCTCTTCCATCATTTGAGGATGGGGCTATTTGTGGAGCTGCCACCACCAATGAATTGTTAACTGTCCTCCGCTATTCATGACGGGATGTGGCAGGACAAGCAGCTGACAACTGATCCATTGGTTGTAGGATCACTTACCTCTGTCAATCTCTTTGTGCAGTATGCGGCAGCTTTCTGAAATGCTAACTTATTCGTTTCTTTCTGTGCTTTTAAAAATCATTCATTTGGTTTGAGTCATTTTTGCCAATATTTCTGATATAGGAAAATTAGAAATGAACATTAGATATGTAAAATGTTAAAACTCAACTGCATAATAATGATTGGGCTGCGAATGACTCTTGAGAACCCAGATTGGAATGTTTTATAGACGAGACTTCCAAAAGAGCTTTGAATGATGCAAAGAAGAGTTGGTTAGAGGATTACAACTAATTAAGTCCAGTCATACTCAAATAATAGAATCAAGGGAAGGAATCTTCCCTCTCTGGGGAGGGATCAGTGACTGGTGGCATAATTTTAAGATTGGGGGCAGGAGGTTTAGAGCAGATGAAGAAAAATGTTTTGACCTAGAGGGTATTGGGAATCTGGAATGCACTGCCTGTAAAAGGTATTTTAGAAGTATTTAGATGTGTATTTATGATGTCTAGGCATACAAGGCTATAGACCATGTGCTGGAAAACGGGATTAGAATAAATAGGTGTTTATTTTTGACCAGCACAGACTTGATGGGCTGAAGGGCCTTTCTCTGTTGAACTCTGACTCCAAGTGATAATTAAGGCATGCAAATATAGCAGTTACCTTCATCATAATTTGGAGGTTTCTTGATTTGTATATGAGTCACTGGTGGTGACTCATATATACATGCAGTGGTTAGCACTGAGCCTCAGCGCCAGGGACCCGGGTTCGATTCCAGTCTCAGGTGACTGTCTGTGCAGAGTTTGCACATTCTCCCCGTGCCTGCGTGGGTTTGCTCCAGGTGCTCCGGTTTCCTCCCACAGTCCAAAGATCTGCAGGCTAGGTGGATTGGCCATGCTAAATTGCCCATGGTGTTCAGGGGTGTGTGGGTTGTAGGGGGATAGGTCTGGATGGGATGCTCCAAGGGTCGGTGTGACTTGTTGGGCCGAAGGGCCCGTTCCCACACTGTAGGGATTCTAACTCAAATTCACTTGTGGATATTTATACAGTTCACTCTGCCTTTTTAGTATTTTACATTACCTTGCTGGTCATTTGTTAGAAGACCAATGACTTTTAGTGGCCACTGCAGTCTCCAGTTTGCAACAACTGTATATGCAAGATGTGAGTTTTGTATACTGTATGTTTGCCACTGCAAAAACCTTTTGTACTAGTGAATTGCCCCATTCAAGGTAACTCCATAAATATTAGTAATGGTTAATAATGAGTATTGGACCTTATTCATTAGATCATTTAAATACCAATAGTCCAAAGTTGAATTTGTGTTCAGACTCCTAAATGTCAATTGCAAATAATTTAATCTCTCAGGAGGTGTTGCATAAAACCTAAATTAACATCTTTAATTTGGTAGGATGTATACTTCTTGCGGTCATGACTTGCAAAATCCAAGGCAAAAATGAGTTTTGTTTTGTGTATCATCAGATACTTTTGTTTTATTCTTTGGACAGTTTAAATAATTGACTAAAAATGGCCTTTTAGAACATGTTGCAATTTCCTGACACATGTTACAATGTTGGGCAACTGCTGCTTCCACATACTTAACTACTACTTAAAAAAAAACTAAACATTGACAAACATGTGAAACTTGCACTATTTTGTTTTTCAACTTTGTTCAGATGTAAGGAAAAACATTTTGAGTGATGCTTCAAAATCTAACAGTTCTTTATGGAGAGCAAGTTCTTGAACTAAGGACATCAAGAAGAGAGAAAACTATTTCTTTTCATACAAAGATGAGTTAGGAACAGGAAGGGACTGTTTGGCTGGCCACTTCACCCTGCTCTGTCCCTTAATGAGGTCATGGCTGGTCTAATTGCAACTTTAACAATCTACCATAGCCTTTCACCTTTGTGTACCAAAGACCTATCCACCTCTGCCCTAAAAAAAATTCAAAATGCTACTTCACAACATTTAAGTGAAAAGAGTTCCAAAGACTCGTTTTGCTGAGGTTTTTTTCCTGCTGTGTTCCTCCAGCTCCATACTGTGTTGCCAAAGACTCCCGATCCTCTTGGAGAAAACAAATTGCCTTCATCTTTCTTAAATTGTGATCCCCAGTTCTAGATTTTTCCACAAGAGCTAAATCGTTGTCAAGATTTCTCACAATATTGTATCTTAGAAACAAGTCACCTGTCCTAAATCCCAGTGAATACAAGCCTAGTCTGTGAAACCTTTCTTCATCTAAAAAGAAACCCTGCCCATTCCAGGTATTAGTCTGGAAAAATGTCTCCTAACTACTTCCATTTGTTGCACATATCCCTGCTTAAGGAGATCAATGCAGTATGTTGAGTTCCAAATGTTCCAGTGCCCTGTATATCTGAAGGGTAACTTTTAAGATTCCTCGCAATAAACAATAACATTTTGGTTATTTCCCTAATTATATGTTGTATCTACATTCTAGGCTTTGTGATTCATACAGAAGGACACCCAGGACTGTCTGCATCTTAGAGCTCTGAAATCTCTCACCAGTTAGATAATATGCTTTTTTTCATTCTTCCTGCCCAAATGGATTCCATTTGCCAGATTGTTGCTCATTCGCTTGACTACCTTGTGTCTCCTTCACAACTTATTTTTCTACCTATTTTTGTAGAATCAGCAAAAATCCGGAAATCTCTACCCCAAATGTAGATACTCCATTGAGTATATTCCAGGCTAACATGGGTAGGCTTTGGTCTCTCAAAGAATGTGAGCGGCAGATGGGAAAGTGGATTTCAGACAAATCAGTAACAAACATATTGAAAGACATGCTTGAAGGGATGTATCATCCACTCCAGTGACTTTGTTAGCAGAGATTTATGACAAAAAGCAGAATTGATGCGATTAAACAAAGAATGCTGTAACTGTGACTTAAGGTGGCGATACTTTGGATGTAAAATCATTCTGGGGATTTTGCAATTATACTTTATTTTAGTCATGTTAAGGTGAAAAGGATGGAATCAAGGTTGGCAAGATTTTTAACTCCAAGTCAGCATCTTGTTGAGAAATTTGGTGGGAGTGGACACAAGGACATTTATAGTTTCTGCTTATAAAGAAGGATCACTTGGTTGCTTTAAGAACCCTTGGAAAAGGCTGAAAGACGGCTGTGGACTGATCTAAGAGGGAGTCAAGCCTGGAACAATGACAGGAAAGTGAGAAGGAAGAAGACTGATAATTTACTTTTGCATCAGAAACTGCTCTGAGGGGTCTGATGGTCATTTCTTGAAACTGTCAGGCATTCAAACATACAGACCATGCCAAGACTATCCCACAATAGGCTCTCATTTGCTGAATGAAGTAAAAATTCTTGAAGGCGTTGTCTATTTGAACTATTTATCTATTTTAACTATTTATCTAGTTTAACTATTTCTATGTGGCTGAAGACAGACATGAATATTTTAAACACAATGTAGGACCAAGTTACTGCAGATACTGGACACTTCACATCAGCTCTGATGAAGAGTCGTCTAGACTTGAAACATTAGCTTGCTCTCTTGCTACGGCTGCTGCCTGACCCCCTGTCATTTCCAGCATACTTTGTTTTCAGTGAATATTTTAAACTTACCTTTGTAGTTTTTCAAGTTTGTGAAACCAGTATGATTGACCCCATCTGTTTTTCAATGGGACAACAAAATATAGACCTTTAGAAAAGGGAGGAAGGTGAATACTTTTTTTCCGTATTCATTCACGGGATGAGGGTCTCACTGGCCCGGCAGTATTGTCCGTCCCTAATTGCCCAGGGGGCAGTTAAGAGTCAACCACATTGCTGTGGGTCTGTAATCGCATGTAGGCCAGACCAGGTAAGGATGGCAGTTTCCTTCCCCGAAGGACATTAGTGAACCTGATGGGTTTTTCTGACGATTGACAATGGCTAATAGATTTGTGGTCCTCATTAGATTCTTAATTCCAGATGTTTATTGAATTTAAATTCCACCATCTACCGTGGTGGGATTCGAACCCAGGCCTCCAGAACATTATCTGGGTCTCTGGATTAACAGTCCAGCGATAATATCACCAGGCCGTTGCCCCTAATATAGGACATGAATGTCCAAAGGACAGAGGCAGGTTGCTACCAAAAAAAAGTACGGTAACCTCTGTACTCCACAATCGATCTTTTCTCCATTTGATCTTTGACACTAAGTTCTGATGTAGACACAGTTTTTGTTTATAGTTCTGCATTTCTTTACTTCTGGAGCTTTTTAATAATCCAAAGTATAATTTTATTTTAAAAAAAACCATGACCCAATTTAGGAGCATGGCGGTTTTATTTGATGCTGAGAACAATTCTGTTTACATTTTCCATTTGGCTGGGAGCTGTGATAATGTTCACTGTACTTCAGACCAATGCCATGTAGTTGGTAGACAAGCTTTGGGGAGCTAGGTGAGTTATTTGTTCCTGGATTCCTAACCTCTGACTTGCTGTTGTAGCCATAGTATTTATATCGCAGTCAAATCAAACAAAACCTGCATGCTCCCAAATTGGGTCATGGTTTTTATAAAATTACTCTTTGGATTATTAATAAGCTCAAGAAGTAAAGAAATGCCAAACTATAAACAAAAACTTTATCCTCATCAGAACTTAGTGTCAAAGATCAAATGGTGAAAAGACTGATTATGGAGTACAGAGATCCAAGGGCAGCATGGTGGCTCACTGGTTAGCAATGCTGCCTCACAGCACCAGGGTTCGATTCTACCCTTGGGCGACTGTCTGTGTGGAGTTTACACATTCTCCCTGTGTCTGCGTGGGTTTCTGCCAGGTGTTTCTGTTTCCTCCCACAGTCCGAAGACAAGGTGGATTGGCCATGCTAAATTGTCCATCGTGTTCAGGGATATGTAGATTAAGTGCGTTAGCCATGGGAAATGCAGAGTTACGGTGTGGGGTGCTGTTCGGAGGGTCAGTGTGGACTTGTTGGGCTGAAGGGCCTGTTTCCACACTAGGGATTCTGATTCTTTTGAAGTCCAGTTCAGTTTCTGGTCAATGATAACCCCCAGGATATTGATAGTTGGAGATTGCATGACGGCAATGCTATTAAATGTCTAGGTTTTGAGTTTTTACATTTAGAAGATTAATATATGTATTTATAGGTATAAAAATTCCAACAGATGAATAGTTTATCAATGTTTGCTAAAATAATGACAAGCTAAAAGTTCAGGGATTTTAATAATCTATTCATTTCAAGAAGCTGGCACAACAATAATGAATGCCATAAATTAACATATGGTAGACTTAAAATGATTAAAATAAACTCTCCATACACATTCATTTGGAAAAGATTTTGATGGTTTTGTCATTCAAAACTCAAAGATAGCTTAAAACACTTTTAAGAAATCCATGTTATCTTCATAGAAAAGCAGAATGTGTTCACTTATTTTCTTGTAACTGGCTTTAACCGTTGATTTAATTTTGTTTTGTTTGTTTAATACCTTCTAATTGTTACAAACCTTTGTCAGGTAGAAATCAATATTGTTGACCCTATACTTGTTTTGTTTTCTCAGGCACAGGAGAAAGTGGCAAGAGCACATTCATCAAACAGATGCGAATCATTCATGGTACAGGGTACTCTGATGAGGACAAACGAGGCTTCACAAAACTGGTTTATCAGAATATCTTCACTGCCATGCAGGCTATGATCAGAGCAATGGATACACTCAAAATACAGTACAAATATGAGTACAATAAGGTAAATGATTGCAATTGCAAATTTTGCAGTTTTTTTGTAATAAAGAAACCTTTTGGTTTTACATGTTAACCAGACTGAGTTTTAAAATGTAGTACACCAGATTGGTTCCTCCAAAACACGTGATCGTTTAATTCACCTGTAATTTTGGACAAAGTTGTGATGGTTTAAAATTTTTTTTAATCGATGGCTGCTGCTATAATATGTGTTGGTTCTGACTTAAATTGAACACGGCTAGGCTGAACATTTAAGACTGAAAAACAGCATGGGCTACTGGCAAATTTCCAAAACACACTTTTTTTCCCAAGTGAACAGAAATAACATACTTTTGACTTTTAAGGTAAGTTTCTGATGGAAAATAAACTTGATCAACTTGAATTAATTTGCAGAAAAATGCATGTTTAAGCTTATTTGTTAAACCAGCAGCAGTTCTAAATTCAGAATGTTGTCAGATGGAAAAAGCATGTTGTGATTGATGGTTACACTGAAATTAAGTGCTTGCGGTACCATATTCTTATATATTGGAAATTTTCATCTTGGTTTGAAAATATATATGTGTCGTCCATTGTATTAAGCTAATAGTCACTGAAAAAGCATGAAAATGATAGGAGTGCTCCTGACTATTCTACTGTTGTATGCTTTGCGATTTAAGTTCTGGTAAATTTCAGCAATATTCATTTGAGCTGTTGAAAGGATTATTGGTGTCAAGGGGGCTTTGCTGTCTCCTTTATTTAGATGTTTTGTATAATAAATCAGTGTCTTCAATGAGTTAATTCTTCATTCTCCCTTTTCTAAAACCAGTTACATTATGCCATTATGATTACGTTCAAATACTAAAATCTGTCTTTAATGTCAGCTTTTTAAAATTTTGTAAGTATTAACTCACTAACATAATGCAGAAAAATGTTGCAAGCCATTGAGGACATTTGCATTTAAGAAAAGTCTTTTTTTTTAACAATGTGGAATACTTTGGTTTGAAAGTCTCTGCTTATTGAAAAATACAAATTGACTTACCAAATTCTGCTGTCTGCTTTTATTGAAATAGTTCACATTTTTGCACGGAATCCTACGCAGTTCACAGCACAGAAACAAGCTGTTTTGTGCCATTGTCTATATTCACTCAAGCCTCCTGCCACTCAACTCCTCCCAACTCTATCAGCGTATGTTCTATTCTTTTCCACCTGTTCACATGTTCGTAAGTGTAGCTTCCCTTTTAAAGACATCCGTGCTGTTAGCCTTAACCACTTCAACTGGTTCCACATTCCAGCTACCCTCTGTGTAAATAAAACTTTCCTGCATTTCCACGTGGATATACAGGTAAGTTATGTTATCCTTCTAATTCTTCTTTTAGAATCTCCAAAAATGGAATCACTTTTATTTATACCTATGAAACTCTAGCATAAATTTAAGGATCTCGATTTTAAAGAGAAAGGAACCTTAGAATATCCAGTCATTCCTGGCAGTTATTATGGAGGGCTCATTATTATCCTTGCAAATATTTTTGCCACGGCTGTAGGTGTTTCCATTTCCTTTATGTAATATAAAAAAATGCAGAATTTGCCATTTGTGGTGTATGGTATTTATAAGCATACAGACTGCAATATTTTGATCTTTTAACACCTAGAATGTGTGGAAATTGGAAAGGTGAAGGGCTTTGGAAGTGAGAATTTTAAATCTGGATGTCAGTTGTTCCCTTGTATAAATAAGTGTAAATACAAAATTGAAGTTAAAATGTACAGTTAAATTCTTGTCTTTTGTGGAGAAATGTGACACAGTTTTGCCAAAGTTAAACCAAAACTTCTGATTCTGCAGATCTTTATTTATTATAAACCATATTTTTAAAATTACAGTTACAAACCTGAAGTAATGATGTAAACTTCTGATGAAAGAGATCCAATTCCACAATGGTGATTTTTGACACGGTGATCCTGTTTGCTTATAAAAACAAACAAGTCTTTCAGTTGTGTATGTAACAAAATGAATCGGATGTTAGTTTGAAGTACAAACAGTGCTGGAGAAACTAAGCAGATCCTGAAGATTTTGTGGCGAGCAAAATTTAAGTTAGCGTTTAGAGTCCAATATAAGAATCACATTGAACTTGAAAGGTTAACTCTCTTTTTCTTTTCTCTGTCCACAAATGCTGACAAACCAGCTGAGTTTCTCGAGCACTTCTTATTTTAGATTTTCAGCATCTGCTGTACTTTGCTTTTATTCTAGTTTGAAACTGGCTGTTTATGGATCAGGTTTTATGTTTTCGGTAGCAAGGTTTAATGGCCTTGAGATGAGGAGCCAGAAAACTAAGCCAGGAGGGTAAGAATTCTCTGTTATGAAATCTTCTCGTCAGTAATTATAATTTATTGCCTAAGCCTGATTGGCTTAGTGGGAAAGTGAGCTGCATCCTTGACCAGCAGTCCTTATAGTGAAGGTGCAGTCTCACTGTCTTTTTGTTCCCTAATTCTGACCTAGTGATGATGAAGAAATACTGACGTTTTCCCATTTTAAGATACATTGTGACGTAAAAGCAGTGTTCTTGTCGTGCATGCTGCTTTTGGTTTTGAGGGGTAGAGCTTGCTGATATGGGATGCAGCATGGAAGAGTCTTTGGTCAGTTTCTGCAGTGTACCTGTTAGTTGGTGTCTACTGTTGACTGTGTGTCACTGCTGCATGGAATGGATGTTTAAGCTGATGCATGGAGTGCCAGTCAATTCAAGGACTTTGTTTGGGTTGGATTGAGCTTTTTGAGTGTTGTTGGAGCTGCAAAATCACTTAGACCATCCATTCAAACCATTCGTCCATATTTGGACTAAGGTTATAATGAGGCCTGGGGCAATTGTCTATTGAAAGCCAGACAAAGTATTGCTGTGGAGGTCATTTCTGATCAACACTGTTATGTTCCTCCACTTTGTTTCAGAGTCAGCTGTTGGGACAACAACTGAAAGATTTTGGATCTCTCTTTATCTTTTGTGGACAGGATAAATAGGGCAATTTTCTTTTTCAATGAGATGCCAGCCTTGGTGAGGTGATAGCATGTACTAATGTCACTGGACTATCAATGCAGAACCCCGGGATGTGGGTTCTGTTCCTGCCATGGCAGAAGGTGAAATCTGAATTCAGTAAAATCTGGGAAAAAAGCTGACCCAGTGGTGACTATATAGCTATTGTCAGTTGTCTTATTTGGTTACTTATTTGGTTAACTCATGTCCTTTAGAGAAGAAAAGCTGCAGTCCTTGCCTGGTCTGTCCTAGGTGTAACTCAAGATCCAGAGCAATGTGATTAACTTTTAACTGCCCCCTGGATGTGATTGGGGATGAGCAATAAATTCTGGCAATAAACAAAAAAAAAAAATTTGTAGCTGTATTGAGACAACTTGATTGAGGCTCGACTGGTGCCAGGGCACAAATCTACAGTCCTGCAGCTTGAATAACAGGAGTTCTCATTTGCTGTATCTGGGATAATCGCAAATTTCTTGATACCAAGGAATGAATTTAATTGGCTGCAAACCAGATATTTGGGATGTTGGGGACCTCTGGAAGACTTAGAGATTGATAATCTACTCAATACTTCTCACTGAAGATGGCTGTGAATGCTTTGGTTTTTTCTTATGTATCCCTGTGCTTGGCTCTACCGTCAAGTTTGGGTTTATTCATGGACTTGTGGTCCTGTTAGTTTTTTATTGTCCACCACTTAAATTAAGTAATTCAAACTTGATTTATGATTGAGGACAGGAGGGTGTGATTGTTGGTGAGACAGATTTTGGGAGCCAAGGAGCAACTCTTGACAATCTGAAGTTCCTGTAATTGTAGACCAGAATGGAGATTCTTGCAACCTGTGTGGATGAGAGTGAGGACTATAGTGACACCATGGTACAGGGAGCCATTCAAGTTGGGGGATGAAATAGGAAGTAGTTGTGGTGGAAGACTGTATATTTTGGGGCATAGATTCTATTCTTATGCAACTGTAAGAGGGAGTCCTGAAGGCTCTATTGCCTGCCCAGTGCCAGGTCAAGGATATCTGAATCGGGATGAAGGTACTGTCTTGGATGATCTGCGATGATCATGTTGAATGGCTGAGCAGGTTCGAAGGGCTGAATGATCTACTCCTGATCCTGAATTCTATGTTTCTTTCTCTTTGGGGCTGGGGAAGAATTTGGAGAGGGAAGGGAATAATCTAGTAATCATCTACGACATTGATAGGACTGGAAAGGAGGTTTTGCTGGAAGATTTTGAACAATTAGGAGCTAAATTAAAATTCTAACCCAAGATCTCAGGATTACTGCCTGAACCATCGGCAAATTGACATAATGTAAATAAAGCGAGAGTTAAATACATGGCTTCGAGATTGGTGTGGGTGTAATTGGTTTTGGTTCATTGGAAACTGCTGCCAGGACTGGGGGAGAAAGGAGCTATTCTGGATGGCCAGGCTTCACTTAATCTGTACTAGGACCAGTGTCCAATTGAATAGTTCATACTGAGAATTAGTTTTAAACAAATTGGTGGAGGGTCAGGTTCCAGGAGGAGGGAAATGTGGGCTTGCAAATCAACAGGAATGTGGTGGCATTGCAGGGCAGCCATTTTGACAGTGAAATCCATTGTGGGACAGGAAGGAACAGGTTTTTGTTTAAATGCATTCATTCATTCATGGGATGGTGGTATAGTTGGCTTGGCCCAGAAGGCAATTGAGTCAACCATGTTGCTGTGGGTCTGGAGTTACATCTAGGCCATACCAGGTAAGGATGGCAGATTTCCTTCCTTGAAGGACATTAGTGATTCTCACAATGTCAATGGATTCACTGTCATCACTAGACTCTTAATTCCAGGTTGTTATTGAATTCATAATCCACCACCTGCCGTGGCTGGATTTGAACCCAGGTCCCCAGAACTTTCGTTGGGCTCTCTGGATTAACAGACCAGTGATAATACCACTAGGAAAGGCATAATAAGAAGTGGTAAAGAGGGAAAAAGTGGGGATAAGGGTATTAAGATAAAATCAGTGGCTCTTTACTTGAATGCACAAAGAATTTGGTGCAAAATGATTGAATTAATTGCATAAGTAGAGGTTCATGGGACTGATCTTTATAGCCATTCCAGACAAGTGGTTATGAAAAGATCAAAGCTGTAACTGAACATTCAAGGGCATGAGACCTTTTGAAGAACAGGAGGAAGGGAAGGGTGGTGGTGTGGCTTTGTTAGTATGATGTTAGTATGTTAGTACGACCAAAAAGAACATTGCAGGCTAATGTTGAATGAATGTCATTTACCGCAACAAACCCCAAAGTATATTCTTAAATTGAAGGGGTCATTTAAACATGAAGGCACTGTCTCAAACGCTCAAGGTGTTAACAAGAACCAAAAATGTACATTCAACATACACAACAATCTGAAGTTTGGGAAAAGAATGTTGAATTTGTACAAGTCATATGATGAAGCCATATTGTTGTCTACTTTTAAAACGTGCAAGTATTTTTCAGACAGTAGTACCAGAAGGTCATTGCACTTGATTGCGAGTCATCCAAGGAACCAAGTTATTGAACAATAATATCTTATAAGCAGAGAGTTCCAATGGAAGGACATCCTCAATCCGTTGTAAAGACTGCATCTTTTTATTTTACGTTATTTTTTGGAAAAAAGAATTGCGTTACAACAAAGGACTGAGGAAAGAATTGCTATACGTTTTTTAAAAAAATGTTTCTGAAACTCATTGTAAGTCATATTTACACTACGGCTTGGTAAGCACTGAGGGAGAATGTAGAATATATGACGTGGTACTGGGGTGTGCATACAAAGTGAGATTCTGCCAGCAACAAGTAGCTGATTGGTTTGTGGAATTGTGATCAGTTGTGGAGACCAAAGGTCAACTCTGACAAATCTCGGGTTGCTCGGTAGTTGAACAGCTTGTGGGTGGGAATGATTCAGTGAGAAACTCCCTCCTCTGGAAAGGGAGGTGGTACCCCTGTCTATTCAGCAAACGTACCTAAAGCTAAAGAAAGCGTGTTGTTTCTCTCCTACCATTCTTTTAGCCTGTTGCTTTTAACCAGTTAGTCAGAATGTTACTACGTTGTGAACCAGCAATTTTCTGTCTCCTGCAAAGAAATGAAAGAACCTGAAAGACCAGAGAGCTGAAGGGTTTGGGAAACAAAAGAAGTACCCATTGATAACAAGGTGTGGGGCTGGATGAACACAGCAGGCCAAGCAGCATCGTAGGAGCAGGAAAGCTTGATGTTTCGGGCCTAGACCCATCATCGGAAATGGGGAAGGGGAAGAGGGTTCGGAAATAAATAGGGAGAGAGGGGGAGGCAGATAGAGGATGGATAGAGGAGAGGATAGGTGGAGAGGAGGCAAACAAGTCGAAGAGGCGGGGATGGAGCCAGTAAAGGTGAGTGTAGGTGGGGGGGGGAGGGAGGAGATAGGTCAGTCCAGGGAGGATGGACAGGTCAAGGGGGCGGGATGATGTTAGTAGATAGGAGATGGGGGTGTGGCTTGAGGTGGGAGGAGGGGATAGGTGAGAGGAAGGACAGCTTAGGGAGGCGGAGATGAGCTGGGCTGGTTTTAGGATGCGGTTGGGGGAGGGGAGATTTTGAAGCTTGTGAAATCCACATTGATACCATTGGGCTGAATATGATTTGCTGTTCCTGTAGCCTTCGGGTGGCATCACGGTGGCATTGCAGGAGGCCTAGGATGGACATGTCGTCTGAGGAATGGGAGGGGGAGTTGAAATGGTTTGCGACTGGGAGGTGCAGTTGTTTGTTGCGAACTGAGCGCAGGTGTTCTGCAAAGCAGTCCCCAAGCCTCCGCTTGGTTTCCCCGATGTCGAGGAAGCCACAACGGGTACAGCAGATGCAGTATACCACATCGGCAGATGTGCAGGTGAACATCTGCCTGATGTGGAAAGTCTTCTTGGGGCCTGGGATTGGGGTGAGGGAGGAGGTGTGGGGGCAAGTGTAGCACTTCCTGTGGTTGCAGGGAAAAGTGCCGGGTGTGGTGGGGCTGGAGGGGAGTGTGGAGCGGACAAGGGAGTCACGGAGGGAGTGGTCCCTCCGGAAGGCAGATAAGGGTGGGGAGGGAAAGATGTCTTTGGTGGTGGGGTTTGATTGCAGATGGCGGAAGTGTCGGAGGATGATGCGTTGGATCCGGAGGTTGGTGGGGTGGTACGTGAGGACGAGGGGGATTCTTTTTTGGTTATTATTGCGGGGATGGGGTGTGAGGGATGAGTTACGGGAAATGCAGGAGACACGGTTGAGGGCATTCTCGACCACTGTGGGGGGAAGTTGCGGTCCTTGAAGAATGAGGACATCTGAGATGTTCGGGAGTGGAATGTCTCATCCTGGAAGCAGATGCGGCGGAGGCGAAGGAATTGGGAATAGGGGATGGCATTTTTGCAGGAAGGTGGGTGGGAGGAGGTGTATTCCAGGTAGCTGTGGGAGTCAGTGAGCTTGAAATGGACATCGGTTTCTAGGTGGTTACCCGAGATGGAGACAGAGAGGTCCAGGAAGGAGAGAGAAGTGTTGGAGATGGTTCAGGTGAACTTCAGGTTGGGGTGGAAGGTGTTGGTGAAGTGAATGGACTGTTTGAGCTGCTCGTGGGAGCACGAGGCGGCGCCGATACAGTCATCAATGTGACGGAGGAAGAGGTGGGGTTTAGGGCTAGTGTAGTACCCATTGAATCTTGATAACTGGTGCTATTGAATTGTTTATCCAGTATTTCTCCTCCTTCCATAACATCACTTTTTTTAAAAAAAATCTGTCTGTATATGTGCGTGTGCATATTGATGGCAGGGCTTTAGAGTTTTAAGGTAGTTGAATTAGATGTCAACTTTCGTGGTTCACCAGTGGGTAGAATTGATTTTTTTTTGCAATAAATAGTTATTGTTAAGTACAGAAACTTGGTCTGTGTTTTCTGTTAATCAGATAGGTAAATTGGAGATTTTGTGTACTTAGAAATTGTTTCCAACTTGTGTTGATTCCAACAGTAGTGAAATTTAATTTCCAGTGTGCTACCCAGTGAGGTGTAATACTGTTGCAAATTCGAATTCACCTCTTAAAATCAACCTCTTAGAATTTTGACAATCAAAAACCTCACAGCCTGCTGAGAATCTGTTGCTTTACAAGACCCTCACTTCAGCTTTAAAACATCAGCTTCATCTCAAACTATGGGCCTGCCATGGAAGAGATTCAGATAATTACAAGCTATAACTATTTATTATCTTCAATTGTAACTATTCTTCGTGTGTGAAATGGTGTGGGTGAGACAACAGTGAACTGTCACATTATATTTTAGGTGAGTGAGAATAAATTAGTTTTGTTTTTAAAGTCTCAAAGTCTGCAGGAATTATTTAATGGGATGCACGCACTGAGTAAAAGAATATACACATTGGATATAAATATTCTGATCATGGCCCGTAAAAGGAAAGACTGTGAAGACTGTAATGAGGTTGGAAGCAGAGCGACTTTGACAAAATGATATTGAGCATTGGTGAACAGGTTATTGTTGCAGTGCTGCTTGACAGCACTCTCAGTGATACCCTCATCACTTTGCTGATTGGTAGACTGGGGCTGTATTTGGCTATTTTTGATTTGTATTTCGTTTGAAACTTTTCCTTCGTCATTGTCCTCATTCAAGTGCCTTCCTTGGGCTGGGCAAAGATGATTTGCTTTGACAGTTAGAACTCAGGCATCCTAAGCACATGGCCAGCTCAGTGGGGTTAGTTTCAGATGATCGTGGCATTGATGGTGTTGCTGTTGGCTCCTTCAAGGACACTGATATTAATAGACATGTCCTCCTAGATGACACGACAAATCCTTCTCAAACAGCATTAATGGTACTTCTCAAGGGCCTACAGTTGGCATCTATATGTCTTCCAAGTTTCGGAACCATATAGAAGAGTCAGAAAAGTGACTGACTACTTTGTACGCCAGGATCTTGGTATTAGCATGAATGTCATGGTCATCATAGACTCATCAGCTACAAGATCATGTAAAACCAAAACTGGTTTAAATGATAATAAAGAGCTATATAGCACCTTAAAGGTAAATGTTCTGGTCTTCGTCTATGTACAGAATTTTGTAATGAGCATGGTGGGGGCATGGAATTACAGCCATTTCATTTTGTTGGCAAAAATAGTTCTGGTATCTGACAAAAGTACTTATGCCAAATTTATACCATTGTAGCTTGAAGCAGTTTGGCACCTCATTTTCATGTATGCTGTGATGTTCCCACTATACCCTTCTAATGAACTCTTGCCCAGTGCCTGTTGCTGCTTCAGTAACATCGAATATATATTTATTTCATTATGTAATTTCAGCCTGTCTGCGCAAATATAGTTCCATATTCAAAATGGAGGTAGTAACTTCAGCCCTAATGTAGCAAAATGTCAACTAAACAGAATGAATTTGAAGCATTGAAACAATTTTTTTAAACAACAGAAATACATCTATCTTCTCGTTTGAAGAGTCCAGTTTGGGCAGTGTCCAAATGACCAAAGATCTTTCCTAGGTATTTGGATTTTCTTCCCTAAAGCTGATTACACTTGATTTTACTCAACAAAAGTAGCATGAGAAAAAAAATAATAAGCATATTTTGGTAAAATAGAGAATCTGAGCTGTACTAAATCGGGCTGCAACTGAATAAATGCTAGGCAAATATGGAAATAGTATTTTCATCATCACCCAATCTAAATATATTTGGAGAACAAAGATTAACACACCATAATTTAAAAATTATCAAAAATAACAGTCTTGGGAATGTCATATTTACTGCTGCCATCACTCAACTGCTTTTGAAGCAAACAAAGAATGTATATATAAAAATCGACGTTTTAAAATTTTAAACCCTATGTAGTCTACAAAGAATTTTGGTATAATGTGTACTGAAATACAGTGAAAAGCTTTGTTTACGAGCAGTACAGGCAGATTACAGCAAGCAAAGGATGTGTAGATCAAAAAGACTTAGAGGCATACAGGTTACGTTGCAGGTTACATTATTTGAGGCTAGAGCCCACTCAACAGCATGGTACTAATTATTATGTAATTATGTAACTTTGTTTTACAGCATCTAGTGCGTGATAAGTGTAGGAAATGTGTGTAGTTTATTGTCTTAAACCAACATTAATATCAGAAGGAGGTAGCCTGTTGTAGTTGGTCGCACCCTTGCCTCTGAGTCAAGTGCAACGCCAGGACTCGATGGCCCTGCAGGTTGTATATCAATTTGTAATTCCTTCCATCAGGTGCTAATGGCAGTAAGTAAGAGCAGGAGAGAATTCTGGTCAACCGTGTGATGGGATGAAATTGGCATCTTTATCCAACATTAACATATTCTTGTCGCCTGGAGCTATTGATATGTGAATGTGTTTATTGCCACACAACTCGGACTTTTAGGGGGCAGTGTTGACTGAGGTGGCTGGATGACTTGGTGAAAGGGATCTGATTGGTGCCAGTGATTGGTTTTAATCCTATTCTGGCAGGGGTGGATTCATCACCTGCTTCTTTGTTGTACCTGGAGGCAGATCATGATGCTGTGGTTGAATTTTCAAATCAAGCAAAAGGAGAAGAATATCATAATGCTCTGATTCATTTTACGTAGTTATGCTTAGAATTGTTAGTGTGGATATTTGTAGTTTATTTTGTATATATTACTGGTGCCATTAATTTGTCCTGTACAGCAAAATGTGTTTACATTGGGACAGTATCAGGAAGAACCTGGATTTATATAGCACCATTGCACACAAAGTCTGATAGTGCTTCGCAGTTGATTAATGATTTTTTGACCTGACTTGATTTAATGTAATCCAGTGTTAGAAAGTGCAGCAGCCAACTTGCATACAGCTAACAATGAAACTTATGACCATGTAGTCTCTCTTAGTTGTATTTGCTAAGGGCAGTGTTTTAGCATTACTCTGGTGAAATTTCTATTTTATATGTGCTCATTTGGGAGATCAGACAGAAGTCTTAACTTCACATTTCAAAAATGGTACCAGTTACGGTGAGCACAATTTCTGAAAGGAGACTGGAACCCGCAGCTTGCTGATTTGAAGGCAAGTGCTACAATAGTGCAAAGACTGACACGTTGTTCTTGTATTAAGTAAATTAGCTTGAAAATGGTAATGAATACAGTTTTAGAACTAAATGTGTACACTTTTTATTAACCAGTTGCTGCTTTGTTTCTCTTAAAATGCTGAGAGACTTCTGTAGAGGGTACCCAAGAATTAAAAATAAGCAAAGGATCAGTTAAGCCTGACTTTCCCATTTGAAATGGTTGAATTTCTTTAGAACCCATGACACGACATTTTAAAATAAGCACTGTGAATCATCACATAAATAGCACTCGGGCATTTTTAAAGCATACAGTTACTCAAACATCTGTGATTTAACAGCGTGGCATGTTAGTTTAAATATTTTAGTAACATTAACAAATTGGAATCTGCAATTTTAATGCCCTTTGAGTATTGGTTGCAGATAATAAGGTTTTGGTGCATAACAAATATGCAACTCCTTTTCAAGTACATAGTTAATTCAAAGTAACTTAAATGGTTACTAGCTGCATACTGAAGTGCCTGTTGCAGTTTCAGTAGGGGTTTAACCTTTGGATCCAAGTTTGAACATTCAGAAGAAAAGCGACAGATTAAACAAAATTATGATGGCACTTTGTCACATCTCTTCAAAAATTGCATCATAGTATCGTAGAATATCATGGCATAGGAGGCCATTTGGCCCATCTTGTCTGTGGTGGCTCTCTGGAGGAGAACTTTGTCTGCCTAGTCCCCTTAGTTCAGCGTATTCAGTCCTTTTCAGGTGATGATTCAGTTCACTCTTGATGGTCTCAGTTTGACCTTCCTCACTACACTCCACGGCAGTGTATTCTTGATCCAAACCACTTGCCGCATGAAAAAGTTTTTCCTCATGTTGTCATTGCTACTTCTGCCAAATATCTTAAAAACTGTACCGCCTTGTTTTTTGATTGAGAACAGTTGCTCCCCATATGCTCCGTCTCAACCTCTTGTGGTTTAAAATATCTATAACAAATCTCTTTTCCAAGGCAAATAATCCCAATTTCTGCAAATTGTCTAGATCACTGAAGTTCCTCATCTCTAAAACTATTCTGAATTCTTCTGCACTTTCTCCAATACCTTCACTTGCTTCTTGAAGTATGTTGTCCAGACTTATGCTCCAGTGCTGCAGTTCAGGCCAAACCAGTGCTTCATACAAGTTTAACATGACTTTCTTACGTTTATACTTCCCAATTGATAAGGTCTAGAATGCTAAACACTTTATTAACTACTCTGTCAGCTTACCCTGTCTTGTTCAATGATTTATGTAGATATAGTGCGGGTCACTGAAATTGTATCTTTTTTGTTTTGAATCATCTCTCCACAATTCTATATCCCTCACTTCCCTGCATTAAATTTCATCTGTCATTTGTTTACACATTCCTATTAGTGTCTTTTTGAAGTTGTACACTATCCTCTTCACAGCCTACAATACTTAAACGTCCTCTGCAAATTTTGAATTTGTGCCCAGTACAGCAAGGTCTGAGTCATTCATATATATCATGATGATTAACATCCTGACCCTTTGGAAACTCCACTCCAAGCCTTCCTCCAGTCTGAAGAAGAACCATTAACCATTGCGCACTATTTGTTGTCACTAAGCCATTTTTTTTTTTTTTTGTATCCATGTTGCAACTGCCCTTTAATATAATGGACTTCAACTTTGCTGACTAACACTTTGTGATACTTTACCTAGTTCTTTTTGGAAGTCCAGATACACAACATGGTAGGATTTGTACTCTCTGAACCTTTAAGCAAACACCAATGGTTTTGGTGAAAAATGATTCTGTAGGATTCCTGATCTTCATAAGTATTGGAATCCAGATTCTCTGGCTGTACTAGACTTCTTAAGAGGATAAAGTTTTTTTTTTTTTTTGTAATTTGTCTCTTCCTCCCTCACCTCAACCTCACCATACTGAACAACACAGACAACCATACCTGATTCAATTTTGTGAGCTTGAACGAAGTAATAGAATCTTTCTGTTTAGGAGTTCCAGCTGTCTGTATTTTCACCTGATAGTCCTGCAGTGCCAAAAATTCCTGCTTTTTTTTTTCCCCCCCAAATGGGACGGACCTGCAGAGCATGATGTACCATGAAAATTTGGCACTACCTCGTTCCTACTGCTTTAAACAAGGTATTTCTGAGGCTGCCTGTTTGTTTCTTTTCTTGTCTACACACTTAGCTGAAAGCATTTCCCTCCGTGTAGGGCACTTGTTAGACCACGTTCTTTCAGATAGAGCACGTGGTGAACAACTTCTGCAGTGTCTACCCACACCACCAGTTTTCATCTTGTGTTAAGTTCCAAGAAGGACCAGGATGCTGAAGCGTTAAACAATAGGAGCTTTATTATCGAGATGTTCACTCTATAAACAGCAAAGTAAGGAGAACTGTTTGTTTGCCCAAATTAGCCAATGACGACTTCATTGTGATATGTTCAGACTCTTAAAGTGACATTCCACTATACTTAGGCACACACACAGCATCCTCCATAGCAATTTTAAAACTGTAAGCCAGACAACATCTGAAGGAAAGGAGAAGTCAACATTTTAGGCATTGCCCTTCTTCAGGACTGGAAGCGGGGTTAGGGGGAGCTGCATGTAAATGGTTGGGGGGTGCCACCAAACCACTAACCCCCCCCCCCCCCCCACCCCACTTTTGTCTGCAGCTGCCCCTATCCCCATATCCAGTCCTGAAGAAAGGTAATGCCCGAAATGTTGACTTCTCCATTCCTCCAGATGTGGCCAAGCTTGTTGTGTTCTTCCAGCCTCCTATTTGTCTACCTTGGATCCCAGCATCAGCAGTTTTTATGTCTCTTAGAACTGTAAGCACCTGAATTACCTCCTGTTTTCACCATGGCCTCGCAATAACAACATTTTTGGTCAACACAGGTTCAAAGTATTCTATTACTACCTAAACGACATTCCCTGCCTCCATGCATAATTCATCATGTTGGTCCCAAATCAGGCCTACTCATGCTTTTTACTATTTACATGCCTTTACAGACATTTGGATGACCTTTTTATTATAGCCGTCAACCTCCTTCTCATTTACTATCTTGGCTTCTCTTATTTCCTTTTTCTAATTTACTGAAGCTTCTATATTCAGCCTGATTCTTCGCTTTGTTGTCCGTTTGACATCTGGCCTAAGTACGCTTTCTTCTTCTTCTTCCCATTAATCTTTTATCTCTAGGGAGCTCTGGATTTGTTTGGTCTCCCTTTTGCCTGCCTGAGAAACCACAACTATGCCTGAATTACAACTTCTTTAGAAGCAGCTCATTGGAATAAATTCCAAAACTGTAAATACACAATTTATTATGTGGATTAGGTCCACTCTTAGCCTCTTCAGTTTATCTTTCACCCAGTTAATTATTCTTTCTTTGGATTGATTCTTGTAATTTTCCATAATCAATTTGAGATTTATAAGACTATGATCACTGTACCCTAAATATTACCCTCCTGACATTTGGTCCACTTGGCCTACCATACTCCCAGAGTCAAAACTTGGTGCCTATAGATTAAGACAAATTCCAAGATGTACTTGGGTATATCACAAAATTGTGGCAGTTTAATTGAAATTTATTTTGGTGTAATTTTGCCTTTTGAAATGATGCACTTCTCCTGTCGACAGAAGAAGATTTCAGATCTCCACTGTGTTTTATTAGGTCACAGTTTGCTTCACATCCTAACAATATGCATGCTGATGATGTACTTTCCTCCACAAAATGTTGTTGTGTATTGTTTGAGATGTGCCTTTTAAAATCAATTCCACATTGATTTCAATTTCATATGAAGTGGAAACTGAAGTATCTGATTGCTTGTTGTAAAACATGTTTATCCCAAGGATGCTACAGTGCCTTCATGAAGCAAAGAAACCTCTCCTGAAATTATGGCGAACCTGTGACTTCTGTTTCTCCTCAATAAAATCTTATGCTCGGAGTATTAATTTGGTGATAGCTTGCAAGCTTTTGATTTATTTAAAAAGACATCTTTAATAATGTCTTTCTGATATGATTAGTTAACAGTGGTACAGTTGTGAGGTTTATTAGATTTAAGTTTAAGGACAACCTTCGCTTTAAGCTACAGTGAAGTGGTGGAGGTTTGACCTGTCCTGAAGTCCGTCTAGCAGCAAGTCTGGGTGGTTTGATAGCAATTAAAAGCAACCCAGATTGTTTTACTGGGAAGATGGTGCAAGATGTTTACAACTAAAAACAATGACAGCAGCTATATGCTCTCAGAGTCTCCCAATCCGCAGAAAATTGTCAATTTGAAACCTGCTATATGTTAGTTTGCCCATTTACTCCCATGATAAAGAATTGGAGTCTCAAAAATAGCTAATCACCTTCTGCACCTGAATACAAGGTCTGTGAGATGTGCGCTGAGTTTTGAAAAGGAAAGGTTACAGAGCTGATATGTTGCATGATTTCTGGAATATAATTAAATACCACTGCTAAGTGTGAGGAGAGCAGCTGGAGGCCACACGTCTCAGTGGTTCACTATCCCAGAATACAAATGGAAATTCAAGCACTGATTTTAAAAGGCAAGATGCATGAAGAGCTAAAACAAACATGGACAATTTGCTTAGCTCATTTTGAGAGGAAGGATCTTCAGTAATACTTTTATTAAGGACAGATCTGGAGTCAAAAGTTACCGGGCAAAAAAAGGAGGAAATCAAAAGTAAGCACCTTGGGATCTAAGATTCATTTTGGACCGAATCATCTGGGAGAATTCAAGGACAGCATTATGTGTACCTGATGGTGAATTTTTTTGGATGTGTTAAAAGTACTGATCTATAATTTAGAGTATAATTTTCGACAAAAGTACTGTTTAGTCAACAGTGCTGTTAGTCTACAGGCTACACTTTACATCTTAAAGTATGAGTTCTTGCTTCATCAGCTTAGCAATGAACTGGAAGTTCAAATGTTTCCACATTTGCTTGTATAAATTAATTTTATGGGACAGTTAAGAGTCAACCACATTGCTTTGCTTTGCTTTGTGTCTGGAGACACAGGGCAGAGCAGGTAAGGACAAAAGGTTTCCTTCCCTAAAGAACATTGGTGAGCCAGGCCACCTGTTTTCCTTCTCCTGCCCCTTTTTCTTTTCCTCTGTCACCTCTCCTGTTTGTTAGAATAATCAAGAATGGTTACATGGTCGTGATTAGACTCACTTTTAATTCATTAAAAAAAAAATGAATTCAGATTTCACCATTTGCCATACTGTGATCTGAAACCATGTTTCCAGGGCATTTGGATGGGTGTCTGGATTACTGATGTAGTGACATTGTCACCACCTCACTTAACTTTGCTATATTAGCCTGGTCTTTGCCACATTATTTTCTTCCTTGTATCTTTTCTGTCTTCTCCTTTGGTATCTTTATCTGTTCCCTCTCCTCCCCTTTACTGTTTTCCTTTTCCTCTACTCCTCTTCCTGTTTCTTCTCTTAGCTTTCCTTCTTCCCTTTTCCTGATCCTCTCCTTTTTTTTTCTCTCTTCCATTTCCCCCACTTCCTTCAACCATATCCCCCCCCACCACCCCCAACCTCCCAGCTGTCTTTTGTCATTTGTCATTGTTCTTGTCAATTTGCTGTTTTTAGTTTCCATGCTCTTGCTTCCATTTCCCGGCCTCTTTCATATTCCCGTTTGAAACTGGCCATGCATTTTTTTTTAAAGGACAGCTGGCCTTAAGTTTAGATATATTGAAAATACTGGAATTACGTACTGATTTTTGTTTTCCTTTGGATAAACGTATTTCTTCAGTCTTTTTGAGTTTCATCATCCTAGCAAGGATTGAGGAGTTCTGGATGGTTTCTTGTAAGTAGTCATGTCTTTCATCATTGTAATCCAGGATTAAGTTTATTTTCCATTTTGTAATTTTTTTGGCAGCCTGGTGTTAATGAAATTTTAAATTAGATGTAAAATTGATTGAACATTTTTCTGTTTCCCTATAAATGATTTATGCTGCTGTGTCATGCTGGTGACAAATGATAGTGTATTTAACAAATGGAAAGCACTAAGATTGTGATACTGATTCATAATTACATATCACTTTTTGTTGGAATCCTGACTTTCTTAAAAAAAGACTCTTTTTCTGTGAAGCAGACTGTTGTCACCATCACCAGATTTTCTTAAACAGCCCCACAATTAATATTTCCTGAGATTGGACCACTAAGCTTTAAGGTTTGTGCTGGTAAGTGAAGTGAATTCTGTATGTTTCGGCACAAGGAATAGAAATATATATTCTTTTTCAAAAGCATATTTTCTATCTCAGATAAGATGGCAGGAGCGGACTAAATAGTTCTACAAATGCAGTAATCTGGTTTGTTCTAATTGTGCAATAAAATAGATACTGAGCATCTGACAGGTTCTTTAACATTTGAGAAAACTTGCAAGTGCAACTTTGTTTTTTGCACAGTTGCAGTGCTGAACATCTTTTGTAGCAAGCTTTGTTCAAAGTAAAACAAAAAAAATGCTTTTGTATATACCTCAGAAATGGAACAGCCCTCAAAGGATATATGCACTTTTCTTTAACCTCTGGCTGAATATGTCCAAGAGTGTTTAAGATCTTCACTCACTATTTGGTGTCAAACATTCTACAATCTGAATGTCAGTAGCTTTTGTTTTAAACTAAGTGTAATTGACACATGGCTGACTTTCAGACTATATGCTAGCAATATACGTTTGTTCTGTCAATACCTGAAAGAAAAATCAGGGTAAAGTTGCAGTCACATACTTCAAGATACCTGTGTGCATTCCTTCCCTTTACTATTCAATTAAAATATTTCTTTCAGCTGAAATTGACTGACTTGATATTTAGTTTTAATAAGTTCGTTTCTCAAAAGCCTCAAATTTTTGAATGTTTAACTTTTAGCATCTCAAATTGTAAGTATGTTTCTTCATATCATTTTATAAATAGATCCATTGAGATTCTGTTTAAAAAAAGGCATTGATTTTTATTAAAAATCTTCCCTCGATTTAAGGTATTCATATTTCTGAGTGTTGAAAGGCATGATTTCATTAATATACAATTAAACAGGCCCAAGGTTATTCACGTTTGCTTTGAGAGAAGCCTGTTGTACCATTACATCTGGTATCCCACACATTTCTGTCCTTGGTTCTCTACCCCCCCCCCCCCCACCCCGTTACGTGTCAGGGTGACGTCATCTGAAAGCACTGTGACAATTCCTTGATATGCTGGGGATGCTCACCAGCTATCTCACCGTCTTCATCTCCTCTCCTTTACTGCTTATGTACCAACCTGCATTGGATGAGCAGACTTTTCTCCACTTAAATATTGAGGAAAAACTGAAGCCTTTAGTTTACTGGCCATGCTCTGAACTTTGTTCCTTAGCTGCCAATTCTAGCTATCTCCCCAGCAACTGATTGAAACCAAATCAATCTCTTCGCAGCCTTTGGTGTCTTATTTGACTTCATTGTTGCGTTTGACCATATATACATATCATTTCTAAGACTAGCTAGGCCTTGCAGAGAGAAATCTTCTACGTATAATTGCCAAAAATTACACACAGCTGATTTCTGGTAAGGTACTGCTTGTTTTACCTGATTTGGTGATGCTTATGTCACCTTCTGTAACATAAGAAACTAGGTCATAAAGTCCTATAGCATGGAGACAGGCCCCTTAGCCCAAACTGGTCTATGCCAACCAAAATGTCCATCTGCACTTGGCCCATATCCTTCTAAACTTTTCCTATCCATGTATTCGTCCAAACGCCTTTTAAATCTTTTTAATGTACCTCTCTCAACCACTTCTGCTGGTAACTCATTCCATATGCATACCACCCTCTGTGTAAAACAAAATGTTGCTGCTCAGGTTCCCATGTATTCTTTCTCCTCTTAGCTTACACTGATGCTCTCTGGTCCTCGATTCTGCAACCTTGGAGAAAAGACTGAGCGCATTCACCCTATCCATGCTTCTCATGATCTTATAAACTTCTATAAGATCCCTCTCAGTCTCCTAGGCTCTCAAGAAAAAAAGTCCTAGTTTGTCCAACCTCTCGCTATAACTCAGATCCTTGAGTCCTGGTAACATCCTTGTAAATTTCTTCTGCACTTTTTCCGATTTAATAACATCCTTCTTATAGCAAGGTGATCAAAACTGAACACAATATTCCAAGTGCGGCCTCACCACATCCTGTACAACTGCTGCATAACTACCCAACTTCTATATTCAGTGCCCTGGCTGATGAAGGCCAGTGTGCCAAGAACCGCCTTCACTGCTTTGTCTACCTCTGACTCTGTTTTCAGACAGCCGTGCACCTGATTTCCAAGATCCCCCTGTTCCACTACCTTAAGGCCCTGCTATTCACCATGAAACTCTGACCTTGATTTGACTTTGCAAAATGCGGTGCCTCATACTTTATATTAAACTCCATTTGCCAATTCTTGGCCCACTTCCCCAGCTGATCAAGATCCTGCTGCAATTTCTGATAATGTTCCTCAATCTCCACGATACCACCTACTTTAGTGTCATCCGCAAACTTACTAATCACGCCTTGTACGTTCTCATCCAAGACATTGATATAGATACCAAACAGCAATGGGCCCAGCACAACCTCTGAGGCACATTGCTATTCACAGGCCTCCAGTCTGACAAGCATCCTTTCACTATTAGTCTCTGCTTCCCACCAACAAGTCAATTGTGTATCCAACTTGCCAGCTCTCCTTGGATTCCATGCGATCTAACTTTCCAGAGCAGCCTACCATGTGGAACCTTATCAAAGGCTTTACTGAAATACATTTAGACTACGTCTACAGCCCTGCCCTCATCAACCTTTCTGGTCACTTCATCAAAGACCTCTAGCAAATTTGTGAGGAATGATCTCCCATGCACAAAACCGTGCTGACTACTCCTAATCAAACCCTGCCTTCCCTGTGGTTAACGATGATGCAGATCTATCAGCCAGGGTCCCTGCTATTTCTTCTCTAGCCTTTTGCAGGGTTTTTGGATATTTCTGGGCAGAACCAGGAGATTTATCCACCTTCATACATTCTAATACTTCCAACACTACCTCTACCTCTACAGTGATATGGATTGTCCCCACGTTCCCAAGTCGCCTTGTCTTTCTGTACGTTAAACACAGGAGAAATATTCTTTGCAGGACCCAACAGATATTCTATTAGAGTCACTATTACATCCAAATATTGCATTGCTCAGACACATAATCACTGCCCATCAGGAGGCTTTCTGAGAGGGTGAAAATACATTGGTTGTCATTTAGAAATGTTTATTTCTCTGCTCGTGAAACTTTACTTCCACGAGATAAAAAGGAGATTGAGCCCATTAGGAAAAAAAACTGAGCAAGATAAACCTCAAAAAGTCACCATTTAAACCCCTGGAATTATTTGGCAAGCAGTTGAGATAACTAGAGGCTGATAGACGACCTGTTTTCCTAACAATGAGTATGGATTGGTTTAATTGTTGAAGCTGTTTAATAATAAAATCTTCAAGAATAAGTGGGTGTGGAAGTTTAAGCCAAATCTTTCAATTTGTCTGTTATCAATATCGAATGGGGCTAGTGAGCACTGCTGGATTTTTTTTTTTGAAAAGTGGTTAAACGCCATCGAGCTAGGTTGGAAACTTTAATTCTGCTCAAATGCTGCCAGAGTTGAATTTCTCCAGCAATTTCCATTTTTGTTCCAGCGTTTTAAGCCTTTGGTGTGGTATTCTGGGGTGTGCTGCAGCCTCAATTGCCATGATGGGGGGAAAGATAGTTGTGCAGTTTTATTAAATATTTGAGAAGGAAGTTTAAAAAAAAAAATCTAGAAAATTGGAGAATAGGATCCTTAAGTGTGGGTGTATCGTAGCAAAGTCTCTGATGTGATAAGGGGCAAAGAATTGAAGGTGGAGGCTGCAAGTTTGCATAAATTCTCTTTACTCAAGTATCCAGAGAATCTTTACCACAATGCTTTCCCAGTACTACTTCGGAGAAATCCGTTTCCAATTACTGCAAAAAAAAATTAGTGCTCCAGTACTGCAATTTTTGAAAATAAGGAGTAGTACACAATTAATACTGCAATAGATTTCATACCTTAAACTAATCAAACATAAGAGCTGGAATCTCACTAGAAATCTCAACAACATGAAGAGATCAAAATATCTGTAATGTTACTTGTAATCATTGGAGTTCAGGTTGAACTCTTTGCGGAGGACAGACATAACGAAGAATCATGAAGGAGCAAATGAATTTGGATGCCCATATGTCCAAATCTCCAACTGAGTGGAGAGATGCAATAAGCAGTCAAAAAGGCTAGTGCAAATTTCGTGTGTAATTAAAAGGGTTTGGAATACAAACATTTGAGATAGATGCTTCTGCTAAATGGAACTGTATAGAATACTGCATTGAGATTTTGACACATGCTGGTCAAGAAGGTCGTTGAAGGACAACAGCACAGCTGATCCAGAAGGGTCCGGTGGGGGGGCTTAGTGTTAAATTGTGCGGAAAGGTTGTGTAAACTTTGTATAATTCTTTATATTTAGATAGCTGAGGTGTCAAATAAGTTGAGGGTTTTTCAAGGAATCAAAGACTTCGACTAGGTAGTTGTAAGGGCAACTATATTGCTACTGGTGGAAGGTAGCATAATAGGGGAATCATCTTAAAATTATATCAAAGTCTGTTAAGGGTGAAATCAGGAAGGACACTGGTGTGCATAGAGTAGTCAGAGTCTGGAGCTTTCTTGTATCAATAAGAGTGCCGTTTAGGATCAATTTAAAATGTCAAGACTGAGACTGAAATATATATTTTTAGATAAAGGTATTGAAAATGTGGAACAAAGGCCAATGGAGTTGAGGTACACCATGGTCTATTTGAATAGCAGCATGGGTTAAAGTGGTTGCACGACCTACCCTTGATTCTGTTACTACCTGAATTCTGCCAGTAAACTCGATTTATTAGAATTAAAAGAAATAAATTATGAATAGATGTTAATGAATCGGCCAGAAGATCCAAAGAACAAGTTTAGGCTTAAATGATCAAAAATTGCATCTGGCATAATGATTCCTACGCTGCCATTTTTGGAACACTGTTATTCTGAGTTAAGGCTTCTGACTTCAAGGAATAAGTTCATGCCACGACACTCGTGACTTTTGAAAATGTGTAAGAAATTTCAAGGATCTGTATGATCTCAGAAGTTTTAAGCGTCTTTTTGGTTCCCTTTTTAGATATTTATTACTTTAAGTGGATTCTTGGATAGCAAATAGTACTTACTTGCAGGATGGTTTGATCAGCCTTTTTCCACATTACGTTTTCTTAATGTTTATTATTTTATAGTTTGGGTATAAGCAAATAATTTATGTCAGTCAGACTGGATTAGAAAACTGAGTGAACAAAAGTGTTGCTAACTAACTGGTGATCGGAGCACTGACATGATCAAAGTGACATGTTGGTAGAGAAATTACGAAAAAAATCAGTCTGATGCTTTGTTTCAAGATCCTGAGGATAAGAAAGGAATAAATGTGGCGACTCTAACTTTTTTGAAAATAAGACTTATGCCAGGGAAACTAGACTAAACCAGGAAATAATAGACCTGAGGCTTGAGCATCGGTTCTTATTAAACTCTGCCGTCTTTATTATGAGTTGAAATTACTTAACATTTGGAGAAACATGAATAATCCAGTCTCAGTGTGGACACTTAAAACTTCCCCTTCATCAGTCGTCTTTGTATCAGTGGCTTATATGGCTTTTCAGGTGTATTCCATAAAGCGTTAAGTTAGATGCATATGACAAAGAATATCATTAATAATTAAGGAAGTTGTGGCTATGTAGATAGTGTTTGTTTTCTTCCTTCCAAATGTGTGGACAAAAATAAAATTCTTAATTTGGAAATGTGGTGAAACTTAGTTCAGAGGGTCGCTGTGATGGCTCTTCTTAAATATATGCACAAGTGATCTGGTCTTGAGAAAATATTGATATTGATTATGAATTCTTGACTGCAATTATGATCTGACCAATTGTGAAGAAGTTTGTGGAAAAACTACATGAGGACACAAATAAATGACCAGGATGGGCAGGGAATTGGCTGGCTCTCCCGGTCATTACTTGACGTTTGAATTTCTGGTTTTCTTCTGTATCATTTTTGATTTTCTCCTTTTATAATTTGATCGCTATTCTTCCATTTCATTTTCTTTCACGTCAGTAAAAAAGATCCAAAATTCAAATGGTATGAGTTTTCATCAACCCAAATATCAGAATTTACAAATGAAATTACAGACTTCCAATTTTTCATATTGTCCTTTCATGAGTAAGATGATGGATCACTGAACATCCTGAATTCCAGGTAGAATGTCCCCACTTAGTAATTATTATCAGGTTCGTAGATCTCATAGTTTTGGGATTCAACCTAAATATCCAGCGCGAACAAGCCAGTGCACGTTTGACGCAGAGTTTGATGCAGAACTGGAACCGCACACAGGTCTTCATAAAAAAGAAGTATTGAGCTAATTTGAGATTTTGGAACACAATGCCAAAATAATCCCATGCACATTCTTTCTGATTTTACACTTAAAACAATACATAACTTCAACAGAAATTTAAGTGGAAAGAACTTGGCTTTTAGATTTTCAATTTAAGGAGGTTTTCTGCCAAATCACTATGAACACAGGTAATTCACTCATCTATACTTACACATTTAGAAAGGAAGACTTAGCCAACTTTTTTTTGGTAAGATTAATGGAGAAAAAAAGTGTAATTCATTCACATGCTCATTAAGCTATGAGTGTACTTTTGTATGACCGAAATGATTTAATACGCATATACAGTCAGTCATTGAGTCAGTATTTAAAGCAAGGCTGCCTAATTGTTTGTTTTGTATATATGGTTGACAACCTTCCATCAATGAATCATGATAGCTATGTAGCAAACATCCATTTTAGATGGTTGTCTTCATATGATACACCTTTGCTGATAGCCAAAGAGGCCAATTCCCTTGAATGACAGGTTGTGCAATGTATATGTTGAAACTCACTTCCTGAACTTTGGGGCAGTTGTTTCATAATTTATTTTTGTTTGTGCAAATAGAATTGTCCTGAAGTATGGAAAATACCGAGGCAACATTGGTGGAGAGACGGAGTGAGGCCCACTTTTATAATACTGCATTCAGTTCTGGTCTCCCTGTTGTAGGAAAAATGTTGTTAAACTTGAAAGGGTTCAGAAAAGATTTACAAGGATGTTGCTGGGATTTAAGGGCTTGAGCTGTAGAGAGATCCTGAATAGGTTAGAGCTTTTTATGCCTCTGAGACTGAGGGGTGACCTAATGGAGGTTGTTAAAATCATAAGGGGTATGGATAGGGTGAATATCCGAGGTCTGTCTTTCCCAGGATGTGGAGGTGCTGGTGTTGGACTGGGGTGGACAGTGTGAAAAATCACATGATACCAGGTTACAGTCCAACAGGTTTACTCCTGAAAACACAAGCTTTTGGCATCTTGCTCCTTCTTCGGTTCTTAGTGAGGGAGATGGCATCAGATGCAGAATTTATAAGCAAATGATCAAAGGATCATAGAACTAATGCAAATGTATTGAACACACCTAAGATGGCTGTTAAATTTTTAATTAGTTAGAAAGGAGATGCAGGTTTTGATCGATTTTAATATGCAAATCCAAGAGTTTCTTCCAAGTCACTGCCCCAAAATAACTAAAGGTTTTATCAGTATACTAGAGGTGACATCTTGGGTCAGACAATTCATTTTAGGTGTGAGACCTTGTATAGAACTTGTCTGTGTTTTAAGTTGGAGTCAGACTGGTTTTATTTCCAAAGTAGGAATTTCTAAAATGCCACATTGACTATCTACAAATTGTGTGCTTTTTGAACAAAGTAGAATGTATCTGCAATTACAAATCTGCAAATGCAAATTCACCCCATAGATTTATGTGTGAGACAGAGGGCAGGGGAGTTCAAAACTAGAGGGCATATATTTAAGGTGAGAGGGGAAAGATTTAAAAGGGACCTGAGGAGCAACTTTTTCACGCAGGGGGTAGTGCGTGTATCAAATCAACTGCTGGAGGAAGTGGTGGAGGCTGGTACAATTACAATATATAAAAGGCATCTGGATGGGTACAGGAATAGGAAGGGTTTAGAGGGATATGGGCCAAATGCTGGCAAATTGGACTAGATCAATTTAGGATATTTGGTTGACATGGAAAGTTGGACTAAAGTTATATGTGCTGTATAACTCTGAAGCGTGCTAAAATAAAAGCAGATTCACAACAGCCATCACTGGGTCTGGTGAAGCTTGAGTAATTGGCTAGAAATTATCCCAAGGACTGTGGCAGTTGTGGGATTTCTCATTTGTCTCTTTTCCCTCCCTCACTTAAGTAGAATGAGGGAGTTTTCGTCTCAACCCCTTTTCCACCACACGCTCACGCGCACACACACACCATAATCTTTCTTTGATAATTCATTTCTAATTGTGGAAATTCTCTTCATGGGCTTATTGCTATCATTGAGTTTCATACAATTGCATGTGTCATCTTTGTGAAATTTGATTCTTAAGTATTTGTTGTGCAGGCCATTATACTAATTGTCAGTTTCTTACAGCGGAAATCCATATTAGTTTTGTAAAATATTCTTTTGAAATACTCATGTTCTTTTTGGGGATGAAAAAAATAGTAAATCTTATTCTTCCTCCGTTCTCCAGTATTGAATCCATTGGTATTGTGATGCATACATTTGATGTTGCAGTGAAAGTGATATGCAGATCTCCTGGTTGTACTGTTCTTCTTCCAGGAGCAACAGTCCACTTCTTTCCTCCTCTGCTGTAAAGTCTCACTCCATCTTACCAACACATTCTGAAATTAAATCAGAAATTGCTGGAAACACTTTTTGGGCCAGGCAACATGCGTGGAGAAAACAACAGTAAATGCTGTAGGACTGTGACTTTCAGCTCTGACCTTTTACAGTATGATTCTGTGTGTGACAGTAGTCCTCGAATGTTTGAGGAAAAAGAGCTAGAGAACATTTTCTGCAAGATAGCAGGTACTTAACAGTAGGTGAGTCTAGGTGTTTGAGAAAAAGGGTGATCTGGGGACGTGGGACTGATATAACAAGGTGTAGAGCTGGATGAACACAGGCCACGCAGCAGCAGAGGAGAAGGAAAGCTGATGTTTCGGGCCTAGACCCTGATACTTGGTGTGAGTTAGTTTATGGCAGTTGCATTTTTGATCAACTCTGGTTTACAGAAGGTGGAACGTAGGACACAGGCAAAGACAGCATTGAAATTGTCAAAATTGCGAAGGCATCTACACAATAACAAGGTGTGGAGCTGGATGAACACAGCAGGCCAAGCAGCATCATAGGAGCAGGAAAGCTTGACGTTTCGGGCCTAGACCCTTC